>JALAZF010000769.1:1200000-1924819 GCA_022829125.1 Lathyrus tuberosus
ACTCAAGATCTAGCACGATTCCAAGCTCTAGTTGCATTTATTTTGCAATTAGAGGCTCCAAGGACTTGATCTGCAGCTTTTGGAAGGCGTTCTTGTGATATTTTAAGTTCTTCAAGATCTCAGGTTAGTGATTTTTTCACCATCACAGAACTTGAATTTTTGATATGCAAAATGATCTATGATGTGCACTGAACATGCTGATATATTTTATTTGAAGTTTGGACGTGTAATTTGTGAGATATGTGGATTTAAAGTTTTAGATCTAAACTTGTTTTCGTTCGATTCTCTTTTTGTGTTTGATGTTTGTTAAAATGGACTGGATATTCATGATCCTTGCATTTTTCTGATCAAAATGGTATACTCATAAGTATTTTCTGGAAAAAGTCACGTCACAGCTCACCGGAGAGGGTGGCCGGAGCCCTAGCTCCGGCGGCTGGAAAATACAGTCCGGCGAGGGGAGTTTTCACGAAGAAGAAGCCAGTTAGCCGTCCGATGGTGTGATCGAAGGGCTGTCAGCGCGCCACCTATTTTGGTTCTTATGTTTTTATTTCATAATTCCGTGTTTGCCATTCCACGATAATACCATGCACCCTTTACCTCGTGGCCTTCATTTTGTTTTTGTTTTTGATCATGCGATGGAGATTTGGACACCTCATTAATGAGGTCACATGCCAGACATATGACTGGTGTAGCGTGTTCCTCAAGTTGTTGGTGTGTGCAAGTCCACGTGCTTATTATGTGCTGATTGAATCCATCCGTTGATCCTGATTACTTCTCCATGGTGTTGACTGCGTATTGTTCGTTGGATGGAACGTTTGGCTGGATTGTATTGCTGAGATCTTTGACTTCCTCCCATGCTCCCTCGTTGGTGGGTTTGTGTGTTTGGGCTTTACTAATTGCGCCCCACCCTCAGCCCATATCATGTTCCAGCGCATTTTTTCTTGCTATTTGGACCCCCTCCTGGTTTATTTAGTTTTGTTTTGCATTTAATTGTTTGCTTTGCATTTTAATTTTTAAAATTACTTTTATGCATTCAAAAATCGTATAAAAAATCATGGAACTTATTTTTAGTTTTCTCTTTATTTTCCATTTTTTATTTTCTAATTTTATTTCATTTTGGCATCTGTTTTAATTAATTGTATTATTTCCTTTTCTTATTTGTTTCACTTGCACACACCAACTTGTGAAATTTATTTCTCCTCATCTATAATTCATTTTTAATCCATTCTTTTTGCATCTGTTAGGTGACGTATTAAATTGCATAAAAACATTTTTCTTTCATTTTTAAAACTTTTCCATATTGCATTTTGGTCATTTTCTTTTGCATATTGAAACATTGTTCTTAAGTAATCTTTGTCCAATTGTTTGGGATACTTGGTTTGTGAATTTTGGTTTGATATTTTTGCACATGTTACTTGACTGAGTTAGCTCCTGTTTGGATATTTTTTGGGATTTTATTAATCAACTTTTCTATTTTTGGTTGATCTTTACTTGTGATGCAAGTTTGATTAAAGCATACTTTGATACTTGATCTTGTTTGGATGCATTTGCTTACTTGTGATGGAGTGATGCTTAAGTTGTTTTTATGGTGTGATCATGTACTATTTGAGCTTACTTGTGGCTTTAGAATCATCTCTTTTCACTCATTTTTCTATTTGTTCTTGATTTTACAAAGTGTTGTTATTTTGACTTGAGTTTTGTGGATGTCTTTCTCACTTTTGGTGCATGCTTTGAATGTGTTGCTTGATGATTAATCTTGTATGACTTGAGTTTGGGTTTGATATGACATTGATGTATATGCTACTGCCTCTTGAGTTCTATACTTGATTTTCATATTACTTGAGCATTGTTGGATGCATTTGGTTTGAATTATGTGATGCATATCATCCCTTTTGCTTTGTAACTTCTTTGGTGCATCGTATTGCATAGTGTGAACCTCTTTTGCATATGTGGATTGTTAATGATGATATGATGTGAGTTCTGGTCTTGTTTCATTTTCATCTTGTCTCTTTCATTTCACTTTGGTATGAGATCCATGTGTGTTTAATTGTGCATTTAATTCAAGTGTGCTTGCATCCTTCCATGTTTATCTTTGCATGATTACTTGAAGTGATTTGCATTAATCTTTGAGACATGTTGATTGTTATGAGTTGGACATTTATGATATGATGTACTTGCTGCCCTATCTTGTATCTTATCTTCTCCTTCTCTTTCTCCTCCTTCTCTTTCACTCTTTTCATCCCTCGAGTCTCGAGACTTGTTTAAGTCTTGGACTCTCTCCCGTTAGAGCTACCTAGTCCAACTTAATTTTTGATTAAGCTTGGAGTAGGATTAGCATTAGGTTAGGTAGTCGTCTCTCCTAAACCTCACTAACCTTAGGACATCCATGCATGATAACATTAGGACTCTTAGTTTCCCTTTAGAGTTTCCTTTGTGTCGTCTCTCTTCTCATCTCAAAACTTCTTCAAGACACGTAATAAAAGTTAACGTGTATTGCGCTTGAGCCTTCTATGTGGGAAGTGGGGATTGAGGGGCTTCCTCTCATTCTTCTAGGATACCTAGTGTACGTCCTGTTGGGGACGATGCGCGAAGTATTCGTTCCTATATTCAAGACTTGGGTTCAATGCAAGTTACGAAACAACTTAAAAGACACTTCTGTCTAAAAAACACCAAACAAATTCAAATCTTTTTATCCTTCGGGATTGTTGGGTTTCAAACTTCTTTTATTTCAGGAAGAGCTCGTCGCTCACATAAAAAACACTTACCCATCCATGGTCGTATCCACGAACTACGTCAGCTCTGATTCCTCTCTCTCGTCCGATTGAGGATACGTAGGCACAAGACAGTGATTGTCTTGGCGAGCAACCTTCCCCCACAGTTCCCGTCCGAACTACGTTGACTCTGACTTTCCCATTGCACTGAGGGAGTACGTAGGCCTAGGACAACGATACCGTCCTATCGAGTCACTTCCTTTTCTTTTCTTCTTCGTTTCTTCGTTCTTTCCCGTTCTCGTTCTTTCTTCGGTCCAGTAGCAGTGGAGCTCCAGATGACGACACCCTTTGATGCACACAGCAAGCGTGGATCCCATCGAGTACGATGGACGTGTTGGGTGCTAACACCTTCCCTTCGCGTAACCGACTCCCGTACCCGTTCTCTTGGTCGCGTGACCGTGCTCTTTCCCTTCTTTCAGGTTTACGCAGTGTTTCCTTTCCCTCTCTTGGGATAAATACACTTTGCTGGCGACTCTGTGTTCTTTTGCGCCACTCTCGCGTTTGTACTGTTGGATGCGAATCTTTCGGGAGCGACAGCTGGCGACTCTGCTGGGGACTAGGTTGACCTACTGCTGATCCTTCCCCTTTAGCGAGTCAATCCTAGCGCTTGTCTGTTTGTTTTTGTTAGGTGTTTCTATGGTGCTTTGCTTTGTTGTATATTACTGTACTGTTGTTTATCGTATTTTTGCTTTACTGCTTTACTGTTTTTACAGCTTTTATCGCATTGCATTTTATATTGTCATACTGGATATACTGCGCTGTGCTGGCTGTTGTTCTGTTTGGCGGGTTGGGATGTTCTGAGAGATGAGCTCAATACCCAGGCTCGAGTATACACCTAGGCTTTAGCGTGGGCAGGCGTGACGCTCCCGTGGTGTTGGCCACGTGCGGGTGATCACGATCCCTACAATTAGACGAGGTTCTATCCGGAGCTTTCTGCTACTGTATGTTGATACAGGCCAGTAGTTATTCTCTGGAGGAATCGTCGACTCTGATGACCATTCCCGAGGACTCAGTTACGGCACTCCTCCCGAGATGTGACAGTGGCAGCCCACTTTCTGTGGCAAACCCATTGCACACTCTCGATCCGAGGACCCAATGCTGGGAACTTGCCATAGGATCCTTCTTTTTGAAAGAGAATCAGCAGACGACCTCTTTGATTGGCGGTAGCATTGTATCCTTCGGGCTGAATGTGCTATTGCTTCTCAAACCTCTGAAGCTGAGGATCTTTCATTTTTGGAGAATCAGTTGAGGCATCCTCGATTGATGATGATGCCAAACCAAAAATGGTGAACGTATCATCATTTCTCGACCTGAGAGCCCGGGATACTGAACATCCCAGTACCCACATGTGAGAGGGACGGTTTGTTTACAGGTTTGCAGGTAACCGTGACCATCAACCGACCCGGTTTTCTATTGTTATCACTATGGTTGTTGTTGATTCTGAGTTTTGGTACAGAGCCTTGATTTGTTCAGTCAGCACAGTGCAGCCAGTTTATGTGGATACCTTGATCCCGTGCTTTGCATTGCATTCCATTTATCTGACATTCATGTTTGTGCATTTTCAGGTAGTATCTAGTCTTTGATTCCAATCAGAGGGCGTTCTTAGGGATGGACACTAAGAGGGGTAAGAAGAATATCATCATCTACAAGTTTCCGAAGATCACTCTTGGTCCTTTGAGCAGTTTACAGAGTATAGCTGGTCCGGAAGTTTTGGGAGCCTTTGAAGAGAAGTATGGTTGGATACTGTCCCTGGTTCGGAGTCTCAGTGAATATGAATATAATGGGCTACACACCTTGATGCAGTTTTATGATCCTTCTCTGAGGTGCTTTGTGATGCCAAATTATGTGTTGGTTCCTACCCTGGAGGAATACTCCAACATCTTGCGGATTCCTGTCAAAGAAGGTGTTCCTTTCTGTGGTTCCCAAGGAGAGTGTGATTTCCAGGCAGTGTCCGAGGCTCTTTATTTGAGCAGATCTACAGTGGAGGATAATTTTACTAAGAAAGGAAAATCCCGAGGGTATCATTTGGAGTACTTGGTAAAGAGGGCTCGAGAGGAAGCTAAGGAGAATAGGTGGAGGGCTTTCAATGCAATATTAGCTCTGTGTATATATGGCATTGTGTTATTCCCTAATGAGTCTGACTTCGTCGATACGGATGCTATTCAGATATTTACAGCTCAGAATCCGGTACCGACTTTGTTAGGTGATCTCCATTACGCTCTATACAACAGGAATGAGAAAAAGCGAGGTGGTGTGGTTTGTTGTTGCGCACCTCTCTTCTACAAGTGGTTTGCCAAACGTTTACCCCAATCCGGTGCTTTTGTGGATTCGAAGAATTCTTTAGAGTGGAGTAAGCGTCTGATGGGCTTAGCTGCTAAAGACATTCTCTGGGTGGATAAGGGTTTGTTGGGGACTGATATTCTACATAGATGTGGCAGGTATCCTAATGTACCTTTGATCGGAAGAAAGGGAGGTATTAACTACAACCCGTCTTTGGCTATCAGGCAGTTTGCATATGCCCTAAAAGATCCTCCAGCTGGAAAAGATTTGGAAGAATCCTTGTATTTTCATATGACTGATGGTGTAGCTATTGCACAAGAAGCTTCTCAAGCCTGACTCAGCAGACAGAAGATAGGTAAAACTGTTTTGGGGAAACCTAATAACCAAGCTTTCGCTTCGTATGTTTAATGGGTGAAAAAGAGGGTAGAAGAGTTCTATTTGCCTTTTAATCGGGCGTCTCCCTTGTATCCAGAGAGTGTGGAGGAAAGACTTACTGTGCCTATTGAAGAGTTCAACAAGCAATAGAAGTTGGTGCAAGAATTGAGGGCAGAGAATTTCGGTATGAGTAGTCAGCTGCAAGGAGCTTTGCATGACAATTTGGAGCTGAAGTGGCAGGTCAAAGAGTCGACTGAGCGTCTGAAGAAGACAGAAAATGATCTGGATAGCAGAATTCAGCATTTCAAGAAGATCAGCATGGCAGCAGAGACTTCAAGCCAGACCACCAGGACAACTAAGAAGCTTTTGGCTAAGACTGAAACCGAGCTTGATGTTTATCAAGAGATGTGGAGTGAGGTCCAAGTCGAAAACGAGGTGCTAAACAAAGAGCTGCAAAAAGCGAAAGAAAAGGGGAAGCATTTCTTCAACAAGTGGAAAGAATCCCAAAAGGAGATTGAAGAGCTCAAATTACAAGTTGGAATCAAGAAGGTAAGACATGAAAGTAGCAACGCTGAAGAACAGATTGCAACGCTGAACCAAGAGATTGCAAAGAGAAACAGGTTAATCAAAGGGCTAATCTCGCGACCGACACATCCTGACACTTTGAATCTTCTGGAAGAAGTGGAGGCTAGCCTGTTTGGGGTAGAATTGTAGTTTATTGTGTATCTGTTTTTTAAGTGGTTACCATCAGGATTGTTGATGGAATCACCGTTGGTTACGATTGACTTTGTTTGTATGAATTCTTCCATCTTGATAATAGAATGTTTGATTCAGATATTTTTGCCTTGGTAGTTTTCTATTTTTGTGATTGGTTTCCTGTGGTTGGATCCGGTGGTATTTCTGGGTCGGATTTATTTTCCGATATTGCGTCTAATCCCTGGCCCGGTTGCTTGGAATGGAATCAAAGCAGATATACCTTGGAAATGTTCAAATATGTTTGTTGCATTTGTATTTGCATAGTCATATTCATTCTTTGCACTGCAGGTTCTCTTGGGTTTCTCTGGTTTTCTTATGCTCTCTCTTTCTTTCAGTCAGGATTGATCAACCAACTCATCGTTATTCTACTCGACTAAATCAAAACAGAGTGATGGACAAAGTTCAAGCAAATATGGCCGCTATGCAAGCTCGCATCGACCAGTTCATGGAAATGATGCAGGGTGTGGTGCAAAGTCAGAACGAGTTCAGAACTCTGGTTCAGCCGTTAGTGGCGCAGGTCGACGAAAATGGTATCCTACACGGTGGTCTTATTAACCGTAATATCCCTCCGGGCGGAGTTGGTGCTGGTGGACAGGGCAGAATTCCTACAGTGGTTGGAGAGGGAAGTACTGTTTGGGCTATCCATGGCCATCATTTTAATGATCAACAGGACGATGTGTTCTCGGTCAGGAGTCTAGATGCTGCCCTTCCTGTGGTCAGTGATGAAAGAATCCGTTTAATCGAAGCTCAATTGAAAGGAGTGGTGAAACAGGATGATTTGGGGATTGATTTGGACGACCTAGGGTTGGTCCCTGATATTGTTATTCCACACAAGATTCAGATTCCTACGCTAGAAAAGTACAATGGTTCTACCTGCCCAAGGACTCATGTGAAGGCCTATACCAGGAAGATGGCTGCTCACGCTAAGGATGAAAAGTTAATGATGCACTTCTTCCAAGACAGCCTGTCTGGCGCGTCTTTGGAATGGTACATGGGGCTAGAAAGTAGAGATGTTCGTACCTGGAGAGAGCTAGCTGCAGCTTTCATCAAGCATTATCAGTACAACACAGACATGGCTCCCAACAGAACTCAGCTGTTGAGCATGTCCCAGAAGAATGATGAGAGTTTCAAAGAATACGCGCAAAGGTGGCGTGAGTTGGCGGCTAGGGTGCAGCCACCAATGCTAGAGAAAGAGATGCTGGATATGTTCATGGACACACTGCCTAAGCAGTACTATGAGAAGCTTTTGCCTTGCTCTCTAGGCAAGTTTGCAGATGTGATTGCTATTGGACAGAAGATAGAGGTGGGAATTAAGGCTGGGAAGGTTTCTAGCGGTGATGGATCGTCTTCCGGACAGGGAAAAAAGCTGTTTGATAATTATAAGAAGAAAGGAGAGACCAACGCTGTATCATCCCACAGGGGAAAAGGGAAACAGCGCCAGTTTAACAATCAACAGGTAGCATCAGTAACCATTCCAGCAACATTACCTCCACCACAGCAACAAAGGGGTAATGCTAATCAGAATAGGCAGCAGGGTCAGTATCAGAATAGACAGAGGAATGCAGAGAGGCATTTTGATCAACCCCCAATGTCGTATGCACAGTTGTTGCAACATTTGCTGCAGTTGCGTCTAGTTGAGCTTCGTACCCTGGCTCCACCAACAGGGGAACTCCCACGAGGCTACGATGCTAACGCACACTGCGATTTTCATTCTGGTGCTCCGGGGCACACGGTGGAGAAGTGAAGGGCGTTTCAGCACAAGGTGCGGGACCTTGTGGACTCTAAAGCCATCAATTTCTCGAATGACGGACCCAATGTTATTCAAAACCCGATGCCTAATCACAATGGGCCAAGGGTGAATGCTATAATTGAGGACTGTGAAACTTTGAATTTGATCATGGATGTGGAGGAACTGAAGACTCTGTTGGTGGTGGTTAAGAACAGGTTATTGAAAGGTGATGTCTATCCGGGCTGTGGTGAGAACTGCTTAGATTGTTTGATAAAGGCTAATGGTTGTGATTCGTTGAAGAGGGGTATTCAGAATCTGATTGATGAGGGCTGTTTACAGTTTGACAGAGGTAATCAGCTAGAAGAGGTTGTTAGTGAGAAAGTTGCGACTATCACTATTCCGTTCAAAACAATTACTATTTCTGGTCCAGCAAGGCCACCTCCAGTCATTATCACAAGGGCTGGACCCATTCTGTACGAGAGTTCTAAGGCCGTTCCGTGGAATTATGGTGCAGAGGTGTTTGTCAATGGACAAAAGCAAGAGCTAATGAATACTTCACCAGTGGGTTCTAGTTCAGGGGTTAAAGTTGAGACTGATGCTATAACCAGAAGTGGTAGAGTGCTCCCTCATGTTAATGATCAACCCAGTACCTCTAGGCAAGATAGGGGAAAACAGGCGATGGATGGTTCTGTTCAGACTCCAGTGATTGTGGAATCTACAGTGAAGCCGGTTGATGATGCTTTTTCGGAAAATGTAGAGGAATTTATGAGGCTCATCCGAAAAAGCGATTATAAGATCGTGGACCAATTACATCAGACCCCGTCCAAGATCTCTATTATGTCTCTGCTCTTGTGTTCTGAGGCTCACAGGAATGCTCTTTTGAAGGTTTTGAATGCAGCATACGTTCCTCAAGAGATTTCTGTTAATCAGCTGGAAGGGGTTGTAGCGCACGTGAATGCGGGTAACGGCCTGGGTTTTATAAATCTTGACTTAACTTCTGCTGGCAGGAATCATAACAACGCCCTACATATTTCGATCGAATGTCGTGGCTCACTGATGTCACATGTCTTGGTTGATACTGGTTCATCGTTGAATGTATTGCCCAAGAAAGCGTTAATGAAGTTGGATACTCGAGGACTTATTTGTACACCAAGCGACTTGGTGGTATGAGCTTTTGATGGCTCGAAGAGATCTGTTTTTAGCGAGATTGTGCTTCCGATCAAGGTTGGACCAGAAATATTTAATGCGACGTTTTACATTATGGATATTCAGCCAGCGTACAACTGTTTATTGGGTCGTCCTTGGATCCATGGGGCAGGTGCTGTAACTTCCACTTTGCATCAAAAGCTGAAGTATATGGTTGAGGGTCACGTAGTGACAGTGTGCGGAGAAGAAGACATAATGATCAGTCAACTGTCAACCTTCAAATACGTGGAAGTGGATGGGGAAATCCACGAGACGTTGTGCCAGGGATTTGAGAAGGTGAAAGTTTCTGAAGAAGTTGTTCAGTCTGAAGCTGTAGTACAGCCCGTAGTGGCAAATCAACCTGAGGGTTCCATGTCTTCGTTAAGAGACGCCAAAGCTGTGGTTGAAGCGGGTAGCTCACAGAGGTGGGGCCAGGTGGTTGAAGTCCAGAAAAAGAAGGATACTTATGGATTGGGATACAAGCCATCCAAGAGAGATGAAGATCCCCCAAAATTCTATGGCCCTGTCCGGTTCACTAGCGCTGGAGTTTTCTTCGACAGAGTTAATGCTATTGATGAAGAAGGAGACAGTGATTGCGACATGGATAGCTGGATCCGTCCTTGTGTCCCAGGGGAAAGTCTGCACAACTGGTCTTCCGAGAAAGTCATTCAAGTGACAGGCTTCGAGTAATTGCTTTGTTTTCCTATTTTGTTAATCCTACGTTCTGCCCAAGACGTAGTGATTCTGTTTGTAGGGCTTTTAACTGTTGCATGTTTTGCTCTATCATTAATAAAGGACTTTTCACACTCAAATATTTTGATCTCTGTCTTTCTGTTTTTATTTTTATGCATTAAAAACCCACATCAAAATGGCAATGTGTTTCTTTTGTTGCATCATAATAAAACATACCTCATAAATCATTGCAGGTCTTTTTGTTCAGATGACACCGATCATGACTCAGCTATAGCTCGGTATGACTTTGACAATCCAATCTATCAGGCTGAAGAAGAGGCTGATGAAGATTGTGAACTGCCCGAAGAGTTGGCCAGATTGTTGAAGCAAGAGGAGAGAGTCATCCAACCTCATCAGGAGGAAATTGAGATTGTGAATCTGGGAACCGAGGACGCCAGAAAGGAAGTAAGAGTAGGGGCTGCATTGGAAGACAGTGTCAAGGGAAGATTGATTGAAATGCTCCGTGAGTATGTGGACATCTTCGCATGGTCTTACCAAGACATGCCCGGGCTCGATACTGATATTGTCGTACATCGGCTACCACTCAAAGAAGGTTGTGCTCCGGTCAAGCAAAAGTTGAGAAGAACTAAACCGGAGATGTCTGTCAAGATCAAGGAAGAGGTTCAGAAACAACTAGACGCCAGATTTCTTGCCGTAACAAATTATCCTCCATGGGTTGCTAACATCGTGCCTGTACCTAAGAAGGATGGGAAGGTCAGGATGTGTGTTGATTACAGGGATT
Source organism: Lathyrus tuberosus (assembly GCA_022829125.1). Lineage (NCBI taxonomy): Eukaryota > Viridiplantae > Streptophyta > Magnoliopsida > Fabales > Fabaceae > Lathyrus > Lathyrus tuberosus. The sequence continues at coordinate 1,210,571 of JALAZF010000769.1, forward strand.
TGAATAGAGCAAGCCCAAAGGATGACTTCCTGCTCCCTCACATTGACGTGTTAGTCGACAATACTGCTCAGTATTCTGTGTTTTCCTTCATGGATGGCTTCTCTGGGTATAACCAAATCAAGATGGCCCCAGAGGACATGGAGAAAACAACATTCATAACACCGTGGGGAACTTTCTGCTACAAAGTGATGCCCTTTGGATTGAAAAATGCAGGGGCAACTTACCAGCGGCCGATGGTGACTCTCTTTCATGATATGATTCACAAAGAGATTGAAGTCTATGTTGATGACATGATTGCGAAGTCACAGACGGAAGAAGAACATCTGGTGAATCTTCAGAAGTTATTTGAAAGGTTAAGGAAATTCAGACTGAGGTTGAATCCGAACAAGTGCACCTTCGGGGTGAGATCAGGAAAATTGCTGGGGTTTATTGTTAGTGAAAAAGGTATTGAGGTTGATCCTGCAAAGGTAAAAGCCATACAAGAAATGCCTGTGCCGAAAACAGAAAAAGAGGTTCGTGGTTTCTTGGGGAGATTGAATTACATTGCTAGGTTCATCTCGCATCTCACAGCCACGTGTGAACCAATCTTCAAGTTGCTAAGAAAAGATCAAGCAGTCAGGTGGAATGAAAATTGTCAAAAGGCGTTTGAAAAGATTAAAGAATACTTGCAGGAACCTCCGGTCCTTATGCCGCCAGTGCCAGGAAGGCCTTTGATTATGTATCTCACAGTTCTTGAGAATTCAATGGGTTGTGTGCTCGGTCAACAAGACGAGTCAGGTAAAAAAGAGCACGCCATCTATTACTTGAGTAAGAAGTTTACTGATTGCGAGTCAAGATACTCGATGCTGGAGAAAACATGTTGTGCACTCGCTTGGGCCGCTAAGCATTTGAGGCAGTATATGTTAAACCATACAACCCTTTTGATTTCAAAGATGGATCCAATCAAGTATGTGTTTGAGAAGCAAGCACTTTCTGGTAGAATAGCCCGTTGGCAGATGGTTCTGACAGAATATGATATTCAGTATGTTTCCCAAAAGGCCATTAAGGGAAGTGTGTTGTCAGAGTATCTTGCCGAACAGCCAATTGTGGATTATCAACCGATGAAGTTTGAGTTTCCGGATGAGCACATCATGTATCTGAAGATGAAGGATTGTGAAGAGCCTTTGCCTGATGAAGGACCTGAGATTGGATCTCAATGGAAGATGGTTTTTGATGGGGCTGTTAATTCATATGGCAACGGAATCGGGGCAATCATTACGACTCCACAGGGTTCTCATATACCCTTTACTGCCCGATTAGCGTTCATATGCACCAACAATGAGGCGGAGTATGAGGCATGCATCATGGGGTTAGAAGAAGCAATTGATTTGAGAATCAAAAACCTCGATGTTTATGGTGATTCTGCGTTGGTGGTGAATCAGATTACAGGAGAATGGGAGACTCGTCAAGTAAATCTTGTTCCATATAACAATTATGCCAGAAGATTGCTACCTTTTTTTTGACAGAATAGACTTCCATCACATTCCCCGGATAGAGAATCAGATGACTGATGCGTTGGCAACATTGTCATCAATGTATAAAGTGAATCTTTGGAATGAAGCTCCCTCAATCAGAATCATGCGCTTGGATAAACCTACTTTTGTATTTGCAGTTGAAGGGGTATCAGATGACAAGCCTTGGTATCATGACATCAAAGTCTTCTTGAAGAGTCAGGAATACCCAGCTGGGGCATCTTCCAAGGATAAAAAGACATTGAGGAGGTTATCAGGAAACTTCTTTTTGAACAAGGATGATGTGTTGTACAAGAGAAACTTTGACATGGTCTTGCTACGTTGTGTTGATGAACACGAGGCAGGCTTGTTAATGGAAGAGGTTCACGAAGGTTCCTTCGGTACTCATGCCAATGGGCATGCTATGGCCAGAAAATTGTTGAGAGCGGGGTATTATTGGATGACTATGGAGTCTGACTGTTTCAAATACGCCCGGAAATGTCATAAATGCCAGATTTATGCTGATAAGGTGCACGTACCACCTACTCCTCTGAATGTTTTGTCGTCACCTTGGCCTTTCGCCATGTGGGGCATTGATATGATTGGAAAGATTGAGCCAACTGCATCCAACGGGCATCGTTTCATTCTGGTTGCCATTGATTATTTCACGAAGTGGGTGGAAGCAGCATCGTATGCCAACGTCACCAAACAAGTGGTAGCCCGGTTTATTAAGAAGGACATCATCTGCCGGTATGGAGTCCCGGAGAGAATCATTACTGATAATGGTTCAAATCTGAATAACAAGATGATGAAGGAGCTATGCCAGAGCTTTAAAATCGAACATCACAATTCTTCTCCCTATCGTCCGAAGATGAATGGGGCTGTTGAAGCGGCTAATAAGAACATAAAGAAGATTGTGCAGAAGATGGTAGTGACATACAAAGATTGGCATGAGATGTTGCCTTACGCTTTGCATGGATATCGTACTTCGGTACGTACATCAACTGGGGCAACTCCTTTCTCATTGGTGTATGGCATGGAAGCAGTCCTGCCATTAGAAGTTGAGATTCCTTCTTTGAGAATTCTGACAGATGTGAAGCTGGATGAAGCTGAGTGGGTGCGTTCCCGGCTGAATGAACTGAACCTCATTGAAGAAAAGAGACTGAAAGCCATTGCGCATGGCCGGTTGTATCAGAGCAGGATGAAGAAAGCCTTTGATCAGAAAGTGCGTCCTCGGTGTTTTCAAGCTGGTGAATTAGTTCTGAAAAGGATCACTCCTCCGCAAACAGATCACAGGGGCAAGTGGACTCCGAATTACGAAGGGCCATATGTAGTAAGACAGGTTTTCTCTGGTGGAGCCTTATTACTCTCAACTATGGATGGCGAAGATTTTACGTCCCCTGTGAACGCGGATGTAGTCAAAAAATACTTTGCATAAAAGAGATCCGCTGAACATAAAAAGAAGGTTCAGGCAAAAATGGGGCATCCTGGCGAACCATAAAAAGAAAAGGTTCGGGCAAAAATTAGGGATAAAAAGAAAAAGAAATAAACCCGCAAGGTTGAAAACCTGAAAAGGCAACCTTGGCAAAAAAGGGTATCCCGGTGGATTGAAAACCCGAGAAGGGCGATCCAGGCAAAAGTTAGGGATTTTAAAGCAAAGACTACGATCCGCGTTCGATCTGTGATCACTGTTCGCACTTGGAAAATTCGGAGGAAAGGAATCAGTCCAGTTAGTCATCTTCAAAGGCCGAAGTATCTGTGGATAAACAAGTCATATGGGTTATAGCTGAGTCGAGTCATGGTGGATGTCTGTTCCCCACATTGCCGACATTTGTATTTTCTTTTGCTTTTTGCGCAATTACCTCTTTTCAGGAATTGCTTCCAGATGTAAATGCCTATTTACAGGCCAATTCATTCAATAAAGTTTGCATTTCAGTTAAAGAGCTTTTGTTTTCTGTTTTACTTGTTTTGTTTGTGAAAATGTCCGATATTTTTGATAAAAAACATTACATGCTAAAACGTTGAGCTTTATGACACAAGTTGGAAAACAGTGGCAATTGCTTAGGCGACGGTCACTATGTTGATAATCAATGTATTCATTCTTGCACGTAGACTTTTTGTTGGTTTTGCAGGATGACAGGTGTACTTCCCCCAGTAGAGTTTCTCTCTCCATCTTTGAAGTCTGATCGTCCTCAGTGTTTGGATGTTTTCCCCAGTAGAGTAGAGCTCCCCTCAACTTTGAAGTCTGATCGTCCTCAGTAGGTTTTTACTCTTCCCCATCAGAGTATCGAGGGTCGTCTTCCTCAACCAGAGTGTAAAGAAGTAATTCCCTAAGCGGAGTCGTTAAGGATCGTCCTCCCTAGCAGGATATAAAAGGTTTTTTCCGGCCAGAGTTGTGATTTGGCTTATCTTTCTTCAGCAAGTGATGTCTCCCCACGGAGCATGGGGCAGCTATTTGTTCCCCAGCTAGTCAGGAACCATGTGTTATCCCCTAGCAGGGTGGATGTTGACAATTACTTTCTCTCCCAAGCGGAGTCGTTGAGGAGCGTCTTCCTCAGCAAAGTACAGAGGATTGTATATCCAACCGAAGTCGTGTTTAGATTATTATTCCCCAGCAAGTACTCAGAAGATGATTGCTTTAAGGTGAGTGTTGCCGTACCTCCCGCAGGAAGTTTGTGGACGAAGATGTTTTTATCCCCACAGGGTCCTGGTGTCCACTTTCCTCAGTTGGTCAGAAAGTATAGTCTCGGCGACAATGGTTTGACCTAGTACCTAGCAGGGTGAGGGTAAAGTTACTTCCCTAGCAGCAGATTAAGCTCATTTCCCCAAGCAGAGTCTGGTGGTGAGTGGTATCCCCAGCAGGTCTTAAGGCCGATCGTTTTTGGCAGGCACCGAAGCCAAGTTCTGAAATAGTTGGTCGTCCCCAGCGGTGGAATTTCCATCTTCAGTATCCATATCCCTCCCCAGCTGAGTGGGTATTCTCTCGGAGCTTCGTCCATCTCCAGCAGAGTAGTTGATCTTGATATTCCCCAACAGAGTGGATATTCTCTTGGAGTTTCGTCCATCTCCGACAGAATTGGTGATTGTGATCTTCCCTAGCAGGGAGAAGTTTTCCTCAACAAGTTTTCCTTTGTTTCAGTGGCAATTTAGTTTGCCATCCCCATCGGAGTTGCTTCTGGTCTTCAGCACTTATTTTGCTGGGACGTCTCTTTTGCATTGCATAAGCATTTGTTTTGCATAGCATCCTCCTAAATGCGTAGCATTTCCACTTCGTGTGGAGCATTATGGCAAAATTCAAACATATGCATCTGAAGCATGAGCCAGGTTTGAGTTTTCCTTCGTCAGGAAAGCTGGATTTCAGAAAGATGTCTTTACTCCACAGGTGTTGGGTTAAGCAATATTTGACAGTTCCCCGGCAGAATGTCTTGCCAGGATTGTTTATCCTTGATTTTATTTGTACCCCTTCGTCCAGGTGGTCCTTTGGTTTATTCCCTCAAAATTTTTACCGTCGGACACTCGTCCGTGTTTCTTTCAGCACCCATCCGTGTTTGAACCTTTTAAGTCAATGTCCGTCTGTATTGACTTTTGACACCCGTCTGTGTTCTTTCAGCACTCGTCCGTGTTTGACCCTTTTGTCTCAATGTCCGTCCGCATTGACATTTGACACTCGTCTGTGTTTCCTTCAGCACCCGCCCGTGTTTGAACCTTTGATTTCAATACCCGTCCGTATTGACCTTTTGATGACACTTGTCCGTGTTGCCTTCCATTCCCCAGCGAGATTAATTCCCGATAAAGTTGCTTTATAACCTTTTCAATACCCGTCCGTATTGAATCCTTTTACACCCGTCCGTGTACCTTTTCAATACTCGTCCGTATTGATCTATTAATGACACTCGTCCGTGTTCTTTTCAGCACCCGTCCGTGTTTGAACTTTTGTTTCAATGCCCGTCCGCATTGACATTTGGTACCCGTCCGTGTACCTTTTCAGTACCCGTCCGTATTGAACTTCTGACACCCGTCCGTGTTGCATTTCAATCCCCAGAGAGGTCGCCTTGAATCTTTTTACACCCGTCCGTGTACCTTTTTAATACCCGTCCGTATTGATCTTTTAATGACACTCGTCCGTGTTCTTTTCAGCACCCGTCCGTGTTTGAACTTTTGTTTCAATGCCCGTCCGCATTGACATTTGGCACCCGTCCGTGTACCTTTTTGGCACCCGTCCGTGTTTGAACTTTTGTTTCAATGCCCGTCCGCATTGACATTTGGCGCCCGTCCGTGTTCTTTTCAGCACCCGTCTGTGTATCTCCTCAATACCCGTCCGTATTTGATATCCTGGACCCCTTGACACCCGTCCGTGTTCATCCCCATCATAGCTAACACTCGTTTGTGTTTATTTCAAGACTTTTCAATACATTATTGGTTTCCAACACTCGTATGTGTTGTGGCAGTGCAACGTTTATTGCTTATTCCCCGGCGGAGTCGTCCCTCCTTTGAGGATTGCAAATTTCAGGTTTCTTTTGGTATCCAATCTCCGTGAATCCTTAGAATGCATGATAGCCGTCACTATCATACCTTCAGGATCAAGTTGATTGAATAGGGGCAGCTGTAACACCCCAAAATTTGCCTTGTTGTTTTTAGCTAACTGGCTTATGTTTCTTTTCATTTCTTACATTTTGCATTGTGCATAGCATTGGTTCTTAGCATGGGATCAAGGTACTTGGTCCATATTATCAAGTCTTCGGCTTCAACGTGGTTCATGGAGCTCATTATATCTTCATAAGATCAAGATTGGCAAAGGATTTCAAATGATTCCTTCCCTCCTAATCAGGGGGACCAGTTAGGGTTTTTGAGATCAAGAGGACTTCTTGGAAGGCTTGGTATGTTCAAGCATGTTCTTGTGGTGTTCTTTATGCTCACAAGTGTTCCTGGATGGGGGTTTGGCTATTGATTCATGGTGAAAGCTGTTCAGTGGATCAGTTGTTTGTGAACTAAGCAAAAGTCAACTGTGAAGGAGAAAGTCAACGGTAAAGGAGAAAGTCAACTGTGGAATTTTGAGGTTCTTTTCATGGTTTTCAAGGTCTCACATCCTCATATGGCCTCCAATTATCAAGATTTGTTCCATTTATCAAGGATCAAGAGGTTGTACAAAGGTTGCTAAATTTGGAAAATGACCCATAATTGAAACTTTCCATTTTTGGCAATTTTTCTTCCACATTCAACTTGACTTTTCATCATCAAGGAAGCTCCAAATGAATTTTACTCCAACATGAAAGTTGAAGATCTTTCTCTCCCATTTCCAAAAAGTACTAGACCATTTCCATATCATTTGTGGAACTCTAGTTATGGCCAAAACAATGCAAGGTGCTTTTCATGGATTCCTTATATGTCAAATTTTCCACTTTTTGCATTTTTGAACAAATGGACTTGTAATGTTCCCAATTGCTTCATGTCACATTGTAATATCAAAATACAAGTCAAGAAGATCATTTGTGGCCTTTGAATCAATTCATGCCATGCCATTTTTCTCATTATTCTCACAAAGTGCAAAAATGCCAAATTAATTCAAAGCTTGCAAACCAAGAAAGTGCAAGGCCCAAAATCAATCCTGAAGTGGTATGGGAGTAAATTGGAGGTGAATTATGCTGAGAACAAGGGCTTTCCACGTGCAAATTAGTGGTGGTGGTGTAAAATTCATTTTTGCAATTTCACTCAAATCTCATTAACCAGAGCTCTAATCACTTCCTAATCTCAATCAGTGAACTAATCAAGAGTATATAACCTTACTCATGCTCTCACAGCTAGGGTAGAGACTCACATTTGCTCAGTTTCCATTTTTCACTCTCCACTTTCTCATTTTCGTTTCTCCTTCTCCATAAGGTGTTTTTGAGCAATTCTTTCATATTTGGAATCAGTGAAGAGAGTAGAACCAGAATCAACCATCATCTGAAGCTCATAATGAGGTTTTCACCAAGCTCCATTCAAGAGGGTTCAAGTTCAAAACTCAAGATCTAGCACGATTCCAAGCTCTAGTTGCATTTATTTTGCAATTAGAGGCTCCAAGGACTTGATCTGCAGCTTTTGGAAGGCGTTCTTGTGATATTTTAAGTTCTTCAAGATCTCAGGTTAGTGATTTTTTCACCATCACAAAACTTGAATTTTTGATATGCAAAATGATCTATGATGTGCACTGAACATGCTGATATATTTTATTTGAAGTTTGGACGTGTAATTTGTGAGATATGTGGATTTAAAGTTTTAGATCTAAACTTGTTTTCGTTCGATTCTCTTTTTGTGTTTGCTGTTTGTTAAAATGGACTGGATATTCATGATCCTTGCATTTTTCTGATCAAAATGGTATACTCATAAGCATTTTCTGGAAAAAGTCACGTCACAGCTCACCGGAGAGGGTGGCCGGAGCCCTAGCTCCGGCGGCTGGAAAATACAGTCCGACGAGGGGAGTTTTCACGAAGAAGAAGCCAGTTAGCCGTCCGATGGTGTGATCGAAGGGCTGTCAGTGCGCCACCTGTTTTGGTTCTTATGTTTTTATTTCATAATTCCGTGTTTGCCATTCCACGATAATACCATGCACCCTTTACCTCGTGGCCTTCATTTTGTTTTTGTTTTTGGTCATGCGATGGAGATTTGGACACCTCATTAATGAGGTCACATGCCAGACATATGACTGGTGTAGCGTGTTCCTCAAGTTGTTGGTGTGTGCAAGTCCACGTGCTTATTATGTGCTGATTGAATCCATCCGTTGATCCTGATTACTTCTCCATGGTGTTGACTGCGTATTGTTCGTTGGATAGAACGTTTGGCTGGATTTTATTGCTGAGATCTTTGACTTCCTCCCATGCTCCCTCGTTGGTGGGTTTGTGTGTTTGGGCTTTACTAATTGCGCCCCACCCTCAGCCCATATCATGTTCCAGCGCATTTTTTCTTGCTATTTGGACCCCCTCCTGGTTTATTTAGTTTTGTTTTGTATTTAATTGTTTGCTTTGCATTTTAATTTTTAAAATTACTTTTATGCATTCAAAAATCGTATAAAAAATCATGGAACTTATTTTTAGTTTTCTCTTTATTTTCAATATTTTATTTTCTAATTTTATTTCATTTTGGCATCTGTTTTAATTAATTGTATTATTTCCTTTTCTTATTTGTTTCACTTGCACACACCAACTTGTGAAATTTATTTCTCCTCATCTATAATTCATTTTTAATCCATTCTTTTTGCATCTGTTAGGTAGCGTATTAAATTGCATAAAAACATTTTTCTTTCATTTTTAAAACTTTTCCATATTGCATTTTGGTCATTTTCTTTTGCATATTGAAACATTGTTCTTAAGTGATCTTTGTCCAATTGTTTGGGATACTTGGTTTGTGAATTTTGGTTTGATATTTTTGTACATGTTACTTGACTGAGTTAACTCCTGTTTCGATATTTTTTGGGATTTTATTAATCAACTTTTCTATTTTTGGTTGATCTTTACTTGTGATGCAAGTTTGATTGAAGCATACTTTGATACTTGATCTTGTTTGGATGCATTTGCTTACTTGTGATGGAGTGATGCTTAAGTTGTTTTTATGGTGTGATCATGTACTGTTTGAGCTTACTTGTGGCTTTAGAATCATCTCTTTTCACTCATTTTTCTATTTGTTCTTGATTTTACAAAGTGTTGTTATTTTGACTTGAGTTTTGTGGATGTCTTTCTCACTTTTGGTGCATGCTTTGAATGTGTTGCTTGATGATTAATCTTGTATGACTTGAGTTTGGGTTTGATATGACATTGATGTATATGCTACTGCCTCTTGAGTTCTATACTTGATTTTCATATTACTTGAGCATTTTTGGATGCATTTGGTTTGAATTATGTGATGCATATCATCCCTTTTGCTTTGTAACTTCTTTGGTGCATCGTATTGCATAGTGTGAACCTCTTTTGCATATGTGGATTGTTAATGATGATATGATGTGAGTTCTGGTCTTGTTTCATTTTCATCTTGTCTCTTTCATTTCACTTTGGTATGAGATCCATGTGTGTTTAATTGTGCATTTAATTCAAGTGTGCTTGCATCCTTCCATGTTTATCTTTGCATGATTACTTGAAGTGATTTGCATTAATCTTTGAGACATGTTGATTGTTATGAGTTGGACATTTATAATATGATGTACTTGCTTCCCTATCTTGTATCTTATCTTCTCCTTCTCTTTCTCCTCCTTCTCTTTCACTCTTTTCATCCCTCGAGTCTCGAGACTTGTTTAAGTCTTGGACTCTCTCCCGTTAGAGCTACCTAGTCCAACTTAATTTTTGATTAAGCTTGGAGTAGGATTAGCATTAGGTTAGGTAGTCATCTCTCCTAAACCTCACTAACCTTAGGACATCCATGCATGATAACATTAGGACTCTTAGTTTCCCTTTAGAGTTTCCTTTGTGTCGTCTCTCTTCTCATCTCAAAACTTCTTCAAGACACGTAATAAAAGTTAACGTGTATTGCGCTTGAGCCTTCTATGTGGGAAGTGGGGATTGAGGGGCTTCCTCTCATTCTTCTAGGATACCTAGTGTACGTCCTGTTGGGGACGATGCGCGAAGTATTCGTTCCTATATTCAAGACTTGGGTTCAATGCAAGTTGCGAAACAACTTAAAAGACACTTCTGTCTAAAAAACACCAAACAAATTCAAATCTTTTTATCCTTCGGGATTGTTGGGTTTCAAACTTCTTTTTTTTCAGGAAGAGCTCGTCGCTCACATAAAAAACACTTACCCATCCGTGGTCGTATCCACGAACTACGTCAGCTCTGATTCCTCTCTCTCGTCCGATTGAGGATACGTAGGCACAAGACAACGATTGTCTTGGCGAGCAACCTTCCCCCACAGTTCCCGTCCGAACTACGTTGACTCTGACTTTCCCATTGCACTGAGGGAGTACGTAGGCCTAGGACAACGATACCGTCCTATCGAGTCACTTCCTTTTCTTTTCTTCTTCGTTTCTCCGTTCTTTCCCGTTCTCGTTCTTTCTTCGGTCCAGTAGCAGTGGAGCTCCAGATGATGACACCCTTTGATGCAGACAGCAAGCGTGGATCCCATGGAGTACGATGGACGTGTTGGGTGCTAACACCTTCCCTTCGCGTAACCGACTCCCGTACCCGTTCTCTTGGTCGCGTGACCGTGCTCTTTCCCTTCTTTCAGGTTTACGCAGTGTTTCCTTTCCCTCTCTTGGGATAAATACACTTTGCTGGAGACTCTGTGTTCTTTTGCGCCACTCTCGCGTTTGTACTGTTGGATGCGAATCTTTCGGGAGCGACAGCTGGCGACTCTGCTGGGGACTAGGTTGACCTACTGCTGGTCCTTCCCCTTTAGCGAGTCAATCCTAGCGCTTGTCTGTTTGCTTTTGTTAGGTGTTTCTATGGTGCTTTGCTTTGTTGTATATTACTGTACTGTTGTTTACCGTATTTTTGCTTTACTGCTTTACTGTTTTTACAGCTTTTATCGCATTGCATTTTATATTGTCATACTGGATATACTGCGCTGTGCTGGCTGTTGTTCTGTTTGGCGGGTTGGGATGTTCTGAGAGATGAGCTCAATACCCAGGCTCGAGTATACACCGAGGCTTTAGTGTGGGCAGGCGTGACGCTCCCGTGGTGTTGGCCACGTGCGGGTGATCACGATCCCTACAATCAGATGAGGTTCTATCCGGAGCTTTCTGCTACTGTATGTTGATACAGGCCAGTAGTTATTCTCTGGAGGAATCGTCGACTCTGATGACCATTCCCGAGGACTCAGTTGCTGCACTCCTCCCGAGATACGACAGTGGCAGCCCACTTTCTGTGGCAAACCCATTGCACACTCTCGATCCGAGGACCCAATGCTGGGAACTTGCCATAGGATCCTTCTTTTTGAAAGAGAATCAGCAGACGACCTCTTTGATTGGCGGTAGCATTGTATCCTTCGGGCTGAATGTGCTATTGCTTCTCAAACCTCTGAAGCTGAGGATCTTTCGTTTTTGGAGAATCAGTTGAGGCCTCCTCGATTGATGATGATGCCAAACCAGAAATGGTGAACGTATCATCATTTCTCGACCTGAGAGCCCAGGATACTGAACATCCCAGTACCCAAATGTGAGAGGGATGGTTTGTTTACAGGTTTGCAGGTAACCGTGACCATCAACCGACCCGGTTTTCTATTGTTATCACTATGGTTGTTGTTGATTCTGAGTTTTGGTACAGAGCCTTGATTTGTTCAGTCAGCACAGTGCAGCCAGTTTATGTGGATACCTTGATCCCGTGCTCTGCATTGCATTCCATTTATCTAACATTCATGTTTGTGCATTTTCAGGTAGTGTCTAGTCTTTGATTCCAATCAGAGGGCGTTCTTAGGGATGGACACTAAGAGGGGTAAGAAGAATATCATCATCTACAAGTTTCCGAAGATCACTCTTGGTCCTTTGAGCAGTTTACAGAGTATAGCTGGTCCGGAAGTTTTGGGAGCCTTTGAAGAGAAGTATGGTTGGATACTGTCCCTGGTTCGGAGTCTCAGTGAATATGAATATAATGGGCTACACACCTTGATGCAGTTTTATGATCCTTCTCTGAGGTGCTTTGTGATGCCAGATTATGTGTTGGTTCCTACCCTGGAGGAATACTCAAACATCTTGCGGATTCCTGTCAAAGAAGGTGTTCTTTTCTGTGGTTCCCAAGGAGAGTGTGATTTCCAGGCAGTGTCTGAGGCTCTTTATTTGAGCAGATCTACAGTGGAGGATGATTTTACTAAGAAAGGAAAATCCCGAGGGTATCATTTGGAGTACTTGGTAAAGAGGGCTCGAGAGGAAGCTAAGGAGAATAGGTGGAGGGCTTTCAATGCAATATTAGCTCTGTGTATATATGGCATTGTGTTATTCCCTAATGAGTTTGACTTCGTCGATACGGATGCTATTCAGATATTTACAGCTCAGAATCCAGTACCGACTTTGTTAGGTGATCTCCATTACGCTCTATACAACAGGAATGAGAAAAAGCGAGGTGGTGTGGTTTGTTGTTGCGCACCTCTCTTCTACAAGTGGTTTGCCAAACGTTTACCCCAATCCGGTGCTTTTGTGGATTCGAAGACTTCTTTAGAGTGGAGTAAGCGTCTGATGGGCTTAGCTGCTAAAGACATTCTCTGGGTGGATAAGGGTTTGTTGGGGACTGATATTCTACATAGCTGTGGCAGGTATCCTAATGTACCTTTGATCGGAAGAAAGGGAGGTATTAACTACAACCCGTCTTTGGCTATCAGGCAGTTTGCATACGCCCTAAAAGATCCTCCAGCTGGAAAAGATTTGGAAGAATCCTGGTATTTTCATATGACTGATGGTGTAGCTATTGCACAAGAAGCTTCTCAAGCCTGGCTCAGCAGACAGAAGATAGGTAAAACTGTTTTGGGGAAACCTAATAACCAAGCTTTTGCTCCGTATGTTGAATGGGTGAAAAAGAGGGTAGAAGAGTTCTATTTGCCTTTTAATCGGGCGTCTCCCTTGTATCCAGAGAGTGTGGAGGAAAGACTTACTGTGCCTATTGAAGAGTTCAACAAGCAACAGAAGTTGGTGCAAGAATTGAGGGCAGAGAATTCCGCTATGAGTAGTCAGCTGCAAGGAGCTTTGCATGACAATTTGGAGCTGAAGTGGCAGGTCAAAGAGTCGACTGAGCGTCTGAAGAAGACAGAAAATGATCTGGATAGCAGAATTCAGCATTTCAAGAAGATCAGCATGGCAGCAGAGACTTCAAGCCAGACCACCAGGACAACTAAGAAGCTTTTGGCTAAGACTGAAACCGAGCTTGATGTTTATCAAGAGATGTGGAGTGAGGTCCAAGTCGAAAACGAGGTGCTAAACAAAGAGCTGCAAAAGGCGAAAGAAAAGGGGAAGCATTTCTTCAACAAGTGGAAAGAATCCCAAAAGGAGATTGAAGAGCTCAAATTACAAGTTGGAATCAAGAAGGTAAGACATGAAAGTAGCAACGCTGAAGAACAGATTGCAACGCTGAACCAAGAGATTGCATCCTTGAGTCAATTGCCAAATCGGTTCTCTGGGTTGATAACGTAGCTGGTGTTTAGAAGAATTTGCATATTCATTTCTCTCATAGTAACACTTTATGCATCTCAGATATTCAAAAGGATGTCTACAAACTTCACCAAGGTACTCTCGACATTTCAAACTATTTCACTCAATTGAAAGTTCTATGGGATGAATTTGAGAACTATTATCCCATTCTTGCATGTTCTTGTGCAATTCCTTGTTCTTGTGGTGCTATTGACTCTGCCAAGTGTCGTAACCCGAAATTTGACCTCCCTTTTTGCCTTTTGCATGAGCATGTGCATTCGCATCGCTGGCATAAGCATGCACACTTTTTCTATGTGATTTTTATTGCAGGAATATTCAGGTTTTTTAAGCCCGATTAATCGCATCCTCACAAGGTCATCACATCATCAAAACAAGCATAAAATAAGGGTTTCCATGGTTATTCATTAAAACAAGAGGTGGAAAATCGAAATCGGGGCCACAACACTATTTCCTAAGCAATCTGGGCAAATTTTGGCTAGAGTAACCGATTACTCAAATAGGGTAATCGATTACGCTGGACGAATTTTCAAATTCTGCTGCTTTTTTGGGACAATAACTATGCACACTCTTTGTTCTTGGATTCTACATAGTTCTAGCAGCATGTGGAATATTCTAGACTCCTCAAGGAATTCATTTGCATTTGCTACAATGTATCCTTTCCATTCAAGACTACCATTCACCCTATTTTCCTAAGATGTGAACCTTTGGATTTGAAGCTTACATTGGGATGTTTCCATCGAGTTAACAAATAACTAACTGAGTTAGATGTAACTAACTCCTAGCCTAAGTCCAAACCACCCCAAGCTAGCTCCTAGCCTAATTCCAAACCTCTCACACTCTAAACCAAAACTCTATATAAACAAACCTTCAATCATTTTTCAAGGATCAACCATTTCATACACATTTTTCACACTTCACTCTCAATTCTCTCACATTCTCTCTGAATTTTTCTGCAACTTCTTCTTCTTCATCTCCATTTTCTTCCAAAACCTCACTATAGCTCTTCACCATTGAAGAATAATCACTTCTACATTGGAAGTGATTATTTCTTGAGCTTAACCTTCATCACTTTGCAATTGTACTTGAGTTTCTGGAGTTTTATTAGCTTTTGGATTCATCTTGCGGAGTTTTTCGGTTATACACAGTTTTTCTGTTAAACACCGAAACTCTTGCGGAGTTCGCAACCTTCTCTTGGTTCTTCTCCCTTTGTTTGGTTAATCACTGTCTACCAGTTAAACACCAATTTGAACCCATTCTTCTCAGTTAATCACAGTCTACCTATTAACATACTGAATTCTTCTTAGGTGAATCACCTTCTATTGGTTAATCACCCATTTTTTCAGTTAACCACAACCTGTATGTTAACATAGTGAGCCCCTTTCAAGTTAATCACCTTCTTTTGGTTAATCACTCGTTTCTTTGCGGTTAATCACATTTTCTTCTGTTAACACCGAATCTTTAGCGGTTGACAACCTCTTTTGGTTCAATACCCTTTTCGTTGGTCGAGCACTGTTTGTTCAGTCCGTACTAACATCCCCTTTGGGTCACGACCTTCGCTTGGTCTCACACCCGTCCTTTTGGGTCACGACCTTTGCTTGGTTTCACACCCGTTCTTTCGCTTGGTTCTACACCTGTTCTTTTGGTTGATCACAGTCTATCTGTTAAAACCTTTTTCCCTACTGAGTTTTAATCTCTTTTTCTTCGGTTAACCATTGCTAGTCAATTAACATACCGAACACTTTTCCTCTTGGTTTCAACACCATTCTGTTGTTTGTTCCCCAGTAGAGTCACTACCCCTTGGTCCCCAGCACAGTCGCTTTGTTCTTTTACTCCCCAGTGGAGTCTCTTCTATTTCTTTTGCTCCTTTGTCTTTTTGGTTTCGACACCATTCTTGCACGTTATCCTCAGTACAGTTACTATTTTCTCTTTGCACTTCTTTCTTGGTTTTGACACCATTTCTTTGGAACCCCAGCCGAGTTTCCTTCTTTCTTTAGTTCCTAGTTTTGACACCACATTTCCTTTTCTTTTTCCGTCTTAGTTCCCCGAACTACGAAAGCTCTGATTCTGCATTCTTTCGAATGTATGATACGTAGGCACGAGATCGCGATGATCTTGGCGAACACCCTTCCACCTTCTTCCGTTCCCCTTTCTTTTCCCTGGTTCCTTTGAATTACGGTGCTCTGATTTTCTCATTGCACTATAAGGGTACGTAGGCACGAGGTCCCTAATCCTCCGCGAACACTTTCTTTCTTTCTTTTCTTTTTTCTCTTCTCTCTCCTCTTCTTTTAGCTAGAAGCCTTTAGATAGATACCCATCCAAGCCTAGAAGCAAGCAAAATGGTTCCCGTCGAGTACGACGGATGCGTAAGGTGCTAGTACCTTCCTTTTGCATAACCGACCCCTACCCGTTTCAATTCCCCTTGGGGTTTATCGATATTTTCCCTGTCCTTTAGGACCAAATAAAGTTCGGTGGCGACTCTGTTGTATCTTTGAGTGTGCGATTCACTCAGGTATAATCCATCCATCTTCACCAAGCGATTCTGTTAGGGAGTCCTTACTCTTGCAAGTTGGGGTCTCGCCTAGTTTTGTTTGCTTTCTTGCTTGTTTGGGTGTTTATCTTTTGCACTTTACTCACTTTATTTTATTTAGCTTTATGTTTATTTACTGCATTTCTTTACTGCTTTGAATATTCATATACTGTATGTTCTGGATATCTGCTATATTTTCTACTATTGTTGGGATGGGTAGATATTATTGGAGAGAAAAATCCTAACACCGGGCTTAGCATACACATAGGCTAGAACGTGGATAGTCGTGAGGCATGCATTTTGCGTGTTGGGTTACCACGAGAGCCACATCCCAGATCGTGATTCGCTTGAGAATACTTCCGTCCTGTGAGAATTCGCTACAGTGGGGGGTTTTCATTCTGAGTCCTATGGTTTGGGAGACCTTTCTAGGGACCACCTTGTTATGTCTAGATCACACCTGTGAGCGGGATATAGGTTTTTGCAGGAAACCAAGACACTTCATACCTTTGTTCTCTCACACACATCAGATTTTGCACCGACACATAATTATATGCAGATATCTAGTTTATTTAGATTTGATTATTCAAACAGTGCTGGCTTGTTCTTGTGTTGCATATCATTTCATCATGTAAATTAATTTTTGCATGTGCATTTCCAGGTTATTCGAAGGCTTATTCTTTGTTGACATTATCATAGAGATGAGTACTGGTTACTGAGGTATCTTTAGCTACAACTTTGTGGAGCCTAAGCTGAACACTTTGAGAGGTTTGGCATCCCGCGTGGTTGAAGATAACAAAGGGATTTTCAAAGACAGTTATGGTAATCTGTTGGCCATCCTCAACACTGAAGTCAACATTACTTCCATTCATACACTGGTTCAGTTTTATGATCCACCACTTAGGTGCTTCACATTCCAGGATTATCAGTTAGCCCTTACCCTCGAGGAGTATGCTTATATCTTAGGGGTTGAGATCAAGAAATAGGTTCCTTTTGTCTACACCAGTGGGTGTCTGAAGTTTCCCCTTATTGCTGATGCTCTCTGCATTAGTAAGAAGGATGTGGAAGCTAATCTCAAAACTAAAGGGAAGGGTATTCGAGGGTTTGCTTCGAAGTTTCTGGTTGACAAAGCCAATTCCTTTGCTGCAGATGGAAACTGGAAGGCTTTCAACGCTGTTCTTGCGTTGCTGATATACGGGATTTTCTTGTTTCCGAACATGGAGGATTCCGTAGATCAGGCTGCCATCAGTATCTTCTTGTCCAAGAACCCTGTTCCGACGCTCCTTGCAGATACCTATCATCCTATTCATTTGAGGAATGAAAAGAAGAAGGGAACCATTGTCTGTTGTGCTCCTCTGCTG
Source organism: Lathyrus tuberosus (assembly GCA_022829125.1). Lineage (NCBI taxonomy): Eukaryota > Viridiplantae > Streptophyta > Magnoliopsida > Fabales > Fabaceae > Lathyrus > Lathyrus tuberosus. The sequence continues at coordinate 1,228,043 of JALAZF010000769.1, forward strand.
TACCGATGGTTCATGACTCATCTTCCGCAGAAGAGTTCTTTTGTTGAGAATAAGGGTAATCTCAAGTGGTCTCACGGATCATGTATCTTACTGCTGATGGCATTTCTTGGTATTCTCGAGTTTTCGACGATACTAAGATCATTCTTCATTGTGGGAAATTCTCAAATGTACCTCTCTTGGGTACAAAGGGCAGAATTAACTACAATCCGAGACTGGCCTTCCGACGGTTGGGATATCCTATGGTTGCCAAGCCAGATCCTGAGGTAGTGGAAGAGTTTATCTTTCATGAAAGGGTTGATGACACGGGATTACTAAAGAGGTTTAGTGCCGCTTGGACTCAGATTCACCTCGAAGGAAGAGCCGATTTGGGTAAGAAGAATTGCATAGCCAAGGAAGCTTACACACTTTGGGTCAAAGAGCGCGTCAAAGAGATCTTGTTGCCATTTTCTTCCGAGCCTTCCATGAATGCCAAGCTTCCTGAACTTGCCATTCTTCCTCCATCTGAATTCGACCAACTAAAGCTAAATATTGAGATATTGAAGAAGGAGAATTTTGATCTTCGCCTCAACCTTGATAGAGTCACATCCGAGAAGGATAGCTTGCAGATTGAGCTCCACCAAAAGCACAAGCGCATGCTCAAAGAGGTGGAGGTTGAACAGAACAAGCAAAGGAAAGTGGGTGATGCTTTGAAAAGTACCTATGAGGGACTTACTTCAAAGAAGAGGCAGCTCGCCAACATTCGGTATCAAGCCTACAAGGATGAGTTGAGCTACAAGAAGCAACTTGAAGAGCTTCAAAGGAAGTTATTAAAGTACAAGACAAAGTGGCAAAGTGAACAAGACCGTGCTAACCAATTAGCAAAGGACTTTTCCCAGTGTCAAGCCAAGCTCGACAAAGCCTTCGGTGAGATTCAGAAGTTACAGGATCAAGCACATCAGAGCCGAGAGCATATTAGTCAGCTCAACACAGAGAGTACTCGTTGGGAGCAACAAAGTCGTCATCTGCAAAACCTCTTAGATCAGAAAGAGGCCTTTCTTCAAGATATGCTTCAGGGACCTAACCATTCTTTATTGTGTAACCTCATGAAGGATGCGAAGTATTGGAGTGAGAGACATGGCCGTCTAGCCAGATTTGCTGAGCACGCACTTGAGGACTTACCTGGGTTGTTGAAGGTTGCATATGCTGATGTATTACTGCACAAGACTCCTTGGGCTGTTTTCCACTTCTTGTCTATTTGTAGGGTGGTCTTTGATAGGATCCATGCTGATCTTGTTGTAGCCCAAAAGGCAGATGTTTGATTTGTACTTGACTTGTACTTCTTTCCTTTATTGTTGAATGAATGAATGAAGTTTATTACCAGCTTTATCTTTTCACCTTTACTTATATGCTTTATGATTATTGTTAACAAATATAAGTTTACGAATTCTTGAAATTTAAAACTTTATTTTTGCATGCATAACATACATTCATTTGCACACATATACACGTTCCTTTGGCCGGAAAACCTTTGCTTACCCTGCCCATCTCCGCTTGTAGCAAGACGACGAATCGACATCGGTATTTCACCCGCTCAAGCAAATCCAAAATCACGGCTGACTTCGAAGCTGAGAACGCTGCTTATAAGGAAACTCTGGCTCAATTTCAAGGTCGGATGGATCAGTTTCAGACGAACATGGATGTTATTATGGAATTCTTTCATGCTCAGAAGGACATTGTTGATGCTGCTGCCACTGTTGTTGCAACTGTCACTGATGCAACCGTTGTCACTCCTGTTGTGATTATGTCTCCTGTTGGTACAGCTACTCCTGCTGTTGTTCCTTCTTCTGCTACTGTTGAAGTGTCGGTTGAGCCTGTGATTCAGCCTGCTGTTCGTCCATCGAATTCTCAATCCGGGCTGAACAAAATGCCTGCTGCTTTTCCTTGGGGCATGCCTATGAATTTCCCTCCTCAGATTGCAAGTAATGGTGCCTTCGTACCATATCATCCTTTTGTTGTACCCATGCCTAATGGAAATGCTACTGGATATCCGTGGGGTATGCCTACTCTGGTTCCACCTCCAGTGGTGAGTGACGATCATGAGAATCTTCAGGTTCAAGCTCGTCAGACTCCTGTGTTGAGTGACATTGAAACTCCTGATGACGATGAGCAGGTGTATAGAAGTCCTCTTAATCATGTTCCGATTTTATCTCAAGCTGCTCAAACTGCCGTTCAGAATGTTTATTCTGGAATGCTCTACCCTGGGGCATCTTCAACTACTGTGGTACCCCCTCCGAATTATCCGTTTGGTGTTTAGATGGGTCAGAATGCTGGTCAGGTGGTTGATCAGGGATTAGTATATCCTTCTCAGTTTGCTACTCCGCAAGTGCACGCTCCGGCTGCATCTCAGTTGCCAAATCCTCAGATTCTTGTCAGAACTGCTAATCAAGATAGACATGCTAGTTACAAGTTGTTAGAAGACCGTATCAAAGCGATTAAAAGGTTTTCTGCTTTTGGCTTGGAGGCCAAAGACTTATGTTTGGTTTCGAATGTTGTACTACTGCAGAAATTCAAGATACCTGAGCTTCCAAAGTATAAAGGTTTGAGTTGCCCATGTAGTCACATCACTATGTACCGCAGGAAGATGGCATCCTATATTAATAATGATGAATTGCTAGTTCATTGCTTTCAAGATAGTTTGTCTGGTGCTTTATTGGATTGGTACATGGGCCTAGAACGCAACAAAATCTGTACCTTGAGAGATCTATCTGAAGCATTCTTGAAGCAATACAAATATAATCTTAACCAGGCGCCTACCAGATTACAATTGCAAAACCAGTCTCAACGCTCAGCTGAAACATTTAAAGAGTATGCACAAAGATGGCGTGATATGGCATCTCGTGTTCAACCTACTATCTCTGACAATGAGCTGGTTGACATCTTTATGGGTACATTGCAAGGATCCTGCTATGAGAAAATGGTTGGTAATTATTCATCGAACTTTGTTGACATTGTAACCATCGGTGAACGAATTGAGAACGGTTTGAAGACTGGAAAGATTCCTGAAGCTGCTTCCCAGCAGTCGGCCAATAGAAAATCTCAGAACAGTCAATCAAAGAAAAAGGAAGGTGAAGCCAATGTTGTGACAACTCAAGTTTCTCCTCAGTATCAAGCACTCATGGCTCCCATGCCATACTATCCATATTCGTACATTGCTGCTGCACAATATCAACAACCTCCGTACCAGTATCATCCGCAACAACTAATTCAGAATGCTCGGAATTAGCAACAACCACAATGTCAGCAACAGAACAACAAAAATCCGCAGAATTAAAACTGCCAAAACAACAACAATCAAGGAAATTGTAAGCATCCGAACTTCGACAGAGTTTCGGTGCCATACACGGAATTGTTCCCTTACTTGGTTCACCAAGGGGCAATTGTTCCCAAAGAGATCGCACCTGCAATTCCTCCATTCAATCCAAAGCATAATCCAAACGCGTCTTGTGCTTATCACTCTGGATACATAGGACATGCGACAGAGGAATGTATTGTTTTCAAAACCAAGGTTCAGGAACTCATTGATCGAAAGATTTTGACTTTCTTTGAGGAAGGTCCTAACATTCAGGATAATCCATTGCCCAATCACGGTGGACCTGCGGTAAACATGATTGAGGATAATCTAAGGATTGAATTGATCATGGATGTTGATGAGGTAAAGACCCCGATGGCTGTGGTTATCAAGAAATTGAATGAACATGGGTTGTTGAAAGGGCTGCATGGTAACTGTCAGATTTGTGACGATAATCCCAACCAGTGTCGAAGGCTGAAGGGTTGTGTCCAAATTTTGATGAATCAATGTGAAGTTCAATTTTCCAGATCTAAGCATGTTGAAGAAGTCGCTACCATTAAGCCATTCACCATCATCTATAAGAAGGTTCCTGTTGAATCCCCTAAAAAGAAAGTACAACCTATCATTTTTTTCCCGCTAAAACCGTTTCTGTATCAAAATTCTAAGGAGGTACCTTGGAGATATGGGTCTAGCGTGTTTTCTGTAGGTCAATAGATAAGATTTGCTGAGTTTGAGATTGTGAATGTTACCACCGCAGGAGGTATGAGTCATAGTGGACGGGTATTCGCTTCGAAGGTCACTACAAAGCTGGTACAAGTTCCAATTGTTGTTCCTCCCAAGGAGAAACCCGCCTCTGCAACTCCGGTTGTTCAACAAGGGGTATCTACTGTTGTACCAGTGCCAAATATTCCGTTTAAGGATGTTACAAAGAGCAAGGAGACAATTGATGATCAAGAGTTCCTAAAGCTGATTAAGAAAAGTGACTTTAAAATTGTGGATCAGCTGGGGCAAACTCCCTAAAGGATCTCAATCTTGTCCTTACTCATGAGTTCGCCCGCACATAGATCAACTTTGTTAAAAGTTTTGAACACTGCCCACGTGATCCACGATATATCCGTTGTTGAGTTCGATGATGTAGTGGCCAATATAACAGCAAGCAGATACTTGGGCTTTAGTGAATCAGAATTACCTCCTAAAGAAGCTGCACACAATCGAGCATTACACATATCCGTAACCTGCACAGACATCCTGTTATCTCGTGTCCTAGTGGATACCGGTTCTTCCCTCAATGTGATGCCTAAGGGCACATTGAGTCAGTTACTGGTATAAGGGAGCGAGATGAGGTCGAGCGCCTTAGTTGTCAGAGCTTTTGATGGTTCTTGGAGGCAAGTTATTGGAGAAGTGGTTTTACCCATCAGGGTTGGACCACATTTGTTCACCATTACTTTCCAAGTGATGGATATTAATCCTACATACAGTTGCCTATTGGGTCGCCCATGGATTCATGCCGTAGGGGCAGTTACTTCCACTTTACATCAGAAATTGAAATTCATGTTTGATGATCAGCTGGTCATCGTCTGTGGTGAAGAAGATCTGATTGTAAGCGAATTGTCGTATTTCCAATACCTCGAGACCGATAAAGGCATAGTTGAGGTGTCGTTGCAGTGTCTCGAGTTTGAAGATGTCAGCTTTGCTTCAACTAGTCAAAATAGATCACCGTAAATGACTTTGACATCCGCCAAAAGTGCTAAAGAGGCCATCGAGAAAGGTGTCTTACCTGGTGTCATACCCCAAAATTTGACCACCAAGATTCCCCATCATTGTGTAAATCATCATCATAATATGGATGAACCATCATGCCTCACTAATCTCCTCAAAGAGGGGTGAACATTCACCACAACCAAGAATTAGGATTTTGAGCCCTATCAGAGCACTTAGAGAAAGGATCAATCAAGAATTGACATGATCTTCAACTTGTCTAAACTCTCCAACACCCATAAAGGATCAAGAGGACTCCCACATCAAGAACCAAGCACAAAGTTGCTACATTCCAAGTGGATTAAGCCTCAAGACCGCCAATGTCACCAAATTAGGGTTTTGGTCGATCAAGGCCTCCAGGTGGAAATTTTCCTCTGGGAATGAGCCAATGCTTCAAAACATAACTCAAGATACTCCAATGGACCTTATGGACCCAATCATCAAGTCAATTTAACCTCAGGGGATGCATTTACCAAAAATCAGGAATTAAGGTTTCTTGACCTAATTCCCCCCTAAGTTGACTTTTGGACAAAACATGAGCCAAGAGCTCAAGACATGATTTAGGGGTCTCTAATACACTACATTGATCCATTTGTAACAATGGATTAACCCAGGAAACTTGATTCACAAGTTTCATTTTCATCTGGACCACAATTAGGGTTTTGGGGAAAAAGTCAACTGTACCTTTGACTTTTGACCAAGACATGCTCCCAAACCTTGGTACATGATTCAATACATCCTATATCACCTATGGAGTCCATCCATTAGGTTTGATTTAGGTCAAGGACTTGATTTCACAAAGGATCGCACAGTTTGGATTTCATCTGATAAAAAGTCAACTGTACAAAAAATCAAAGTTTGACTTTTTGATTTTTTGGTCAACCAAGGTTCCTTAACCCTAAAACAATGTTAATGTGTGATTGGGGTCATCATTCATCAATAAAAATCAAGAAAAGTGAGTTAACTTGTAAAAGGGGTAACCATAAAAAACTTAGAATTTTTCTAAGTTATGAAACAAAGTGGTTAGGGTACCAACTTCCAAGGATCATAACTTGAGATCCAAGCAACCATTTTGGATGATCCAAAGATGGATTTGTAGCTCTCATGGCATACTTAAAAAGTGTCAACTACATCTCATTCCAATTCCTCGTGGATTTTTAGTTATGGAGTGATCAAAATGGCTGAAAACATGAAATGCCATTTTTTCCAACACTTGGTGAAATTTTCACTAAGTCAGAATCTGTCTTGCTTTTTTTCAAAATGTAGGGGCATTTTTCACTTGGATCCAAAAAGTTTCAAGACAAACTATGATCACACATGTGTTGTGTCATATGAGGGCTTTCCAAAATGCCCAAGAACTCCATCAAACTCCATCTGAGCTAGGAGTTATGACAACTGCAACATGCCTTGCTGCAAACTGTCTTGGCAAGGCAAATTTGTGCATTAGTGCTCGAATTGCTCAAATTGTGCAATTTCAAGCATGCTTATCCATCTGCACACCTCAAGGGGGAACAACCAAGGGATAAACACTGATCCATAAGCCTCCCAGGTCTTTGGAACTACATATAGGTTTGGCACCCCTAAAAGCTAAAGATGCCTCAAGACTCCAATTTTGTTTTGAGGCCTTCAATGGATGCTTAGAGGTGGCATGTATCAGTGCAAAGATGAACACTTCAGTCAAGCCTTATCCTTAAATCAAAGAACCATAGGCCTGTGCTCTAATCTCAAGTCAATGGCTAGAGGAGACTTGAGATTCCATTTAATCCACATTGGCCAAAGGCCTGCTGCAGTTGCCATTCCCTATTCCTTGCAAAACAAACTTAACACACTATAAATAGACCTCATTTCTGATCAGTTTGAGTACACCAAAGGCCTATAACACTTGCGTTTCTCAAAATCACACTTTCACTCCAAATTTGCCTTCTAACTCAAGTCACTATCGGGTTTTGAGTTTGAGAGCAATTCTAACCAAACCAATCACACACCCACCTCACATATAACATATAGAAGTGATCCAAACTCTCACATAACATCTGGAACACCAAATTCACAAAATTACCAACCATCTGCACAAGCTTTTGACAGATTTGCAGTTGAGGTGCCAAATCAAGTTCCAGCTCAATTCAATCCACTTCAAGCATTTAGACACACTCCATAGCACCTAGGGAAGCTGTCCACATCATTGGAACCAAGCTGTAACACCTCCAACCTAGAACTCGATCACCAGCTGCAAGAGGTAAGCCTCAACTTGGTCATCTCATGATTCATGCATATTTCCTCGCACAATAATTTTGCCATATGTTCATAATCATGTATAGAGTGTTTCCCCTTTATTAATTGCTTAGTATGAATCGTGTATGAAATTTCTGAGCCTTCATGCAGAAATTAGGGTTCTTGAGGTTTCTCTTTGATTTCTTATTCCATGCTTAAAATAAATGAAATTAAATACCATAGACATGATCGTGAGGTGAAAACGAGCATATTGATATGTGGATTGTGTGATTTCATCAAGTATTCAGTGAGATTGATGAGAAAATGCAAATTTGGGCAAATCAGAACACACGCGTGTTCTTGGGGTGTTCTTGGCGCCTTTTTTGAAAATTCAAATATTTGAATTTTGTAATTTTATTTAATTGATTCAAAAATTATTTTCTCTCTGAATTTTAATGATTTTGAGTTGATTCTTTTTTTAATAATTCACAAAAATGTTAAAATATTTTATTTTACAAAAATTTCCCAAAAATATTATTTATTTCATATACTTAATATTTTTGCAAAGAATTAATTTTTATTTGTTTTTAACATTTAAAATATTTTTTCCCTCTTGGTTTTCCAAACTTAAATGGTGTTCAATCATTTTTGTGGATAAAAACATGATTTTAGAAACACTGATCCAAGATCACCACTCATTTTTTACATGTTTTCATTAATTTTTGTTAATTTTTAAACAAAATTAATTCCATTTTTAACCAAATTAGGGTTTTGATTAATTCCACCCTCATAAATCTTTTCCAAACACTTATGGGCCTCTAATAGAGTGTAAGACTCAACCCTTTTAGAAAATCAAAATGATTTGGGCCTCAAGTATTGTATAAGTCCCAACACATTTTCAAAATTCTCGACGTGATCGCCAGTTCAAAAATCAAATAATCTGGGCCTCCCCTCGTGTTGTAAGTCCCATCTCTTCCCCATAGGATTTCCAGATACAGTTTTCCCTTCTCTTGGGCTTAAACAATCTGGAACAAAGAGAAAGGCAGTATTCCTCGTGAACCTTTTCTCAGACTGTCATCCCTAGAAATTGTCAAAAAAATTCTACTCCCCGGAGTTGATCTATTCTCGGTGAATAGCATCTCTTGAGTTTCTTCAAACCTCAGAACTTTCACTAAATGATCTATTCTCGGTGAATAGCATTTCTTGAACTTTTCTTGGTTTGGGACCCACAGGCTTCCTAAAAGCATCCCCGCCTCATCTTGGGCTTTGTACAAGGACCCTTCGGCTTCTTAGAAGCTATCATGTCTTCTCTTGGGCTTAATACAAGGACCCTGACGACCTCCTAAAGGTATAGGACAAAACTTAGTCATCCTTTGCTAGAGCTGTCTTTCTAAAAAGGAGTCAAAACCTCAGACTAATCTTAGGGTTGATACTCATCCCTTAAAAGAGTCGGCCTCCTCTTGGGCATCGTACAAAAGATAAAACTCTTCCACACCGGTCGATTTTGTAGCGATTTTTGTGGTTTCGAATCACTATCACTTTGGTACTACAGTTCGATTCATTTTTTATCCCGTTGAACTGATTAAGGAAGAGAAATAGATGTCTCCAATTAACCCTGCTTGCAAACTGAGGTTAAACAGTCAAAACTGTTGGTTTACATATGCTATAGGGGGTTCGTCTTTTAAGGTTATTTGCTTAAAAATAAGGTCTAGACTAGGGAGTAGGTTTCTGTGTTAAGGGGTTAGGTCTGGTGCTTTTGATGGATACATGAAGGTACTGGATTTTGAGTTTTTGATTAGTATGCTCGCTAAGATTTTTGCAATCTTATGCCTACGTATTCCCGAAACAGGGAAATCAGAGTGATCGTAGTTCCTCCTATTCTATGGGAGGAAAAAGGTTGTTTTGGTGTCTTGTTCAAAGCCCAAGAAATGAAGCTAAAGGTGGTTTGTATCTTGTTCAAAGCCCAAGATGTGAAGCTAAAGGATTTTGGATGAGAGAGAATTTGTCATCTCTAAAGAGGAGTTGTTGATGTTTGTATGCTGTGAGCAAGGAACAACTTTGATGCTAAAAGGTTGATTCACTCAACCGGGGTTTTGACTCCGTTGGGGGGAGAATATATCTTGTATAAAGCCCAAGATGGAGGCTGAAAGGGTTTGACTCAACAAGAGAGTACTTTTACCTGTCCTGTATAAAGCCCAAGACGGAGGCTAAAAAGGTTGATTCAATAAGAGAGTCCTGAATAGGTGATTGACTCAACAAGAGAGTCTGTTTGACTCAACAAGAGAGTCTTTTATACTCAACAAGAGAGTGTTTTAGTGTCTCGTACGAAGCCCGAGAGGGAGGCTAAAAAGAGATCGACTCAACAAGAGAGTCTTTTATACTCAACAAGAGAGTCTTTTACTGTCTCGTACAAAGCCCGAGATAGAGGCTAAAAAGAGATCGACTCAACAAGAGAGTCTTTATACTCAACAAGAGAGTGGGTTTTATATATGTCTTGTATGAAGCCCAAGACGGAGGCTAAAAGGGAGATTGACTCAACAAGAGAGTCTGAAAAGGTTAGCTCTGCTGGGGAGAGTCATTTGTACAAAGCCCAAGAGGAGGCTATCTTACTGCTGAGGATTAGATACATAGGCAGGCCTAAGAGTGGGGAACTCTCATGAGAGAGACCGGGTTTCAGAGTGATCCGTGTTTCTTCCTATATTTTAAAGGAACTTAAGAATGTCTTTGAGACTCAAGGGGGTTTAGACTGCCCAAGTCTAGAGTTTTATCTATTGTACAATGCCCAAGAGGAGGCACGGGCAATAAGGGATGAGTATCAACCCTAAAGTGGCTAGAGTTTTGACACTGGAAAGACTGCTCTAGTAAAGGATGACTAAGTTCTGTCTTATACCTTTAAGAGGTCGACAGGGTCTTTGTATTAAGCCCAAGAGAAGACATGATAACTTCTAAGAAGCCGAAGGATCCTTGTACAATGCCCAAGAGGAGGCGGGGATGCTTTTAAGAAGCCTGTGGGTCCCCAAACCAAGAGAAGTTCAAGAAATTCAATTCACAGAGAAGAGATCATTCCAGGAAAGTTCGGGAATTTGGAAGAAACTCAAGAGATGTTATTCACGGAGAATAGATCAACTCTGGGGAGTAGAGTTTCTTTGACAATTTCTAAGAGTGACAGTCTGAGAAAAGGTTCACGGAGAATACTGACTTTCTCTTTGTTCCATATTGTTTAACCCCTAGAGAAGGGAAAACTGTATCTGGAATCCTACGGGGGATCTAGTTTTGACTGTATTTAAGAGTGACCAACAGGGCTTTACCTAGTGCTAGACGTAGTTGCCGGGGAAAACTCTAAATAGCTATACTAGTATTACACAGTTGATATTTGACAAGTATATAAAAGGATGTGAAAGGAGACTTACAGTGAAACAACCCCACAATACAGTTATATACATATGAAAGCGGTAAATGAAAGCGGATAAACACTTACCCGTTGTATAGCTTCCATGCTGTTTTGTTAGTTGTTCAACAAAGAAAGTTTTGATAACAACAGATATTTGAATTCAAAATCAAAGGATAAAGTGCTTTGAAAAGATTGTTGGGGCTTACAGCTCAAGGAGAGGCCCAAGTTTTAATGATGATTGTACCATTGTTTTGAAAACTGTACAGAGGGACTTATACAATATGTGAGGCCCAAAAGGTTTTTATGTATAAGGGGATTGGGTCTTACACTCTACTAGTGGCCCAAAAGAGTTTTTGTACAAATGATGGGGCTTACAACTCAAGGAGAGGCCCAAGGGTTTTTGTTAAATAGGCGACGATCGTGCCGGACCTTTTGACGGTATCAGGACTTATACAATACACTGAGGCCCAAAAAGGTTTTTATTTACAAAAGGGTTGGGTCTTAAACTCTACCAAGAGGCCCAAATATTATTTTAAGAAAAGAAATGGGGCTTATAACACGAGGGTAGGGCCAGGGTTGATTTTTGAACTGGCGATCACGCAGAGGTTTTTCTTTTAACACAGAGGGACTTATACAATATCTAAGGCCCAAAAAGGTTTTGGTTAAAAGGGGATTGGGTCTTACACTCTACTAGAGGCCCAAAATTGTTTTTGAAAAGGAATGAGACTTATAGCTCAAGGAGAGGCCCAAATGATTTTGTTAAAAAGGCGACGATCGCGTCGTTGTTTTTGAAAATACAGGGGGACTTATACAATGACTGAGGCCCAAAAAGTGGTGTATTTACAAAGGAGATGAGTCTTACACTCTAATACAATGACTGAGGCCCATGAGTGTTTGAAAAAGATTTGTGAGGGTGAAAATCAAAGAAACCCTAATTTTGTTTTCCTTTAAAAGTAAATATTTAAAGAAAATCAATAAAAATGATAAAAATACCAAATAAGTTTGAATAAACCACTTGTGATTTTTGTTTAAGGTTTGAAAAATGAGTTTTTAATCACAAGATGATTTAGAACTCATTTGGTTTTGATTTTCAAAATAAATATTCACTTTTAAATGTTTACAAACAATTAAAAATGAATTTTATTCACAAAAATACCAATTATATTAAATAAATAATATAAATTTGATTTTTTTTGTGAAGTAAAATATTTCAACATTTTTTTTGATTTTTTGAAAAAAGAACCAATAAAAAATAATTAAAATTGAGGGAGTTATTAATTTTTCAAATCATTAAAAATAATATGAAAAATAATAAAAAAGTGAAAAAAAACCATTAAAAAGGGGTCTGGGGCGAGGGGGATTCGAACCCCAGACCTCTTGTGTGCAGTGTACACGCCTTACCACTGGAGTGGTAATACATCCGTGTATCAAACCCCAACCACAAGTATACAAGGCTTGACTTGTTCTTGGCCTGGCCAAGGCAATGCAAGGCTAGGCTTTTGGCCAGAAACGTGAAGGTCATAACTTCCTCATTTCTCTATGGATGGAGACAAAATTTATATGCATCTGGCCTAGAATTTCCCAAGGAATCCAATGGTGGTGGTGGTTTATCCAGAAAATCAATCCTCCTAAAAAACCGATAGTGGTTTTGAAATAGGCCATAATGTGCATTTTCTGAGCTACCTCTTGGTACAGGCATGAATTACATGATAAATTGGTACAAACACAACACATATAACATGTATAAGAGATGTATGATCAGTGGACTTCAAAGCAAGGCATATTTCAGAGAGTTCAAGTTGTGATGCTTACCTCCTTTGGAGCTTTTTGGGCTATCTGTCAAGTGCCTTATTCCAGAAATGTTTTGATGCTTTGAACACTCTCAAATGATCCCTTATAAGCTTTTAGGATGATTGGAATTAGCTGGAAACCTCAGGAATGGAAATTGGCCCTTTCTTGCAAAAGGGGCAAAAGTGGCCAAAATAACAACTCTCTCAAATGGTGTTCCAGATGTGTGGAACCATTTGGGACAGTTCAAGGATGATATTTGGAGTGTGTTTGAGGTTTTATCTGGTTTTAAAAATGACTGAATCAAGACATGACTTGAAAAATGATAAAAAGTCCAATTTTGAGGCTTTGAGAGGGGACTTTGTGATTTTGGTGTTACAAGTCACTTGTGAGAGTTTGGACAGCTTAAATATGACATATTGGATGTGTTTGGATCATGAGCTGTGATGGAATTGCTCTCTAACTCAAAAACTCAGAGTTACCTTGCTAAAGAAGGCATTTTTGCATAGAGAAAGAGATTTTGAGGAAAGCAAGTGTTGTAGTGCTTTGGTGTACTTAAACTGAGCACAAATGAGCTCTATTTATAGTAGAGCAAGTTTGTTTTGGCTGTAATAGTGAATGGCAACTGCAGCAAAGGTTTGGCCAATGGTTGCATTTTGGAATCTCAAGTCTCCTCTAGCCATTGACTAGAGGTTAGAGCACAGGCTGCTGGTTCCCTAGTTCAGAGATCATCCTTGACTCATTCAGTTGGAAATGGTTCAGTTCATGCCACATTGGTGCATCCATTGAATGCTCCAAAACAAAATTGGAGTCTTGTCCCCTCTTTAGGGTTTTTTAGGTTTGGCATGCTATTTTTAGTTCCAAAGACTTGGGAGGCTTATGAATCAGTGTTTGTCCCTCCTTGGTCCCTCCCTGAGGTGTTCAGATGGATAAACTTGTTTGTCATTTGCACAAATTGCTCAAATCAAGCAAAATGCACAAATCTGCCTTGCCATGACAGTTTGCAGCAAGGCACATTGCCATTGTCATATCTCATGGCTCAAATGGAATTTGATGGAGTTCTTGGCCATTTTGGAAAGCTCTTATATGATACAACACATGTGTGATCATAGTTTGTCTTGATACTTTTTGGATCCAAGTGAAAAATCCCCCTACTTTTGGAAAAAAAGCAAGACAGATTTCGACTTAGTGAAAATTTCACTAAGTGTTGGAAAAAGTGACATTTCATGTTTTCAGCCATTTTGATCATTCAATAACTTAAAATCCACGTGGAATTGGAATGAGGTGTAGTTGACACTTTTAAAGTATGCCATGAGAGCTACAAATCCATCTTTGGATCAGCCAAAATGGTTGCTTGGATCTCAAGTTATGATCCTTGGAAGTTGGCACCCTAGCCACTTTGTTCCATAACTTAGAAAATTTCTAAGTTTTTTATAGTTACCCTTTTTACAAGTTATCCCACTTTATTTGATTTTTCCTGATGAATGTTGATTAAAATCACACATTAACATTATTTTAGGGTTAGGGAACCATAATTAATCAAAAATAAAAAAGTCAAACTTTGACTTTTGGGCACAGTTGACTTTTTATCAGATGAATTCCAAACTGTGCGATCCTCTATGAAATCAAGTCCTTGACCTAAATCAAACTTGATGGATTGATTTCATAGGTGTTATAGGGTGTATTGAATCATGTCCCAAGGTTTAGGAGCATGTCTGGGTCAAAAGTCAAACGTACAGTTGACTTTTTCTGCGAAACCCTAATTGTGGTTCTGATGAACTTGAAACTTAGGAATCAAGCTTCTTGGATCAATCCATTGTTGTAAATGGATCAATGTGGTGTGTTGGAGACCCTCAAATCATGTCTTGAGGTCTTGGCTCATGTTTTGTCCCAAAAGTCAACTTAGGGGTGAATTAGGTCAAGAAACCCTAATTCTTGACTTTTAGTGAATGCATCCCCTGAGGCTAAATTGAATTGATGATTGGGTTCATGAGGTCCCTTGGAGTATCTTAGGTTATGCTTTGAAGCATTAGCTCATGCCCAGAGGAAAATTTCCATCTGGAGGCCCTGGTCGACCAAAACCCTAATTTGGTGACACCGGCAATCTTAAGGCTTAATCCACCTGGAATGCTGCAACCTTGTGCTCGATTCTTGCTGTGGGAGTCCTATTGATCCATTGTGGATGTTTAAGAGGTTTAGACAAGTTGAAGATCATGTCATTCCTTGATTGATCCTTTGTCTAAGAACTCTGAGAGGGCTAGAAACCCTAAGTCTGATTGTAGTGGATGCTCACCCATCTTTGGGGAGACTAATGAGGTATGATGGCCCATCCATATTGTGATGATGATTTGCATAATGATGGGAAATCTTAGTGGTAAAAATTTGGGGTATGACAGATGCCCCTATTTAATCTTCTTGGACCCGAAGGTGTGAATGGCGAAGGTATTCGGGCATTCGGGGTGCAAGATGATTAAATACCGGAATACCCGAAATTTTGATGGTGGTTATGAATGGCAGTTTGCTCATCCGTCTTCTTTTGCTAAGCTATGATACTTAGAAAAGGTAAAACTTCCCCTAGATCCTGGTTTCCTACCAAGGAACTGTTCTAAGTTTCTGAAATAAACTTCCCCTCGATCCTGGTTTTCAGCCACGGAACTGGTCTAAGTTTTTGATATAAACTTCCCCTCGATCCTGATTTTCTACCAAGGAACTGGTCTCAGTTTCTGATATAAACTTCCCCTCGATCTTGGTTTTCAGCCACGGACTTGGTCTCAGTTTCTTTTGTCAATAAACTTTCTTGACAAGGGACACTATTCGTAGTGGTTTTCCTCAAACTTCTCGCCGAATTTTCCTGGGGAGATGCCATTTTACGGAAAAAGTTGTGATGTCAGACTTGCTGGGGAACCCATTCGCCTGAGTTGTAGAGGTGAATAAACTTCTCTGTTGGAGACGCCATTTGTCGACTCTACTGGGGAAAACGAGTCTCTTGAGAGACTGCTTCTAGCTTGGGGATATTACATCATACTTTTCTTCGAGATCTTCTAAGAGAAATGCCATACAATGTACCCCAATTTTGAGGTGCTGATGACTTCATTAACATTGACTTTCTGAAGAGAAAAACCAACGTGTTGCTGAGAGTCTTTAGTTGGGAGGCTTCCTCTGGGGATTTTCCTTAATCCGGGAAAGCGAAGGTGTCATCTTCAATGGCGAAGAGTGACATTTGTCGAACGTTTTCTGGTTTTTCAGAGGTTCAAGTTATCAAAGTAGTCGAGGACCAACTTCATCCCAGAAATAAATTGGAGGAGAGAGATTGTTCAGACGCGACATTTCCTGACGAGGAAAGAACTGACAACTCGATTGAGAGGACTTTTATCACTAGGGGATAAGACCGACTAGAGTGATAGTGATGCAATATGAATATGAATGCAAATTAATGATGCATGATGTATGTATATGCTGACAAAACTGACGTGACATACAGACTAGTAGATGAACACGACTGGATACTCGGCAACTGCAAGGGCCGAAAAAGTATCATTTGTTCAAAATAGCAATTCTGCCTTGCTTAGGAGAGATAGTCCCTGTGGGGAACAACCGTTGGTCGGGCTTAGGAGGTAAGAACTCGGCCGGGGGTATCAGATGGGAAAGTCACATCTAATACAGCTGATCCTTCATTCAGGCGCACTGATTTAGAAGGAGTACTTTGATTATGCACTTTGAAGCTCGATTGCTTTGGGAGAAGCGATCGATGTTCTTTCGATGTTCAACAGTCAAAAGAACTTGCCGTCTTTGTTTTAAAAGCAGAAAAATTTGGCAAGTAAATTCATTTTTGTTTTATTTCAAGAATCGTTGATCATGTTAAAACATCATTCTGTAAAGCTAAAACAAATAAGAATTGTAAACAAAAGCACAAGGGCTCAAAGTTTATTGATAGGATGGAAATCAGCCAAGCGCGTGATTCCATGGAGTATTTACAAAGTTAGAAAATGGTAATTTAAGGGAAAAGGGTTACATTGAAACATAACGACCGCTATCCTTCTACCAATCTTGAATTCCGAGCATCCTGAGCTTCGGTTGAAGATGACCTTCACTGGAGTTTTCTCTGATGGATGGCATGATTGCTACTGGGGATTTGCCCTTGTTGGACGTAGTTACTTGCCATTAATCCCTAACTTTTGCCTGGATTGTACTTTGAGATTTCCAATCCACCGGGATAATTTTTTTTATGTCTCTAATTTATGCCTGGACCGCCCATTCGGGTTTTCAATCCACTGAGACTTTTTTTTCTTAGTTTAGGCGAAGTATTTCTTGACTACATCAACATTTGTGGGGTAGGCAAATTCTTCTCCATCCATGGTTGCGAGTCTCAAGGCGCCGCCTGAGAAAGCTTTCTTGACCACATAGGGGCCGTCATAATTTGGAGTCGATTTTACCCGAGAGTCAGGGAGAAATGATTGTATCTTTTTTTAGCACAAGGTCTCCTTTTCTGAAGACGTGAGGTCGAACCTTTTTGTCAAACGCCTTCTTCATTCTTTGCTGATACAACTGACTGTGGCATAGAGCCGTTATTCTCTTTTCTTCTATCAGATTCAGTTCGTCGTGTCGACTTTGACACCATTCAGCCTCTGTTAGCTTAGCTTCCATCAATACCCGAATTGATGGGATCTCTACTTCTATGGGGAGTACTGCTTCCATGCCATATACTAGAGAGAAAGGGGTTGCCCCCATTGAAGTGCGGACAGATGTGCGATAACCGTGAAGAGCAAAGGGTAGCATCTCGTGCCAGTCTTTGTAGGTTACTACCATCTTCTGAATAATCCTCTTGATGATTTTGTTAGCCGCTTCTACCGCTTCGTTCATCTTAGGTCGGTAGGGAGATGAGTTATGGTGTTCGATCTTGAACTCAGTGCACAACTCTTTTATCATTTTATTGTTCAATTTAGATCCATTATCCGTAATGATCTGGCTAGGAACACCATAACGGCAGATGATATTGTTTTTGATAAATTGGATCACCACTTGTCGGGTTACATTGGTGTATGACGCTGCTTCGACCCACTTGGTGAAGTAATCAATGGCTACTAGGATGAACCAATGTCCGTTTGAAGCCTTGGGTTCGACCATGCCAATCATGTCGATTCTCCATATAGAAAAAGGCCATGGGGAAGAAAGAACTTTGAGATGCGTTGGCGGTACATGGATTTTGTCGGAGTATATCTGACACTTGTGACACTTCCTCATGTACTTGTAGCAATCGGATTCCATGGTCAACCAGTATTATCCTGCTCTCAGAATTTTTGTCGCCATTGTGTGACCGTTGGCATGATTGTAGCGAGCGATTTTGGACGCGGTTGCGAAGCGCTATCGCTCTTTGGTGTCTACAGCTCGATTCATTTTTTATCCTATTAAAGCTGATGAAGGAAGGGAAATAGATGTCTCAAATTAACCCTGCTTGGAAACTGAGGTTAAACAGCGGTCTGTTAGGTTACAGATGCTACAAAGATAAGGCGTCTCTATTGGGTGTATTTTTTTAAAAGTGGTGTTCGGTTTAGATGTTAGGACGGATGCTTCTTTGATAGATATGTGAGAGTATGGGATTTTGGGTTTTTGTTTAGTGTGCTCGCTAAGATCTTTTCTTTCAATCTTATGCCTACGTATTCCTGTTTACCGAAACAGGGAAATCAGAGCGTTCGTAGTTCCTCCTATTCTATGGATGGAAATGGTTGTTTTGGTGTCTTGTTCAAAGCCCAAGACGTGAAGCGAAAGGTGATTTGTATCTTGTTCAAAGCCCAAGATGTGAAGCTAAAAGGTGTTGCCTTTAGAGAGAATTTGTCATCTCTAAAGAGGGGGTTGTATGTCACAACTGTTTATAAAGGAGAATTACTTTAACCGGGATTTGTGAATCCGACAATGCCATAATTTCCTTTATAGGGGATTTCCAACCTGAAGGAGAAGACTTTAACTCAGTGTAGAGCAATGCTATCTTTCCTTAGGATTTTCTCATGCTAAAAGAGGGACAGTGGCATGGATGTAGATGATCCAGAGGCTTGCCGCTTACAACAATTAGATGAAGGGGAAGGAGTTATTGATGTTTGTGTACTGTGAACGAGGCAAAACTTTGATGCTAAAAGGTTAATTGGATCAACCAGTGGTTTTCTTATACAAAGCCTAAGAGGAGGCTATTATGTGTCTCGCACAAAGCCCGAGAGAGAGGCTAAAAGGTTTTGACTCAACGAGGGAGTCTTTTGGTATCTCGTATAAAGCCCGAGATGGAGGCTATTTGACTCAACAAGAGAGTTTTTTGTATCTCGTACAAAGCTTGAGATGGAGGCTGAAATTTGTTTGGATCAATAAGAACCTTTTTGTATCTCGTATAAAGCCCGAGATGGAGGCGAATGGGGTGATTGACTCAACGAGGGAGTCTCTTATGTGTCTCGTACAAAGCCCGAGAGAGAAGCTAAACGTTGTTTGACTCCGCTGGGGAGAATCATTGTACAAAGCCCAAGAGGAGGCTATTGTAACTGTTTCAGTTGAGTGACAGGTCCAGTATGCTGATTTAAAGAGAAAATCAGTTCTTATATGAGTAACACTGTACTCAAGGATTTGATTCGAGGACCGGGATTATTTCCTGTTCTTTAAGGAAACGGGGAATACGAAGGGTATTTGAGACTGTCTGAGTCTACAGGTTTTCTTCCTATTTAACGAAGGGGTCACTTGAGAATGTCTTTGAGACTCAAGGAAATTAGACTGTCCAAGTCTAGAGTTTCATCTTTTGTACTATACTTTGAGAAACAGTAGTAGACTCTTTGAAAGGACTGTTCTATGCAGATGATTAAGTTCTGTTCCTATACCTCTAGGAGGTTGTCAGGACAATTTGTACGAAGCCCAAGAGGAGGCTAGAAAATTTTAAGAAGCCGAGAGGTCCTTGTACGAAGCCCAAGAGGAGGCTATCATTCCCGGAGGAAGAGATCATTATACGAAGCCTAAGAGGAGGCTGTGAATACTTCTAAGAAGCCGGCGGGTCCTTGTACTAAGCCCAAGAGGAGGCGGGGTTGCTTTTAGGAAGCCTGTGGGTCCTTGTACGATGCCCAAGAGGAGGCCGATGCTTTTAAGAAGCCGATGGGTCCCCAAACCCCGAGAAATTCAAGACATGCCATTCACCGAGAATAGATCAAGCCAGGAAAGTCCGAGAATTTGGAAGAAACTCAAGAGATGCCATTCACGGAGAAAAGATCATCTCTGGGGAGTAGAGTTTCTTGACAAGTGCTTTTAAGAAGCCTGTGGGTCCCCAAACCCCGAGAAATTCAAGACATGCCATTCACCGAGAATAGATCAAGCCAGGAAAGTCCGAGAATTTGGAAGAAACTCAAGAGATGTCATTCACGGAGAAAAGATCATCTCTGGGGAATAGAGTTTCTTTGACAACTTCTACGAGTGACAGTCTATGAAAGGGTTCACCGAGAATGCTGCCTTTCATGTCTCCATATTGTTTAACCCCAAGAGGAGGGAAGACTGTGTCTGGTAATCCTATGGGGATCTAGTTTTGACTATTTAAGAGTGATCAACGAGCTTAATGCTAGACGTAGTTGTCGGGGAAACTCTAAATATCTATACTATTATTATACAGTTGATATGAGTTTATGAAATAAGACTTACAGTGAAACAGCCCCACAATACAGTTATATGTATATGAAAGCGGTAAATGAAAGTATATAAATACTTACTCGGTTGTAGAGCTTCCATGCTGTTTGGTTAGTTGTTCAACAACGAAAGATTGAAAACAACAGTATATTCAAAATCAAAGGAGAAAGTGCTTTGAAAAAGAAAGATTTGGGGCTTACAGCTCAAGGAGAGGCCCAGGATTTTATCAGTGAGCGCACTGTTTGAATTTGTACAGAGGGACTTATACAAGTGACTGTGGCCCAAAAATTGTTTTCTGTACAAAGGGATTTGGGTCTTACACTCTCTCAAGAGGCCCAAAAAGTTTAAAGAAAAATAGTGGGGCTTATAACACGAGGGTAGGCCCAGATGATTTTTCGTTTAAAATGGCGATCGCGCCGAGATTTTCTTTTAACGCAAAGGGGCTTATACAATATCTGAGGCCCAAAGTTGTTTTTGGTTAAAAGGGGATTGGGTCTTACACTCTATTAGAGGCCCAAGAGTTTTGAATGGGTCTTATAGCTCAAGGATAGGCCCAAAATGGTTAATTTTAAACTGGCGACGATCGCGTCGTTTATTTGAAAATGTACAGAGGGACTTATACAACGAATGAGGCCCAAAAAGTTTTCTGTACAAGGGGGTTGGGTCTTACACTCTAATAGAGGCCCAAATGAGTTTTAAGAAAAGAAATGGGTCTTACTACTCGAGGGTAGGCCCAAGGTTTTTTGTTTTGAAAAGGCGACGATCGCGCCGTTTGTTTTTGACGGTATCGGGACTTATACAATATACTGAGGCCCAAAAATGATTTGGTCAAAAAATGATTGGGTCTTACACTCAATTAGAGGCCCAAAATATTTTGAAAATGATTTATGAGGGTTGAATTAATCCAAAACCCTAATTTGTTTTCAAAAATGTATTTAGTTGAATAAAAATTCAATTAAAATGATCAAAATTGTTTAACATATGGAAACAAATTGTGATCTTGGATTAATGCTTCAAAAATTAAGTATTGACCTACAAAATAATTAGAATGCATTAAAATTTGCAAAATCAAGGTGGAAAAAATATTTTAAATGTTAAAAACAATTAAAACATTAATTCTTTGCAAAAATATCAATTATACAAAATAAATAATATTTTTGGGATTTTTTGGGAAAATAAAATATTTTAACATTTTTGTGAATTATTAAAAAAAGAATCAACTCAAAATCATTAAAACTCAGAGAGAAATTAATTTTTGAATTAATTAAATAAAATCACAAAATTCAAATATTTGAATTTTCAAAAAATGGCGCCAAGAACTCACCAAGAACACGCGCGTGTTCTGGGTTTTCCCAGATTTGCATTTTCTCTTCAATCTCACTGAATACTTGATTATATCATGCAATCCACATACCAATCAACTCGTTTCAACCTCACGATCATGTCTATGACAATTAATTTCATTTAAATTAAGCATAAAACAAGAAATCACGAAAAATCCTCAAGAACCCTAATTTCACTTGCAGCTGGTGATCGTGATTTGTGTTGGAGGTGTTACAGCTAGGTTCCAATGATCTGGATAGCTTCCCTAGGTGCCATGGAGTGTGTATGAATGCATGGAATGGATTGAAATGATCTGGAACTTGAGATGGTACCCCAACTGCAAATCTGTCAAGAACTTGAGCAATTGGCTGGTGATTTTGTGAAATCTGTGTTCCAGATGTTATGTGAGTGTTTGGATCACTTCTATATGATGTATATGAGGTGTGTGTGTGATTGGTTTGATTGGAAAAGCTCTCAAACTCAAAACCCGATAGTGACTTGCCTTAGAAGGCAAAATTGGAGTGAAAGAAGAGATTTTGAGGAAAGCATCTATTTGATGGCTTTGGTGTACTCAAACTGATCACAGTTGAGCTCTATTTATAGTAGAGCAAGTTTGTTTTGCAAGGAATAGTGAATGGCAACTGCTGAGTAGGTTTGGCCAATGTTGGCAAATGAAAATCCAAGTCTCCTCTAGCCATTGACTAGAGGTTAGGGCACAGGCTGCTGGTTCCCTTGGTCTTGGATAAGTCTTGACTGAATTTAGTTGAGAATGACTCAGTCCATGCCACCTTGATGCTTCCATTGAATGCTCCAATCCAAAATTGGAGTCTTGTCCCTATTTTGGCAATTCTAGGTTCAACATGTTATTTCTTGTTCCAAAGACTTTGGAGGCTTGGCTCAGTGATTGTCCCCTTTAGATTCAATCCTCAGAGGTGTCCAAGTGGATAGGAGCATTTGGATTTGGCTGATTTTGGCAAATCGACCAAAAGTGTAAAAATCTGCCTTGCCTTAGCAGATTTCAGCAAGGCAACTTGCCAATGTCATATCTCATGACTCAAATTGAATTTGGTAATGTTCTTGGCCATTTTGGAAAGCCCTTACATGATACAACAACTGTTTGAACATGTTTGGTTTTGATCTCTTTTTAATCCAAGTGAAAAATCCCCCTACATTTGGCAAAAAGTAAGGTAAAATCTGACTTAGTGAAATTTTCACTAAGTGTTGGAACAAAGTGACTTTTCTTGATTTTGATCACTCCATAACTCAAAATCCATGAGGAATTTGGACATAGGTCAGTATGAAGCTTTTGTAGAGGGCAATGAGATCTACAAATCAAGCTTTGAATGGGGAACAATGTCCTTGTGGTTTAGGAGTTATGGTCCTCCAAAGTTGGCATATTAGTGTCACTTTTTCCATAACTTAGAAATTTTTCTAAGTTTTTATGGTTACCACTTTTACAAGTTATCCCACTTTCTTTGATTTTTCTTGATGAATGATGATTCAAATCATACATTAACATCATTTTAGGGTTAAAAATCCATTTTGGTGAAAAATCTCAAAAAGTCAAAGTTGACTTTTGTGCACAGTTGACTTTTTATAAGATGAATTCCAAACTGTGCAATTCTTCAGGAAATCATGTCCTTGACCTAAATCAAACTTGATGGACATGTTTCATGGGTGTCATAGGGTATATTGAATCATGTCTTAGGGCTTGGGAGCATGTCCTGGTCAAAAGTCAAAGTTACAGTTGACTTTCCTCGCGAAACCCTAATTGTGGTGCAGATGAAATTGAGACTTGTTGCTCAAGCTTCTTGGATTAATCCATTATTCCAAATGGATCAATATGGTTCCTTAGAGACCCTCAAACCCTCTCTTGAGGTCTTGGCTCATGACTTGCCCTAAAAGTCAACTTAGGGGTGAATTAGGTCAAGAAACCCTAATTCCTGATTTTTGATGAATGCACCCCTTGAGGCAAAATTGACTTGATGATTGGGTCCATGAGGTTCCATGGAGTATATTAGGTTGTGTTTTGGATCATTGGCTTGTGCCCAGATGAAAAATTTCCATCTGGAGGCCCTGGTCGACCAAAACCCTAATTTGGTGACACTGTCGATCTTGAGACTTGATCCACCTAGAAGGGAGCAGCCTTGTGCTTGATCCTTGACGTGGAAGTCCTTTTGATCCATTGTGGATGTTTGAGAGGTTAGACAAGTTGAAGATCATGTCATTCCTTGATTGATCCTTTGCCTAAAAGCTCTGAGAGGGCTTGAAACCCTAAGTCTGATTGTAGTGGATGCTCACCCATCTTTGGGGAGACTGATGAAGTATGATGGTACATCCATATTATGATGATGAGTTTCACAATGATGGGAAATCTTAGTGGTCAATATTTGGGGTATGACAGATGCCCCTATTTAATCTTCTTGGACACGAAGGTGTGAATGATGAAGGTATTCGGGCATTCGGGGTGCAAGAGGATTAAATATCGGAATACCCGAAATTTTGATGGTGGTTATGAATGGTAGCTTACGCATTCATCTTCTTTAGCTAAGTGATGATGCTTAGAAAAGGTAAACTTCCCCTCGATCCTGGTCTTCAGCCAAGGAGCTGGTCTCAGTTTCCTTTTGGGATAAACCTCCCCTCGATCCTGGTTTCCTACCAAGGAACTGGTCTTAGTTTCTGATTTAAACTTCCCCTCGATCCTGGTTTCCTACCAAGGAACTGGTCTAAGTTTCTTTTGTCAATAAACTTTATTGACAAGGGACGCTATTCGTAGCGGTTTTCCTCAAACTTCTGGCCGAATTTTCCTGGGGAGATGCCATTTGACGAAAAAATTTGATGTCAGAGTTGCTGGGGAACCCAGTCGTCTGAGTTGTAGAGTTGCACAAACTTCTTTGTTGGAGACGCCATTTGCCGACTCTATCTGGGGAAAGTGAGTCTCTTGAGAGGCTGCTTCTGCGTGGGATCTTACATCATACTTTTCTCGAGATCTTCCTGGAGAAATGCCATATGATGGGGTCCAATTTTGAGGTGTCGATGACCTTTTCATCAGCGGTTTTTTTTTTGGAGAAAAACTGGCATGCCGCCGAATCTCTGATTACGAGGCTTCCTCTGTGGATTTTCCTTTAATCTGGGAAATCGAAAATATCATCTTCAATAGCGAAGAGTGACATCAGTTGAAGGTTCTCTGGTCTTTCAGAGGTTCAAGTTATCAAAGTGGTCAAGGGCCAATTCTGATCCAGAACTAAACTGGAGGAGAGAGATTATTCAGATGCAACCTTTCTTGACGAGGAAAGAACTGACAACTCGATCGAGAAAACTTCTATCACTAGGGGACAAGACCGACTAGAGTGATAGTGATGCAATATGAAATGTGAATGCAAATCAATAATGCATGATGTATGTATGTATATGCTGACAAAAGAAACGCGACACACAAACTGACAGGTGAACACACCTGGATACTCGGCCATCGCGGGGCGAAGAAGTACCGTTGGTTCAGAATAGCAATTCCACCTTGCTTAGGAGAGATAGTCCCTGTTGGGAGCTACGTTGGTCGGGCTTAGGAGATAAGAACTTGGCTGAGGCGTGTCATACGAAACAAGGTCTCTGACACAGTTGATCCCTTCATTTAGGCGTACTTGGTTAGAAGGAGTACTTTGATTCTGCACTTTAAGGTTCGATTACTTCTGGAGAAGCGGTCGATGTTCTTCTGATGTTCAATAGTCAAAAGAAATTGCCGACTTTATTAAAAAGCAGAAAAAGTTTTAACAAGTAAATTCATTTTTGTTTTATTTCAAGAATCGTTAATCATGTTAACAACGTCGTTCTGTAAAGCTAAAACAAATAAGAATTACAAACAAAATCACAAAGGCTCAAATTTTATTGATAAAATGGAGATCAAGCCAAACGCGTGATTCCAAAGAGCATTTACAAAGTTAGAAAATGGTAATTTACGGGGAAAAGGGCTACGTTGAAACATAACGACCACTATCCTTCTACCAACTTTGAATTTGGGGCATCCTGAGCTTCTGTCGAAGATGACCTTGACTGGAGTTTTCTGACGGATGATGTAACTGCTGCTGCTGAGGGACTCGCCTCTGTTGAACATAGTTACTTGCCATTATCCCTAATTTTTGCTTGGATTGTACTATGATGTTTCCAATCCACCGGGATGATTTTTTTATGTCTCTAACTTTTGCCTGGACTGCCCTTTCGGGTTTTCAATCCACCGAGACGTTTTTTTTTAGGCGAAGTATTTCTTGACTACACCAACATTCGTGGGGTAGGCAAATTCCTCTCCGTCCATGGTTGCAAGTCTCAAGGCGCCGCCTAAGAAAGCTTTCGTGACCACATAGGGGCCATCATAATATGGGGTCCATTTACCCCGAGAATCAGTGAAAAATGATTGTATCTTCTTGAGCACGAGGTCTCCTTTCCTGAAGATGCGGGGTCGAACCTTTTTGTCGAACGCCTTCTTCATTCTCTGTTGATATAATTGACCATGGCATAATGCCGTTATTCTCTTTTCTTTGATCAGATTCAGTTCGTCGTGTCGGCTTTGACACCATTCAGCTTCGGTGAGCTTAGCTTCCATCAATACTCGGATTGACGGGATCTCTACTTCTATGGGGAGCACTGCTTCCATGCCATACACTAGAGAGAAAGGGGTTTCCCCTGTTGAATTGCGGACAGATGTGCGATAACCTTGAAGAGAAAAGGGTAGCATCTCGTGCCAGTCTTTGTAGGTTACAACCATCTTCTGAACAATCCTCTTAATGTTCTTATTGGCCGCTTCTACCGCTCCGTTCATCTTTGGCCGGTAGGGAGATGAGTTATGATGTTCGATCTTGAACTCTGCACATAACTCTTTCATCATCTTGTTGTTCAAGTTAGATCCATTATCAGTAATGATCTCGCTTGGAACACCATAACGGCAGATGATATTGTTTTTGATAAATCGGACCACCACTTGTCGGGTTACATTGGCGAATGACGCTGCTTCGACCCACTTGGTGAAATAGTCAATGGCTACCAGGATGAACCAATGTCCGTTTGAAGCCTTAGGTTCGATCATGCCGATCATATCGATTCCCCATATGGAAAAAGGCCACGGGGAAAAGAGAACTTTGAGATGCGATGGCGGTACATGAATTTTGTCGGAGTATATCTGACATTTGTGACACCTCCTCATGTACTTGTAGCAGTCGGATTCCATTGCCAACAAATAATACCTTGCTCTGAGAATTTTTCTCGCCATTGTGTGTCCATTGGCATGAGTGCCAAAGGACCCTTCATGAATTTCTTTCATAAGCATGTCTGCTTCTGGCCTGTCTACGCATCGGAGCAAGACCATGTCAAAATTTCTCTTATAGAGAGTGTCACCGCTCAGGAAGAAGTTTCCAGCCAATCTTCTGAGGGTTTTTCTGTCTTTCCTAGATGCCCCAGGTGGGTACTCTTGTTTCTGAAGGAAGCATTTGATATCGTGATACCAAGGTCTGTCGTCTAGGACTGCTTCAATCGTGAAGATGTAAGCGGGCCGTTCAAGGTGCATTATGTCGATCTTAGGTAGGTCGTTCCATTGACCTACACTAATCATAGAAGAGAGAGTGGCTAATGCATCAGCCATGTGATTCTCCTCACGAGGGATGTGATGAAACTCAACTTTGTTGAAGAAAGGTAGCAACCTTCTCGCATAGTCTTTGTAAGGAATCAATCCTGATTGGTATGTGTTCCAATCTCCTTTTATCTGATTGATAACCAAGGCTGAATCGCCGTATACGTCCAAGTTTTTTATCCTTAAATCAATCGCTTCTTTGAGACCCATAATACAAGCTTCGTATTCGGCCTCGTTGTTCGTACATTTGAACGTAAGTCTGGCAGTGAAAGGAATGTGGGTACCCTGAGGGGTAACAATGATTGCCCCAATTTCGTTTCCATAATGATTAACTGCTCCGTCAAAGATAAGTCCCCATTGGAAACCTGGTTCTGGCCCTTCACTGGGTAACGGTTCATCGCAGTCTTTCATCTTTAGATACATGACATCTTCGTCTAGGAAGTCAAACCCGGTTGATTCTTGATCGTCAATCGGTTGATGAGCCAAATGATCAGCTAAAATACTTCCTTTAACGGCTTTCTGAGCGTGGTACTCTATGTCATATTCTGATAACAACATCTGCCAACAGGAAATTCTTCCCGTGAGAGCAGGCTTTTCGAAGACATACTTGATTGGATCCATCTCGGAAACCAACCAATTAGTATGACGAATCATGTATTGGCGAAGACGTTTGGCTGCCCAAGCCAAAATGCAACAAGTTTTCTCAAGCATCGTGTACCGAGTCTCGCAGTCGGTGAATTTCTTGCTCAAATAGTAGATGGCAGACTCTTTCCGTTTGGTTTCGTCTTTTGGCCAAGTACACATCCCATTGAGTCCTCTAGGACTATGAGGTAGATAATCAGTGGTCTTCCTTCCACTAGAGGTGATAGAATCGGAGGTTTTAACAGATATTCCTTAATACTGTCAAAGGCGGTTTGGCAATCTTCTGACCAAACGCAATCCTGGTTCTTTTTGAGTAATTTGAAAATCGGCGCACACGTGGCGGTCATAAGGAATATGAATCTGGAGATGTAGTTCAAACGTCCCAAGAATCCTCTGACTTGTTTTTCAGTTTTCGGAGAAGGCATTTCTCGAATGGCCTTGACCTTGTCAGGATCAACCTCAATTCCTTTCTGGCTGACGATGAACCCTAAGAGTTTCCCCGAACGGACACCGAAGGTGCACTTGTTGGGATTCAAGCGGAGTTTGTATTTTCTCAAACGCTCGAATAGTTTCGACAGGTGGGTCACATGCTCCTCTTCTGTCTTAGCTTTTGCAATCATGTCATCGACATATACCTCTATCTCTTTGTGTATCATGTCATGAAACAGAGTAGTCATGGCCCTTTGATAGGTTGCCCCGGCGTTCTTCAAACCTAACGGCATCACCTATTAACAAAAGGTACCCCATGGGGTAATGAACGAAGTTTTCTCCATGTCTTTCGGCGCCATTTTGATCTGGTTATAGCCCGAGAATCCATCCATGAAGGAGAAAATTTTGAACTTTGCTGTACTGTCTACCAGCATGTCAATGTGTGGTAAAGGAAAGTCGTCCTTTGGACTTGCCTTGTTCAGATCCTTGTAGTCGACACACATTATGACTTTTTCGTCCTTTTTGGGAACGGGTACGATATTGGCTAACCATTGAGGATACTCTGATGTGGCGAGGAAACCCGCGTTAATCTGTTTCTGTACCTCCTCTTTGATTTTGATGGCCATGTCCGGATGAGTCCGTCTCAACCTCTGCTTTACTGGCGGACATTTCGATCTTAACGGTAAGTGATGTTCCACGATGCTGGTATCCAACCTTGGAATATCCTGATAGGACCAAGCGAATACATCGGGAAATTCTCTGAGAAGCTTTATCAAACCCTCTCTGGCAGTTGGACTGAGCCATGCCCCAATCCTGATTTCTTTTCTCTCTTTTTCTGAACCTAAGTTTACTGTTTCCAACGGCTCTTTGTGAGGTTCAATGGACCTTTCCTCTTGTCTGAGTAATCGGGAGATCTCTTTTGGAATTTTGTCGTCAACTCCTTTTTCTAGCCCAAATACCGGGAGCTCAAGGTTGGGAGAAGGCATCGGATCGTATGTTTCAACTAGGTTTAAAACAAGCAATCTGCATGACGTGATGATTTGTGTTTAGAAGAGATAGAGAAAATGCAAAAGTGTGCAGTGTTTTATTTTACTGCTTGCTTTTATTTTTAAATTATTTTTTAGGATTACCATTTTCTGAAAAACGAAAAAGAGAAAACAGTAATTAATGCGGAAATTACATAACGACATTATTTTATTAATGAACAAGTCGATTCTCGAAACTACAACCCTATAAAACAACACTCTGTCGCTTTGGGCGAAGCGAAGAGGGAAATTTACAGAAAGCGAGCCCTATCAAAACATCCATTTCACCTGGGCAGGGTGAAAGGTTAAAGATGGCAATTACTTTGACTGATGAACGACCTTCGGAACATCGACAGCAACCCATTGGCGGCGAACTCCTCGGTGAATCACAAAGTCTGGCACCTTCCTTGATTTGTCTTCAGAAATAACGCTGATTTCTGGTGGAGCGGGATCATTGGAATCTGTCTCCCAGGAAGAGTTGTCGTAGGAGAATTCCTCTGTTGTATTTTGCATAGCATTTGTGCTCTCAGCTGTATCTCCCCATCCAGTTGGCTGGATATCTTTGATCCTGATACGAGAGCTTTCGGGAGCGGTGTATTTGACCATATAGTAGTACTTCCCACTCGGTTATCCCAAGGTGTCCCACACTTCTTTCTAACTGGAGGAGTCATCTCTCTCAATGACGTTGACCTTGGGAAAAGCATAGTTGATGAATTCTAGTCCTGCAAACTTTGCAAATTCATCGTCATGTTGAGTAGTTTTTGAATGACCTGAGTGTTGATTCCAAGACATGGTGGGGACACAGGTATTCTGTTCAATGACGGTCAGCTGATTTTCATTGTTCGGCTGACTCTCTTGCCCCAAATCTCCTGGATAAGGTTGCCACATTGGCAGGCCATCCATTGGGCCATAGTAGGTGTAGTCAAAATTTTCTTTCATCGGAGAGTCTTCCTCTAATGAATTTGGCGGAGCACGACATCCTTTCGGATCACAATCTCCATATATCATTTCGACATCTGACCTGGGTATAAATCTCGGACTCTCTGTAGGAAAGCAAAATGGTATAGGCACCTCTTCCTGAGACATATAACCGTCCTCGTTAAGGTAGGACTTCCATTCTTCATCTGTGTCAGAGGGATCTTCCTCATTGATAGCATGTACTGCTTGAGACACTGGGTGAAGAAAACCTCCACTGTGGAAGAAGTTTTGAAGGGGATGAAGACTTTCATCGTTGGCAGCTGTCTGGGTACAGGTTGCAGAAAAACCAAGACCCTTCTTTGTTGTATTGCCAGTAGGAATGACAAGCTGTCCCCATCCGGTTGTATCGGTACTCTCGACCACTTTGATATCATCTTTGTATGAAGAAATGGAAGTTCCTCCTTGGGATTGATTGTCCTTACCCACCGACAGTGCTTGGAACTGCGTCCCAATAACCTCCTCGGGTTCTACACAAGTAGATGACGATAAGTTACTCACGAGCAAGGCCTGTTCTCCACATACTGTGACAAGTTGATCGTTCTGAACGAACTTTAGCTTTTGGTGGAGGGTCGAAGTGACCGCTCCGGCCTGATGTATCCAAGGTCTTCCTAATAAACAACTGTATGTTGCCCGGATGTCCATGACTTGGAAAGTGTGAGGACCGATAGTTATGGGAAGATCAACTTCGCCGATAACTCTTTTTCTGAATCTGTCGAACGTTTTGACAATGACCTCGCTGATTCTCATCGGAGGGCCTTTGAATGATAATTACATCAAAGTGGACTTCGGCATAACATTCAGGGCTGACCCTGTGTCTACCAGTACGCTGGCTAAAGCATCGTCCTGGCAGTTAACTGTGATATTGAGCGCCATGTTATGACGGTGACCCTCTTCAGGTAATTCCTCATCACTAAACCCCAAATTATTGCAGGAAGTGATGTTAGAGACGATACTATCGAACTGTCTGATTGTTACATCCTGTTCCACAAAGGCTTGCTCCAAGACTTTCCGTAGAGCCTCCCTGTGGGCTTTTGAACTGAGTAACAGTGATAATACCGAGATCTTTGAAGGAGTCTGTAACAGCTGATCAATAATGTTGTATTCACTCCTTTAGATGAGCTTCAGCATCTCATCATCATTTTTCAAAAGGCCGGGATTACTGGATTGACCGATTGGTGGATCGTGAGCTTCTGTCTGAAGTTCCTTTTCCTTGTTAGGTTCCCCAACTCCACGGTTGAAGATTCGACCGCTCCGTGTTACACGACTGATGTCTGCAATATTCACGACGGAGGGTAATGGAATTTCCTTTCCATTTTCAATTGTCGTTGCACCGTATTTGTAAGGGATAACCTTAGTTGATTCATACGGTAGTGGTCCCGGCAGATAGATAACTACGGGAGCCTTCTGATTTTTCCGACCATCATAAGTAATCTCGATCCGTTCCTGGTTGGGAACTTTAGATTCGTCAAGTAGAGGGATAATGGCAAAAACGTCACTGGTCCTATGATGACCAGAGATTGTGACAACATCCTCGACTTGATTGGCTAGGTAGCTCGGCGTCCAATTGATGGGTCCGGAACCTGGATATGGGCGAATCTCTCCATGATCCACCTGACCCTGAAGAGCTGCTCTCACAAGGTAACACCCTTGGTTACTTTCCGAACAGACACCACAACGTTCATAATTGTGTGGTGGTACCTGGCCACGCCCACTTTGAATACAATGTAACCTCACTAGGTTAGCTTCCATTGATCGGACATCCTGACTCTGACGCCGAGTAGGATTCCTGTTACTGATACTAATTTGCTGAGTATCTTCATCCATATAAATTGGCATCCACCAATGATTTAACAAGTGCTGAAGTGCCTCCTGGACAAGGGTACAACCTCGATCGTTTTTGCAACCCGCCTTACAGTCGTGATAATTATGTGATACCAGGAATCCAAGTCGGACCTGTTCAATATGTAACTCTACCAGGCTGGTATTCATCAAGCGAATATCGAAGATCTGAACCATATTGATCTGATAAGGGTTCCTATCATGGTAGTCTTGGATCCATCCAAGATCCATCTGACGCTGGAGGACCTCTTGTATGAAAGAGCATCCCTGTTTGTTTACCAAGCAAGTCAGACATGAATTGTAATCGTGTCGTGGCAGATTATGATACTGGCTTTGCCTTGAGTGCATTGCCACCAAGTTGACATTCATTGCACAGATATCGTGGTTCTGAATGACGTTGGAATTCGTGTAAACCATGTTAACTCCACAAACTCGGTGCATTTGGATCCATCTGTTCCTGTAGAGCTGTTTGCACCACAGAACATCCTTGATTGCTTTTAGAGCAGATATCACACTGGTGATAATTATGAGGTGGCACATGGCCGTACCCACTCTGTCTACAATGCATCTTGACCAAATTGGTTTTCAACAAGAGTACATCGTGATTAGACGTTGTTAGACTCTCCCTCTATCAAATTGACTGCAGCTTTCTCATGTTGAGGCAGCGGGTTTGTGAGAACATTGGGATTCGTATCTTTGAAAGATAAGAGCCCGCTCCTAACAAGCTTTTGCACGTCGGATTTGAAATTGAGGCAATTCTCTATATTATGCCCTAATCCTCCTTGATGATAAGGGCATGTTTGATCCACCTTAAACCAAAAAGGCGGATTTTTCGGTACTGTAAGAGGAGACTTAGTCTGAATGTGCCCCTTAGCCAGTAGTAACGGAAATAGTTCTGCGTACAACATGGGTATAGGATCAAACCCTGGTGGCCGTGTTGTACGGCTATTGTTGTATTGGGGACGAGCCTGCTGAAGAGGCTGTTGTTTCCTTTACTGATTAGGTTGGCTCTGTGCAACCTGAGGTTGATACGTAGGAATAGGCGCATGGCTGATAGCAGGAGTTACAGCTGCTACCGGTTGGTACCGTCGCCTTTGCTTTCCGAGAGAGATATTCCCAATATCTTGCTCTTTTTTCTTAGGGAGAGCACTACCGTATTTTTTAGTACCGCTCGTCGATCCAATGTCTTTTACCAAACGTCCTTCTCGGACGGCTTCCTCAAGACGTACGCCCATGCCGACCATCTCGGTGAAATCACTGGGCGCACTGGCAATCATTCTGTCGTTGTAAAATGAGTTTAAGGTCTTTAAGAAGATCTTTTTCATCTCTTTTTCCTCAAGAGGTGGACAAATTTGAGCGGAAATTTCACGCCATCTCTGAGCGTACTCCTTAAAGGTTTCCTTGTCCTTTTGTGACATTGATCTGAGTTGATCTCTGTCGGGTGCCATGTCCAAATTGTATTTGTATTGTTGGACGAAGGCAGTGCCAAGATCTCTGAAAGTAGTGATCGTAGTACGGTTTAAACCCATGTACCATTTTAATGCGGCACCGGTTAAACTATCCTGGAAGTAGTGAATCAGTAGGTCCTGATTCTCCGTCTGAGCTGACATCCGCCGAGCGTACATCACCAGATGGCTTTGAGGGCAAGAGTTACCCTTTATTTTTCAAAGTCAGACACTTGGAACTTGTGCGGGACTTTCACATTGGGGACCAGAAAAAGGTCTGCGGCGTCCTTTCCAAATAGATCCTGACCGCGAATGGCTTGCAGTTCCTTCTGCATTTCCAAGAACTGTTCCTGGAATTCATCCATTCGGTCAAACATAGTTTCCTTTTTACCAGAAGGTATTTGTGGAATCTGTCCTTCCGGGACAGTGTGTACCACAGGGGGTGGTACCGTGACTACGGCAGTGAATCTTGGCGTTTCCCGAAGTTTGTAACCTTCAAGAGTCTTCAATATGCCTCTGGCATCTTCGCTTTCCCGAAGTTTGTAACCTTCAGGCCCAGCGGCTTCTGTCGCGATTCCCTGATCTTCAGTGATCGGCGGAACATATCCTTCCGGGATATAGTTAACAGGCATGCCCCAAGGACGATCTTTCAGCATTTGATATATAGGATCATACTTCTCCACTATGGGCGTTGAGGTGATCTCTGAGATCACAGTCCTTTGTAGCTGAGCTTCTTCCATGACTTGCATGTCGTTACGAAGCTTTCTCATATCCTCTCTCAGAGCGTCGATCTCTTCTTTCAACTCTCTATTTTCTTCCTCAAGATCATCCATCTTTTTCTGACGATTGACCCGAGTATTGTACGAATGAGACAGTTTGACTCTAGAATCGAGACACAAACGTGAGATTCGTAGGTAAGAAGAATACGTGATGTGAGAATGATGAATGCAATGATTATATTAATTGTTTTTTGGTTTAATCAAAATAAACTTCGACAATTAGATTGCAAATATCAAACAGTGGGGAAACCCCTTTTTATTGAATTTAAAGGATTACAGAAATGGAAATACAGTAGATTACAAGGTGCGGAAACAGAAACCTAAGCTAATGGGTCCCGAGTCCTCTCTGAAGAGAAATCGGGTGCTGACTCTGGTACTTTCCTCTTCTTTGACTGGGGCTCTTGGGCCGTTGTCGGGTTGTCATTCCTTTTCCAGGTGAAAGGAGCGAGCAAATTCCTTTGGTCATCTCGATTATCCACAGCATGTTGCTCCAAAATCTCGATCAGAGCATCCTTATCTTTCAGTAATTGCTGTATTTTGATGCACTCTATGTCGAGGGTGCGGTACTTGTTCTTCCAAGACCTCCTCTCCTTTTGAACTTTGTTGAGAGTAACCTGAAGCTTTTCAGTTTCCGTCATGAAGTACATGACAGATTCCCTCGGTGGAAGAATTCTGTAACGAGGATAAGGCATCTTTAGCTTGAGAGCTCTAGTTTGTACCCAGTGGAGATAAGGCTCCACCGAGACACAGTCCGGTTTTCCTAGAGACTCCTGTCCTTTCTTATGAACATGTTTCCAAGCGTGCACTATTTCCGTCTTTAGTGCTCTGTCACTTTCTCCTTCCTTGAAGAAAAGACCTTCCAGATGAACATTCTGGGGAACTTGTCTCATCGGGTATCCAAACTGACGGCGAACCAATATCGGATGATAGTTGATTCCTCCCTTAGTTCCTATAAGGGGTACGTTGGGGAAGTTTCCACAACGGTCAATGATCCTGATTCCATCATAAATCCTATTACACCAATCTATGTCAGAGTTGGTGAGAGACATGATCTTCTTCGACAAGCGCAAGGCACTCTTATGATCCCAGAAAGCAGCAGACTTAGGCAAATGGGAGATAAACCATTTGTAAAGCAAAGGTACATAACATGTGATCTCCCCTCCGCTGTACAAATTCCCTAAGTGTACAGAATGATACGCATCCGCGAGCAAAGTCGGTACAGGGTTTCCAATGAGAAAAACCTTAATGGAGTTGATATCGACGAAGTTATTAATGTTGGGCAACAAAAATAATCCGTAGGTGAGTAAAACAAATACGCTTTCAAAAGCAGTCCCGTTCCCTATACTAGCGAAGTACAAAGCTTTCTTTGTCAAGAACTGGGCTGGCAAACCTTGTATGCCACCCTTGGTAGTCATGTAAGTCCTAACCTCAGACTCATCCAAATGAATTGCTCTTGCAATGGTCTGATTCTTTGGAATTTCTTCCAGTCCAGAAAACAGAGCTTGATCTGTAATGTGTAGATCAATCAGATGAGAATACTCCTCCAGCGTTGGTGCAAGCTGGTAATCCGGTGTGAAACAGTGATAGACCGGATCGTAGAACTGGATGAGCGCATCCATGATTCCCTCAATCACATGGACCCTTAACAGAGGTAGCAGACCTCCGTATTTGGCTCTGAAGGCCTCTTGGTTTGTGATCATTCTCGCCAAACCTCTTAAATCCTTTAGTTTTGGAATCCTGAAGGTGTACTTATGAGTTCTCCTTCTACCGAAATCCATTAGCGCAATCCTTTTCTCTGATATTTGCAATCACAGTCTTAGTTTAATTTGAAAAACAGAGAGACTAGAAGAGAAATTTTTTGAATGTTTTAATGTTTTTTAGATGAATGCATGAATGCAGCACACAAAAACATAGAAAAAACATGGGGTCAAAGGGTCGTTGTCATGAAGTCAAGGCTCTACCCATCCCCAAAGGTTTATACTAAGGTGATTTTTGTACCTGTACTCATTATCATCAGCTCCTCCCAGGAAAGCAAAACAACAAGCGGATCGCCAGCGAGTTGTAGAGCAATCTTAGAGTAAGTGCCATTCACCAAGAATAGATCACCAGCCTCAAATGAGGGTAGTATCGCGTGACAACTATTTTCGATAGTTTCCGCACTACAAAAGGGTTTGGCTCCTCAGCTTCTCAGACATCACAATCGGCCCATTGCCTAAGAGAGGGAATGGGTTGCATTGGTCAGCCTCCACTGAGGTTGATGGTCGACCTCGTCGCCATCACTTATCTTAAGTGTATACTCAATCTTTCCACATGCGACATCACACGCATTCCCATTAGCAGAAAAATAAATAGGTATAGCAATTAGGAAAAGCAGTATATATATTTGTCCTAAACATCCTAGACCTTTAAAGCTATGAATCCTAAGTTCCTGACAGAAAATGGGTTCCCCGGCGGAAGCCCCAATCTGTAGTTTCATACAAGTGAAGAGAAAAAAGGTTAGAGGGGCCCCCACGGTGGGCACCGCTTATAAAGTTTCTACCTAATAGATGAGAAGAGAACAAGATCTTGCTACAAAGGTGAGATAGATCCTAATGACAAATCCTCAGTAGAGTCGCCATCCTCCCCAGTGAAGTCGCCATTTTTCTGTAGCGAGCGATTTTGGACGCGGTTGCGAAGCGCTATCGCTCTTTGGTGTCTACAGCTCGATTCATTTTTTATCCTATTAAATCTGATGAAGGAAGGGAAATAGATGTCTCAAATTAACCCTGCTTGCAAACTGAGGTTAAACAGCGGTCTGTTAGGTTACAGATGCTACAAAGATTCGGGGTCTCTATTGGGTGTATTTTTTTAAAAGTGGTGTTCGGTTTAGAAGTTAGGACAGATGCTTCTTTGATAGATATGTGAGAGTATGGGATTTTGGGTATTTGTTTAGTGTGTTCGCTAAGATCTTTTCTTTCAATCTTATGCCTACGTATTCCCATTTACCGAAACAGGGAAATCAGAGCGTTCGTAGTTCCTCCTATTCTATGGGAGGAAATGGTTGTTTTGGTGTCTTGTTCAAAGCCCAAGACGTGAAGCGAAAGGTGATTTGTATCTTGTTCAAAGCCCAAGATGTGAAGCTAAAAGGTGTTGCCTTTAGAGAGAATTTGTCATCTCTAAAGAGGGGGTTGTATGTCATAACTGTTTATAAAGGAGAATTACTTTAACCGGGATTTGTGAATCCGGCAATGCCATAATTTCCTTTATAGGGGATTTCCAACCTGAAGGAGAAGACTTTAACTCAGTGTAGAGCAATGCTATCTTTCCTTAGGATTTTCTCATGCTAAAAGAGGGACAGTGGCATGGATGTAGATGATCCAGAGGCTTGCTGCTTACAACAATTAGATGAAGGGGAAGGAGTTGTTGATGTTTGTGTACTGTGAACGAGGCACAAATTTGGTGCTAAAAGGTTAATTGGATCAACCAGTGGTTTTCTTATACAAAGCCTAAGAGGAGGCTATTATGTGTCTCGCACTAAGCCCGAGAGAGAGGCTAAAAGGTTTTGACTCAACGAGGGAGTCTTTTTGTATCTCGTATAAAGCCCGAGATGGAGGCTATTTGACTCAACAAGATAGTTTTTTGTATCTCGTACAAAGCCCGAGATGGAGGCTGAAATTTGTTTGGCTCAATAAGAACCTTTTTGTATCTCGTATAAAGCCCGAGATGGGGGCGAAAGAGGTGATTGACTCAACGAGGGAGTCTCTTATGTGTCTCGTACAAAGCCCGAGAGAGAGGCTAAACGTTGTTTGACTCCGCTGGGGAGAATCATTGTACAAAGCCCAAGAGGAGGCTATTGTAACAGTTTCAGTTGAGTGACAGGTTCAGTATGCTGATTTAAAGAGAAAATCAGTTCTTATATGAGTAACACTGTACTCAAGGATTTGATTTGACAACCGGGATTATTTCCTGTTCTTTAAGGAAACGGGGAATCCGAAGGGTATTTGAGACTATCCGAGTCTACGGGTTTTCTTCCTATTTAACGAAGGGGTCACTTGAGAATGTCTTTGAGACTCAAGGAAATTAGACTGTCCAAGTATAGAGTTTCATCTTTCGTACTATGCTTTGAGAAATAGTAGTAGACTCTTTGAAAGGACTGTTCTATGCAGATGATTAAGTTTTGTTCCTATACCTCTAGGAGGTCGTCGGGACAATTTGTACGAAGCCCAAGTGGAGGCTAGAAACTTTTAAGAAGCCGAGAGGTCCTTGTACGAAGCCCAAGAGGAGGCGGGGTTGCTTTTAGGAAGCCTGTGGGTCCTTGTACGATGCCCAAGAGGAGGCCGGTGCTTTTAAGAAGCTGATGGGTCCCCAAACCCCGAGAAATTCAAGACATGCCATTCACCGAGAATAGATCAAGCCAGGAAATTCCGAGAATTTGGAAGAAACTCAAGAGATGCCATTCACGGAGAAAAGATCATCTTTGGGGAGTAGAGTTTCTTGACAAGTGCTTTTAAGAAGCCTGTGGGTCTCCAAACCCCGAGAAATTCAAGACATGCCATTCACCGAGAATAGATCAAGCCAGGAAAGTTCGAGAATTTGGAAGAAACTCAAGAGATGCCATTCACGGAGAAAAGATCATCTCTGGGGAATAGAGTTTCTTTGACAACTTCTACGAGTGACAGTCTATGAAAGGGTTCACCGAGAATGCTGCCTTTTATGTCTCCATATTGTTTAACCCCAAGAGGAGGGAAGACTGTGTCTGGTAATCCTATGGGGATCTAGTTTTGACTATTTAAGAGTGATCAACGGGCTTAATGCTAGACGTAGTTGTCGGGGAAACTCTAAATATCTATACTATTATTATACAGTTGATATGAGTTTATGAAAGAAGACTTACAGTGAAACAACCCCACGATACAGTTATATGTATATGAAAGAGGTAAATGAAAGCATATAAATACTTACTCGGTTGTAGAGCTTCCATGCTGTTTGGTTAGTTGTTCAACAAAGAAAGATTGAAAACAACAGTATATTCAAAATCAAAGGAGAAAGTGCTTTGAAAAAGAAATATTTGGGGCTTACAGCTCAAGGAGAGACCCCGGGTTTTATCAGTGAGCGCACTGTTTGAATTTGTACAGAGGGACTTATACAAGTGACTGTGGCCCAAAAATTATTTTCTGTACAAAGGGATTTGGGTCTTACACTCTCTCAAGAGGCCCAAAAAGTTTAAAGAAAAAGAGTGGGGCTTATAACACGAGGGTAGGCCCAGATGATTTTTCGTTTAAAATGGCGATCGCGCCGAGATTTTCTTTTAACGCAAAGGGGCTTATACAATATCTGAGGCCCAAAGTTGTTTTTGGTTAAAAGGGGATTGGGTCTTACACACTATTAGAGGCCCAAGAGTTTTGAATGGGTCTTATAGCTCAAGGAGAGGCCCAAAATTGTTAATTTTAAACTGGCGACGATCGCGTCGTTTATTTGTAAATGTACAGAGGGACTTATACAACGAATGAGGCCCAAAAAGTTTTCTGTACAAGGGGGTTGGGTCTTACACTCTAATAGAGGCCCAAATGAGTTTTAAGAAAAGAAATGGGTCTTACTACTCAAGGGTAGGCCCAAGGTTTTTTGTTTTGAAAAGGCGACGATAACGCCGTTTGTTTTTTACGGTATCGGGACTTATACAATATACTGAGGTCCAAAAATGATTTGGTCAAAAAAGAATTGGGTCTTACACTCTATTAGAGGCCCAAAATGTTTTGAAATTGATTTATGAGGGTTGAATTAATCCAAAACCCTAATTTGTTTTCAAAAATGTATTTAATTGAATAAAAATTCAATTAAAATGATCAAAATTGTTTAACATATGGAAAACAAATTGTGATCTTGGATTAATGCTTCAAAAATTAAGTATTGACCTACAAAATAATTAGAATGCATTAAAATTTGCAAAATCAAGGTGGAAAAAATATTTTAAATGTTAAAAACAATTAAAACATTAATTCTTTGCAAAAATATCAATTATACAAAATAAATAATATTTTTGGGATTTTTTGGGAAAATAAAATATTTTAACATTTTTGTGAATTATTAAAAAAAGAATCAACTCAAAATCATTAAAACTCAGAGAGAAATTAATTTTTGAATCAATTAAATAAAATCACAAAATTCAAATATTTGAATTTTCAAAAAATGGCGCCAAGAACTCACCAAGAACACGCGCGTGTTCGGGGTTTTCCCAGATTTGCATTTTCTCTTCAATCTCACTGAATACTTGATTATATCATGCAATCCACATACCAATCAACTCGTTTCAACCTCACGATCATGTCTATGACAATTAATTTCATTTAAATTAAGCATAAAACAAGAAATCACTAAAAATCCTCAAGAACCCTAATTTCACTTGCAGCTGGTGATCGTGATTTGTGTTGGAGGTGTTACAGCTAGGTTCCAATGATCTGGATAGCTTCCCTAGGTGCCATGGAGTGTGTATGAATGCATGGAATGGATTGAAATGATCTGGAAATTGAGATGGTACCCCAACTGCAAATCTGTCAAGAACTTGAGCAATTGGCTGGTGATTTTGTGAAATCTGTGTTCCAGATGTTATGTGAGTGTTTGGATCACTTCTATATGATGTATATGAGGTGTGTGTGTGTGATTGGTTTGATTGGAAAAGCTCTCAAACTCAAAACCCGATAGTGACTTGCCTTAGAAGGCAAAATTGGAGTGAAAGAAGAGATTTTGAGGAAAGCATCTATTTGATGGCTTTGGTGTACTCAAACTGATCACAGTTAAGCTCTATTTATAGTAGAGCAAGTTTGTTTTGCAAGGAATAGTGAATGGCAACTGCTGAGTAGGTTTGGCCAATGTTGGCAAATGAAAATTCAAGTCTCCTCTAGCCATTGACTAGAGGTTAGGGCACAGGCTGCTGGTTCCCTTGGTCTTGGATAAGTCTTGACTGAATTCAGTTGAGAATGGTTCAGTCCATGCCACCTTGATGCTTCCATTGAATGCTCCAATCCAAAATTGGAGTCTTGTCCCTATTTTGGCAATTCTAGGTTCAACATGCTATTTCTTGTTCCAAAGACTTTGGAGGCTTGGCTCAGTGATTGTCCCCTTTAGATTCAATCCTCAGAGGTGTCCAAGTGGATAGGAGCATTTGGATTTGGCTGATTTTGGCAAATCGACCAAAAGTGTAAAAATCTGCCTTGCCTTGGCAGATTTCAGCAAGGCAACTTGCCAATGTCATATCTCATGACTCAAATTGAATTTGGTAATGTTCTTGGCCATTTTGTAAAGCCCTTACATGATACAACAACTGTTTGAACATGTTTGGTTTTGATCTCTTTTGAATCCAAGTGAAAAATCCCCCTACATTTGGCAAAAAGTAAGGTAAAATCTGACTTAGTGAAATTTTCACTAAGTGTTGGAACAAAGTGACTTTTCTTGATTTTGATCACTCCATAACTCAAAATCCATGAGGAATTTGGACATAGGTCAGTATGAAGCTTTTGTAGAGGACAATGAGATCTACAAATCAAGCTTTGAATGGGGAACAATGGCCTTGTGGTTTAGGAGTTATGGTCCTCCAAAGTTGGCACATTAGTGTCACTTTTTCCATAACTTAGAAATTTTTCTAAGTTTTTATGGTTACCCCTTTTACAAGTTATCCCACTTTCTTTGATTTTTCTTGATGAATGATGATTCAAATCATACATTAACATCATTTTAGGGTTAAAAATCCATTTTGGTGAAAAATCTCAAAAAGTCAAAGTTGACTTTTGTGCACAGTTGACTTTTTATCAGATGAATTCCAAACTGTGCAATTCTTCAGGAAATCATGTCCTTGACCTAAATCAAACTTGATGGACATGTTCCATGGGTGTCATAGGGTATATTGAATCATGTCTTAGGGCTTGGGAACATGTCCTGGTCAAAAGTCAAAGTTACAGTTGACTTTCCTCGCGAAACCCTAATTGTGGTGCAGATGAAATTGAGACTTGTTGCTCAATATTCTTGGATTAATCCATTGTTCCAAATGGATCAATATGGTTCCTTAAAGACCCTCAAACCCTCTCTTGAGGTCTTGGCTCATGACTTGCCCTAAAAGTCAACTTAGGGGTGAATTAGGTCAAGAAACCCTAATTCCTGATTTTTTATGAATGCATCCCCTGAGGCAAAATTGACTTGATTATTGGGTCCATGAGGTTCCATGGAGTATATTAGGTTGTGTTTTGGATCATTGGCTTGTGCCCAGATGAAAAATTTCCATCTGGAGGCCTTGGTCGACCAAAACCCTAATTTTGTGACACTGTCGATCTTGAGACTTAATCCACCTAGAAGGGAGCAGCCTTGTGCTTGATCCTTGAAGTGGGAGTCCTTTTGATCCATTGTGGATGTTTGAGAGGTTAGACAAGTTGAAGATCATGTCATTCCTTGATTGATCCTTTACCTAAAAGCTCTGAGAGGGCTTGAAACCCTAAGTCTGATTGTAGTGGATGCTCACCCATCTTTGGGGAGACTGATAAAGTATGATGGTACATCCATATTGTGATGATGAGTTTCACAATGATGGGAAATCTTAGTGGTCAAAATTTGGGGTATGACAATGATGCCAAAGGGTCCTTCGTGAATTTCTTTTATCAGCATGTTTGCTTCTGGTCTGTCTACGCATCGGAGCAAGACCATGTCGAAATTCCTCTTATAGAGTGTATCACCGCTCAGAAAGAAACTGCCTGCCAGCCTTCTGAGGGTCTTTATGTCTTTCCTGGATGCCCCAGGTGGGTACTCTTGTTTCTGAAGGAAGCATTTGATATTGTGATACCAGGGTTTGTCGTCTATGACTGCTTCGACCGTGAAGATGTAAGCGGGCTTATCAAGGCGCATACGTTCCATTGACCTACACTAATCATGGAAGAGACAGTGGCTAATGCATCATCCATGTGATTCTCCTCACGAGGGATATGATGAAACTCGATTCTGTTGAAGAAGGGTAACAACCTTCTCGCGTAATCTTTTTAAGGAATCAGTCCTGATTGATATGTGTTCCAATATCCTTTGATCTAATTGATAACCAGGGCTGAGTCGCCATGAACATCCAAGTTTTTTATTCTCAAATCGATTGCTTCCTCGAGACCCATGATACAAGCTTCGTATTCGGCCTCATTGTTCGTACACTTGAATGTCAGTCTGGCAGTGAAAGGAATGTGGGTACCCTGAGGTGTTATGATGATTGTCCCAATTCCATTTTCATAATGATTAACAGCTCCGTCAAATATTAATCCCCATTGGGAACCTGGTTCTGGCCCTTCATTGGGTAGCGGTTCATCGCAATCTTTCATTTTCCAGTACATGACATCTTCATCTGGGAAGTCAAACTCGATTTATTCCTGATCATCAATCGGTTGATGAGCCAAACGACTGGCTAAAACACTTCCCTTAACGGATTTCTGAGCGTGGTATTCAATGTCTTATTCTGATAACAACATCTGCCAACGGGCAATCCTTCCCATGAGAGCAGGTTTTTCAAAGACGTACTTGATTGGATCCATTTCTGAGATTAACCAAGTAGTGTGACGAATCATATACTGGCGAAGACGTTTGGTTGCCCAAGCTAGAGCATAACAAGGTTTCTCAAGCATGGTGTATTGAGTCTCGTAGTCGGCGAACTTCTTGATCAGATAGTAGTTAACAAACTCTTTTCTTTTTGTTTCATCTTGTTGACCAAGCACACAACCCATTGAGTCTTCCAAGACTGTTAAGTAGATGATCAGTGGTCTTCCTTCCACTGGAGGTGATATAATCAGTGGGTTCTAGGGGAATTTCTTAATACTGTCGAAGGCGGTTTGGCAA
Organism: Lathyrus tuberosus; assembly: GCA_022829125.1. NCBI lineage: Eukaryota > Viridiplantae > Streptophyta > Magnoliopsida > Fabales > Fabaceae > Lathyrus > Lathyrus tuberosus. The sequence continues at coordinate 1,272,068 of JALAZF010000769.1, forward strand.
TCTTCTGTCCAAATGCAGTCCTGATTCTTTTTGAGTAATTTGAAGATTGGCGCGCATGTCGCGGTCATGAGGAATATGAATCTAGAGATGTAGTTCAAACGTCCCAGGAATCCTCTGACTTGTTTTTCAGTTTTTGGAGAAGGCATTTCTTGAATGGCCTTGACCTTGTCAGGATCAACCTCAATTCCCTTCTGGCTGACGATGAACCCTAAAAGTTTCCCTGATCGGACACCAAATGTGCACTTGTTGGGATTCAAGCGGAGTTTATACTTTCTCAACCGCTCGAATAGTTTTGACAGGTGAGTCACATGCTCCTCCTCTGTTTTAGATTTGGCAATCATATCATTGACATATACCTCGATTTCCTTGTGTATCATGTCGTGGAACAGAGTAGTCATGGCCCGTTGATAGGTTGCCCTAACGTTCTTCAAACCGAACGACATCACCTTGTAACAAAAAGTACCCCATGGGGTAATGAATGAAGTTTTCTCCATGTCTTTCGGCACCATTTTTATCTGATTATAGCCCGAGAATCCATCCATGAAGGAGAACACTTTCAATTTTGTTGTACTGTGTACCAGCATGTCAATGTGTGGTAAAGGAAAGTCGTCCTTTGGACTAGCCTTGTTGAGATCTCTGTAATCCACACACATTCTGACCTTTCCGTCCTTTTTCGGAACGGGTACGATGTTGGCTAACCATTGAGGATATTCTGATGTGGTGAGGAAACCCACGTCAATCTGTTTCTGTACTTCCTCTTTGATTCTGATGGCCATGTCTGGATGAGTCCGTCTCAACCTTTGTTTTACTGGCGAACATTCTGATCGTAACGGTAGATGATGTTCCACGATGCTGGTATCCAACCCTGGCATGTCCTGATAAGACCAAGCAAACACATCGGGGAATTCTTTGAGAAGTCTTGTCAAACTCTCTTTGGCAGTTGGACTGAGCAGTGCCCCAATCCTGACTTCTTTTCTTTCCTCCTCTGAGCCCAAGTTGCCTGTTTCCAACGGCTCTTTGTCAGGTTCAATAGACCTTTCCTCCAGTCTGAGTAATCGGGAGATCTCTTCTGGAATTTCGTCGTCAACTCCTTCTTCAGCCCCAAATATCGGGAATTCAAAGTTGGGAGAAGGCATCAGATCGTATGTTTCAACGGGGTTTAAAACAAGCAATCTGCATGACGTGATGATTGTTTTTTAGAAGAGATAGAGAGAATGCAAGAGTGTGTGTAGTATTTTTTCTTTTACTGCTTGTTTTTATTATTGAGTTGTTTTTTAGGATTACCATTTTCTGAAAAAGCAAAAAGAGAAAACAACAATAAATGCGAAAATTACAGAACGACGTTATTTTATTTATGAACGAGTCGATTCTTGAAACTACAGCCATATAAAACAAAACTCTGTCGCTTTGGGCGAAGCGAAGAGGGATATTTACAGAAAGTGAGCCATATCAAAACATCCGTTTCACCTGGTCAGGGTGAAAGGTTAAAGACGACAATTACTTTGACTTATGAACAATCTTCGGAACATCGACAACAACCCATTAGCGGCGAACTCCTCGGTGAATCACAAAGTCTGGTACCTTCCTTGATTTGTCTTCAGAAATAACGTTGATTTCTGGTGGAGCAGGATCGTTGGAATCTGTCTCCCAGGTAGAGTTGTCGTAGGAGGATTCCTCTGTTGTATTTTGCATAGTATTTGTGCTCTCAGGTAAATCTCCCTATCCAATTGGCTGGATGTCTTCGAGCCTGATACGAGAGCTCTCAGGAGCGGTGTACTTGACCAAGTAGTCAAATTTGCCACTCGATTGTCCTAAGGTGTCCCACACTTCTTTGGAACTGGAGGAGTCATCCCTTTCGATGACGTTGACCTCGGGAAAAGCATAGTTGATGAATTCTAGTCCTGCAAACTTTACAAATTCATCGTCGTGCTGGATAGGTTCTGAATACCCTGAGTGTTGATCCCATGACATAGTGGGGACGCAGGTATTCTGCTCAATGATGCTCAGCTAATTTTCATTGTTCGACTGACTTTCTTGCCCCGAGTTTCCTGGGTACGGCTGTCAGATAGGCAGGCCATCCATCGGGCTATAATAGTCGTGGTCAAAGTTGTCCTTCATCAGAGTGTCTTCCTCTAATGAGTTTGGTGGAGCATGGCATCCTTCCGGATCACAATCTCCGTATATCGTTATGACATCTAACTTGGGTATAAATCTCGGACTCTGTGCGGGATAGCAAAATGGCATAGGCACTTCTTCCTGAGAGATATAACCGTCCTCATTGATATAGAACTTCCAGTCCTCATCTGTATCAGAGGAATCTCCCTCGTTGATGGCATGAACTTCTTGAGATATTCGGTGAAGGAAACCTCCACTATGGAAGAAGTCCTGAATGGTATGAAGACTTTCATCGTTAGCAGTTGTCTGGGTACAGGTTGAGGAAAAACCAAGACCCTTCTTTGTTTTGTTATCAGTAGGAATGACAAGTTGTCCCCATCCCTTGGTATTGTTACTTTTGATCACTTCGAGAGCATCTCTGTATGAGGAAATCGACGTTCCTTTCCCTGATTGATTCTCATTGCTCACCTAAAGTTCCTGGAAATGCGTTCCAACAACCTCCTCGGGTTCTACACAATTAGTTAATGAAAGGTTACTCACGATCAAGGCTTGTTCTCCGCAGACCGTGACGAGTTGATCGTTCTTGACGAACTTTAGTTTCTAGTGCAGTGTCGAAGTGACTCCCCAGACTAGTGTATCCAAGGTCTTCCCAACAAACAACTGTATGTTGCTCGGATGTCCATGACCCGGAAAGTGACCTGGAAAGTGTGAGGACCAATAGTTATGGGAAGGTCGACTTCGCCGACAACTGTTTTCCGAGATCTGTCAAATGCTTTGACGATGACCTCACTGCCCCTCATCGGGGATCCTTTGAATGATAGATGCATTAAAGTGAACTTCATCATAACGTTCAGAGTCGATCTGGTGTCTACCAGTACGCTGGCTAAAGCATCGTCCTGGCAGTTAACTGTGATATTGAGCGCCATGTTGTGACTTTTGCCTTCTTCTGGCCATTCCTCATCACTGAACCCTAAGTTGTTGCAGGAAGTGATGTTAGAGACAATGCTATCGAACTGTCGTATTGACACATCCTGTTCCACAAAAGCCTGCTCTGAGACTTTCTGTAGAGCTTCCCTGTGAGCCTCAGAACTGAGTAAAAGAGACAACACAAAGATTTTTGAAGGAGTTTGTAACAGCTGATCAACAATGTTGTATTCACTCCTTTGGATGAGCTTCAGCATCTCATCATTGTCCTTTGAAAGATCGGGATCACTGGACTGACCGACCGGTGGATTGGGAACTTCCGTTTGAGGTTCATTTTCTCTATTAGGTTCTCCAACTCCTCTGTTGAAGATTCGACCACTCCGTGTTACTCGAGTGATGTCTGCAATATTCACGACGGAGGGTAATGGAATTTCCTTTCCATTCTCAATTATTGTTGCACCATATTTGTAAGGGATCGCCTTATCAGACTTGTATGACACTGGTCCCGGTAGATAGATAACCACAGGAGCCTTCTAATTTATCTGACTGTCGTAAGTAACTTCAATCAGTTCCTGGCTAAGAACCTTTGATTCATCAAGTAGAGGGATGATGGCACAAACATCTTTGGTCCTCTCAGGACCAGAGATTACAACAACATCTTTGATCTGGTCAGTGAAGTAGTCGGGCGTCCAGTTAATGGACCCCGAAACTAAATATTGTTGAATCTCTTTACGGTTCAACTGACTCTGAAGGGCTGCTCGCACGAGGTAACATCCTTGATTATTTTTTTAGCAAACTCTACAGCGTTCGTAGTTATGTGGTGGCACCTGGCCACGCCCGCTTTAAATGTAGTGTAACCTCACTAGATCTGTTTCCATTGATCGAACATCCTGACTTTGATGCCTAGTAGGGTTCCTATTAACCACACTGATTTATTGCGTGTCTTCATCCATGTAGATCGGAAGCCACCAGTGGTCTAACAAGTGTTACAAAGTTCTTTGAATGAGAGCACATCCCTGGTCATTCTTACAACATCCTTTACAGTTTTGATAATTATGCAAAGTCAGAAAACTGAGCTGGACTTGCTTAGCGTGTAATTCTACCAAGCTGGTATTCATCAAGCGAATATCAAAGATTTTAATCATATTCACTTGATACTGATTTCTATCATGGTAGTCCTGGATCCATCCTAGATCCATCTGACGCTGGAGGGCCTCTTGTACAAAAGAGCATCCCTGTTTGTTTACCGAGCAAGTCAGACAAGAATTGTAATCGTGCCACGACAGATTATGATACTGGCTTTTCCTTGAGTGCATTGCCACCAATTTGACATTCATCGCACGAATGTCGTGGCTCTGAATGATGTTGGAATTTGTATAAGTCATGTTGACCCCCCGAACTCGATGCTCTTGGATCCACCCAAGATCCAATTGTTCCTGTAGAGCTGATTGCACCACAGAACATCCTTGATTGTCTTTAGAGCAGATATCACACTGGTGATAATTGTGAGGTGGTATATGGCCATACCCGCTCTGTTTGCGATGCATCTTGACCAGATTGGTCCTCAATAAGAGTACATCATGAATTTGATAGCTGTTGTTAGACTCTCCCTCTATCAAATTGACTGCAGCTTTCTCGTGTTGAGGCAACAGGTTCGTGAGAACATTCGGATTTGTATCTTTGAAAGATAAGACCCCGCTCCTAACAAGCTTTTGTTACGTCGGATTTGAAACTGAGACAGTTTTCTATGTTACGCCCTGGTCCTCCTTGATGGTAAGGACAAGTCTGATCTGCCTTAAACCAAAAAGGCGGATTTTCTGGTACTGTAAGAGGAGACCTGGTTTTGACATGCCCCTTGACCAGTAGTAATGGAAACAGTTCTGCGTACAATAGCGGTATAGGGTCGAACCCTGGTGATCGTGTTGTACGATTGTTGTTGTACTGGGGACGAGCCTGCTGAAGAGGTTGTTGTGTCCTTTGCTGATATTTCTGTTGATTCTGTTAGCTTTGAGCAACCTGAGGTTGATACGGAGGAACAGGCGCAGGGTTGATAGCAGGAGTTACAGCTGCTACTGGTTGGTAATGCCACCTTTGATTTCCGAGAGAGATATTCCCAATATCTTGATCTTTTTTCTTAGGGAGAGCACTACCGTATCTTTTTGTACTACTTGATGATCCAACGTCTTTAACTAAACGTCCTTCTCGGACGGCTTCATCAAGACGAACTCCCATGCCCACCATCTCGGTGAAGTCACTAGGCGCATTGGCAACCATTCTGTCGTAGTAAAATGAGCTGAAGGTTTTCAAGAAGATCTTTGTCATCTCTTTTTCCTCGAGAGGTGGACAAATCTGAGCGGCAACTTCACGCCATCTCTGAGCGTACTCCCTAAAGGTTTCCTTATCCTTTTGTGACATAGATCTGAGTTAATCTCAGTCCGGTGCCATGTCCAGGTTATACTTATACTGCTGAACGAAAGCAGCGCCAAGATCTCTGAAAGTAGCGATCTTGGTGCAGTTTAAACCCATGTACCATTTAAGTGTGGCACCGGTTAAACTATCCTGAAAGTAGTGAATTAGTAGCTCCTGGTTCTTTGTCTGAGTTGACATTCGCCGAGCGTACATCACCAAAAGGCTTTGAGGGCAAGAGTTACCCTTGTATTTTTCAAATTCGGGCACTTTGAACTTGTGCGGAACTTTCACATTGGGGACCAAACAAAGGTTTGCGGCGTCTTTTCCAAATAGATCCTGACCGCGAATGGCCTGAAGTTCTTTCTGCATCTCCAGGAACTGTTCCTGGAACTCATTTATTCTGTCAAACATACTTTCGTTTCCACCAGAAGGTATCTATGGAATCTGTCATTCCGAGACAGTGTGTACCACGGGTGGTGGTATAGTCATTATGGCTGAGACTCTTGGTGCCTCCTGAAGTTTGTAACCTTCAGGAGTTGTCGTCATCCCCCTGGCATCTTCGCTTTCCCGAAGTTTGTAACCTTCAGGCCCAGCAGCCCCTGCTGCGATTTTCGGATCTTCCATGATCGGCAGAATATATCCTTCCGGGATATAGTTGAGTGACATGCCCCAGGGACGATATTTCGGCATTTTGTACCAAGGATCATACTTTTCCACTATGGGCATAGATGTGATCTCTAAGATCACAGTCCGTTGTTGTTGCATCTGAGCTGCTGCTAGAGCTTGCATGTTGTTATGAAGCTTTCTCATATCCTCTTTCAGAGTGTCGATCTCTTCTCTCAACTCTCTGTTCTCTTCCTCGAGATCATCCATCTTTTTCTGTCGATTGGCCCGAGTATTGTACGAATGAGACACCTTGACTCTAGAATCGAGACGCAAATGTGAGATTCGTAGGGAAGAAGAAAGCGTTTATGCGAGAATGATGAATGATATGCAATGATTATATTAATTTAGTTTTTGTTATTTAATCAAAAGAAACTTTGACAATAGGATTGCAAATATCACAGAGTGGGGAAACCCCGTTTTATTGAATTCAAGGATTGCGAAAATGGAAATACAGTAGATTACAAAGTGCTGAAAAGGAAATGTCTAAGCTAATGGATCTTGAGTCCTCTCTGAAGAGAGCTCAGGTGCTGGTTCTGGTGCTTTCCATTTCTTTGACCGGGGCTCTTGAGCCGTTGTCGGGTTGTCATTCCTTTGCCAAGTGAAAGGAGCGAGCAAATTCCTTTGGTCTTCTTGATTCTCTACAACATATTGCTCTAAAATCTCAATCAGAGCATCTTTATCTTTCAATAGCTGCTGTACTTTCTTACACTCCACATTGAGGATGCGGTACTTGTTCTTCCAAGACCTCTTCTCCTGCTGAACTTTGTTGAGAGTAACCTGAAGTTTTTCCGTATCATACATAAAGTAAAGGATGGGGTCCCTTAACGGAAGAACTTCCTGACGAGGGTAAGGCATCCTCAGCTTGAGAGCTCTAGTTTGTACCTAGTGGAGATAAGGCTCCACCGAGACGCAGTTTGGTTTTCCTAGAGACTCTCGTCCTTTCCTACAAACGTGTTTCCAGGCATGCACTATTTCTGTCTTTAGTGCCCTGTCATTTTCTCCTTCCTTGAAGAAAAGACCTTCCAGATGAGCATTACGCGGGACATGCCTCATCGGGTATCCAAATTGACGACGAACTAACACCGGATGATAATTGATTCCCTCCTTAGTTCCTATAAGGGGTACATTTGGGAAGTTTCCACAACGGTCGATGATCCTGATCCCGTCATAGATTCAATTGTACCAATCGATGTCAGAGTTGGTAAGAGACATGATTCTCTGCGACCAACGTAAAGTATTCTTTTGATCCCAAAATGCGACAGACTTGGGCAAGTGAGAAATGAACCATTTGTACAGCAGGGGTACATAGCATGTAATCATTCCTCCGCTGTACAAATTCCTTAAGTGTACAGAATGATACGCATCTGCGAGCAAGGTCGGTACAGGGTTTCCAATCAGACATATCTTAATGGCATTGATATCTACAAAGTTATCGATGTTGGGAAACAAAAATAACCCGTAGGTAAGCAAAACAAAGATGCTCTCGAAAGCGGCCACATTCCCTATACTAGCAAAGTACAGGGCTTTCCTTATCAAAAACTGGGCTGGCAAACCCTAGATACCACCTTTAATGGTCATGTGAGTCCTGACTTCTGACTCGTCCAAATAAATTTCTCTTGCAATGGTTTGATCTTTTGGAATTTCTTCCAGTCCGGAAAAGGGAGCTTGATCAGTGATATGTAAATCGGTCAGGTGAGAATATTCCTCCAGTGTTGGTGCAAGCTGATAATTCGGGAATGTGAAGCAGTGATAGACCGGATCGTAGAACTGGATTAGGGTAGACATGATTCCTTCAATTACATGGACCCTTAATAGGGACAGCAGTCCTCCATACTTGGCTCTGAAAGCCTCAGGGTTGGTGATTATCCCCGCCAACCCTCTTAAATCCTCTAACTTTGGAACCTTGAAGGTATACTTGTGAGTTTTTCTTCTACCGAAATCCATAACGCAATCCCTCTCTCTGACATTTGCAAACATTGTCTTAGTTTAATTTGAAAAAGAAAGACTAGAAGAGAAATTTTTCTTTGTTTAAATGTTTTTTTAAATGAATGTATGAATGAAGCACACAAAAACATAGAAAAAACATGGGGTCAAAGGGTCGGTGTCATGAAGTCAAGGCTCTACCCATCCCTAAAGGTTTATACTGGTGATTTTTTGTACCTGGCCGCAAAATCATTGACCCCTCTTGGGATAACAACAGCAAGCGGATCGCCAGCGAGCTGATGTATCTTAGAGTGATCTTAAATGAGGGTAGTATCGCGTGACAACTATTCCCGATAGCTTCCGCACTACAAAATGGTTCAGTCTACTAAAAACCTCAGCTTTTTAGATAACCCAGTCGACCACACTACTTTCAACAATCGAAGTCGTATAGGCAATGTATCTACAAAGGGAGTCTCCACTGAGTTTGATGGTCGACTGGGGACTCTTAACTCGGATTCACTCCCCGTAAGATTACCCGTATAATGCCATCACCTATCTTAGGTGTACTCAATCTTTACACATGCGGCATCACACACATTCCCATTAGCAGAAAAATAAACACGGATATCAAATAGGAAAAGCAGTATATATATTTGTCTTAATCATCCTAGACCTCTAGTCCTATGATCCTATACAGACAATGACTCCCCAGCAGAGTCGTCATTTCCATAGTGTTTGGTAAATTTTCACCTTAAAAGAGGCTAGAAAGAATGCCTCCCACTGTGGTCGCCATTTTCTATAGCGCGATTTTGGTGGTTTCGAATCACTATCACTTTGGTACTACAGTTCGATTCATTTTTTATCCTGTTGAGCTGATTAAGGAAGGGAAATAGATGTCTCCAATTAACCCTGCTCGCAAACTAAGGTTAAACAGTCAAAACTGTTGGCTTACAAATGCTATAGGCGGGGTTTGTCTTTTAAGGTTATTTGCTTAAAAACAAGGTCTAGACTAGGGAGTAGGTTTCTGTGTTAAGGGGTTAGGTCTGATGCTTTTGATGGATATATGAAGGTACTGGATTTTGAGTTTTTGATTAGTATGCTCACTAAGATTTTTGAAATCTTATGCCTACGTATTCCCGAAACAGGGAAATCAGAGCGATCGTAGTTCCTCCTATTCTATGGGAGGAAAAAGGTTGTTTTTGTGTCTTGTTCAAAGCCCAAGTCATGAAGCTAAAGGTGGTTTGTATCTTGTTCAAAGCCCAAGATGTGAAGCTAAAGGATTTTGGATGAGAGAGAATTTGTCATCTCTAAAGAGGAGTTGTTGATGTTTGTATGTTGTGAGCAAGGCACAACTTTGATGCTAAAAGGTTGATTGACTCAACCGGGGTTTTGACTCCGTTGGGGGGAGAATATATATTGTATAAAGCCCAAGATTGAGGCTGAAAGGGTTTGACTCAACAAGAGAGTACTTTTATCTGTCCTATATAAAGCCCAAGACGGAGGCTAAAAAGGTTGACTCAACAAGAGAGTCCTGAATAGGTGATTGACTCAACAAGAGAGTCTGTTTGACTCAATAAAAGAGTGTTTTATACTCAAGAAGAGAGTGTTTTAGTGTCTCGTACGAAGCCCGAGAGGGAGGATAAAAAGAGATCGACTCAACAAGAGAGTCTTTTATACTCAACAAGAGAGTCTTTTACTGTCTCGTACAAAGCCCGAGATAGAGGCTAAAAAGAGATCGACTCAACAAGAGAGTCTTTTATACTCAACAAGAGAGTGGGTTTTATATATGTCTTGTATGAAGCCCAAGACGGAGGCTAAAAGGGAGACTGACTCAACAAGAGAGTCTGAAAAGGTTAGCTCCGCTGGGGAGAGTCATTTGTACAAAGCCCAAGAGGAGGCTATCTTACTGCTGAGGATTAGATCTATAGGCAGACCCAAGGGTGGGGAACTCTCATGAGAGAGACCAGGTTTCAGAGTGATCCGTGTTTCTTCCTATATTTTAAAGGAACTTGAGAATGTCTTTGAGACTCAAGGGGGTTTAGACTGTCCAAGTCTAGAGTTTTATGTATTGTACAATGCCCAAGAGGAGGCACGGGCACTAAGAGATGAGTATCAACCCTAAAGTGGCCAGAGGTTTGACACTGGAAAGGCTGCTCTAGCAAAGGATGACTAAGTTCTGTCTTATAGCTTTAAGAGGTCGTCAGGGTCCTTGTATTAAGCCAAAGAGAAGGCATGAGAACTTCTAAGAAGCCGAAGGGTCCTTGTACAACGCCCAAGAGGAGGCTGGGATGCTTTTTGGAAGCCTGTGGGTCCCCAAACCAAGAGAAGTTCAAGAAATGCAATTCACAGAGAAGTGATCATTCCAGGAAAGTTCAAGAATTTGGAAGAAACTCAAGAGATGCTATTCACGGAGAATAGATCAACTCTGGGGAGTAGAGTTTCTTTGACAATTTCTAAGAGTGACAGTCTGAGAAAAGGTTCACCAAGAATACTGCCTTTCTCTTTGTTCCGTATTGTTTAACCCCAAGGGAAGGGAAGATTGTATCTGGAATCCTACGGGGGATCTAGTTTTGAATGTATTTAAGAGTGACCAATAGGGCTTTACCTAGTGCTAGACGTAGTTGCCGGGGAAAACTCTAAATAGCTATACTAGTATTACACAGTTGATATTTGACAAGTATATAAAAGGATGTGAAAGGAGACTTACAGTGAAACAACCCCACAATACAGTTATATACATATGAAAGCAGTAAATGAAAGCCGATAAACACTTACCCGTTGTAGAGCTTCCATGTTGTTTTGTTAGTTTTTCAACAAAGAAAGTTTTGTTAACAACAGATATTTGAATTCAAAATCAAAGGAGAAAGTGCTTTGAAAAGATTGTTGGGGCTTACAGGTCAAGGAGAGGCCCAAGTTTTAACGATGATTGTACCATTGTTTTGAAAACTGTACAGAGGGACTTATACAATATGTGAGGCCCAAAAGGTTTTTATGTACAAGGGGATTGGGTCTTACACTCTACTAGAGGCCCAAAAGAGTTTTTATATAAATGATGGGGCTTACAACTCAAGGAGAGGCCCAAGGGTTTTTGTTAAACAGGCGACGATCGTGCCGGACCTTTTGACGGTATCGGGACTTATACAATACACTGAGGCCCAAAAAGATTTTTATTTACAAAAGGGTTGGGTCTTACACTCTACCAAGAGGCCCAAAGATTATTTTAAGAAAAGAAATGGGGCTTATAACACGAGGGTAGGCCCAGGGTTGATTTTTGAACTGGCGATCACGCCGAGGTTTTTCTTTTAACACAAAGGGACTTATACAATATCTGAGGCCCAAAAAGGTTTTGGTTAAAAGGGGATTGGGTCTTACACTCTATTAGAGGCCCAAAAGTGTTTTTGAAAAGGAATGGGACTTATAGCTCGAGGAGAGGCCCAAATGATTTTGTTAAAAAGGCGACGATCGCGCCGTTGTTTTTGAAAATACAGGGGGACTTATACAATGACTGAGGCCCAAAAAGTGGTGTATTTACAAAGGGGATGGGTCTTACACTCTAATAGAAGCCCATGAGTGTTTGAAAAAGATTTGTGAGGGTGAAAATCAAAGAAACCCTAATTTTGTTTTCCTTTAAAAGTAAATATTTAAAGAAAATCAATAAATATGATAAAAATACCAAATAAGTTTGGATAAACCACTTGTGATTTTTGTTTAAGGTTTGAAAAATGAGGTTTTAATCACAAGATGATTTAGAACTCATTTGGTTTTGATTTTCAAAATAAATATTCAGTTTTAAATGTTTACAAATAATTAAAAATGAATTTTATTCACAAAAATACCAATTATATTAAATAAATAATATAAATTTGATTTTTTTTGTGGAATAAAATATTTCAACATTTTTTTGATTTTTTGCAAAAATAACCAATAAAAAATAATAAAAAAGTGAAAAAACCATTAAAAAGGGGTCTGGGGCGTGTGCTGTGTGCGCGCCTTACCACTAGGGTGGTGATACATCAGTGTATCAAGCCCCAACCACAAATATACAAGGCTTGCCTTGTTCTTGGTCTGGCCAAGGCAAGGTAAGGCTAGGCTTTTGGTCAGAAACATGAAGGCCATAACTTCCTCATTTCTCCATGGATGGAGACAAAATTTATATGCATCTGGCCTAGAATTTCCCAAGGAATCCAATGGTGGTGGTGGTTTTTCCAGAAATCAATCCTCCTCAAAACCCGATAGTGGTTTTGAAATAGGCCATAATGTGCATTTTCTGAGCTACCTCTTGGTACAGGCATGAATTACATGATAAATTGGTGCAAACACAACACATATAACATGTATAAGAGATGCATGATCAGTGGACTTCAAAGCAAGGCATATTTCAGAGAGTTCAAGTTGTGATGATTACCTCCTTTGGAGCTTTTTGGGCTATCTGTCAAGTGCCTTGTTCCAGAAATGTTTTGATGCTTTGAACACTCTCAAATGATCCCTTAGAAGCTTTTAGGATGATTGGAATCAGCTGGAAACCTCAGGAATGGAAATTGGTCCTTTCTTGCAAAAGGGGCAAAAGTGGCCAAAATAGCAACTCTCTCAAATGGTGTTCCAGATGTGTGGAACCATTTGGGACAATTCAAGGATGATATTTGGAGTGTGTTTGAGGTTTTATCTGGTTTTAAAAGTGACTGAATCAAGACATGGCTTGAAAAATGCAAAAAAGCCAAATTTTGAGGTTTTAAGAGGGGACTTTGTGATTTTGGTGTTACAGGTCACTTGTGAGAGTTTGGACAGCTTAGATATGATATATTGGATGTGTTTGGATCATGATATGTGATGGAATTGCTCTCTAACTCAAAAACTCAGAGTTACCTTGCTAAAGAAGGCATTTTTGCCTAGAGAAAGAGATTTTGAGGAAAGCAAGTGTTGTAGTGCTTTGGTGTACTTAAACTGAGCACAAATGAGCTCTATTTATAGTAGAGCAAGTTTGTTTTGGTTGCAATAGTGAATGGCAACTGCATCAGAGGTTTGGCCAATGATTGCATTTTGGAATATCAAGTTTCCTCTAGCCATTGACTAGAGGTTAGAGCACAGGCTGCTGGTTCCCTAGTTCAGAGATCATCCTTGACTCATTCAGTTGGAAATGATTCAGTTCATGCCACCTTGGTGCATCCATTGAATGCTCCAAAACAAAATTGGAGTCTTGTCCCCTCTTTAGGGTTTTTTAGGTTTGGCATGCTATTTTTAGTTCCAAAGACTTAGGAGGCTTATGAATCAGTGTTTGTCCCTCCTTGGTCCCTCCCTGGGGTGTTCAGATGGATAAACTTGTTTGTCATTTGCACAAATTGCTCAAATCGAGCAAAATGCACAAATCTGCCTTGCCATGACAGTTTGCAGCAAGGCACATTGCCATTGTCATATCTCATGGCTCAAATGGAATTTGATGGAGTTCTTGGCCATTTTGGAAAGCTCTTATATGATATAACACATGTGTGATCATAGTTTGTCTTGATACTTTTTGGATCCAAGTGAAAAATCCCCCTACTTTTGAAAAAAAGCAAGACAGATTTCGACTTAGTGAAAATTTCACTAAGTGTTGGAAAAAGTGACATTTCATGTTTTCAGCCATTTTGATCATTCCATAACTTAAAATCCATGAGGAATTGGAATGAGGTGTAGTTGACACTTTTAAAGTATGCCATGAGAGCTACAAGTCCATCTTTAGATCAGCCAAAATGGTTGCTTGGATCTGAAGTTATGATCCTTGGAAGCTGGTACCCTAGCCACTTTGTTCCATAACTTAGAAAATTTCTAAGTTTTTTTATGGTTACCCCTTTTACAAGTTATCCCACTTTCTTTTATTTTTCCTGATGAATGTTCATTCAAATCACACATTAACGTAATTTTAGGGTTAGGGAACCATAATTTATCAAAAATTAATAAGTCAAACTTTGACTTTTGGGCACAGTTGACTTTTTATCAGATGAATTCCAAACTGTGCGATCCTCTATGAAATCAAGTCCTTGACCTAAATCAAACTTGATGGATTGATTTCATAGGTGTTATAGGGTGTATTGAATCATGTCCCGAGATTTGGGAACATGTCTGGGTCAAAAGTCAAAGGTACAGTTGACTTTTTTCCGCGAAACCCTAACTGTGGTTTTGATGAACTTGAAACTTGGGAATCAAGCTTCTTGGATCAATCCATTGTTGCAAATGGATCAATGTGGTGTGTTGGAGACCCTCAAATCACGTCTTGAGGTCTTGGCTCATGTTTTGTCCCAAAATTCAACTTAGGGGTGAATTAGGTCAAGAAACCTTAATTCCTGACTTTTAGTGAATGCATCCCCTGAGGCTAAATTGACTTGATGATTGGGTTCATGAGGTCCCTTGGAGTATCTTAGGTTATCTTTGAAGCATTGGCTCATGCCCAGAGGAAAATTTCCATCTGGAGGCCCTGGTCGACCAAAACCCTAATTTGGTGACACCGGCGATCTTAAGGCTTAATCCACCTGGAATGCTGCAACCTTGTGATTGATTATTGCTGTGGGAGTCCTCTTGATCCATTGTGGATGTTTGAGAGGTTTAGACAAGTTGAAGATCATGTCATTCCTTGATTGATCCTTTGTCTAAGAACTCTGAGAGGGCTAGAAACCCTAAGTATGATTGTAGTGGATGCTCACCCATCTTTGGGGAGACTAATGAGGTATGATGGCACATCCATATTGTGATGATGATTTGCACAATGATGGGAAATCTTAGTGGTCAATATTTGGGGTATGACAGACTTGGACAGTCTAAATCCCCTTGAGTCTCAAAGACATTCTCAAGTTCCCTCCAAACATAGGAAGAAACCCCAGATTCTGGATTAATCTCCAGCAGAGCTAAAACTTGTGGGTTCTAAAACTCGGTCTCTCTCCTAAATTCCCCAGCCAGGGGCAGTCAAACACTATCTCAAATCAGAACCTCAAGGCTTCTGATACCTCAACTCTTCTGGAACCCTCAGCAAGAGTTGATTCCCCACTTGGACCTGCCTCGGGATCTCAATAATTCCCGGCAGAAGATAGCCTCCTCTTAGGCTTTGTATAATGATCTTTCCTCAGCATAGTCAGCCTCCTCTTGGGCTTCGTACAATGATTCTCCCCAACGGAGCT
Organism: Lathyrus tuberosus; assembly: GCA_022829125.1. Classification (NCBI taxonomy): domain Eukaryota; kingdom Viridiplantae; phylum Streptophyta; class Magnoliopsida; order Fabales; family Fabaceae; genus Lathyrus; species Lathyrus tuberosus. The sequence continues at coordinate 1,287,250 of JALAZF010000769.1, forward strand.
AACCTTTTCAGACTCTCTTGTTAAGTCGTCCATTTTCAGACTCTCTTATTGAGTCAATCACCTTTTTAGACTCTCTTGTTGGGTCAACCATTTGTCCGACTCTCTTGTTGAGTCAATCATGTTTCGGACTCTCTTGTTGAGTCAACCCTTTTAGCCTCCATCTTGGGCTTTGTACAAGATAGATAAAAATACTCTCTTATTGAGTCAATCTTTTCCAGCCTCCCTTCGCCTTGGTAAAAGATTCCCCCTAGCACAAGTTAGCCTCCTCTTAGGCTTTGTATAATGATTTCTCTAGCTTACTCAGCTACGATCCTGGGCTTTGTACATGACAGATAAAAAAGCGCTCTTTTGTTGAGTCAAACCCTTTTTAGCCTCTATCTTGGACTTTGTACGAGATATAAAATTTCATAACCTTTTCTTAAGCTCGGGACAAATAATTTCCCAAGAAGAGTCAAAATCGTTTTAGCCTTTATCTTGGGCTTTGTACGAGATACTTAAAATATCCTCGGCCGAGTCAGTAAAGTCTTTTTCAGCCTCAATCGTGGGCTTTGTACAAGACATATAAAGATTTCTTTCCCGCAGCGTCAGTCTTCTTTTCAGCTTCTATCTTGGGCTTTGTACAAGATACATACAAACCTCCCCAACGGAGTCAAAATCCTTTTAGCCTCAATCTTGGGCTTTGTACATGACAGATAGAACATTTCCCCCAGAAAAGTCTCCTTTAGCCTCCTCTTAGGCTTTATATAATGATATCCCAAAAGAGTCAGTCTCTTTTTTTCCTCAATCTTAGGCTTCGTACAAGACACCAATATATATAACCTCTCTTGTTGAGTTGGTCTTATCCATCCTCCTCTTAGGCTTTGTATAAGGACTTCCCCAGTGGAGTCAATCAATCTCTTAGCTTTAACCTTGGGCTTTGATCAAGGCACACAAAAATCAACAATACCTCTTTAGAGATGACAAGTTCTCTCTCAGTCAAACCTTTTAGCTTCAATCTTGGGCTTTGAACAAGACACAAATAAACCTTTTAGCCTCTGTCTTGGGCTTTGAATAAGACACCAAAACATCTTTTTCCTCCCTTAGAATAAGAGGAACTACGATTGCTCTGATTTCCCTGTTTCGGTTAAACGGGAATACGTAGGCATAAGATTGCGAAATCTTAGCGAGCATACTAATCAAAAAATCCCTAGGTCCAGTACCTTCATACCAATCAATCCTTAGGTCCAGTACCTTACCAAAAACATCAAACAAAAACTCACTCACTCATACTTCCCAAGAAACTTTCCCAACCCATTAACGGATAAACACCATCAAGTATAAAGCGAAACCTAAAACTAATATCCTGTGGATAACCACATATAGGATGGGTAACTGACAACTACCTATTGTATAACCTGACCCCGGACTCTCTGAATCTCTTTAAGCGTTTGTTCAGTTAAACATTCGCGTGCAAGGTTAGTTTTAGATACCTTCCCTTTCCCTTTTAGCTTTACGCGATAAATAAGAAATCAGAAAGTAGCACCCCCTCTTACCATTGCGGTGAGGAAAACCCAGCGATAAGGTGGTCGCGTCACTGACAAAAATCGCTCGCTACACCTGGCTGGGGGCATGTGATTGAAGTGGTCGAAAAGCATAATCGTTTTGGATTGGGTTATCGTCCTGGTCGAAAATCCAATTCACTTGGTCAGAAGCAGTGCAACTTGATCAAGTTCAGTAGCGCGGGTTTTCAAAAGGGTGAAATCGCGGCAGCCATTGATGATGCTGGTCCTAGCAACCAGATTTCAAGCTTTGTGCGCAAGTGTGCCCCGGGTTTCAAGCTCAACAATTGGATATCTACCGTTATTCCTGTTGTTTTTCCAAAAAACATGTAATGCATTTTGCTTTCTCATTCCCTCGTCCTCGCCCGAGATGAGTGAATAGTTTGTAAAGGGCCTCATGCTTTTGCAATATTATGTGATCAATAAATAAAAGATTTTGCATTCAAAACCATGCTTTATTTTCTTTCTTTATTTTACTTTTTCACAAACAAATAGCAAAAGTTTCTTTTATTTTTCACTTTTCAAAGTATCTCATTCTAAACATATTCATAAACATGCAAAACAAATAAATGCATTGATAACAACATGGCAAACATCCATTGTAATTCTGGGATTCCAATTAACCAAATCGAAGGAGATGGTGAGGAAGATTGTGAATTACCGGCTGAACTAGCAAGGCTCCTTGATCACAAGCAGAAAGAGATTCAACCACACAAAGAGCTATTGGAAATTGTCAATCTTGGTACCAATGAGGTTAGAAGAAAAGTCAAGGTTGGCGCATCCCTCGCTAAGCATGTACACTCCAAGTTGGTCAAGTTATTGAAAGAGTATGTTGATATTTTCGACTGGTCCTATCAAGTTATGCCTGGGTTGGATACCAACATCGTTGAACATCACTTGCCACTCAAGCCCGGATGTCCTCCCGTCAAGCAGAAACTCAGGAAGACTAGACCCGACATAGCACTTAAAATCAGAGAAGAGGTAAAGAAGCAGCTTGACGCTGGATTCCTAGCCACGTTTGAATATCCTGAATTGATTGCCAACATCATCCCAGTCCCAAAGAAAGACGGGAAGGTCAGAATGTGTGTGGATTATCGAGATCTCAACAAGGCAAGCCCGAAATATGATTTTCCTCTGCCTCATATTGATGTCTTGGTAGTTAACAGTGCGCAGTTCTATGTCTTTTCATTTATGGACGGTTTCTCAGGATATAATCAGATCAAGATGTCCCCAGCTGATATGGAAAAGACTACTTTCATCACACCATGGGCTACATATTGCTACAAAGTCATGCCTTTCGGTTTGAAGAATGCAAGGGCAACATACCAACGTGCCATGACAACCCTCTTTCACGATATGATCCATAGAGAGATTGAGGTTTACGTGGATGATATGATTGACAAGTCCAAAACCGAAGATGATCACCTGGTCCATCTGAAGAAACTATTTGACAGACTCCGGAAGTTTAGACTGCGGTTGAATCCTGCGAAGTGTACCTTCGGAGTTCGATCGGGCAAACTGTTAGGCTTTATTGTGAGTCAGAACGGCATTGAAGTTGATCCTGACAAGGTTCGGGCAATTCAGAACATGCCGCCTCCCAAAACAGAAAGAAAAGGTCTGTGGCTTTCTGGGCAGACTTAATTACATCTCAAGGTTCATTTACCACTTGATGGCTACCTGTGAACCAATGTTCAAATTACTAAGAAAAATCAATCGGTTGAATGGAACAATGATTGTGAAGAAGCATTTGATAAAATAAAACAATACTTGCAAGAACCATCGATCTTAGTACCGCCAGTTCCTGGTAGGCCTTTAATCATGTATCTCACTGTTCTCGATGAATCAATGGGATGTGTGTTGGGTCAACATGACGACACTGGTAGAAAAGAACATGCAATTTACTATCTGAGTAAGAAGTTCACTGATTGTGAGACCAGATACTCACTCTTGGAGAAAACTTGTTGTGCTCTGGTCTGGGTTGCTCGACGCCTAAGACAATACATGATTTTCCATACTACTTTGTTGATATCCAAAATGGATCCGATAAAGTACATATTTGAAAAGCCTGTTGTCTTTGGAAGGATTGCTCGGTGGCAGATGTTGTTAACTGAGTATGATATCCAACATGTTACCCAGAAAGAAATAAAAGGGAGCATCTTGTCTGACTACCTTGCACATAAACCTGTAGAGGGTTATCAACAAATGAAGTTTGACTTTCCCGATAAGGATGTTCTATTTATCAGAGACTATGAGACTCCATATCCTGACATAGGACCCGAACCAAGGGCGCGATGGAAAATCGTGTTCGATGGTGCCTCCAATGCTAAAGGTCGTGGAATTGGTGCTATCCTCATCTCTCCAACAGGTTTTCACCTTCCCTTCACTGCCAGATTATGCTTTGCATGCACCAACAATATGACTGAATACGAAGCATGTATATACGGCATTGAAGCGGTAATTGACATGAGAATCAAGATTCTTGAGGTCTATGGAGATTCTATTTTGGTCATTGGCCAAGTCAGAGGGAACTTTGTGACTCGGGATTCCATTGGTTCCGTACAAAAAAAAACATAGCGAAATTGATTCCATACTTTGATGAGATCTCTTTTCATCATATCCCTAGAGAGGAAAATCAACTAGCTGGTGCTCTTGCCACCTTGGCATCCATGTTTAAAGTCAAGTGGAAGAATGAAGCTCCTTCTATGCGCATTGATCATTTGAACAAACCAGCACACTGTTTAGCGATCGAGGATGAGTTTGATGACAAGCCTTGGTTCTACGATATCAAGAGATATCTGGAAAAACAGGAATATCCTGAGGATATTACTATCACTGACAAGAAAGCTCTTAGACAGCTCTGCGCCAAATTCTTCTTAAGTGGTGGTGTATTATACAAGAGGAATTATGATTCCGTGTTGCTCAGATGCGTAGATAGACACGAAGCAGACACGATCATAAGATCCATACATGAGGGTTGCGAAGGTGTACATGCTAAAGGTCCTGCCATGGCAAAAAAGATCCGTCGAGCTGGGTATTATTGGACAACAATGGAGGTAGATTATTACAACTTTGCCAAAATATGTCACAAGTGCCAAATCTACGGAGACAAGATTCATGTGCCTCCTACTCCATTGAACGTTTTGACTTCACCTTGGCCATTCTCTATGTGGGGTATAGATATGATTGGAATGATCGAGCCGAAGGCTTGTAACGGTCATCGATTCATTCTAGTAACTATCGATTACTTTACCAAGTGGGTTGAAGCTGCTTCTTACGCAAACGTTACACGCCAAGTGGGTTGCCAGATTTATCAAGAAAGAGATAATCTGTCATTGTGGCATTCCTAGCAACATTATCACTGACAATGCAAGCAACCTAAACAACAAGATGATGAAAGAGTTGTGTCAAGAATTCAAGATCGACAACCACAACTCTTCACCATATCGGCCCAAGATGAATGGTCTTGTCAAAGCAACAAACAAAGACATTAAGAGAATTGTCCAGAAAATGGTCAAGACTTACAAATATTGGCATGAAATGCTTCAATTTGCGCTACATGGCTACAGAACTTCAGTTCGCACTTCTACTGGGACAACTCTGTATTCACTTGTGTATGGTATGGAGGCTGTTCTGCCCATTGAAGTCGAGATTCCTTTGCTCAGAGTCATCATGGAAGCAGGTCTTAATGAAGCTGAATGGGTCCAATCCAGATATGACCAGTTGAATCTCATCAAAGAGAAGTGCCTTACTGCCGTTTGTCATGGTCAATTGTATCAGAGACGCCTCAAGCGGGCTTTTGACAAGAAAGTTCTCCCTCGCGCGTTCCATGAAGGCGAACTCGTGCTCAAGAGATATTCACCTGTTCACTCGGTTCCACACAGCAAGTGGACTCCCAATTACGAAGGACCATTTGTTGTCAAGAAGGCCTTCTCAGGCGGAGCCCTGATCCTCACCACCATGGATGGGGAAGAGTTGCCATTACCCGTGAACTCCGATGCAGTCAAAAATATTATGCCTGAAAAAAATGTGGATAAAGAGCCCACTAGATTGACATCCGCAAGGAAAATCTAGGCAAAAATGGGCGTCCCGATGGACCAAAAAAAGAAATGTCCATGCAAAAGTTAGGGACAATGGAAAAAAAACAACAATAACAGCCCGCTAAGTTGAAAACCCGAAAGGGTGACTTAGGCAAAAATGGGTATCCCGATGGATGTAAAAAATAGAAAAAATGTCCAGGCAAAAATTAGGGATGAAGGCATTGACTGTGAACACTTGAGCCTCTCTTCTTCATAGCTAGATTTTAGATGGTAACAGAGCAGGCAAATCATCATCAACCGGGGCAAGGCGTTGGAACCTAGACTTACGGTAGATGGTAGCCAATGTTGTAATTAATGCAAAACATGGCTTCTCTTTTCCATTTACATTTGTTTCTCAATTTTATTGCAAATTTCCTCATCAAGGATTTTTGCATCCTTGTACACATCTTATGTACATGTTTTCACATTTTAATAAAATTTCATCATTCGATTTCTCAATTAGTATTTTGTTTGCAAAATAAACGATTATCTGTGATCACATAATACTATAAAGCGTTGTGAATAATAAAAAGCTAAATCAATGGAGAAAGCATTACGTATTACATATATTACTGGTAACTCATGCAGGATAATCAGTAATATCCATTGGCAAGTCAAACGCCCGACCAACACCGTGATGGTTCTTTGAAGATGCGGCCATCTCCCTAACAGATCCATTATTTCCCCAGCAAGCGCCATTATGTTTCTTCGAAAAGGTTGTTCACTTTCCATTCCTCTGGCAGATCCATAATGTCCCTAGTAAAGTTGCCATGATGTACCCCGAGAAGAGACACATTTGTCCTTTTTCCCAGCAAGGGTCGTGTATCATCCCTAGCATGTCGAAACTGTCACGCACCAGCAGCAGTATGACTTGGTTTCTCATCTTCCCAAGCAGAAAAGATCCTTCGGACCTCGGTAATTCCCTGCAGTAGAGTCAGTGGCAGCTTAGAAATCGGAGTTTTCTGGGTTTCTTCCCCAGTCAGAGTCAGCCATGGTAAGAAGATCGACCTGATTCCTGCATCCACAGCAATGACTATGGTGATAGTTAGAAATCTGAGACTTCTCAGTTTCTTCCCCAGTGGAGTCGTCACCATTTAGAGGCCTTTCTGCAGCAGGATCTGTCCCCAACCGAGGATGCCGAGTTCGTTTTGCTACGATCTCTACCTAACCACCGCGCAATACCTTGACCTTCACCTTTGCATAACATGATATCAAGCATCATATAGAACACATACATGGCATATGTATCAAGCATGTTACCTTCCTTTTTTACTGATTCTTCTCCCAAGCAGATATTCAGCCAAACTTCAAGCACTCTCTACACTTTCATCTATTCTTTTGTCGCCGTCGGCCAAACTTTTGAGCTACTCTTTTATTTAATCCCCTTCTACCTTGAATCATCGAAAAGCTAGCGCAATTCATACATTCAGGTCCAAGAGGATTAAATAGGGGCGGCTGTCGTAATCTGAAATTTAACCTCCCTTTTTTCCTTTTGCATGAGCATGTGCATTCGCATCGCTGGCATAAGCATACACACTTTTTCTGTGTGATTTTTGTTGCAGGAATATTAAGGTTTTTTAAGCCCAATTAATCGCATCCTCAAAAGGTCATCACATCATCAAAACAAGCATAAAATAAGGGTTTCCATGTTTATTCATCAAAACAAGAGGTGGAAAATCGAAACCGGGGCCACAACACCATTTCCTAAGCAATCTGGGCAAATTTTGCCTAGAGTAACCGATTACTCAAATAGGGTAATCGATTACTCTAGACGAATTTGCAAATTCTGCTGCTTTTTTGGGACAGCAACTATGCACACTCTTTGTTCTTGGATTCTACATAGTTCTAGCAGCATGTGGAATATTCTAGACTCCTCAAGCAATTCATTTTCATTTGCTACAATGTATCCTTTCCATTCATGACTACCATGCACCCTATTTTCCTAAGATGTGAACCTTTAGATTTGAAGCTTAGATTGGGATGTTCCCACCGAGTTAACAAATAACTAACTGAGTTAGCCTCTAACTCAGTGAGTTAGATGTAACTAACTCCTAGCCTAAGTCCAAACCACCCTAAGTTAGCTCATAGCCTAATTCCAAACCTCTCACACTCCAAACCAAAACTCTATATAAACAAACCTTCAATCATTTTTCAAGGATAAACCATTTCATACACATTTCTCACACTTCACTCTCAATTCTCTCACATTCTCTCTGAATTTTTCTGTAACTTCTTCATCTTCATCTCCATTTTCTTCCAAAACCTCACTATTGCTCTTCACCATTGAAGAATAATCACTTCTACATTGGAAATGATTATTTCTTGAGCTTAACCTTCATCACTTTGCAATTGTACTTGAGTTTCTGGAGTTTTATTAGCTTTTGGATTTATCTCAAGTGTTTGATTCAAGATTCTACGGTTCAAATTCATATTTCGGAGTTTCGTCGCAATTTGCTCGATTTCGGTACGATTCGGCTACTATTGAAGAGTCCTCTGGGTTTCTTTGATTATCTTCACCAAGATTCATTTGCAAAAACATCCAAGGCACATCTCAGCCTTGTAGGTTGGTTTTTCTTTGCACATTTTACTGTTTTGAACGTATTCGTATCATTCGCGATGTAGTTTCGATGCTTTTTGTGTGTGAATTGATGATGTCATTACTTGATCCATGATCTTGATGTGTTAATTGATTCCATTGCTGGTCTTTTTGCTATTTTTAAGCTTGATTTTCGTGTACAAATTCATACCCTAGCATGTGGTATTTTGGACAAGTGATTTAGGTGTTGAAAGTGCTTTTTGAAAAGCTACTTTTGCCACTGTTACAGTGGTAATCGATTACTCAAAGAGAGTAACCGATTACTTTTCACAAATTTGCACCAACGCTGTTTTTTTAACTAATTAATCGATTACTCAAAGAGAGTAACTGATTACTCTGCATAATTTTCACGAAATTTGCTGTTTTTCAAGTAAGTAACCGATTACCTGCTTAGGGTAATCAATTACCACTGTAACAAAGTACCATTTTTGGTGTTTTTCAAGCTTGTTTGCCATGCTTTCCTCCTCAAACTTCCATGGATTAATATGATTAATTTTTATGGATGTTTTAAGTGTTGTTTCTCTTCAGTTTGAAGCATGATTGTGTTTTTCCAATGCTCGATCTTTCGATTTCATGATTATGCACATTCTTGATATTGTATGAACATGATTATTCTTGTACAATTTCTATTCACATAATGACATGATTTGTGTTGCATTTTGGATTGTCATGTGGCACTGTTTTGCACTTTCCATTCATGTTTGAATTAAGTTTGTTCTTCGAAGAATAAGCTTAATCTTGTATAATCAATAATGCACTATTTGCTTTAATAATTTTTCAATTCATTTTGGAAAATTATTAGCATATTTCCTCCCTTTTGATTAATTAATCGAAACTTCGTTTCGATTATTAATCTTCCCGTTGACGCTTCTCTTTAGGTTTCCTTTAGAGATTTCTCTCTCTTCCCTCCTGCGGAGTCAGAGTTTCGCGCGACACTGGAGCACTGTACAACTTGGAGCTGTCACGCCGTCTATTTCAACTTCTGCACTACACCCTGTGTGTTAGAGAAGGAATGAGAATGGAGAATTCCTACTCTCATTCTGACTACTCCAGGTAGGGGATGAATGACCCAGTGCCTGGCTTAGTCACCTCTAGCCCTAGTTGGTAGTGTATCTCCTTCCCCAGTTGAGTTAATCCTTGATCACTCTTGCCTCCTCCAATCTCTCTTTTAATCAATCACCATCCTTTTGGTTAAAGATCATTATCTCTTGGGTTAACACCCATCTCTTGTCTCATTTGTCCTTTTTCTTGTGGTCAATCATTGCTTTTTGATTCCCCTAAAGAGTCTCAATTCCTTTTCTTCGGTTATACACAGTTTTTCTATTAAACACCAAAACTCTTGCAGAGTTCGCAACCTTCTTTTGGTTCTTCTCCCTTTGTTTGGTTAATCACTGTCTGCCAGTTAAACACCGATTTGCACCCATTCTTCTCAGTTAATCACAGTCTACCTGTTAACATACTGAGTTCTTCTTGGGTTAATCACCTTCTCTTGATTAATCACCCATTTTTTTAGTTAACCACAACCTGTCTGTTAACATACTGAGCCCCTTTCGAGTTAATCACCTTCTTTTAGTTAATCATTCGTTTCTTTGCGGTTAATTACAGTTTCTTCTGTTAACACCGAATCTTCAGCGGTTGACAACCTCTTTTGGTTTAATACCCTTTTCGTTGGTCGAGCGCTATTTGTTTAGTCCGTACTGACATCCCCTTTGGGTCACGACCTTCGCTTGGTCCCACACCCGTCCTTTTGGGTCACGACCTTTGCTTGGTTCCACTCCTGTTCTTTGGGTCACAACCTTCGCTTGGTTCTACACCCGTTCTTTTGGTTGATCACAGTCTATCTGTTAAAACCTTTTTCCCCACAGAGTTTTAATCTCTTTTTCTTCGGTTAACCACTGCCAATTAGTTAACATACCGAACCCTTTTCCTCTTGGTTCCAACACCATTCCTTTGTTTGTTCCCCAGTAGGGTCACTACCCTCTGGTCCCCAGCACAGTCGCTTTGTTCTCTTACTCCCCAGTGGAGTCTCTTCTATTTCTTTTGCTCATTTATCTTCTTGGTTTCGACACCATTCTTGCACGTTATCCTCAGTACAGTTACTATTTTCTCTTTGCACTTCTTTCTTGGTTTTGACACCATTTCTTTGGAACCCCCAGCTGAGTTTCCTTCTTTCTTTTGTTCCTTGTTTTAACACCACCTTTCCTTTTCTTTTTTCGTCTTAGTTCCCTGAACTACGGAAGCTCTGATTCTGCATTCTTTCGAATGTATGATACGTAGGCACGAGATCGCGATGATCTTGGCGAGCACCCTTCCACCTTCTTCCATTCCCCTTTCTTTTCCCTGATTCTTTTGAACTACGGTGCTCTGATTTCCTCATTGTACTATGAGGGTACGTAGGCACGAGGGCCCTAATCCTCTGTGAGCACTTTCTTTCTTTTCTTTTTTCTCTTCTCTCTCCTCTTCTTTTAGCTAGAAGCCTTTAGATAGATAACCCATCCAAGCCTAGAAGCAAACGAAATGGTTCTCGTCGAGTACGACGGATGCGTAAGGTGCTAGTACCTTCCTTTCGCATAACCGACCCCTATTTGTTTCTCTTCCCCTTGGGTTTTATCGATATTTTCCTTGTCCTTTGGGACTAAATAAAGTTCAGTGGCGACTCTGTTGTATCTTTGAGTGTGTGATTCACTTAGGTATAATCCAATCATCTTCACTAAGAAATATCATGAGAAGGATCAGGTTATCAGATTTTTTAAAGGAATGAATGATAAATTCACAAATTCTAAGTCAAGATAATGATGATGAGTCCCTTGCCAAACATTGACAATGCTTTTTCTCTCATCATTCAACAAGAACGGGAAATGAATAGCTCTGCATCTGTGATGGCTCAATCTTCTGCTAATGCTGAAGATATTATTACTATTTTTTGTCAGGTTCAAACACATTCAGGTAATTATAATGGTAAACTTGGATACAATGCATTCAAACAGAATAATCGAGGTTTTGTTGGTCCTAGATGTCCAAATCGCATTTGTAACACCCCAGTTTTTATTAAATTATTTTAGTTAAGTTATTTGTGAATTCTTTGTGATTTATATGTGTGTGAATAGATAAATAAGAGGGTAGGGGTGTATGTCCTATAGATAGAGGTGTAGAGAGTAAGTTGTGACTTGTTGGAGTTGATATAAACTATTTTGAAATTATTTAGAATCTTGATAATTAGAATAAAGAGTATTTTAATTAAATTTTTTAAATAAATAAATGTGATGGGGGGTGTGATCATGAGGGGAGAATGTAGAGAGCAATTAGAAGTTGGTAGATTTTATTTAGAATTATTTTACTAATTAAAATAATGCTATAGTTTTATTATTTAAATAAAATTATGAGATAAAGGGAAACTATGAGTTTGTAGAGATATTGAGGACAAAGTGGGAATTAAGGAAAAACGTGAGGGTAAGGTAGAAATATCCCAATGAGGGAATTAGGTTTTATTTAAAAAGCGAGTTAAGAGGAAGATTTTTATCAATACAAACAAAATGTGAAAAAAAGGCAAAGAGGCAATAAGAGAGAAAGAGCTAGGGCAAAGAGAAGAATGAGAGGAGTGCTAGAGCTTGGGAAAGGAGACCATAGAAATTGCTTGCTTTTGTTGGAATCACAAGGTAAGGGGGAGAATAACCTTAATAAAGGGTATATGCATGAGGGATAGGGGTCCTTAATCTCCAATAGAGTTTGTTTATCCATTGATTCTTTATGAATATATGATGATGAATCTGTTGTTATATGCATTGATTTGAATTTTAATGGTATGTTGTTGTTATAAGGTTGTGTTCTTAAATTTTGATGAGAAATTAGGATTTTTAAAGAATGAACAAATCTGGATTTTTTTTAGTTAAATCAGTGTAATAACATGTTAGATTAATAGGAATTAACATGCTATTGTGTGGTATTCATGTTCTATAAGTTTCTGGACATTTGGAGATGTTTGGAATTGAATTTGGGAAGGTTTTAGGGGTTCTACAGAGAAAAATCGCATTTATGGGTTCTGTTAGTTTTGTCAGGTGAGCAAAGGATGTTTCGCTACTGACTTATCTCACCTCAAGCTCACTGGGCGAGCATGACAGCATAAAGTTGCTGCTTGCGACTCAAATTGTCGTAACTTGAGTTTTGGGACTTGGATTGAGACGTGATTCGATGCGTTGGAAAGATAATGCGATTTACCATCAAATGGAATTGGTTTCTAGAGCTGAACGTGTTGTGATGACATGAATAATTGATGAGAATTATGTGCATTTGTTGATGTTATATTGCGATGATGTTATGATGTTTGAGAATATTAAATATAATTAGTTAACAATGTAAATGTTGAATATTGATGATGTTTTAAGTTGTGATAAATATGTGTTGTTGTGTGAGCATTATAGTTGATGATGTTAATGATGATTATGATATTGTTGTGTATGATATTGATGATGATTATGATGTTATTGTGTATAGTGTTGATGATGATTATGATGTTATTGTGTATAGTGTTGTTAATGATGATTATGCTTTGTTGTGTCATGGTGTTGAGAATAATATTGATGTTGTTGATATGATTGGTGAGTAATAGTTTGAGTAGGGAGGACTATTAGTGTAGGGTCAATGCATGGTTTGTTTAATGTCTTAAGGGGACTTTAAACATTATGTCGTTGTTGCATTGACATGTTTTCAAATGCACTCATAATTTCATTGTTGTTGATGAAGAGGCAAGTTGTAATCCGAGCAGGGTGGATTGGTGAGTTGTCCCGAATCCGAGCATGGTGGATTTGGGGTTCGAGTATGGTGAACTTGGTTCTCTAAGGAACCTATTGATGATATAGTACCACATGCATATGCATCGACTTGAATCGTTGAGCTGCATTGCATAAATGAGTTATATGCATGATGTTGCTTCGTATGTGATTGTTGAGAGTTGGCATGCAAATGTGTCTGTGAGATGTTGTGATGTAATTATTGTAGAATATGTAAATGTGTTGATACTCTACCTTGCAGTATGTACCATTTACTTTATTAATGTTATTCTTACCCCTTTGTTGTTGTGGTTGTGGTATGTGATCCTCTTCGAAGTACAGACAAACAGGTAACTGGGTAGCTGCTAGAGTAGAGGATGGCGCGAGGCTGTTTTTCTTTTATTTTTGTTTACGTCTTTAGAATTACATGCTCTAATATGTAACACTGGGTGGGGGCGAACGATATCTTTTTATTCTGTTTATGTTAATGGAGAGTTGGATGTTATACTCTCTTATATGCGATACTTATATTGTTTGGAGGATATTTTTATCGTATTTCATTTGAGTTTAATAAAATAGATTCATGAGACTTATATGTTTGCAGAGCATGCTTATCTTTATAACTCCGTTGCGATGATACCCTAAGTGAAGGTGAGCATGCGATGATAGGTGTTGAATGTTTCATTTTAAATTTAAGTGTTGTAGAGCAAATGTGTTTGATGTCGAGTAACATCTTAAGTGTGAATATACGTTTTATACATGTTTTATTTTATAATTATAAACGCGGGGTTTTAAGGTGTTATAGCGTTTACACACACTATGGCAGAAATAACTACATCGTGGGAACATGCTTCCTCAAGCATGTTTATCCATCAAGCTTCAAATGCAAGGGCAAGGCTCATAATTCTGCAAGTCATACTTAACCACCACTACAGTCAATGTCATCTCTAACTCTTCTCAACAAGGTTCATCTGCATCTTAATATGGTTTCACTCAAGAGCAATACAACAACATCTTTGAATTTCTTCATCAGTCCAAGATTACTTCTCAAGCTAATTCCATTTCTACCTACCCATTTGTCACGCACTCATATTCATCTACCACTAATGCTAAGAACCCTCACCTTTGGATTTTGGATACTCGTGCAACTGATCACATCTCATATGATAATACCCTTTTTATCAACTACAAAAACATCATTCATGTTCATGTCAATTTACCTGATGGCTCTCATATTGTTGCATCTATGTCTGGTCGTGTAGTCCTCTCATATTCTTTAACCTTACACAATGTACTATACATTCTTAATTTTCTTGTTAACCTAATTTCCATTGCTAAGCTTGCTAGTAAAAATGATTGTCTTGTGCATTTTGGTGCTGATACCTGTCAAATCCTACAGAATCATTCTAAGGAAATGATTGGTACAACTAAATTGCAAAGAGGGTTATATGTTCTTGATACTTCCAGCCAATCTTCAGTTTACAATTCCATTGTTAATCCATCTTGTAATATTTGGGATTTAAAGTTAGGCCATATTTCTGATATAGGCTTGAAAACCATTTCAAAATTGTTTCCTTTTATTCCTTGTAAATCGAACAATAATCCATGTGATTCTTGCCATTTTGGCAGACAAAGAAAGTTACAACCTCCAAATAGTGTAACTCATCCTTCTGCTCCCATTGATATATTACATACTGATGTACGAGGCCCATTTTCTACAATTTCCATGTTAGGACACAAATACTTCTTAACTTTAGTAGATAACTATAGCAGGTACAATTGGGTGATCTTTCCTAAAACAAAGGATCAAACCAAAACTAGTCTTATCCAATTTGTGGCCTACTTGGAAAATCAATTGCATACCTCACTTAAATGCCTTTGGATAGATAATGGCATGGTTTTTGGACTTATCTAATTTTCTTTTATCCAAAGACATCATTCATCAAAAATCGTGTGTTGTAATACCCAACAAAATGGGGTGGTTGGAAGAAAACATCATCACATTCTTAATGTGGCTAGATCTATATATTTTCATTATAATATACCTTTGAACATATGGAACTTTTCAGTTCAGCATGCCATCCATATCATAAATAGATTGCCATCTCCCTTATTAAAATAAAATAAAAAGTCCTTATGAACCTCTTATTCTCACAATCCCCATCTTTGATACATTTGAAAGTGTTTGGTTGCTTAAGCTTTACTACAACATTACATTCTCACAGGACTAAGTTTGATCCTAGAGCTAGAAAGTCTATTTTCTTGGATTTGAGGATGCCACTAAGAGATACATTTTTTATGATATGCAAAATCACAATATCTTTGTTTCAAGAAATGTCATTTTCTATGAAACTCACCTTCCTTTAAAAAATAACCAAACTTCTATCCTTGCTAATACTAATGTAAAACTTCCCAATGGCCCTGTTTTTTAGGATATGCCTGATCTACAACCTCCTGCTAGTACTACTAATATTTCTTTTCCTCTTGACCCTAGTATTCCTGCTAGTACATTTGCCAACTCATTTCCTGGTACATCCCCTCTTAATGACAACATTATCCATGTCATATCTCCTTTTTATCCTACTTTCCATAGCCAGTCTACTCGCCCTAGTACATTTGCATCTCCTTTACCTAACAGTTCTTCAATTGATACCTTATCTCAACCCTTACCTTTAACCAACATTCTCTCTGTAAATACACATATTGTTTCTCTAAGACATTTTACACTAACCTCCCATCCCCCAAGCTACTTAGCTGATTATCATTGTTATGTTGCATATCATAACTTGTCTCCATTGCATATACTATGTCCTCTGTCATTTCTTACAATAATTGCTCATCCTCTAATAAACATTTTTGTTGTTATATATCTTCTAACACTGAACCTAAAACATACAACCAAACCATTAAGTTTGACGGTTGGAAACATGCCATGGATGTTGAGTTACAAGCTCTTGCAGAGAATCACACTTGGGATATAGTTGACTTACCTCCTGGAAAACATCCTATTGGGTGTAAATGGGTTTACTAAATCAAATATAAATTAGATGGCTCAATTGAGAGATACAAAGCTAGGTTGGTAGCAAAAAGTTATACATAGATGGAGGGCATTGATTACTTTGATACTTTTCCACTATTGCTAAGCTTACCACAGTCAGAGACCTCTTGTTTGTTATAGGTGTTAAAGGTTGGCATTTAGAGCAGCTTGATGTTAACAATGTCTTCCTTCACGGAGATTTACATGAAAAGGTTTACACGACTCTTCCACCTGGGTTATCTGCATCTACTCCGTCTCAGGTTTGCAACACTACTACAAAAAGCATTTTTTAACTTGGATGCAAAATGCATAATACCTCGACTAAAGAAGCGATGTAACGAAAGGCGACATGAAAACTTGCCATTTATCACCTCGGGGGAATTAAATCCGAGAGGTAAAGTTATATGCACATGGGTTCAAACCTCAGCAACAACACTTTTATTATTTTCAAAACTAGCGTATCTTATATCTCGGTTTATCTTGAAAACCGAGGGGTAATATTATTTATTTTTTTATAAAAAAAATGGTTATATTGTTTACCCAGAATATTGTTAGAACAAAATTTGGTTCTGCATCTATACCTTTGAGTTTTTATGATAACAAGGTAGTATTTGTGTGAAAACATTTTTGGTACTCTAATGGTTTGTTATTGTGTAGCTTTAACAACGATCTCTGATTCGGACTAAGTGACGTGCAACGTCATCACTTTCTGAAAAACCGTGTTTCAAAATGTGCTTCTACACTAATTCACCTCTAAGAAGCTTCCGAGAAGATGTCATGTTGCTGCTGCAATGTTCTCTTGGTTTTTGTTTTTGGATGTAACTCTGTTCATCAAACTTCTGAAGAAAGGAAAACTTTTGAAATTTCTAGCTGAAGATTCTGAAGATCTCAAGTCAGACGCTGATGTTATCAAGATTTTGATTGATGATTCTGAAGATTCTGATTTCAAGCTACGTGACTCTTCTGTTCATGCTTCATCAACTTTTTATCAAAAGCCAATGAATTTGAATATAAGGATAAATGATACATGATCAAAATAGTACACAGTACAAAACAAAATTATTCCTTCACTACCTGATTTTGTGGGCGAAAGGACAATACTGTTTGTCACACCTATCACTATTTCGTTAGTGGACAACTACATTTTCCTATTTCTGATTCGCCCTCTAACAGTTCCTTTTTCATGCTATATATATATATATATATATATATATATATATATATATATATATATATCTTTAAGTGTTTTATTTATTTCACTTGTGTAAATCTGCTTGTTTAGGAAGCACTTTGTAAACATACATCTTTGTATTCAAACTATTTGTTTGTAGTTCCTTACGGGACCAGTTAGGTCAGTATCCTTGAGAAGACATTGACAGTTTCTCTTTGTGGTTTGTTAGTCACCAGCTGTAGCTAATACATTTGTAATAAGTTGATTATAGTGGATTATGTCCTTGTGTATAAGGCGAAATCACCTTGGCGGGTGTACTGGATTAGCTTTGAGTGTCAAGTGAACCGGGATAAAAATACTTGTGTCTCTCTCATTGTTCAATCTTTTAATTGTTGAGTTTCTTGAGTTGGTAAAAACTTTTTTTTTAAAAACCCAATTCAAACCTCCCATTTCTTGTGTTTTTCACACCTTCAATTTGCATCAGAGCTCCGGTTCTGATTGTGATAAAAAGCTTTAATAACACTTCATCATGTTCAGTACCGATCCAGTTTGTGTGAGAAATAATGGTTGTTGTTGCTCCTGTTGTTAACAATGAGAATGATCATTACAGTGCCAAACCACTAGTCTTTAATGGTGATAAGTTTGACTAATGGAAAGATAGAACGAAAGCTTCTTTCTTAGTTATGACATAGATCTTTGGGATCTTGTAGTGGATCGCTACACTCACCCAGTAGATGTTGAAGGTAACAAAGTAGCAAGAAGTGCTATGACTGATCAACAAAAGAAGGACTATAAGAATAATCATAAGGAAATAACTATATTGCTAAATGTTATTTCTTATACCGAGTATGAGAAGATAACAAACAGAGATATTGCCAAGTCCATCTGTGATTCCTTAAGAATGACTCATGAAGGGAACACTCAAGTAAAGGAGACAAAGGCTTTAGCTCTAATCCAAAAATACGAGGCATTCAAAATGGAGGATGATGAAACAATTGAAACTATGTTCTCAAGGTTTCATATGTTAGTCGCGGGATTTAAGGTTCTGGACAAAGGATATTCAACTGCTGACCATGTTAAAAAGATCATCAGAAGTCTCCCAAAGAAATGGAGACCCATGGTAACTGTGTAACACCCCCAATCTATACCCCCAAATAATAAAAGCGATAAAAATTTCATTAGAGTATAATTAAAACATTCATGGCATAGACTGAGGAGTCACATCAATTAAGACAAAACACAATAAACCTGCTCATAAAGATATGCAACAATCAGGTAGCAAATAACAGAGGAACTTAGTTCCTACTACCCACAATTCAGATACAGAATAAAAGCGGAAAATCTGAACTGAATCTCATATATATATATATATATATATATATATATATATATATATATATATATATATATATATATATATATATATCACATAGAAAGTTTGTCTGTCATATACAGGATCACACATGTACAATCCAAAAGATACATATACATATACATAATAATCACACTCGATCTCTCCAACTACCCGGTGCTACATATCAGAGCCGACCGACAAAAGAATGAAGACCTAAGCTTCACAAAAAGACCTCCAGCATCTAATCTGCAATGCCTCATAGAGCATTCAAAAACAGCAGAAGGGTGAGAAACACAATCATAATATAATTGCATATAAGTATATAATAACCCAAAAATACGCATGTAAAATATTCTCACCACAACTTACACCAGAATTCAAACATAAAACAACACAATGCATATCTCATATAACCATCACCAAGGCATATATAATCAAGCTTAATGCATTTATCAACAACATATATATATATATATATATATATATATATATATATATATGTATCTCAACTCATCAATTCCATTCACAAATCCACACAAAATCAATCCATTCATGATTTATACAAATGCAAAGACACCGACACAACGACTCAATGCAAATACGGTACCATCCATCCGTCATCTCAACACTAGTTCACTCAGGAACTATTGGAACCATCGCTTGTTACTTAATGTAACTCCCCGTCGGGCAAACGATGTTCCCTGTCGCTCACACCTCTTTGTATAAGGCACACGACGTTTACGGATCGCTCACACCTCTTTATATAAGGCACATGACCCGATCGCTCACACCTCTTTGTATAAGGCACACGATCGTCCATAATCATCGCTCACACCTCTTTGTATAAGGCACACGATGTTATAGCGGATTCCCTCTGGAATCGATTTTGTCGCTCACACCCACAAGGGCACACGACATCACAAGAATGCATATCATGATGCTTGGCATACAATGACTCATGACATTCAAATGCCCACATATATGCAATCATCTCACTCAACAATAATCATGCTTTGCACTCAAGCCCAAAACAATGCATTTAATTGCCATAAGGCCACAAACCTTCATCACAACATTTAAACACATGCATTCACCTCATATAATCAGCACACAAGTCATACAAAAGATATCACCAGCACATTGCATGATAACACATCAATTACGCACAATTAAAACGGTAAAAATCGACAAAACGACACATTTCCAAATTCTCGACTTAATTAAATCGGTCAACACTCTCAAAACCATCATCATAAGAAAGTACAGTTCAATAGCTATTCAACGATACCATGAATGTTAAAAACGGATAATCGGAACACAAGTTGCGGACTAAACAAGAAAAGTAATC
The DNA here is from genome assembly GCA_022829125.1 of Lathyrus tuberosus. Classification (NCBI taxonomy): domain Eukaryota; kingdom Viridiplantae; phylum Streptophyta; class Magnoliopsida; order Fabales; family Fabaceae; genus Lathyrus; species Lathyrus tuberosus. The sequence continues at coordinate 1,307,136 of JALAZF010000769.1, forward strand.
GCGAAAAAACACAATTCTGCAATCTTCCTGGCCATACGCGTATTGCTCTGAGCCATGCGCGTATTGCCTTGCTCCCTCGCCCATTCCATACGCGTATTGCCCAACTTGATACGCGTATGGGCAGAGATCAATTCCTCCTAAAAATCCCACTAAAAACTCTAATACGCGTATTGCCTTACTTCATACGCGTATTGCCCTCAATCTTACGCGTACCATTACGCAAATGGGCAGATGGCCGAGAAAAATGGAACTCTATACGCGTATTGCCCTCACTCCTTCAATGCCATACGCGTATTGCCTTAACCAATACGCGTATTGCCTTGAGTGATACGCGTATGGGCAGTGGAAAAACCAGAAATTTCCTGCATAATTTTTTGCGAAAATTCACCCAAAACTCACTCCCAATCTCACCTAAACACCAGAAAATTACCAATAAAATACCTAACAACACGATCTATCATATATCAACAATAAGGGACACTAAAACATGATTTCAGACATAAATTATATCAATTTCTAACAATTCCAACATTTATGGGTTTTACTCTATATTTCCATTTCAATCCAATATCAACCAAAACCATACATACATAATCATACACAAGCATAAGATAACAGAGTTTCACACCCTTACCCGATTTAATCGTGTTTAGAAAAGTCGGTTGATCGATTTCTAGATTTTCCAAGTTTTCTCTCTTTTTCTTCTCTTCTTTTCTTTCTTCCTCTTTTTCTTCTTCTATTTTTCTTTCCTTTCTATTTTTCTCTCTTTTCTTTCTATTTTCTAACTTAAGGAAAATAAAGCAAAATGATCAAAATACCCCTACACTCAAATATCTCACAAACGTTCCCAAAACGCGATAAAATATCCCAACAATGAAAAATAACATATTTCCAAATAAAAGTCAAAAATAAAATAATATAATAATAAAATAATCAAAACGACTCGATTAAATAAAACGGACAAAACTGGGGCGTTACAACTCTCCCCCACTTAGAAATTTTCGTCCTCGAAAATATTACCTGAGACGAACAACTCCGGATATGACTCCCGCATCCGACTCTCCAGTTCCCAAGTCAAATTGCCCTCAGCAGCACCTCCCCACGCTACTTTCACAAGTGCAATATCCTTGCCCCTCAACCGCTTCAATTCGCGATCCAAAATCCTCACTGGTAATGCCTCAACCGTAAGGTTCTCCCTTACCTCTACCTCATCCATCGGAATCACATGCGACTAGGGGTGGAAATAGGCCAGGCTGATAACAAGGGCCTACAGGCTAGCCTACACAGGCTCCGGCCAAGCCAAGCTTTTTTTTTAAATAGAAAAGGCCTAGGCTTTTTTATAAGCATATTTAGTTAAAAAGGCTAGGCCTCAGGCCATAAAAAAAGCCTTTTAAGCCTAACAGGCCGGCCTATTTAAATAAATATGAATAATTTTTTTATTATCTTATGTTATGTTTTGTACTTTGAGTTAAAATACATAAATAAAAATTGGTTATTTTGGATAACTTATGAAAATAAGATGAAAACACCTTATGAACAATGTTATAAGTTGTTTTCGTAAGTTATCTTAAACAAACAGTCTCACAAAACTTATGCTAATAGGTAAGTTAAAATAAGTCAATGCAAACAAACTTTTAGTCTCATTGATTTTTTAGTTTGTTAGTCTATTTAAACATTATTTTAATTGCTTATTTAAATATTTTTAAAATAATAGGCTTTTATGTAGGCTAACAGGCTATCCAGGCCTTAGAAAAGGCTAGGCTCGGGCCTAAAAATAAGCCTATGACAGGCTACAGGCTAGGCTTAGGCTTCAGTTTTTTTGGCAGGCCAGGCTTAGGCTTGGCAAAGCCTAGCTCGGCCCAGCCTATTTCCACCCCTACATGCGACGGATCCGGAACATACTTCTGAAGCTGTGAAACATGGAACACATCATGCAAATTTGACAGACTTGGCGGCAACGCCACCCGATAAGCCACAGCACCCACTCTTGCGGATATCTGGTAAGGACCAATAAACCGAGAAGTAAGCTTCTTCAACTTTAATGCACGACCAACACCCGTCACCGACGTAACTCTCAAAAATACATGATCGCCCTCTTGAAACTCAAGATCTTTCCTCCTTCGATCATGATAACTCTTCTGCCTACTCTGAGAAGCCTTCATTTTCTCACGAATAAGTTTCACCTTTTCTGTAGTCTGTTGAATCAATTTCGGTCCAACCACCGAACTCTCACCAGATTCGTGCCAACACAACGGTGTTCGACATCTTCGTCCATATAACGCTTCAAAAGGTACCATTCCAATACTAGAATGGAAACTATTATTATACGTGAATTCCACCAACGCAAGATAACTATCCCACGCACCACCTTGTTCAAGAACACAAGCCCGCAACAAATCTTCCAATGACTGAATCGTTCTCTCCGTCTGTCCATCCGTCTGAGGATGATAAGCCGAACTCAATCTCAACTTAGATCCTAAATCCTTTTGCAAACTTTCTCAAAATCTCGAGGTAAACCTCGGATCTCGATCCAAAATAATACTCAAAGGAACACCATGCAACTTCATAATCACACTAATATAAATCTCAACCAACCTCTCCAAAGAAAAACTGATGTCAATCAGAATGAAATTTGCCGATTTAGTCAGCCTATCCACAATCACCCAAATGGCATTATGTCCCCTCTGTGTATTCGGCAACCCTGTTACAAAATCCATAGAAATTCTATCCCATTTCCACTCAGGAATATCCAACGGTTGCAACAAACCACTAGGCTTCAGATGTTCTACCTTCGACTTTTGGCACGTCAAACACGCATACACAAACTGAGCCACATCCCTCTTTAATCCAGACCACCAAAAGATCTTCTTCAAATCCTGATACATCTTATTAGCTCCCGGATGTATACTCAAATTACTCTGGTGTCCTTCCTCCAAAATCATCCTTTTCAAGTCTGAATCATCAGGAATACAAATTCTACCACGGAATCTCAAAACATCATTATCATCCACTTTAAAGTCACCCTTCCCACTTTGATCACCAACCGTCATCAAATCAACAAATTTCACATCCAACTTCTATTTCTCGCTAACGGTTAACAGAAAATCATTAGTGACCTTTAACATTCCAAGCCTCACGCTGTCAGATGTCATTTCACACACCAAACTCAAATCTCTAAAAGCTTCCAAAAGTTCCCACTCTTTAACCATCAAAACAGACATATGCAACGATTTCCGGCTCAACGCATCGGCTACCACGTTAGCTTTACTAGGATGGTAATTCAAGCCAAAATCGTAGTCCTTCCAAAATTCCAACCATCTACATTGCCTCATATTCAACTCTTTCTGATCAAACAAGTATTTCAAACTTTTATGATCACTAAAGACTTCGAATCTTGCACCATAGAGATAATGCCTCCAAATCTTCAACACAAAAACCACAGCCGCTAATTCCAGATCATGAGTAGGGTAATTTTTCTTATGCACCCTCAATTGCCTCGAAGCATAAGCCACAACCTTACCTTCTTGCATCAGCACACCACCTAGACCAATCAAGGACGCATCACAATACACCACAAATGGTTCCGTAGGATTCGGCAAAATCAGAATCGGAGCTATCGTCAATCTTCTCTTCAGCTCATTAAAACTTTCCTCACACCGAATATCCCAAATGAACGCTTGCCCTTTACAAGTCAACTGGGTCAAAGGAAGTGCTAACTTAGAAAAACCTTCAATGAACCTTCGATAATATCCAGCTAAACCCAAAAAGCTTCTAATTTCAGTAACAGATCTAGGAGCCTCCCATTGTAGAACTGCTTCTACTTTAGATGGATCCACTGCAATACCATTACCTGAAATCACGTGCCCAAGAAAACTCACTTCTGACAACCAGAACTCACACTTGGACAATTTAGCATAAAGTCTCTTTTCCTTCAAAATTTGCAACACAACACGCAAATGCTCCTCGTGCTCCTCCCGGGACTTAGAATAAATTAATATGTCATCAATGAACACAACGACAAATCGATCCAAATGCTCGAGGAAAATACGATTCATGTACTCCATAAACACACCTGGCGCATTAGAAACCCCGAACAACATCACAGAATATTCATAATAACCGTATCGAGTCCTAAAAACTGTCTTTTGAATATCTTCCTCTTTCACTCTTATTTGATAATAACCCGACCTTAGATCAATCTTACTAAACACACAAGCACCTACCAACTGATCCATCAAATCATCAATTCTCGGAAGAGGATACTTATTCTTAATTGTCACCTTATTCAACTGGCGATAATCAATACACAATTGCATACTTCCATCTTTCTTTTTCACCAATAAAACTGGAGCACCCCAAGGCGACACACTTGGCCTCACAAACTTCTTTTCTAACAATTCATTCAACTGTTTCTTTAACTCAACCAACTTAGATGCCGACATACGATAAGGTGCCATAGATACAGGTCTAGTACCAGGAACTAGATCTATAGAAAACTCCACCTCTCTCTCTGGCGGCAAGTCTGAAATATCCTCTGGAAACACCTCAGGAAATTCACACACAACAGGAAACACATCAAGTGCAACTTGACTATCCACCGATAACGATACAAACAACCCAAACAACTGAGCTTCATCCGCCAAAAGTTTCTTCAACTCTTTGGTAGATAAGAAACTCGAGCCCTCGTCTTCCTCAAGAGAAGGAAATCTTACTAGCTTATGATAACAATCAATATGAACCCGATTAAACTGTAACCAATTCATTCCCAAAACCACATCTAAACCCTCCAATGGAAACACACCAAATCCATCTCAAAATCTTTACCATAAATGGTCAAAGGACAACTTAAACAAACCAAAGAAGTAGTTACTGACCCCATTGCTGGAGTATCAATAACCATCTCTCCACCCATCGAAGACAACACAAGATTCAAACGCTTCGCGCACTCAGACAAAATAAACAAATGAGTCGCTCCAGTATCAATAATAGCAACTAAAGGCGTACTATTAATAAAACAAGTACCTCTGATCAGACGGTCTGCACTTGTAGTCTGAGTTCCTGCCAATGCAAAAACTTTCCCATCAGCTGGAGCTTGCTTTGGTTTCTGACACTTCGTACTAACATGTCCAGGTTCACCATAATTGAAACACTTCACCACATTCCTCTTACAATCAGCTGCGATATGTCCTAAACCTCCACAATTGGAACACTTTCTCATATCTTTCCTGCACTCAAACTGACGATGTCCTAATTCACAACACCTAAAACATCTCGGAGAATTAGACATGCCTCCTCCACTTGACCTTTTCTCAAAAGTCCCCCTTTGTTTACCCTTATCAGCTGGTGTTACATAAGGACCACTACGAAATGGTTGTTTCCCTTTTCTTTCGTTCACACTCTTATAGTGAGTAGAACGAGCCTTGCTATCTTCTTCATAAATCCTACAACAATCCACCAAGTCCGAAAACCTCCTAATTCTCTGATAACCAATTGCCTGCTTAATCTCAGGACGCAATCTGCTATCAAACTTCACACACTTAGAAAACTCCGCAGTCGCTTCAGCATAATGTGGATAAAACTGCACAAGCTCCACAAACTTAGCAGTATAATCAACAACAGACATATTACCTTGTTTCAGTTCCAAGAACTCTATCTCCTTCTTTCCTCTAACATCTTCGGGAAAATACTTCCTCAAGAACTCCCTACTAAACAAAGCCCAAGTGACCTCTTCATCTCCAGCTTCTAACACATGACGCGCACTTACCCACCAATCATCAGCTTCCTCCTGCAACATGTGAGTACCCAGTCCCACCTTATGTTCCTCCGCACAGTCCATTAATCAAAAGATTCTTTCAATCTCTTTAAGCCAAATCTGTGCACCATCAGGATCATGTCTCCCCTTGAAGACAGGCGGTTTGTTCTTCCTGAACTCATCATTCCCAGCAGCATTAGGTGCACCCTGCATAGCCCGAGCCATAGCTTGCATAGCAGCAGCCAAAGCAGCGTCATTCCTACCAGCCATATTCTATTAATTTCCAATAACAGCAACTATGGTTAAACAAACAACTCATCCAAACACAAACACCGACAAGGACTAACACAAACTGACACGGACTGGCTCTGATACCACTTAATGTAACACCCCCAATCTATACCCCCAAATAATAAAAGCGATAAAAATTTCATCAGAGTATAATTAAAACATTCATGGCATAGACTGAGGAGTCACATCAATTGAGACAAAACACAATAAACCTGCTCATTAAATATGCAACAATCAGGTAGCAAATAACAGAGGAACTTAGTTCCTACTACCCACAATTCAGATACAGAATAAAAGCGGAAAATTTGAACTGAATCTCATATATATATATATATATCACATAGAAAGTCTGCCTGTCATATACAGGGTCACACATGTACAATCCAAAAAACACATATACATATACATAATAATCACACTCGATCTCCCCGACTACCCGGTGCTACATATCAGAGCCGACCGACAAAAGAATGAAGACCTAAGCTTCACAAAAAGACCTCCAGCATCTAATCTGCAATGCCTCATAGAGCATTCAAAAACAGCAGAACGGTAAGAAACACAATCATAATATAATTGCATATAATTATATAATAACCCAAAAATACGCATGTAAAATATTCTCACCACAACTTACACCAGAATTCAAACATAAAACAACACAATGCATATCTCATATAACCATCACCAAGGCATATATAATCAAGCTTAATGCATTTATCAACAACATATATATATGTATCTCAACTCATCAATTCCATTCACAAATCCACACAAAATCAATCCATTCATGATTTATGCAAATGCAAAGAGACCGACACAACGACTCAATGCAAATGCGGTACCATCCATCCGTCATCTCAACACTAGTTCACTCAGGAACTATTGGAACCATCGCTTGTTACTTAATGTAACTCCCCGTCGGGCAAACGATGTTCCCCGTCGCTCACACCTCTTTGTATAAGGCATACAACGTTTACGAATCGCTCACACCTCTTTGTATAAGGCACATGACTCGATCGCTCACACCTCTTTGTATAAGGCACACGATCGTCCATAATCATCGCTCACACCTCTTTGTATAAGGCACACGATGTTATAGCGGATTCCCTCTAGAATCGATTTTGTCGCTCACACCCACAAGGGAACACGACATCACAAGAATGCATATCATGATGCTTGGCATACAATGACTCATGACATTCAAATGCACACATATATGCAATCATCTCACTCAACAATAATCATGCTTTTTACTCAAGCCCAAAACAATGCATTTAATTGCCATAAGGCCACAAACCTTCATCACAACATTTAAACACATGCATTCACCTCATATAATCAGCACACAAGTCATACAACAGATATCACCAGCACATTGCATGATAACACATCAATTACGCACAATTAAAACGGTAAAAGTCGACAAAACGATACATTTCCAAATTCCCGACTTAATTAAATTGGTCAACACTCTCAAATCCATCATCATAAGAAAATACAGTTCAATAGCTATTCAACGATACCAAGAATGTTAAAAACGGATAATCGGAACACAAGTTACGGACTAAACAAGAAAAGTAATCGCGAAAAAACACAATTCTGCAATCTTCCTGGCCATACGCGTATTTCCCTGAGCCATACGCGTATTTCCTTGCTCCCTCGCCCATTCCATACGCGTATTGCCCAACTTGATACGCGTATGGGCAGAGACCAATTCCTCCTAAAAATCCCACTAAAAACTCCAATACGCGTATTGCCTTACTTCATACGCGTATTGCCCTCAACCTTACGCGTACCATTACGCAAATGGGCAGATGGCCGAGAAAAATGGAACTCCATACGCATATTGCCCTCACTCATTCAATGTCATACGCATATTGCCTTAACCAATACGCGTATTGCCTTGAGTGATACGCGTATGGGCAGTGGAAAAACCAGAAATTTCCTGCATAATTTTCTGCGAAAATTCACCCAAAACTCACTCCCAATCTCACCTAAACACCAGAAAATTACCAATAGAATACCTAACAACATGTATCTATCATGTATCAACAATAAGGGACACTAAAACATGATTTCAGACATAAATTATATCAATTTCTAACAATTCCAACATTTATGGGTTTTACTCTATATTTCCATTTCAATCCAATATCAACCAAAAACATACATACATAATCATACACAAGCATAAGATAATCGAGTTTCACACCCTTACCCGATTTAATCGTGTTTAGAAAAGTCGGTTGATCGATTCCTAGATTTTCCAAGTTTTCTCTCTTTTTCTTCTCTTCTTTTCTTTCTTCCTCTTTTTCTTCTTCTCTTTTTCTTTCCTTTCTATTTTTCTCTCTTTTCTTTCTATTTTCGAACTTAAGGAAAATAAAGCAAAATGACCAAAATACCCCTACACTCAAATATCTCACAAACGTTCCCAAAACGCGATAAAATATCCCAACGATGAAAAAAAACATATTTTCAAATAAAAGTCAAAAATAAAATAAAATAATCAAAACGACTCGATTAAATAAAACGGACAAAACTGGGGCGTTACAAACTGCCTTAAAGCTATCTAAAGATCTGAATAGTATAAGTCTTGAAGAACCTGTTAGTTCTTTAAGAAGTCATGAGATAGAGATAGAAGGAGATGAACCTCAGAAGCAAGGTAAATTTGTTTCGTTAAAGTCCAAACCTGAAAAGGCAAAGGCTTATCAAGTTGGGGAAGAATCAGAAAATTTTGATGAAGACTCAGAAGATGATGATGAGTTGTCACTAATTTCCAAAAGGGTCAACATACTCTGGAAACACGGGGAGGATGGTCAAGGGAAGTTCAAAGGATCAAGGAAGACCATTGGTCGTTCTGACTCATCATCTCGACAGAAGAAGCAAGGTTCTGCAAAGAAGTCATTTGTTATGAGTGCAAAAAGCCAGGTCACTACAAAAATGAGTGTCCTAAGCTCAAGAAGGACAAGAAGCCTAAGAAGAAATTCTTCAAAGGCAAGAAGGGGCTCATGGCTACATGGGATGACTCAAATTCTTAAGAAGAAGATTCTGACTAGGAACAAGCCAATGTTGCCTTGATGGCAACAACAGCTGATGCTGAAGTCTCTGAAGAACCAGAAGACAAGGAGCTGTCAAAATCAGAATCAGAATCATAATCTGACTCCGATTCTGAAGATGTATATTCTAAACTATCTTGTTCTGATTTAGGGTCATGTCTCTCAAAAATTCTAGAAAAGTACCAAAGTCTTCAAAGTAAATACAAGGATCTTAAACAAGTCCAAGTAGTTACTTCTGAAGCTTGTAATAAGCTTGAACAAAATATTTCTTCTCTCAATGATAAAATATTTTCTTTGGAAAGTAAAAATTCTGCTTTGAAGAGTAAAATTTCAAAATTGGAGGAAGAAATAGTCTCGGATGCTTCTAGTACTGATTGCATCATCAGATATGACCGATCATTTCAGCACTTTCTAGCTAAAAGCATAGATAGAAGCAAAATGGCTTCCATGATCTACGGAGTTAGCAGAAATGGTAAGAAAGGTTTAGGTTGTACGTAAACTTCTAATGTTGACGAAAGTCAAATCGTAAAACCAAAACCTCTCTTTGAATATTTTGTTCCTGCTGGTACTGAGCTTGATTGTTCTGAGCTTGCACATAAACCCTCACAGACACAAAACTCTATTCTAAAACCCAAGTATCATGCACAAATTCCACTTGATTATTCTGCTGCACAGAATCCCAAGGTTGTGAGAAAATATGGGAAAACTGACAAAAAATGACCCAAAAAGTGGGTGCCTAAGGATAACATTATTTATGTTGCATACATCCTTAGCAGCTCAATTGAAACACCAGTCATGGTACCTGGACAGTGGTTGCTCACGACACATGATGGGAAGAAGGCATATGTTCCAAGATTTAGAACTTAAGTTCGGAGGATTCGTAGGTTTCAGAGGAAACCAGAAGGGAAAGATTATTGGCTCTGGAATTGTTGGTAATGGTAAACTTCCTTCTATTACTAATGTTCTACTGGTCGATGGTTTGATGCATAACTTATTATCTATAAGTCAACTTAGTGACAATGGTTATGATATCATTTTCAATCAAAAGTCTTGTAAGGTTGTAAGTAAAAAACATGGTTCAATTATTTTTAACGGAAAAAGGAAAAACAACATTTATAAGATTAGACTTTTTGATCTTAAGAACCAAAAGGTATCTTATTTAATGTCTATTAATGAGGAGAATTGGGTATGGAATAGACGTTCGGGCCATGTTAGCATGAGGGGGATTTCTCAGCTAAATAAGTTTGGATTAGTCAGAGGCTTACCCAACCTGAAGTTTGCTTCAAATGCTCTTTATGAAGCATGCCATAAAGGCAAGTTTTCCAAAACTTCTTTCAAAGCTAAGAATGTTGTCTCCACCTCCAGAATTTTAGAGCTTTTGAACATTGATTTGTTTGGTCCAATGAAAATTTCATACATCAGTGGCAAGAAGTATGGATTGGTCATTGTTAATGACTATAGTCGTTGGACATGGGTAAAGTTCTTGAAACACGAGGATGAGTCACATTCTGTGTTCTCTACATTTTGCTCACAAGTGCGAACAGAGAAGGATTGCAAAATAGTCAGAGTCAAAAGTAATCATTATGGCAAATTTGAGAACAAAAACTTTGAGAATATTTTTTATTCTTATGGCATTTCCCATGATTTTTCATGTCCTAGAGCTCCATAACAGAATGGGGTTGCAGAAAGGAAGAATTGGACTTTACAGGAAATGGCTTGTACCATGATCCAAGAAACTGACATGGCTAAGAATTCTGGGCAGAGGCAGTAAACATAGCTTGTTATATTCAGAACAGGATTTATATTAGACTTATTCTGGGTAAGACTCTTTATGAATTGTGGAAAAACATAAAGCCCAAAATTTCTTATTTCCATCCTTTTGGCTGTATTTATTTTATGTTGAACAATAAAGAGAATCTTGGCAAGTTTGATTCTAAAGCACAAAAGTGTTTGTTGTTAGGATATTCTGATCGCTCGAAAGGCTACAGAATCTACAACGCAGAAACACGAATTATTGAGGAATCAATTCATGTTAGATTCAATGATAAGCTTGATCCTAGAAATTCAAAACTAGTTGAGAAACTTGCAGATTTGAAGATTACTTTCTCAGAATCTAAGGACAAAGATTCTGAAGACAAAGACTCAGAAATGACTCAACCAGAAACTGTTGTTAGTTTATCTCATCATAAGAACAGTAGATCAAGAACTTCTCATTCTGAAGAATTGATTCTGGGTGATGAAGACCCATCAGCCAGAACTTGATCTTCATTCAAACATGCTGAAGAAACTCTGCTGAGTTTGGTATCTTTGATAGAACCAACATCCATAAATGAAAATCTTCTGGATAATGAATGGATTCTGGCGATGCAAGAGGAACTGAATCAATTCACCAGAAATAACGTTTGGGATCTTGTTTAGAAACCAAAGGGTGTCTATGTTATTAGAACCAGATGGGTATTCAGAAACAAACTCAATGAAAAATGTGAGGTCGTAGAAACAAGGTTCGACTGGTAGCACTAGGTTATAGTTAGAAAGAAGGGATAGACTATACAGAAACCTTTGTACCAGTTTCCAGGTTAGAATCTATTCGTCTTTTAGTTTCATTTAAATTCAATGATAACATCACTCTCTATCAAATGGATGTTAAGAGTGCATTCTTAAATGGGTACATTTTTGAAGAAGTGTATGTGCACCAACCCCCTGGTTTTGAAAGTTTTGAAAACCCTGATTTTGTTTTCAAACTTAAAAAGTCGTTATATGGTCCGAAACAAGCTCCTAGAGCTTGGTATGAAAGACTAAGTAACTTCCTTTTGGAAAATAATTTCACCAGAGGAAAAGTGGTCACAACGCTCTTTTGCAAAAATTTTAAGAATGATATTCTTGTTGTGCAAATTTATGTTGATGATATTATATTTGGTTCTACTAATGCTTCTTTATGCAAGGAATTTTCCAAGTTAATGCAGGAAAAATTTGAAATGAGTCTGATGGGAGAACTCAAGTTCTTTCCGGGGATTCAAATTGATCGACGCTCAGAAGGAACGAACATTCACCAAAGTAAGTATACAAGAGAACTTCTGAAGAAGTTTAATTTGTCAGAATGTAAGCTAGCAAAAAATCCAATGCATCCCACATGCATTCTAGAAAAGGAAGAGGTAAGTGGTAAGGTAGATCAGAAGTTATTCAGAGGTATGATATGCTCTCTCCTTTATCTAACTGCTTCTAGACCTGATATTCTATTTAGTTTTTGTTTGTGTGCTTGCTTCTAATCAGGCCCTAGGGAGACTCATTTAACTGATGTTAAGAGAATCTTTAGGTATCTAAAAGGTACTGCTAATCTTGGTTTATTTTATAGAAAATCAAGTGAATACAAATTAGTAGGCTATTGTGATGCTGACTATGCTGGAGACAGAATAGAAAGGAAAAGCACTTTTGGAAGTTGCTAATTTCTGGGAGACAATCTAATCTCGTGGTTTAGCAAAAGACAGTAAATAATTGTACTCTCAACAGCTGAAGCTAAATATATTGCAGCTTCCGGATTTAGCACTCAGATACTCTAGATGAAGAGTCAGCTGGAAGATTATCAAATTTCTGACAGTGACATTTCAGTCTTCTGTGATAATACCTATTTGTTTAACAAAGAATCCTATCTTGCATTCTAGGGCTAAACATATTGAAATTAAACATCACTTTTCACGTGACTATGTTCATAAGGGTATTTTTCATTTAAAATTTGTTGATACAGACCATCAGTGGACTGATATCTTCACAAAACCCCCTGCAGAAGATAGATTTGTTTTCATTCTAAAAAATTTGTTTATAAAACCTTGTCCAGAATAAAATGATGTTTTTCAGAATGTTCAGCTTATCAGAATTCTTGATTAAGGTTCTGAGGATATGTTGTTGTTTGTTTGTTTCTGAAACATGAGCTTTCTGAAGTAAGGAAGTTTCATGAATCATAAAGGTTTTGTTCAAAAGGAAATCCTATTGATTTTTCTTCTGGATTATGAACAATTACAATATTAATGGTTGTCTTTTCGTTTGATAACGTGTGTCTTAAGTGGTGACAAATGTCCTACTTCCTGAACATGCGTATTGATGATGTGACATATTGGGTTTCATATTTTTCTTAAAAATAGGTTAAAATCTTTACGCCTTCCCCATATGACTGTGCGTGTACTGTTTGTAATCATGTTTAATTATTGTTTTTATTTCTTTAAAACGTTTATAAACCCACTTCACTCACATTTCACACTACCATCACATTACTCCCACACTTTTCTATCTTTCAAACCCTAAATCACTCTCTGCAACTATTCATCTTCAACACTCAACTTTCAACTCTCAACTGTCTACAATGGCTGAATCTTCTCAACATTCTCAACAACAAGTTTTGTCCTTTGTCATTCCTGAAAGGCCATTCGTCACTCTCGACACTTCAACTGAAGACCTCTCCGTGCTCTGCGAAACTATTGTTGACTTTGAAAATCTGAAAGATAATGGTTTTGATCTTACTGGGACGCTTGAGTTTCAAGGTTGGAATACTTTCTTCGAAAGACTGAAAGGTCCTATTTTTCCAATTCTTGTTAAAGACTTCTGGATTCATGTGTAGCAGATAAGGAAATAATCGTGTCCTTTGTTCTTGTAAGAAGGATTATTATTACTCATAAAACAATAGCGGATCTCATTTCTTATGATGGAAGTGGCTTATGGATTTACAATGTTAAACGTGATGAAAGAAGGGAAGCAAAGGTTGCTGCAACCATCTTCAAAAAGGGGACTGATTTTTTGGAAGAAAAAGGACCATCTGTAAGAGATTTGAAGGACTCTCTGAGAGTTTGGTTCAAAATAATCCTAGGGTGTATTTATCATAGACACAGTATGCACTTTTCTGATTATATCAACCTTACTCAGAAACATGTGTTGTATTTCTTGATGAAGGGTGTTAAGCTGGTACTTTCTGTCATTCTCTTTAGATTTATGAGGGATTCAATATCCACACCCAGAATTGGGTTCATCAAAAAGGGTAAACTTATTCCCTATGGCAGATTACTTTCAGATATCTTCATGGAAATCGGTCTTATTGAAGAGCTCTTGGTTGTTGGAGTTACTGACGAGCTAATGAAATACGTTGGTAATGTCTTATGGGGGAAGAATCTCAAAAGTATGGGTCTTTCCCAAAATTCGACCAAGTAACCTACCTACCAAGGATGAGATTTGTGCCAAGAGGATTCCGATTGCTGGTTTTCCACTATTTTCTTGAGCGGATCCACCAGAAGTGATGGCACGCTACATAGCTAGCTGTCATGATGAAAGATTAGACGTATGGGTTGATATTGCCAACCTACCTGGCACTTTTCCTAAAGTTCCTAGGAGGAATAGGAAAGGTAAGAAGAAGTTGAATGCTGATAAGGAAGGTCAGTCTGAACCCATAAAGAAGAAGAAGAAGAAAATGATTTCTTTTCTGGACGAAGATGAAGTTTCTTTAGATGATCGTCAGAAAGCCTTGCTTCTTGGAGATATTTTTGGCTCTACTGGTCAGGATCCTGATGCTCTTATTCAACATAAGTCTTCTAAAGTTATACCTTCTATTGTCTCTAATTCTATTATTTCTGATGATGTCTTACCAACATTACCACCTCCATCTTCACCTTATATCAATCCCACAACACCTATTCCACCTTCAACCCCACCACCATCTCTAATTCAAAATACTCTCAAACCTTTTGCAATCTAGTCACTTAGACAACCATTCATCACCTCTACCATCATCCATGACACCACCACCAATTAATGCTCACCATACTAATAATCCAAATGAATAAATGTTTGAGGGCACCCCCAATGACATGTTGAACTCTGAACATGATCATACTGTTTGTGATATTGAAACATATGATGATTTGCCATCTCTTGTCATTCCAAGTATGTATGGCCCATATCCCAATTCGAATCTTTGTGATCTAACCATCAAATTCCCCAACATATCTAGACCTAAAGAACCAAATGTTGGTAAGATGTTAAGGAATTTTGAATTAGATTTAAAGAAGCATCTTCATGCTGCTATGCGGACCAGTTTTCAATCTGTTTGTCCAACAGAAAGAGATTCGGCTTAGGAGGCTTACAGGGAATGGGTGAACTCCAAAACCTTAAGGCTGAAGAACTTTGGATATATGGTTGCTGAAAAGAATTTACATTCATGTCTCGTACTTGCTATGGAAATCTTGAAGTTGCAGTTTTCTCCATCGTGTCTTCCTTCATCTGAGATTGAGGAAGAAAAGGGAACTGCAGATGCTTCTAGAGATACTGATGTAATCATGGAAGATCTTGCTGCTTAAGCTGGCCGAGGAAAGCAAGTTGTCTCTGAAGACCAACAACAATCTGAAGATCTTGTCTAAGGACAACAAATTGTTGTATCTGAAAATTTGAATACTGCTGCTGGAACTTCATCTTCTGGAGTGATTCCCGAAATTTTGAAGACACTTGCTGAGCTTAAGGAAGACAAAGACCTGGTTAATAAGCGTTTGGATAAGCAAGAAAAAATGTTTAAGCTTATCCTCCCCAGACTTCCCCCGCAGAACCCAAACCTTTAGTATTTGAATTTCTTTTGCACTTTTTGTTTCTGTTGATTAAGTGTTTGTGTTTCTTTATTTATTTATTTTGTACTTGTGTGCCTTCTGGCATTTTTATGATTAATGAAGTTATTTATTGTTTGTGTTCTTTTTCTATCTATATCTTTTTTATTGCTTACAAAAAGGGGGAGAAACGTAATGATTTTGATATATCTATATTCATGAATCAGAACCCAAACATTCTAAAATGTGTGTGCTAACAATTACTTGGGAATATTCTGTTAGCTATTTTAGGGAAATAAATAAATATCAGAAGATACTGAAGACAACTAATTTCTGAAGAAATTGTTTCTAAGGAGTTAATTTAATAAAGACTTCCAACAAGGCTTTAAGTTTGTAAAAACTTTAATCAGCTTTAACCAGGATCTGAAGATTTAGCTTTAACCAAGATCCGAAGATTTTTTTTTTTGGATCTCAAAATCAGGATAAGTTTTTCAAACCAGACTTTTGAAACCATACTTCTGAAATACTGTCTCAGATAACTAGGATTCTGAAATAGTTCTAGTAACTTCTGAAGAAAATCAGATTCTGTCAGAAGATCATTCTGGCTCTACAAAAAGGTTAATCGGGAAAGTGCTCTTTCATTCTGATTTTATCTTTTTTGACTGATCATCTCAGGGGGAACTTTGTGCTTCTTGCTAATATGACTTTTTTGTGATTACCCTGTACAAATTATTCATCAAAATACATTGTTTTGTCATCATCAAAAAGGGGGAGATTGTTTGAACAAGATTTGGTTCTGCATCTATACCTTTGAGTTTTGATGATAACAAGGTAGTATTTGTGTGAAAACAATTTTGGTACTCTAATGGTTTGTTATTGTGTAGCTTTAACAGCCAGCTTTGATTCTGACAAAGTGACGTGCAACGTCATCACTTTCTAAAAAATCGTGTTTCAAAATGTGCTTCTACACTAATTCACCTTTAAGAAGCTTCCGAGAAGATGTCATGTTGCTACTGCAATGTTCTCTTGGTTTCTGCTTCTGGATGTAACTCTGTTCATCAAACTTCTGAAGAAAGGCAAACTTTTGAAATTTCTAGCTGAAGATTCTGAAGATCTCAAGTCAGACGCTGATGTTATCGAGATTCTGATTGATGATTCTGAAGATTTTGATTTCAAGCTACGTGACTCTTCTGTTCGTGCTTCATCAACTTTTCATCAGAAGCCAATGAATTAGAAGATAAGGATAAAGGAAATGTGATCAAAATAGTACACAATACAAAACGAAATTGTTCCTCCACTACCTGATTTTGTGAGAGAAAGGACAATACTATTAATCACACTGTCACTATTCCATTAGTGGACAACTACATTTTCCTATTCCTGATTTGCCTTCCAACAATTCCTTTTTCATGCTATATATATATATATATATATATATATGGGACTTTGAGACTTGAAGAAAAAATGTCGAATAACAAGAGTGTTTTCTACGTGAAAAGCCTCTAACCTCGTGCAAAATTTTCTTTAAGTATTTTATGTATTTCACTTGTGTTTTTTATGTGAAAAGTCTTCAACCTTGTTTTCCAATGAGAATTTTTATTTTCCATGTCCAGGTACCATGCAAGATGCTAGAGATCTATTTTCCTATGAGAATTTTTATTTTCTGCACTTGAAATTCATCCTAGAGATTTGTAGTAGCAACTCATGATCAAATGGATAGTGGTGAAAATTTCCTCTCTTTGGGGTGGCTACATATAAGTTATTCTTAGGGTAAAATCTGTTTAACGAGAGTTTTTATAGTAAAATATGATTATTAAACACCTAGGTTTTAATATAAAACTGAGGTGAATAATTTTTTTTTTTAAATTACATTGATTACTATTAAACTAAATTGTTTAAACAAATCTTTGCTGATTTCCAGATTTTGTTGCATTCCTTTCTTTGTTCAAAGGTTAAACTCCTTTCTTTGTTGGTTAAGCTTCATCTTTGTTTAAGCAAGAATGATTTTTCGCACTTACAATCTATCAACTGAATACTCTTCAAAGGTTGAGCTCCCTTCTTTAACTGAGGGTTATTCCAAAAATACAACAACGACAACATTAACACCATTATGTTCGTATGGATAACAAGGGCAAAAAAAATGTTTTGTTCAAGATAGAAGAACATTGAAGATTTTTTCTGTCTTGCAATTCTTCCCAAAAAGTGATGCTTGCGAGTTTGGGGCGACTTCATATTAGTAAGAATTAGGGTAAAATCTGTTTAATGAGTGCTTTTATAGTAAAATCTTATTATTTTATGTCTCGGTTAAATAGAAAACC
Organism: Lathyrus tuberosus; assembly: GCA_022829125.1. NCBI lineage: Eukaryota > Viridiplantae > Streptophyta > Magnoliopsida > Fabales > Fabaceae > Lathyrus > Lathyrus tuberosus. The sequence continues at coordinate 1,325,125 of JALAZF010000769.1, forward strand.
GAAGGGTTAGAACATTTTGTTTACACTTATAAACAAATAAAACCATAAACTACGATAGTTGGGAATCAAAGCTTCTACTTAGTTGTTTTTTCACCTCAGTTTTATGAAAAACCGAGGGAACTTATGTTTTTTTTTATTTTTTTAATTAATAAAAAATAGTGCACCTTGGCTTTATATCTCGGTTTTCTATTGTTTGAGGTGAGAGCTTCATCATGAAAATTGTTATTTGTTATAGTGCAAGCTTCATAAGTCCTTATATGATTTAAAGCAAGCCAGTAGACAATGGTACTCCAAGCTCTCCTCCTTTTTAATCTCGATTGGTTACTCTCAATCACAGGTTGACCACTATCTTTATGTTAAATCAAATCACAATGATTTTACTGCTTTATTGGTTTATGTGGATGACATTGTTTTGGCAGGCACCTCTATGGCTGAAATTCATTATGTCAAAAACTTTTGCATCACAATTTCAAGATCAGGGATCTTGGCCAATTAAGATTTTCCTTGTTTTTGAAATTGCTTGATCCGCATTTGGTATTTTCTTAAACCAGAGGAAATACACTTTGGAACTTTTGGAGGACAATGGTTTTCTAGCATCCAAGCCTTCTTCAGTTCCATTTGATCATAACACTAAGTTGTCAGTCCATGAAGGGTAACCTTTAGAGAATCCTTCTAGCTATCAAATATTGATATGTAGGTTAATATATCTAACAAACACCATACGTGATATCTCATATATTGTCCAACATTTGAGCCAATATGTCTCCCAACCTCTTTTGCTACATTACCAGGATGCTACCCATGTTCTTTGTTACCTTAAATTTGTTCTTGCTAAGGGAATTATGTTTCTAGCTTCTAGTGATTTGAAGCTTTTTGCTTTTGCTGATTCAGACCAAGCCAGATGGCCAGATAAACAATGGTCTATTACAGGTTATTGCATTATTCTTGGTTCTCCTCTTCTCTGTTGGAAGTCCAATAAACAAAACACTATGTCTAGGTCCTCAACTGAAGTCGAGTATCGAGCCTTAGCATCTCTTACGTGTGAATTACAATGGTTTCAGTACTTATTTCATGACCTTAAGATTCAATTTTCTCAGCATGCATCACTATTCTGCGACAACAAATCTGCTATCTACCTAGCTCACAATCCCACATTTCATGAACGGAGCAAACATATCGAGCTAGATTGACATGTGATTCGTGAGAAGATTTTTTATAAGCTCATTCATTTATTGTCTGTTTCCACCACTGTCCAACTAGCTGATATGTTCACTAAACCTCTTCATTCTCTAGCTCTTTCGGCTATTTTGAGCAAGTTGGAACTTTGTAGTATACATAGTCCAACTTGAGGGGGAATAATAGCTTATATTAGTTTGAAATAGATAGCTTACACGAGTACAATTAGATTATATATTATTTGGCTTTATCTGATTTTGTATTTAAGCTAATATTGTATAATCATTGTTTTATCCAATAGTTAATAAAATAGTTACACGATTTTAACCATTGTAAAAAAATTTCTTCATACTTCTTCTTATTATTCTTCCATTGTCTTCTTCACCATCTTCCATGGAAACTATAGTTGAATGCTTCAACATTAAAAACAAGTATTATGGACCAGTGGTCTGAAATTTTAACGGAGTAAGTTAATAGAATTTAAATTGTATATTGAAATCTCTTTTAGTTGTATGAGTTAACTTAATTATATTATAAATTAAGAGTGACATTTTTTTTGGCAAGATTGATTTTGAAAACAAAAAACACATAAAAAAGAAAAAGAAGTATATCGCTCACTTATGCTAATAAGCTTTTGCGAGGAAATGAATAAAGAAAAAAATTGACAAAATATTAGACCTGAGGAACTCCCATGATATAGGATGGGAGAAGATGAATACATAAATATCAATAGAGCTCTGTGCTCTGATAGACTCTTAATTGGTGTTGCATTGGTTATTCGAGGTGTCATATATGAAGATGAAAATTGATTAAAATTTTGTGTTATTTTAATGGGAAATCGAAATTCTGAAGTTAATTTTAAAGTTAATTATTTACAATATTTGAAAATAATAAAAAAAATTATCTATTACGTTGAGTTGAAACTTTAAAAAAATCATCTCATCTCCATCTAAACATGTCAGCCCAAACAATATCAAAAAGACTGCGGTAAATTTCTTTATTTTAATTTCAATAATTTTAACTTTTTCAATAGTACATTAATATTTTATCTTTATTTCAGATTGTTGTTATGCTTTCACTATTTGTGGTGTTATTGAGATATTACATGTTCTGGACTGGACCAATGGTTAGAATTGGCTCAATCCGCTTCTACTCCAGAGCGGTCCAAATTGCCTAAATCCAATCCACAGAGGGGCAAAAGTTACCTTTCTGCCCCTCCAACCGGGCAAGGAATGCAACATTCCTCCCCGGAATCACTGCCCGTCACGCACGGCTTCCTCGCTCCCCGAACAGTCAAGGGCAGGTGCCCGAAACCATGCCCGTGTCCGGCACAACGGCTAGTTCGGGTAGTTGCATATTCTTTTGGGAAAACAGTTATTTCGCCCCGAAAATAGGACCGTTGGCCACGCGCTGGGGGCTCTATATAAACCCTCTCGCTTGAGAGGGTCAGGTATCCAATATTGACCCTAAGAATTCATACTTTGTACTTGCCCCTTTTCTCTGACCTTTACTTACTTGAGCGTCGGAGTACCTTGCAGGTACACCCTCCTCCTCTCCATACGACCAGCATCCCTGACGCGCTTGGCTGCCTGATTCTACATGATCTGATCCAGCATTCACGATCAGTGGCGCCGTCTGTGGGAAACTTTGTTCTCCCCATCTTTCTTTCCTCAGTAATCGAAGATCAAAAAAATTCTCAAACCTCATCACGATCATGGCCTCCCAAGATCGCTCCAAGGATGCTCTCCAAACCACCATCCTCCCCGTCAACAAATCTGACGTTGACGGCCAGTCATCTCTCCTCCGAGATGCCCGTTTCCTCAGGGATGGAGCCACTGCTTCTCCTTCCCATACCCCTGTTGATCGCAACAATGATCAACCATCACTTGATGTCCAGCCCGTTCCTGTTCCGCCCAATGTCGACCCGGCCGTAGCAGCCCTCCTGGAGGCGATCAACAAAACTAACTCCCTGATCCTGCAGCAAAACAAAAGGATCGGGGCACTGGAAGAGTCTCGCCGTCCAAGATCCCCTCCTACGCGGAGGAACCAGCGACGATCAAGAAGTTCGCAGCCCCGGAGAGAAATCGACCGAAGGCTGCGCCAAGAGCCTGACCCTCGCGTAGCCCGAAAGCGCGACCAGATCTCCCCGCGTGACCAGCACACTCATGACCACAAGAGAACTCAGAGGAACGAGCTATCTCCCCCGATCAAGTCCAAAGGACAGGCCCGCTCACCTTCCCCGCGAAGGAACCGTTCACCTTCTCCTCGAAGGAACCGTTCACCTTCTCCTCGAAGGAACCACTCACCTTCCCCGCAAAGGAACCGCCGACGCGAGCATCCCGTCCGATCCCCATCATACACCAGTTCCAGTGACGACGACGAGCCTCGCAGCCCGTTGTCCCAGGAGATCTTGGCTACCCGTCTACCAAAAGGCTTGGAGAAACCCCCGTCACTTGGCACATACGACGGGACCACCGACCCCGACGAGCACATCGAGAACATCGATGCGCTGTTAGACTACCACGGCGTACGGAGTGCCATCAAATACAGATTGTTCCCGACCACGCTTCGGAAGGGAGCAATGACATGGTATAAACAACTGCCCGAGGAGTCCATTACCTCGTGGAGACAGCTGGGCAGGATGTTCTCACGGCACTTCACAGCATCTCGCCGCCACCCCCAAAATTGAGGCCTCTCTGGGAGCCATAATCCAGGGTAAAGACGAACCTATCCGCGCATATATCGAGAGGTTCAATAAAGAAGCAGTGCAGGTCCCGACGACAGACGAAATAAAGAAGTTTTTGCTCGAGCAGGGGCTCCGCCCAGGCTCCGAGTTCTCTAAAGCCATTGGCCTCGCGCCACCGAGGAACTTAGACGCCCTCTTCCTCAAAGCCCAATCACACATTCAGTATGAAGAGAAGGTTGCGGCCAGCCACGTCCGAGCATCGCGCCATCAGGAGAACGCTCGGGCATCCAAAGGAGAAGAAGCTTCGACATCTCGCCGAGGTGACCGGAGGCGCGAGGACCGTCCTCGTGATTCCCATGACAGCAAGGGCCCTTCCGGGCGGTTCCACGACTACACTCCCCTGACCGTTTCCAGGGAAAAGATCTTGTCTGAATGTGCCAATTCGGAGTTCAAACAGGCTGGGGTCCGCTTTCCCAAGCAGCTTCCGAACAGACCAAACGTGGACAAATCAAAATACTGCCGTTTCCACAAAAGTCACGGCTATACTACGGAGGACTGCATCCATCTGAAGGATGCCATTAAAATACTGATCAGGGACGGCCACCTGAAGCAGTTCGCGAAGAAGAAGTACACTCCTCGGCAGGACGCCCAGGAGTCCAAGAAGGTCGAGGAGGAGGTACCCTCCTCGGAAAACGCCAACATACAGGTTGCTATGTCCATATCGCGACCCGAGGACTTCAACGTCCCTGACGGGCTCAGCGCCCCTGCATATTTCGCGGCCCACAGCCCGTGGGAGACATTTCCCTCCGCCATGGTCATCTCTAGCGGGGGTTTTAACAAAGTCACCGTGGACTCCGTGAAACGGAAGTTCGAACACCTAATCAACACAAGCTCCAGCAAAGTGACCATGTTTGATCGGGCACAGAAGGGCTCCGTCCCCATCTCCTTCTACCGGGAGGAACTCCTCGGCGGCTCCCCGAACTCAAGTATACCATTGCTCGTCAGAGCCCGGATGGCGAACTTCGACGTTCACAGAATACTCGTCGACCAGGGCAGCTCGGTCGACATCATGTACTCCCAGCTGTTTTCAACACTTCAGCTGGACGAATCGCACCTTACCCCCTACGTAGGGTCCGATTTACAGGGGTTCAACGGATCTGTAACCAAGCCATGAGGATACTTCGAGCTGATCGTGACCTTCGGTTCAGTTGAAACAGTCGGATCCATCAAGGTGCAATTTCTGGTAATCGACTGCCCGTCGCTCTACAAATGCATTTTCGGAAGGCCGACTCTAGCTGAGTTGGTAGCAGTACCCTCAACCGTCCACCTGAAGATGAAGTATTACACTTCGAAAGGGATGGTCGCCACCCTCCACGGCGATATAGAAGCTACCAGACGGTGTTTCGAAGCAGCTACAAAGGGACTCAACACCATTGTGCCCAGACCAAAAGTGTCGAGCAAGCCAGCACTGCTAAGTAGCTCCGAGGAGGCCAAGCCCCTGCCCTAGATCGACTCTGTCGACCTCGACAGTCGCTTCCCCGAGGACCAACAGGAGGAACGAGCAGCTTCAACCAGCCCGTCCACGTCGTCCAGCAACAGCTCCCATCCGATGCGCCCATATCCGGATGGCAACTTCGAGATAGTCCTGTTCGGCGAAGACCCCCAACGGGGAGTGAAGATCGGAGCAGACCTGCCTGACATCGCGAGGAAGCAGCTCAAAGCATGCCTTCGAGAAAATGCCGACCTCTTCGCATGGAGCGCCGCGGAAATGCCTGGCTTGGATCCATCCGTCGCTTGTCACCAGCTGACCATCGACCCGACCATCAAGGCCGTAGCTCAACGTAGGAGGAAGCAGTCTCCGGAGAAAACGGAGGTTGCTGAAAAAGCTGTAAAGGACCTCCTCGAGGCCAAATTTATTTCGGAAGCCAAGTACACCACTTGGATGTCCAACGTTGTATTAGTTAAAAAATCTAATGGAAAATGGCGCATGTGCATTGATTATACCGATCTCAATAAGGCATGCCCAAAGGATGCCTACCCCCTCCCCAATATTGATAAACTTGTTGATAATTCTGCTGGTTTTAAACTTTTATCGTTCATGGACGCCTACTCGGGCTACAATCAAATCCCAATGGCAATGTCCGACAAAAAATACACGGCCTTCATGACCGAATCGGGCAACTATTACTACAACGTAATGCCCTTCGGCCTGAAGAACATCGGAGCAACGTACCAACGAATGATGAACAAAGTGTTTCGGGGAGAAATAGGCGACATGCTCGAAGTCTACATGGACGACATGATCGTAAAGTCCCACGAGGAAACCGATCATACTGCCCATTTACTAAAGGTCTTCGAGCAGGCCAGGAAATACAAAATGCATTTTAATCCGGAGAAGTGCACGTTCGGTGTCCGGGCAGGCAAATTCCTCGGCTTCTACTTGACAGAACGAGGAATCGAAGCCAACCCCGACAAATGTCGGGCATTCTCCGAGTTTCCTACACCCAAGTCCAAAAAATTCATCCAGTCCCTCAACGGGATGCTCGCGTCACTATCTCGTTTCGTGGCCAAGTCCGCCCAGCACGCCCCGCCGTTCTTCAAACTCCTCCGCAAAGAGGCAACATTCGAATGGACCGAGGAGTGCGACAAGGCCCTTCTCCATCTGAAACGGGCACTCTTAGAGCCACCGGTCCTCTCTCGACCGGACAACGGCGAAACGCTATACCTATACCTGGTCGTTGCGACCGAAGCAGTAAGTGCCGCTCTCATCCGTGAGACGCCCGACGAGCAGAAGCCCATCTATTTCACGAGCAAAGCGCTGCAAGGACCAGAGTTAAGATACCAATAGATAGAGAAGGTGGCACTGGCCCTCATCAACGTAGCCAGAAGGTTAAGAAATTATTTCCTGGCTCACACAATTGTGGTTCGAACAGATCAGCCCATAAAGCAGCTGCTCGGACGACCAGATATGGCCGTCCGAATGCTTAAATGGTCACTAGAGCTGTCCGAATTTGACATCCAATAAGAAGGCAGAAAAGCCCTCAAGGCCCAAGCTCTGGCCAACTTCGTCGCCGAGATGACGCTCGCAGACTCCCCCGCGAGCGAAGCACGTAAATGGACCATCTTCATCGACGGTGCCTCAAGCTCGACAAGAAGCAGTGCGGGCATCATACTGGAGAGCGACGAAGGAATTATCGTCGAGGTGTCACTCACGCTGTCTTTCCCAACCTCCAATAACCAGGCTGAATACGAAGCCTTCCTCGCTGGGCTACGCCTTGCCGAGGACCTGGGCGCACAAGAAGTCGTCATTTGCACGGATTCACAACTCGTGGCCCTCCAGGTCCGGGGTGAATACCAAGCCAAAAAAGAAAACCTGACCGAATACTTGGCCCTGGTGAAGAAGGGAATGGCGAAGTTCACAACAGTGGAAGTGAAACATGTTCCCCGTGAACATAACGTGCGAGCAGACGTGCTATCCAAACTAGCCAGCACAAAGAAGAAAGGCGGAAACAAATCTGTCATACAAGAAGTACTTCCTCGACCCAGCATCGAGAAGGCCTCCGCGACACTCGACGTGCAAGCGATCGGCGACAACAACTATTGGCTGACCCCAGTCTACAACTATCTCGCCAAAGACGCACTCCCGTCCGACCCAAAGGAGGCCAGCATAGTCAGGCGAAGAGCCTGCTCTTATGTCTTGGTCGTAAATAAACTCTACAGACGAGGATTCTCTATTCCGCTGCTCAAATGTGTCGAGGAGGAAATGGTCGCACACATCCTGCGCGAAATCCACGAAGGAATCAATGCCCAACATCTTGGCGGAAGGTCCCTTACTCGAAAGGCTCTCCGTGCAGGATATTACTGGCCGACCATGCAAAACAACGCGAAAGAACACATGAAGAAATGGGACAAATGCCAACGGCACTGGCACATGCACCTGGCTCCGCCTAACGAGCTCAAGGCTATGTCCTCCCCATGGCCATTCGCCTGGTGGGGCCTAGACATCCTAGGACCCTTCGTGGTAGGATCAAGTCAGAACAAATACCTCATAGTGGGCGTAGACTATTTCACAAAATGGATAGAAGCAGAATCTCTAGCCAAAATAACTGCCCTCAACATCCTGCGTTTCTATAAACAAAACATCTTTGCACGTTTCGGTATCCCCCAAGCGATAGTAACGGACAACAGGACGCAATTCACGGACAGGAAGTTCCAGGACTTCGTCGCCCAACTGGGCACGAAGCAGCACTTCGCATCCGTGGAGCACCCTCAAATAAACGGGCAGGCCGAAGCGGCCAACCGAGTCATCCTTCGAGGCCTCAAGCGAAGGTTGGACGAAACAAAGAAGGCATGGGTCGAGGAACTGCACAGCGTACTCTGGGCATACCGTACAACTCCACACTCAACGACCGGGGAAACACCTTTCCGCCTAGCATACGGAACCGAGGCTTTAATTCCCGTCGAAGTTCACGTGCCCTCTAGGCGGACAGAGTCGCCCCTAGACGAGGAGATGAATGACGAATCTTTAAGAGAAGAGCTCAACCTCGTCGAGGAAATCCGATCCGGGGCAGCCCTCCGCGAAGCCTCACTAAAACAAAAAATTACCATCAGGCACAACGCCAAGGTGATACGGCGAGAGTTCGACGTGGGAAGCCTCATTCTAAGAAGAAACCACAAAGACTCTCGCGAAAGCAAACTAGAAGCCAATTCGGAAGGACCCTATCGCGTCCGGGCAAAGACGGAAAATGGGGCCTATTACCTAGAACATCTCACTGGGGAAGAACTTGCTCAACCATGGAACGCTGAAAAGCTAAAACAATATTACAGCTAAATCCTCGGTTCGACCCGTCGCAACGACGAACGTCATCTACCGACCACTATGCGCGTCTAGGTACAAGCGTCGCATACGATTAAAGCATAACCCTGCTCAGTAACGAGCCAGGCAACTGCTCGACAGCGGTCCTCGATTGAGCATCGCCGTCGTCAAAGTACCATGATTAGCAGAACCCCGGCTCGCGATGGGACGTTCACGTCGCGAACTCAGGCCTCAAACGTGACCTGAGCTCCGCCCCCTGGCCAGGTTATTCCCCGGCCGTTCGACCAGTTCCCCACACTGCCGAACACATCTATTACGAGCAATCCCCCTAAAAATATTCGCACTGGTCAAAAATCCCTACCACGGGCGGACATACATTCACAGCGAGCATGCATACAACACTTAGTAAAACCAAACGCAAGTAAAATCATGCAGAGGACAAAGCCAGAAATATAATAGGTTAACATAATGGGTGACCACGAGGGCCGCAATTGTGCTTAATTACATCAAACGGGGGCCAAGCCCCCCCCCCAAAAAAGAAAATAAATTACAATGATTCCACGGCACGCAGGCCGGAAAAAATACAACAACATCAAAATAACAAACTCCTCACTCATCAGCATGCTCGGAAGGCTCTGGCTCGGGTCCCTGATCCTCTGCGGGCTGATCCTCGGGGGTACTCCCAAGGACACCATCGGGCACGACAATACGGCCATCCTCAACATGAGCCAGGTAGTGAGTACCCTCGGCAGAAATTTCAAGCCCAGGGTTCACCACCCGCAGCTGAGCCACGGCGTTTCCGAAGGACTCCTCCGCAACGGCGATGTTATCATCTTTGGCCAGCAGTATACGAGCAACCAGCTCGGATCTAGTCTTCAAATTTCTCACATCGTCTGGCTCGTCGGCACCCGGGGCATTGACCGCCCTCAACTCCCTGATCAGCTCCCGGAGGCTTTTTTCTTCGCCGCCAACGTAGAGTTCTCCTCCTTCAGCCTAGCCACCTCCTCTTCAGCCTTCTTCCGAGCCTCGCCAGCACCCTTAACCTCTTCCTTGAGGGATGCCATGGAAGCACGGGCGGTGTTGAGTTCGGACTCAGTTGCAGAGTCCCCTTCAGTATAAACAGCCGTCATCTCGAGCATCCTGACCAAAGCAGAAGCGTCTTGGGCCACCAGCGCCCTCTTGCTCGGGCGATCCATACCTTCCAAGCGAAGAGATTCCGCCCGGGGAGCGACTAAAGAGTTATCTTCGAAAAACCTCTTATCGAGGATGCATGAAGGAAGCTCGAACTTCCCTTTCTCCGCTACCCGAGTAAGGTCCACGAAATCAGTTATCCTTGGTCGCGGGCACCAGCAAACCAAGATTTCGGAGGAGCCGTTCCAACTTTGTTCCTCGCCAGAGCATTCCTCACAACCCGGTCATGAGCCTGAGGCATCTCACCTGCACAAACAAAACATGAACGCGTTAGATACGAGAAAGAGAAATGACATGAAAAAAATCTAAATAACTAAGGCTACCGAGCAGCTCCTCAACGTCCACAGGAGTCTTGCACTCCAGCAGTGCCTTAACATTGATGAATCTACGCTCAACTCTCTGGCTCCCGTCCTCCTCGAAGATCGGACTGCCCTTGCTCGTCCAGCACTCAGCAAGCCAGAAGGAGTTGACCCAGTTCACCAGCGCCTCATACGCCGCGGCGTCCTGCCCGATCAGCTCGCTCGGCTGGAAGACATAATCACTGGGCTCCTTGGTGAAGTGGTCGGGTGACTAGTGGATGGGGAACTTGTAAAGTCTCCGCCCAATATACCTCCCTTCCTCGTTGTGCAGCTCGTTCTCGTCCTCGTCAACCTCTATCTCCCAGACGTATGTGCTGTCCTGAGCAGCTTCGGACAAGGGTTCAACGATATAGTAACATTCCTTGAACGTCCTTATTAACTCCGAAAAAGGCTTAAACAGCTTGTGGGGTTGCTTCAACGAAACCCAGCCATACTTCCTCCCCGACAGCTGCCACTGAAGATGGAATACAATGAAGAACAGAGGGAGAGTAGTCCCTATAACAAGATGCTCGCACACCAACTCAAACGCCCGGATAAAGGCCAGAGAGTTCGGATACAGCTGCGTGGGGGGCAACCTCAAATGCTCAAACACTGGCTACTGGAAATCGGTGAACGGCAACCTCAAGCCCAGCTACTTGAAGGCATATTCGTACATCATAAAGCGGACCCCGAAGTTCGTGCAGACCCGCTCGTCCTCGGATGGAAAGTGCACCTTCCATTCTCCCTCCGGGCCGACTTCAGTAAAAACGTCCCCCACAAGCTTGGACACGTGCTCAGCAGGCTCGGCCACCTCCCATTCCTCCGCGGAATCATCAGCAACATCCTCGTCCATATCGTCCCGAACCTCTTCTTCCCCGGCATCACTTGGAGAGCTCGAAGCCGTCGAGCTACTATTTTCTGAGGATCCTGTTTCCTCCTCAGAGGTGTCTAAAATAACTTCTCTTTCTGGCCCCATCGCCATGTCGATCACCTGAAAAGCTGAGAAGAAACCTCCCCGCGAGGACAAGGTCCCCGGCCTAAGCCCTAACATCAAATACGGAGTTGAAACCTCTCCGCGAGGAGACGCTCAAAACAAATCATCCCCCAACGAGGAACTTCCCCGCACTCATACCCAGTTTCCATCTAAAGCTTCACCGGAAGTCGCAAAGCTTCACCAGAATCTGGGAGCGTTCTACCGAAAAACTCATCATCCGCCCAGAAGACAAAGGTCACGACGGTTACACAAGCGTCGCCATCGCGACGACGCCGTCAACCGCCCTCCTAAACAAAACATACTACCAACTCCGGTGACATGTTAAGTGGAAAAATGGCACAGCCACCGTCCACCACCAACAATCGCCGGAGACTCACTCGTTTCATCCTCTAAAGCTAGCCCTAACCGCATGCAATCTACCATTAACAACTAACAGAAGTAGAACAAGCAAAGGATCAGAACACTTACTTGTTTTGAGTAGAAGAAGGTGTTGCTCGGAAGCTTGTAACGGTGGTCGGAGAAGCAGAAAACGGTGTCGGGCAAAAGCTTGAAGAGAACGAAGAGAAATCAGAAAGGAAAAATTCCAAATGGAACGAATTTCCCCCTTTTATACAAAGGGGCACCTGCAAACACGCGCTCGTAGGCCATAATGACTACCCACTAGCCATCATTGCCTATTAACTGCTACACGGAGCTCGAGGCACACGTGGCAACCCAACGTTTCTAATTCTGTCTGACCATTAGTCTCCCCGAATACCGGGCAATAATGTCACGACCACGAATCTCACGAACATCTGGGGTCACGAGCACTTTGAGACAATCCTCTTCGTCTTCAAACGACGACTCCATACTGTCTCCCCGGAGCAACGAGCAGTCCTTAAGTCATCACTCCCATGCTCAGGAGCAATGACTTGGGGGGCTCCTGTTCTGGACTGGACCAATGGCTAAAATTGGCCCAATCCGCTTCTACTCCAGAGCGGCCCAAATTGCCTAAGTCTAATCCACAGAGGGTCAAAAGTTACCTTTCTGCCCCTCCAACCGGGCAAGGAATGCAACATTCCTCCCCGGAATCACTGCCCGTCACGTACGGCTTCCTCGCTCCCCGAACAGTCAAGGGCAGGTGCCTGAAACCATGCCCGTGCCCGGCACAATGGCTAGTTTCGGGCACCCTGCCTGACGTAACGGCTAGTTCGGGTAGTTGCCTATTCTTTCGAGAAAACGGTTATTTCGCCCCGAAAATAGGACCGTTGGCCACGCGCTGGGGGCTCTATATAAACCCTCTCGCTTGAGAGTGTCAGGTATCCAATATTGACCCTAAGAATTCATACTTTGTACTTGCCCCTTTTCTCTGACCTTTACTTACTTGAGCGTCGGAGTACCTTGCAGGTACACCCCCCTCCTCTCCATACGACCAGCATCCCTGACGCGCTTGGCGGCCTGATTCTACAGGATCTGATCCAGCATTCACGATCATTACAATTGTTTTTTTTTGTAAGCAAAGATTAGATTAAAAGAGCATTAGGGGTACTCTAACCCGATTACAAAAATCGGAACTCCTCAAAAGAAGGAGATATTACAAACCAATTGAAACTTTACGAGAGAAAATGCAAAGATTAGAACAAAAATCATAAAAGTTACAATTGAGTTTACTAATGTCTCCTAACGAATTCCACCTCCAGACCAAAACTTTAATATTCCATATGAGATCGGAAACGCAACATTTTTCATCATTGAAAAGAATGTCGTTTCTCATTTTTCAAATGCTCCAACAAATTGCTAACCAGACATTACATTTCTTTCCTTTTTTAATCTTTTTCCTACCAAACAACTTCTTCCACTGTTGAAAGTGATTAAAAGAATCAATAAAACTTTGTTGATCCTTTAAACCAAACCAAATAGTTATGGCCCTCCACACTTTTCTAATCACAAAACAATTGAAGAATAAATAGTGTAATGATTCATCAACTTCCATACAAAATTTACAAACCGAATCAGAATGCGAGATGATACCTCTAGAAATAAGGTTATCTTTCGTTGGAAGTCTATCGAGAAAAAGACGCCAACCAAAAGTTTTTACTCAAAACGGAACCGACGAATTCCATAGCTTTTGGTACACTAAGTGATTACTAGTAACATAGTTAGCAGTAGAATAAGCAGAGCAAAGAGTCGTATAACCTGACTTAGCCGTATATCCGACACCAAAATCTGGTTTCCATTCAATTTTATCCGAAACATCCGCTAATGGAGCCCAGTCGACAATGTTGTTACAAAGAGAAACAATATTCTGCAGAACTGAAGAATCTTGGTCAGAACTGATACCAAGATCCCCCTACCTCCATCCCTCCAAACTCATGAATCCCATTTCTTCCACTGATGCGGTTTTCTTGTTGCTCATCCGAAACAGAACCGGGAAATTCTCTACCAAACAAGTATCTCTGTTCCACGCTCCTGCCCAAAACGACGTTGTTTTACCATCTCCTAACCGAAAAAAGCAGTTACGTTGCATAACTTTTTCATTACGACGCCTTTCCAAATCAAAAATATCCTTCCACCAAATAGAACTGGACGAGCTAGCTTTAAAATTTGCATTCTGACTATCGAATAAGTGAATACCTCCATATCTTGCTTTTAATATTTTTGACCAAAGCGAATCCGAAAACAGTTGAATCCTCCATCTCCACTTGAAAAGTAAAGAGATGTTAAATTCTTCCACTCTCTTGAAACCAAGTCCCCCTTTCTCTTTAGGTAAGCACAAATTTTCCCACGAAACCCAATGCACTTTTCTCGAATCTCCTCTACCTCCCCACAGAAATTGATTTTGCATCCTGGTGATAGTCTTACAAACCGATTTCGGTGCCTTGTAGAAAGATAGCAAAAAAACCGGTAGAGAACTCCAAACTGACTTAAGAAGAATAACTCTTTCTCCGAAGCTTAGAGTCCTATTTTTCCACCCAAACAGCCGAGCTTCCAATTTACGAATCAAGAATTTCCAAGAGGAAATACGTCTCGGATTCATCCCAATTGGTATGCCAAGAAACGAGAATTTTCTGTCTTCCAACCTGCAAGATAAAAAGTTAGTAGCAGCATCTAAAAAGTGAGGATTGAGGTTAACTCCAATGATACTGCTCTTCGTAAAGTTAACTCCTAAGCCCGAGATAACCTCAAAACCTCGAGGGACAGTTTTCAAGGCCCACAAGTGTCTCCAATTTCGTCTCCTATCAGCAGAGTATCATCTGCGAATTGCAGTATATCCACAACACAGTTCTCCTTGACTGTCAAGCCAGAAAATTCGCCCAAAGAACGCGAGTTCGAAACCAAACCCGCAAGAGCTTCAGCCACTATAACAAACAAGAAAGGAGAGAGTGGGTCTCCTTGTCTTAACCCCCTTCCAACTTTAAATTCTTTCGTCGGACTACCATTGATTAAAACAGACAAGTAACTCGTGAAAACCGTCGATTCCATCCATTTCATCCAAACAGCTCCAAATCCCATTCTAGACATCAGATACCTCAAAAAATTCCAGCTGACCTTATCATATGCTTTTTCAAAATCTACCTTGAAAAATAAACATTGTTTTTGTTCTTTGACAGCATAATCTAAGGTTTCGTTAGCGACCAAAACTCCGTCGAGAAGTTGCTTTCCCAGAACAAAGGCAGTTTGGATAGATGAAATAATTTCGTCAAGAACCTTCTTAATCCTGGCAGCCAACAACTTCGCAATAGCTTTGTAGATACAACCTACAAGACAGATCGGACAAAAATCTTCAAGGCAAGCTGAGTTCTCCTTCTTTGGAACCAATGTCAAAAAAGCAGAACTGAAAGACTTAGAAATCAAGGCGGAATCGTGAAAATCCTTGAAACAACGAATAATATCATCTTTCATGAAAGACCAACAACTTCTAAGAAAAAAGAAGTTATAACCATCAGGGCCCGGGCTTTTTGACCCTTCGCAACTCCAAAAGGCTTCCTTGATTTCAACTTCTGTAAATTCAGCTTCTAACCATTGACTGTCAGCATCAGTTATTCTTCTAATAGGAATTCCATCTGGTAATGGACGTTGGAAGTCCGGTTCAGCGAAATACTCAGCATAAAATCTGTGAACCTCGTCTTTAATTGCCTCTACACCTTCTAACTTCCCTTCAACAGTTTGAATCGAACCAATAAAGTTTCTTCGCCTCCTGGCTCTCATGATACCGTGGAAAAATCTGGTGTTATAATCTCCATCGCTGTCCCATTTGAGTCTCGATTTTTGAAGTAACATATTTTCTTTATGTTTCAAGTTTCTCCAAAAGGAAGAAATAGCAGCACCCTCTGACATTAAATGTTCCAATAATCATTGGCACAATGAAGTTTGCACCTTCTTACCCTGAAACTTCTCAAGATCTCTTCTCTCCAATTCTTCAATTTTCTTTTTGTAATCCTTATCTTTCCCATTTGCGTTAATTCCCAAATTGTTTAATGCGTTCCACACCTTGTTACTCACATTGGACTCAATGTTTTCCCAGAATCTGTTATTACAATGAACAAGATCAGATTCTGAGATGGAATCACAACACATGATTGCCCCAGCAGAAAAATTGTCTTCCCTCTTTGAAACCTCAGGATTACCATTAGACTGCAAGGAAATATGAGAACAATCCAATAAAGCAGTGTGATGTGAATGGTTAGGCCCAACCGTAGAAGAATAGACATCACCTGACTTGAGAACTTTCAATTTCCTCTTCTTGAGTCTTTTGTTTTTAAGAAATAAAGGCCCACCAAAATCATAAATACTTCTCATCTTCTTACCCCCCGTAACTTTATTTTTACTTTTACTTTTCCCTCCTTTAAACTTTTTCTTAGTTTGTTTAACCAAGGAACAAGAGACTTTCGTATCATAAGTGTCAGAGGATAAAGGCAAAACAATTGGACTGTCACCTGTTATCTTCCTTGATAAGTTAACTTCCTTTAACACTCCAACAGCCTTATCGAATATCCCGTTTGAAAAGTCGTTTTCTGACCTATTTGCCGAGCTGTCCCCTACTATATTGTCTTCTTCTTTGTCTGAACCAAAGACCTGTAACTTTCCAACTTCTCCCTTAATCTTTGAATCCCTTTCATTGAAAGACTGAGAATCAGAAGAGACAATTTCCACCTCTTCATATTCAAAGTCTTCCCGATCAAAATTACACCAGTAGTTACTCCTATCTGAAGAAGATGAGCTTACATTTGATTGGAACCTGTTTGAAGGAGGAGATAACCGTAAAGTACCGTATGAGTCTTCAACCAGTTTTGTTCGAAAGCAAACATCATCCACCATAACATTGATGAATCTATCAATAACGACATCATTCTTGATTCTAATCATAAACCTTGCAATGTCCTTATTAGGACCCTTCAACGAGTTGTCATCAGAGCATATATAAGTTCCCACCGAGTTAGCGACTTTCTCAAAGAAATCAAGATTCCAAGCGTGACATGAGACACCATACATTTTAACCCAAGTTACTCTTTCATTGTCTACGTCTCTCTCTTTCCATTCCCTAATGTCTGTGAACCACTGTTTCCACCAATCTCTTCCTTCCACCAATAGATCTTTAATAGCACCTTCCTCTAAATCTTCCAACAGACATAAATTTGCACCAAGAGGTGACACTTTTATGGCAAAATAACCTTCTGTCTCAAAGTAAGATTGAATGTTGTAAGACATACCTGGATGTAGTACAATCCCAACATAAGCTTGATTCAACCTATCCAAATCTTCCTTCTTAGAATGGTAACTCAAGTTCTGTTCAATATTGTTCACTCCAACAGAAGTTGAATGGTTATTCTTTAACACCTGAGCAAACGATCTTTCTCCGACCTTGTTGTTAAACCTTTGAAATCCCAAGTTAACTTTACCAGACTTGCTATCCACCTTTCGCTGAAACCCACTTCCAACTTTAACACTCTTAACATTATTAAAATTTCTTTCGAAACGAGGCAAGTTGGCATGAATCTTCTTACCATCTATAATGACATTATCGAGTTTCACAGCTAATAATCTCAAGTCTTCCGTTTCTCTGAATCTCGCAAAACCGAACCTTTTTCCGAACTTGTTCTTCTTTGGAGGGATAACCACTTCAACTATGTCTCCAATGCACCCAAAAATTCCAAATACATCAAAAGAATTAACTCTATCTGGAATCTCTGAAAAATAGATTGAAGTTACCCTAGAATCTTCTTCATCAGAGCCTCTTCTTCCTACCGGATGAATGTCCCAACTCTGTTAAAAAAGTCGAGAATGTCATGAGTGTTCAGGAGCACAAACATTTATCTACCCATGATATATAGAACAATTTGTTCAATGATAAAGAAAATGGACTATATTGAAAGGTCTTTCATCGAGTTGAGACTATATTGAAAGGAATTTCATAGAGTTGGTTGAATTTATAAAGCTTTATGGGTGTGTTTTAGAATCATTGTAGCCATAATATTGTTTAAGGAAATAAAACTGAAATCAAATAAGATGATAACAAACCTGTGATTTCCTTACTTGATCGGAACCTTTGCTCTGATGTCAGTTGTTGGGAATATAACCAGAGTAAATCTCCAATAATTGATACA
This sequence comes from Lathyrus tuberosus, assembly GCA_022829125.1. Lineage (NCBI taxonomy): Eukaryota > Viridiplantae > Streptophyta > Magnoliopsida > Fabales > Fabaceae > Lathyrus > Lathyrus tuberosus. The sequence goes on from JALAZF010000769.1 coordinate 1,342,910, forward strand.
AATAAAATAAAATAAACCCACAATCAAAAATTTATTACTAACTTACAATTTATTACTAATTAAATTTATTAAGATATTACAGCATGTTAAAATTATTGAAAAGGTCAAGAATGTAAAAAGTATTCGAGAGTACAAACATTTATCAATTAAGTATATATACAACCATTTGATTAAAAGTAAACAAGAAGATGATTTTGGACTATTTTCTATTGAGTTGGTTAAAGTTGTAAAGCTTATTGAGTGTGTTTTGGAATCATTGTTTCTTTACTTAGAAAGATTATATCCGGCTAAAACCAATTGCATTCAATTATTTTTAACATTTTTAATATATATATATATATTGATTAGACCTATTTTAGGATCACATCCTCAGTCTCATGTAAACATCTCAGCCTTAATCGATATCAGAAAGGTTCTAATAAATTTCTTTATTTTAATTTTAATAATTTTAAATTTTGTAACGATGCATTAATATTTCATTTATTTTTTTTATCTTTATTTTATATTGTTGTTATGCTTTAACTATTTGTGGTGTTATTGAGGTATTACAACGTGTTAAAAATGTTTAAAATATCGAGAATGTTCAAAAGCACAAACATTAATCTGCACATGATATATATAGTTGTTTGTCTTGAAAATTAGCAAACAACCGCTGATCTCCTAATTTACGAAAAAAAAACTAGTTTACTTATTGGATCGATCATACAAATCCTAGGACAATGTGCTTTAAGAGTTTTGACAATTTATGTGAAAATCAAACCTTTCGTTTATTAAGTTCATCATTGTTTTTATAAACTGGTGTAATTTGAATGAAAATGATAAAGTTTTGTTCTTAAAAGGAATAACGAAAACTTAATAAAAGTGCAAGAATGAAATTTGCAGAAAAGTAGAATAAATTGCATGTAAATAAATTAGAACTTCATTGAAATGTAAAGAATAAACTGGTGTTTTTCCAAACGTACATTTCTCAACGATAACTCTTTTCTCTCACACGGGTACTTTGAGTATTTTGAGTAACTTGTACAAATCTTGAATACACACACGGAAATCTAACACTATGACTCCCTATTTATATACAGTCGAAATAATCGCCAACAACAGCCATTTCTCCTAATGGCGACAAATGGCATCCTGCATGCCTTCACCTCTTAGATGTATTCCACGCGTCTTGCTTTCAAAACGAAATTCCCTCCTTTATTTAAATTTCAAAATATCCGTCGAAGCAAGGCTTTCGCCTAATCATGTCGAAATGGCTCTAATACTTAGAAAAATCTCCAGCTCTTCCATTCCAACTTAACCCTTATTTTCGACTGACCTTCTTCACAAGAAATAAATTGCTGTCGAAATGCTCTGGCAAATCTTAAACTTTTACCTCCTGAAATCTAAGCGTCGAAATTAGGAGCCTACAAATTGCCCCCCAGAAAATGCATTTTCGACAAAGGAGAAAAAGCATTTTTTGACAACATAATTAGACACCTTAAATCATTTCGACGAAACAACTGTTCATATGACTTGACATTGGTGACGTCATAATCGTCATTACACTTTCCTGAAGCGTCTCCTCAGCCCACATTTTAAGATCCTTTTTAATCATCATGATCCTAGTCCCCAGGAGATTGTGGGTCGAAAATAACTGCCACCGTCTAATTAATCCATGCCTAGCTAACATATGTCCCACGATTCTTTTCATTAAATGTTGAATAGTAACCACTTCAGTCTCCCTTTTAACAGTTATAAATAATTGGAAATTTTCCTCAATTCACTTTTCCCACTTCTCTTTCTCTTAAACAAGAAACTTACTTCAAATAACTTCATCTTCTTCATTTTCTCTGAACCTTCTACGATCAACCATGTCTTCTTCCACAACTCCTCAAGGAACCAACACCAAAAAACAAGATTCTCAAAAACCCAAAAGTTTGCCGCCTGTTCACAGGATTCTTGGTCCAAGTGTTGTGGGGAACCAGCAATATGTACCAGAACCTCCCAATGAGGAAGAGAAAAGGTGCATTTATCAGTCACAGGTAATAATCCCCATTTTTATTTTTGGTAAATCCCACGCCATCTTAGGACCTTTGCATGATTTAAAGTTAGATCCCTCAAAAGTAAAAGAATTGTTCCCAGCTTATCATCGTTATAAGCCAATAGCTAACGGAGTTAGACCTAGGACTGAGCAGGAAATAGCCATAGATGAAAAATCCAAAGTAGATGGTCAAGGGTCCCCCTCCTCTAGGGATGTCATAAACCTAGAGTATATGAACAACTTTAGGATTTTTAGGTCTTGCCCTATGTCGAAAGACCCATCTGACTATATATCTTGGCTAACAAAAATAGAGGCAGCCAAATCTGAAGCGTGGAAAACTATGGGCATTTTCGACCTTATCCAGCTGTCGAAAGTAGTACCTGGATATTGTCCATCTATGCTTTTGGCTTCCCTTTACTTTTGGGACAACACCTACAACAACTTTCATCTTCCTTGTGGAATGATCACCCCCACCCTTTTCGACGTAGCTGCCATTACTGCCTTAGCCCACTTGGGGTGGATTATGATCCCAATCTCTTAGCTGACGATTCCATAGGTTTTGACACCAATAAGGCCACCTTTACATCCTACATCGTGAATTATCATGATAAGGAAACCAAGGAAGTCTTAGACCAAGAGCACGTGGCTTTATTAGCCATCTGGCTATCGAGGTGCGTCTTCTGCTCTAGGTCTCTCCAAGTGGCGAAAAGATATATCACCATGGCGAACCAACTCCATGCTGGACACCAACTGTGCCTCAGCAAAATCATCCTAGCCAGTCTGTATGAGTCCCATGGCGAAGGAGTTACTTTACTGAAAAATATTAAGGATAAGGGAAATCTTCTGTTGTCGAGACCATTTTGGCTCCTACAATATTGGCTCAATGCCACATTCGAAGCTTCTCTATCCAACAAAAACCCTGTGGACGAAGCTGCTCTGAAGGATAGAAGGGTCGAAGGAACTAGGCTTGCACTGCTAACGCCTAATGACGAAGGTCTGAGCCTCCAGGAAACCTTTACTGGCTATGTCATGATGTTTGCCAAACGTCATAACTTTACTTCTAATATGGCCCCTTTCCCAAATAGAAAAATTGGACCATAATGGTTTACTAGGAAGTTCCCCTTAGAGTCATAAGCACAAGAGGCGAAATATCTCAATGTCTGGCAATCTTTTCTAACCCCTAGGCTCTTAGCCTCCAGGATCAACCCCTCAAAGCTGAAAAATCTCACTTGTCAACTACCAACCCAATCTGGTCTCTCGACTGTTTGGATTAATTCAAATAAAACCCAAACTCCTCTTTTCAAAGAAAGGTTCTCTGATACACTACAACATGACCCATACCGAAGCTGAGTGTACCAAACTGCTGGCGAAATACTCAAATTTGGTCGAAGTTCAACCAGTGCCCTTTAAACCCAGCTTCCTCTGTACTCAAGAGTTTGATGAATGATGGAGGGATTACTATAATTCACAATTCTTCGACGTGCCTTCTTTTACTATTCAACTGACCAGAGCTTTCGCCCTTATGCAGGACAAATCAAAGAAAGGTACCTCAAGACACATCAAAGAAATCCAAGCATTCCAAAAGTACTTTGAAACTGCCTATAGACCCAACAAACTTAGTCGAACCATAAGCGAAGCAACCGTTACTTTGAAAGAAAAATTTACAAGGAAACTGGATGAGTTAACGCTACCTTCATACGTTCGACCAGATCAACGTTATAAGTTAGCTTTTAATCTCTATCCACCAAAGTTCCCTCCTTTATCGTCTGCTGAATTTGGTGTGGCTTTTAGCCCTCCATTTCCAGACTGGTTCATCTGTGGGAATTCCATGAAAAATCTTCACCAAGACTACCAAAAACGTGCTAAGCGAGTGGTTCCGACTAAGTACACTTTGGACAATTTCAAAGGCCACCTTCATATTGGCATAGAACACGTTCGCGTGGAATCTCCTATATATGAAGGTGTGGAATGGGAAGATATTCGACACCACTTCCTTTATTTACATATGTTCTTCCTTGACTCGTATTTAACTTTTTCCTTTCTTCTTAGCCATAAAAATTCTTGTTAAGAAGTCGCCTACCATCGAAGGGTCAATTGCAGAGGATGAAGAAGACCAAAAAGACACTACCAAGAAACCCGTGACGAGGGTATGGTTTCGCCTTTTCCTTGATCATTATCTTTATATTCATTATCTTTATATTTCCTTTATTTATTATTATTATTTTCTAAAATGTACTAACGAAATATTTTTTTCTTTTTTACAGGCAAGTCGGAAACCTCCTTCAACGCCAAAGAAAAGAAAAGAGAAAGAACCTGACGTTCATGTTATTGAATCTGATGATGGTGACGAATCACCTGACCAAGCTAAACCTTCGAAAAAGAAGAAGAAACCGTCGAAAACTCAACAACCCAAACCTTCTGCTTCCAGAATATTGGAGAAGCCTCCTCATAAAAAGCCTGTCGAGCAAGCCACTCCAGCCCCAGCAGAAAGTGAAAATTCTAGTCTCAAAATTGAAATTCCAAAGGTATGTTTTTTCCGTATTTCGGCAGTTAAAGCCACTTTCACTTATAGTAAAATTTTGACTTGTTAAATTTTCAGGTTCTTGTCGATACTCATAGACATCCCCTTGTCCAAGTTCTTCCCAAAACAAGCAGCGATCCAACTTACAAACCAACAAGTCTCTCTAAGCCTTCCCCAAAGAATTCGACAAAAGTGTCTGCTACTGAGGTGAATCAACCCATCAATACTTCTGAGAAACTTTCCAAAATCACCATCACAAACCCATCTCCTGATGTGATCGAAGAGAAAGCTGGTCCTGAGGAAGATATTTTGGTTGATGTTGGTGGGGACACTGTGATGCCCAATGCAGATGTTACCATGGAAGAGGACCCTGAAGACAAATCCCCTATCAATCAAACATATGATAATGAAGAGAAAGATAGGGATGTTAAAGTTGATGACGAAAGGGAAGATGGAGAAGTTGGCGAAAAGCAAACAACTCTAGAGACTGCTGCTGGTGAAGAAGGAAGAAATGACGGAGAAAACCTTAATGATCATCCCAAAGCTGCTTCTACAAACACTACTTCGACCAGTCTCTCTCACGAAGAACTTGAAAACCTGAAGGTGCAAAGACCATTGGAATATCTGAAGGCTATGCTCAGTACGCGCTACAACTTCTGTGACACCACCACCAGTGGTTCGACCACCTCAGGGACTCTTTCTGGTGCAAAATCCATGGACGAAGTGCTGACCCAGATTCGAGAGAAAATCCTCAACATCGATTTGTTCCAACTCCTAGAGAAGGATTCTTCTGCTTAATTTGACTTGAAAAAGATCTTAAAACAAATCAATGTTCTGGAAGCTCCTCCTGAAGTGACTGATGTTGTTATGGATCTGACCACATTGATTGACCTTGTGGTAGTAGACTTTAACCGACTTCGATATTTCTCAAAAAAACTTGAGAATAAGTCGGAAACTCAACTTGCTGAATGGGATGCCGCCTCAAGTTCTACCATCAAGGTGACTGAACTGGAGTAGACTTCTGAACAGAACAAGAAAGAGGCAGCAAACTGTGACGAAAACATTCACTAATGGGAGAAACAGATCACCTTCCTTCAAGACAAAATCTCTCAGGCCAAAAAGCGCAAAGAAGAACTGCAACAAATCAACCAAGAGGAGACAGCTAGAGAGCTTGAAGTTGGGGTGCATCATGTCTAAAGAGCTCAAAAGCTTGGCAAAGAAATCGAAGAGCTTTCGACTAGCAAGGCCCTCTGTGAACGTCGCCTTCAGATTCAGTGGTCCAAATTTGCAAAATTGAAGAAGTCTTTTCCTGTTTAAAACTTGTAATTTTATTTGGCCCTTTGAGGCCTAATTTTGTAATGATTTTTAAGCCATATGTTTGGAGAAAGGAATTTTAATTTCACCAAGTTGGTTGTTTCTTTTGCATGATTATTCGACTTCTATCTTAACTTCTTGCAATATGGGCTTATATTTTTTCAAATATTTCCCGTTTATTTTTGGCATTCGCTTATCTTTGTCTAATTCTTCAACTTCATATGCGCCGTTTGAAAACACTTTAGTAATTTGAAAGGGCCCTTCCCATTTAGGGGACCATTTTCCCATAAGCCTATTTTTTTGATCCATGGGAAGAATAACTTTCCAAACAAGGTCACCAATCAAAAATACCTAGCTTTTTACTCTTTTATTGTAGGATTTTTCCACCCTTTCATTTTGCCTTTTTAATAACTCTAGCGCATTTAACCTTTCTTCGTCCAAATCCACCAACTCATCTATCATTATATTCCAATATTAGTCTGATGGAATTTCATGATGCCTTTGGACTCTTGTTGACTGTAAATATATTTCGACCGACAGGACTGCATCATAACCATATGTTAATCGAAAAGGCGTAGCATTTGTAGCTTCCTTAGGAGAGGTTCGACAGACCCACAGAATTTGGTCCAAAGTTTTGTCCCAATTCTTTGGCTTCCTTCCCACATGCTTCTTTATCAAACCAATTATAACCTTATTTGCTGCTTTGACTTGTCCATCGGCTTGAGCATAGTAAGGCGTTGACGTGAGAAGTTTGAACCCCGTTTCTTTCACAAAAGCTTGCATATTTTTATCAGTAAAAACAGATCCTTGATCCGTTGTTATTGTTTCTGGGATCCCAAACCTATAGATGATGTGTTTTTGAATGAATTCGATCACGGCTTCTTAATCCACATTTACTAAAGGTATGGCTTCGATCCATTTTGTGAAGTAATCAACACCCACCAAAATAAACTTCTGCCTTTTTTATGATGTTGGTCGAATTTCTCCAATCAAATCTAAAGCCCAACCCCTAAAAGGCCAAGGCTTTACTATAGAATGAAACTCACTTGCAGGAATGTGTTGTATCCCTGCGTGCACCTGGCATTCTTGGCATCCTTTCGTGAATTCGACGCAATCTTTTAGCATGGTTGGCCAATACATTTCTTGTCGGAACAACAACCACTTCATTTTATGGCCTACCTGATGCGCACTGCATGGCCCACTGTGTACATTCGACAGGGCTATGTATGCTTCAGATTCACTTAGGCACTTAAGTAATATCCCTTCTGGAGTTTTCTTAAATAATTCATTACCCAGAATAACATAACTCAAAGCTCGATACCTGATTTTCCGTTCGACTGGTCCTGTTGGATTTTGTAGATAGTCTATTATAGGCTTTCCCCAGTCTCCAATCATCGAACTATCTATGTTGAAAATTTCAAAATTTTCTTCGTCAGCGTATCCTAGCTTTATCATCTCCAAATCTGACGGGGATAATCTGGCTGACACGACTCTTCCTCTAACCTCAATGGCTTTTTGAAACTTTTCCTTTGATATTTTGTAGCCAGAAGCAATTTGCGCTAAGTCATTTTCCTTCTGGTTTTCTATTCGAGGGATATGTCGAATCATTACCATAACGAATCTTTTCAAGAGTCGGTTGGCTATTACAAAGTACATAGGGGTGGAAGTAGACTGGGCCACCGACAGAGGCCTATGGCTTGGCCTATTTATGGCCTGGCCTATTTAATAAAAAAAGTCAGATTTAGGCTTTTCAAAAAGCCTATTTAATTAAGTAGGCTAGACTTGAGCTTTTAAAAAAGTCTGTTAGGCCTGATAGGCTGGTCTATTTAGTAGTAGATACGTGATACATATCACTAAATATAAATACTCTAACTAAGCACCACAAAATTTCCCACAAATAAAGAATCTTTTTTTTATAGTTTTTAAATGAAGTTCAAAGGTCTTTGTATTGTATAATATTAATTAATACCTAAAACATAAAGTTTGAATGTCTCATATAATTATAAAAGTTAAAAAAAATAATAATAATGAATGAATGAAATTTAAAGTAACGAAGAGTCATTTGAACAAAGAAAAATTATAATTGGTCATGTGAAAAGGTGGAAAGTAATGAGTTAAATAGGTAACTCACAATTTACTACTTACTAGTTACTAAGCATTAAACAAAGAAGAAAATTAAAGTGAGTCATGTGAAAAGGTGGAAAACAGAGAGTTATAAACAACACCAAGCAAAGAAATAAGAAACACAACTTTCGTTCCTCTTCGTGTTCTCCACACCGTTTTTCATAGAATCACAGCAAGTACGTCGCTGCCTATCATTCAAGTAAGCACACAAAGAGGTTCGTCTCACATCAAGCATCTTCGTCGCCGTTGTCATTCAAGTATGTTTTTCTGTGTTTTGACATTCTAAGGGTTATATCAAGTTAAATGTTTTCAGTTTTCTTTTTTTTATAAATTGAATTCTTAATTTGTGTTAAGGATTTTCAACTATGTTTGTGGTTGTTGGGATAAGTTTAAATGCACACTTGTTCTAAAGCATTTCCTTCTTTCCACAGCATTTCCTTCTTTCCACAGCATTCCATTTTTAGCAGAGCCCATTGAGTTCCTCTTTCATACACATCTTGCATTTTATCAGGTGAAAATATAAATACTCAAACTGACCCAAAGTTTACTCTTCAACAAATCATAGTCACTTCAGCACTTAATTTTGGAGTCATAAACTCCTTACTGTGTCACTATTATATATTGTCTTTGGATGACTGCTTAACTAGTTTTCAACACCATGGAACAATGATACACTAACACCTAATGAAAGTGCCTAAATAAAATCAATAAAGATAGGATACACCTAGCTATGAAGTGAGGTATATTCTAATGAATATAGAATAAGTTATTTTCATACATGCACTTGTTAGGAATAAATGTAAAAGAATTTGACTTTAGAGACACAAGAGAGACCCACACGTAATTAGGCTTAGAAGGTTAAACTTTATTGGTTATAAACAATACAAGGTGTTTACAAATAATAATCAATAGTCATTCATATATTTGATACAAAGATAAAGTTAACAATTTGATACATACAAAAATTTCATATTAATCAACCTTATAGATTTGTAATGAAACAAACTTTTTCATTTCAATTTTACCTTAAAAAATTGAAAACCAAGTAAATTTCTTTTCTGTGTAAGCAAATATCTATGAACTAAAAAACAAATCGCAAGTATATATAATCACAATATCATTGATCCTGCCTTCCACTATCTGTCATCTACCATTGTGACAGTAACATGGTTCACAGAGCAAGATTCGTCTTGTTTGCTTGATGAAGAATCAGTTTCATATTAATTTTAGTGATTAGTATAGCTAAATGATATGAAGGACTGGAAATGTTGTTACTGTCATAGTAGGATTTTAACAGTAGTATACTTTGGCCAGCCCAAACTTAATCCTTTAAAACTGCATATAGGTAGTTTAGTTTCTTAACAAATCATGTCCACTTGTAATATTATCAAACCATCCAGGATATATATTGCAACTTCATATGGATGAATTTTTTGAAGGAGGTGTGAAGAAGGCGGTTTGCAGATACTGTAAAGACCAACTCGCGACTGGTGGGCTAGGGGCTAGCACTAGCCATTTAAAAAGACATTCTGAAATCTGCATGAAAAGGAGGCTCCACATGGCTAAGGAGAAGAAGCAAACTCTTATTCCTTTTCAACCTTCTAATCTGGGGAATCAATTTATGAGTCATGGGGATAGATATACGAATGAAAAAATGAGAGAAGTTATTGCTACTGCTATTATGGTGCATGAACTCCCATTTAGTGTGGTTGAGGATGAAGTATGGATGTGGGCTTTCCAATATGCGAACTCAGATTTTCATAAAATAGGTCGAAAAACAGCAAGAGCAGATTGTTTGAGAATATACGAGGAACAGAAGAAATTTTTGAAGGCTTTATTGAGAAACATTAGTAAAATCAGTATAACTACTAATATGTGGAGATCAAGTCACCAAGTAGCTGAATATATGGTTATCACTGGCCATTTCATTGATTCTGGATAGAAACTCCAAAAAAGGGTGTTGAGTTTTATGAAAGTTCCTGCTCTAAGACGTGGGATTGATGTGGCTGATGCAATTTTCAAGTGCTTGAAATCTTGGGGAATTGAGAATAAGATATTCTCAATTTCAGTTGACAATGCTTCTTATAATGATTCATGCTTAAAAAGTTTGAAGAATGACTATCCACTAAGTAGAATGTTAGTTCTTGGCGGAGCATTGTTTCATGTTAGATGTTGTGCATATGTATTAAATTTGTTAGTGCAAGATGGCCTTAGCCAAATTAAGGATGTCATTGAAAAAGTCCGCGAAAGTGTGAAGTATATTAACCATAATGATGTAAGATTGAAAGCTTTCTGTGACGTCGTTGAACAAAAGGGGCTGAAAGATAGGAAACTCATACTTGATTGTCCAACAAGATGGAATTCTACGTATCACATGTTATCCGCTACATTGAAATTCAAGATTGCATTTCCATCTTACAAGGAAAGAGAGCCACATTATAAATATTCACCTTCAACTGAGGATTGGGACAATGTTGAGAAAGTTTGTCAATTTCTTGAAGTGTTTAATCTTGCCACTCTTGTTATATCATGTAGCGAGTACCCTACTTCTAATCTATATCTTGCGGAAGTTTGGAGGGTGAAGTAAGTAATTGATAATGCAGTAGAAGATACAAGTTCCTTTATGAGAAAAATGGCAGCACCTATTGAAATTAAAGTTTGACAAATATTGGGGTGAATACAATTTGTTGATGGCTATTGCTAGTGTTTTGGATCCCAGGTGCAAATTCCATATTGTTGATATATGCTTTCCATTGATATATAAAGCTGAAGTTTCTCAAGAGAATATAAAAAAAGTGAAGAATTCATTGGAAAAGCTATATGCTGAATATGTTTCTCTAAGTCTGCAAGATTCATCTTCTAGTGAAGTTCATACTGGTGGCATTAATTTATCATCATCTTCGACTCAAACTCAATCTTCAGTCATCACTGGATTCGACCGAATCATGAGCATTGTGCGTGAAAAGGAAGTTGTTCCCACAGTGAAATCAGAATTACAAACTTATCTTGATGAAGGTGTTTATATTCCCGACGGAGATAATAACTCTTTTAGTGCATTAGAGTGGTGGAGGAACAATAGCTTAAAATATAAGATCTTATCAAAGATGGCTGCTGATATTCTAGTTGTTCCTATCTCTACAGTGGCCTCAGAGCCTACTTTCAGTGCTGGAGGCAGACTTATTGATGAGTATCACTCTAAACTAAATGAGGAATCTATAGAAGCACTTATTTGTGGTGGGGATTGGCTTCGTCACAAGTATAACTTGAAACAAAAGTCAAAGGTTAAAACTTCTTCTTTTCACATTGTATTTGTATAATTCTTCTTACAAATATAATTTTTAATTTTATTTTCTTATTTTAAAGGTGGCGGCTGAACAGTCTGAGGAGATAACCTTGAAGATTTGAATGCTTTTTTTTTATGTTTAATGGTGTTTGGGCTGCTGCATCTTTGTTAATTTATTGCAGCATTTTTTTATATGAATGGAATGTTGGATTTGAGAATGATGATGGTAGGATTAGTGTTTGATGGTATAGTTTTAGAAGCAGAAATATATGCTAGATTTGAAATTTCCACACACCTATTTCATTCACGACATTAGCGATAAAAGTGACTAGTTGAAGCTTTCAACTTATTATTTAATTGCTTAAGTAAATATTGTGTGCTAGTATGAAAAATTGTTGAAAGAATCTAAACATCTCATTGAATATTGCCTTAAGTAAATATTGCAGAGTACTGAGAGTCATAAGTAAATATTGTCTTATGTGTTTCACTTCAACAAGCCACACTATAAATGCAGAGTACAGAGAAACATACTAGGACTAAGACTCTAATATATGTGTTCATGAGAATGTAGTAGTTTGATAACCGGGGATTTGTTTAACTGAATTTAGTAGTTTTTTTTGGGTGAAAATATCCACATAAAAATTTAGGACATGATCTTGATTTGTACATGCTCTTGACATTTATGATGAATATATGATTAACTAAATTTAAATAATAATTTCATAATTTTAATTTAACCAATTTAAATAATAATTATAGTTATAATTTATAATTTATGTGAAATTTATAATTTTAGAATTTATCAATAATTGTTTCGGTTATATCTTTAACTAATTACTTCATGTTATAGTAAGGTCTGCATTTGTAATAATCCTACGATAAAATAAGCTTTTAAATAGACTAATAGGCCAGGCCAGGCTTATAAAAAAGGCCAGGCCAGGCAAAAATTACAGCCTATGATAAATAATAGGCCAGGCTTAGGCTTTGGATTTAGAAAATAGGTCGGGCCTATTTACGAAAAGCCTGGCCTGACCTGGCCTACTTCCACCCCTAAAAGTACATGATCAAATTCTCTTTGACACATTTGTAGTCTTTTATTATTTGCTTTATGACTAACTCAGAGTCGCCCATTATTTCGACCCGATTTGCCCCCAATTCCAATAAAATTTCAAGTCCGACTATTAAAGCCTCATATTCTGCCTCATTGTTTGAACATAGGCCTTCGACTTTATACTTGAATTTTGTTGGAATTCTATTAGGAGAAATAATTAGAACTCATATACCAATTCCATTTTTATAACTAGAGTCGTCGAAATATAACTTCCATGGTTCTAGTTCAATGTAGTCCAAAGACTTTTCATTTATAGCATGGTCGACTATGAAATCAGCCACTACTTGTCCTTTGACAGCTTTTAAAGGTAAATATGCCAGGGAATACTCAGTTAATGCTAATGCCCACTTTCAAATTCGACTGTGCGAAATTGGTTTAGATAACTTGTATTTTACAACATCGAAATGAGAAGAAACGAAAACATCCACTGGTTTTATATAGTGCTTCAATTTCATACATGAAAAGTATAAACATAAACACAACTTTTTGACTACACTATATCTAGTTTCCGCATCGTTCAAGACCCTACTGAGGTAATAAATGGCTCTTTCGACACCATTCTCATCCTCTTGAGCCAACATGCTCCCTAATGTCTTGTCTAACGCAGATATGTACAACCTCATACTCCTACTTCTATAAGGTGACATCAAAATTAGAGGATGCATCAGGTACTCCTTGATCTTGTCGAAGGCATCCTGCTCCGCTTGCCCCCATTTGAAGTCTTCTTTCTTCAGTCGAAGTAGAGGGGAGAAGGCTTGCGTTTTCCCACTAAGGTTGGAGATGAACCTTATGAGAAAGTTGATCTTGCCAAGTAGAGACTGCAATTCCTTCTTTGTAGATGGCGCTTTCACCTCCATTATTGCCTTGGCGTTGTTTTGGTTGATTTCGATCCCTTTCTTGTGGACCAAAAAGCCTATGAAGTCTCTCGCCTGCACACAAAACGCACATTTGAGAGGGCTCATCTTCAAACCAAACTTCCTCATCCTTTCAAAGGACTGTCGAAGATGATCTATATGACTTTTTTCTGAAACAGACTTAACAACAATATCGTCAATATAAATCTGCATGAAAGCCTCAATGAAATCGTGAAAAATTGAATTAATTGCTCGCTGGTATGTTTCCCCAGCATTCTTTAAGCCAAAAGGCATTACCACCTATTCGTAGGTGCCTAAGGCTCCAAGGCATCGAAATGCCGCTTTAGGAACATCTTCCTCAACAATAAAAATTTGATTATAACCAGAGTACCCATCAAGCATACTAAGGTACTCATGGCCTGCGGCAGAATCGATAAGCATTTCCGCCACTGGCATAGGATATTCATCCTTTAGGGTAGCAGAATTCAAATCTCGAAAATCAATGCATACCCTTAGTTTGCCATTTTTCTTTATTACCGGAACTATATTGGCAATCCATTCGACATACCTGGTCGGGCGGATGAACTTGCATCTGAGGAGCTTTTCGACTTCTTCTTTAATCTTTGAGAGGATCTCTGGTGCGAATCGCCTTGGAGTTTGCTTAATAGGTTTTCTCCCAGGCTTTATTGGTAGCTTTAGTTTAACCAGATTCCTATCCAGACCGAGCATTTCGTCATAGTCTCATGCGAAATAATCCTTGAATTCCTTCAGCAACTGGACTATTTCGACCTTGAGTTGGGGATTAACTTTTGCACTGATGTAAGTTAGTCTTTTTTCTGCCCCCGACCCCAAGTCGATTTCTTCGAGTGGATCCTGTGCCATCATCTTGATGTCTGCTGCTAATGGATCCTTCTCAAACCCTAAAGGCTCGTCGTCATAAATCACATCGAGCCTTTGATTTTGCAATTCTCCCAGATCTTTGTCAGGTGGATCTGGGCCAAAGTTCTTTCCAGGACCTTGTTGATCTGCTTCGATCTCGTTGGCTTCGACAACCATGTACTTTACTTCAGTCTCTAAGGCCGCTTTGAGATTATTCTCGGCTATATAAGCCGCGATCTTTTCAAGAACTAGTGACTCACTCATTGTCACTAAATTCGCTGCCCCAGCCAGTTGACTGGATGTGTGAGGTTCCAAAAATATAATTTTCTTCGCCAACTACCTCTCTATCCCACTGAAACCCGTGGGGGGATGAAGGTATAGTGAGCATAAGGTATTGTCAGTTGGCTTCATGTCGAAGGTTGCAGGACTACAAGGAGCAATATGAGCCAGATTTCTGTCGAAGCTTTGCCTGTCAACCTGGTTTACTGCAGCCAGAAAGTAACTCTGGTTAGCCTCTATATTTTCGACAATCCCGTCTGCACGCTAAATTGTTATTCTTTGATGCATTGACGAAGGGACGGCACCTATGTCGTGTATCCATTCCCTGCCTAAGAGCAGGTTATAATTTTCCTTTGGTGCAATTACCATAAACATTGTCGGCCTTGTGATGGTTCCGACAATTAGATCTACTTGTATCACACCCATGGTGGTTCCCACTTTACCCTCGTAATTCGACAACACCATGTTATGAGATTTGGTGTCAGAATTATCCTTTTCAATCTTCTTGAGCATATAATGCGGCATCAAATTGACTGCCGCACCTCCATCAACCAAAATCTTGGTCACCCTTATGTTACCCACCTTTCCTTTAATGAACAGGGTTTTAAGTGACTCCTCATCGAATCATCTGGCCTTTCAAAAAAATGTGTTTTGTTCTTCCACGCATCCATTGTTCATAATATAATAACAAACAGGCCTGTGTCTGGCCGTTTCGACTTCCATAGCCTCTTCCTCATCTTCGACTTCCATTATCTGGTCGTACTCCTTGGGGAGTACTGAGACAACGTTACACATCACATCGAAAGATGCTTCTGACTCTGAGTTAAAATCGTCTGTCATTTCATCATCCTAGTTACGTCCTCCTTCGACGATACTTGTTCTAAAGCAGTAGGTGGCTTTTCGTCCTTCGATTCCTCTTTCTGATTCGAAGTTTGAATATTACTGTTGGTTTCTGGCTTGGCCTTTCCCGCAGCCTCCTTCTCTGCTTTCTTTCGATGTTGATACCTTCTCCATTGTGACTTCGTCATAGGGTTCTTGCCCTTGTAGTTTTCAGAGGGGTAAGTCATCTTCTTAGACTTTTGGAATTTTTTCCTATATGATATGGAAGATCCCCATTGTACTTCGAAATCCTTCCACTTCCCTTGTTCTTGGGCTTGTCGGATTGGATTAACCCATTTGTCATCTGGAGCCTTATTTGGAGGCTTAAATGTGTTAGGGTACCTTCCTCCTAACCTCTGCCTATTTTGGTCTCCTCTTCTTGGGTCGAATCTTTCTTCTTCCGCTGGTTGGGAAGGCTTCTAATTTCCCCTTCTTTTTGCTCTCTCCACTCCTTCTAAGTTTTGCTCCGCCTTTTTGTCGAAGACGACACTACAACGAGGACAGAGCATTACTTCAGACCTCTTTCTTTGGCATCTGTGGATGAAATCTGCCAACTTTTCCTCCTCTTTGGGGTATGCTAGTTTGTGGTATTCCTCACGTCGACGCTTTTCATCGACTTGCATCAAAACATTCTGAGACACCTCCACCATGTTCACATTGGCAGCTGTCTCTGTGGCAATGCTCATTTTGTTCAACTTCAAACTGAGGCCTTCATTGACCTCGTGGTCCTTCTTGACACTGTTGAAACCCTCAGTGGTTTCCTTTGTTAGTACCTTCTAAGGCAGACCCTTGGTAACCTGTTGGCTGACGAATCTGACAGCCTTTTCCTTTGGATCCTCCATGGTTCTCCGGAGGAGGCTAACGGCAGCCTGTTTGTAGAAACCCTCAGTAGTCCCTTTGTCAACCTGGACAAAACCATCAGTGGTCTCGTTATCGATTTGGACTGAACCATCAATAGTTTTGTTGTTGATTTGGACGAAACCATCAGTATTTTCGTTGTTGACTCTGGCGAAACCTTCAGTAGTTTCGTTGTTGATTCTGGCGAAACCTTCAGTAGTTTCATTGTTGAAGCCATTAGTGGCCTTAGCAACGTAGTTCTCTATGATCTTTTCGTCAAGGTCTTCAGTAACCTTAACCATCACAACCTGGTTCACGAAGTCATTAGTAACTTCGATCATGTCAAATTTGTCGGCGGGATCCTCAGCAACCTCCACCATATTCACGTTGTTGTCGAAACCATCAGCAGCCTCGATCATATCCACGTTGTCGTCGAAGCCTTCAGCAACCTCGACCATGTTCACCACAGATGGCTCAGCGTAGTGGGCTTCTACCACTTGCAAAGGGTTTGAATCCACCTTCATCTGGGGCTTCGACTTATCGCCGGATTTGAGCCTTCCATCTCTGATTGCATTTTGCACTAGATCCCTGAAAAGGAAACATTGAGACATTTTATGACCCCAAAAATTATGGTATTTGCAAAAACCTCTCTTTTTCTGCTGTTCTAAAGGAGGCACTTTAGTACCAGGTGGCACTATCATTTGACCATCCTTGACTAACAAATCAAATATTTCGTCACACTTTGTGACGTCGAACGTATAAGTTATTTTGGGGAACTTGTCGTTCTTTTCCGATTCGATTGGGTTTTTCCCATTCGACGGAGCCAAGACTTTGCAAGCATATGGCGGACCCTGTTTTAATTCCACCAGATCGACCTCATGTTCGTCGAAATTCAATGATTCATCTTCGTCGTTGTCTTCACAAACTTTGACATAGGATACTCTTTCTTTTTTATTCTTGTTAGCCTTAGCTTTTTCGGCTTTTAGTCTTTCGACCCGCCTAACCCTATTAGCCAATTCGATCATGTCTCTTAAGTACTGGGTATCTAATTTCTTTCTAATTGAGTAGTCGAGGCCTCCTGCAGCCATTTCGACTAACTCGTGTTCAAGCACCTGTGTAAAACACCTTGCCTTGAGCAACCTAAACCTATTTAGGTAGCCATCAATTGGCTCTGAGAACTTTCTCTTGACGCTAGCTAATTCCTTCAAACTTATCTTTGTTTGTCCCATGTAGAATTGTTCATGGAATAATCTCTCCAATTGGGTCCAGGTATGTATCGAATTTGCAGGCAGAGTAGTAAACCAAGTAAAAGCATTTTTTGTTAGCGAACTTGGGAAATATTGTATCTTTAAATTTTCATTATTTGCTATTTCGCCTGCTTCTATCAAATATCGTACCACGTGTTCGACCGTCGATTCACTAGTATCTCCTGAAAATTTCGTAAACTTGGGAACCTTCCACCTTGGGGGTAAATCTTGCTGCAAGATATATTCAGATAAAGGGGAAGTATAACTGGGCCTCTGGATGCCCACATTCATTCCATTTCGTACCATAATCCTTTCGACCATGGCTGCCAAATTATTTTATGCAGGTATTTCGTTATATCGCATTTGTTGTATAATATTATTAGCATTTTGGTTTCTATTAATTAATACTACCCTTGGTTCTTGTGGGATAGGAATTTTGACTTCTGGCTGTTCGACTGGCCCTCCTTGGTTCAACACATTCGCATGAGGGATATTCGGTTGTCTTTGATTTATAGTAGGTTCCTCTTCGACGGCTACTCCTGGATTTTGAATTACACGTTCCCTTTGGGGAGGTTGAGGGACATCAAAGAAATCAGCAATGCGCGTCATCTGTGCTGCCAATTATTGATTTGTTTGTGTAGTGCTTTGGATCAAAGGGTTAAATATAACCCCCATCTGTTGGGCTAGCATCTGAACCATATCATGGTTGCTCTCGTCCATTTGTTGCCTAATTACTTGTGCAGAATTATTAGTAATGTTTGGCATATATGTTTGATATCCCGTTCCTAAAGGCTGACTAATCCTACCCATATGGTTTACACCAGAACCGGATCCTTGTAAAGGCGAAGTTAAGTTAACCGTTGGCTCTGTAAATGTTGATGGCGCATTATGTAAACTTGCAATCACTGATGTTGGCATTCCATACGGCTGTTCTCGATTTAGTGGAGGCATGGAAAAACCAGATATAAAAGGCCTGTACATACTCCCTGAAGGGGGATGGGTCATTTGAGGAATTTAAGGTCCCATAGTAGAAAAACTAGGCGCACTCTGAGGGATTGAATGCGCTGGTGTCGAACCCGATGTTGATGGTATAGCCTCTGATACTGGTATTGAGGCCGTATTGCCCCCAGTCGAAGGAATGGGGGGCGGTACTTCATTATTTGTGGAATTCTGATTGTTTGGCGGATTTGGATTCACCATTCTCCTTACTCGTCTTCTACTAGGTCTTTCTTCGTTATTTATGGCTATCTTACCACTCCTTAGTCTCATACAACAAAGCGAAGCAGGCTTCTGTAAGAATGATGTAAAAATAAAGGTTTTAAATTGTCAATAGCACAAGGTCCCACTGGGCGTGCCAATTTGTTTGCCTTGAAAATTAGCAAACAACCGTTGATCTCCAAATTTACGAAAAAAACTAGTTTACTTGCAGGATCGATCATACAAATCCTAGGACGATTTGCTTTAAGAGTTTTGACAATTTATGTGAAAATCAAACCTTTCGTTTATTAAGTTCATCATTCTTTTCATAAACTGATGTAATTTGAATGAAAATGATAAAGTTTTGTTCTTAAAAGGAATAACGAAAACTTAATAAAAGTGCAAAAATGAAATTTGCAGAAAAGTAGAATACATTGCATGTAAATAAATTAGAACTTCATTGAAATGTAAAGAATAAACTGGTGTTTTTCCAAACGCATTTCTCAACGATAACTTTTTTCTCTCACATGGGTACTTTGAGTATTTTGAGTAACTTGTAAAAATCTTGAATACACACACGGAAATCTAACACTATGACTCCCTATTTATATACAGTCGAAATAACCGCCAACAACGACCATTTCTCCTAATGGCGACAAATGGCATCCTGCATGCCTTCACCTCTTAGATGTATTCCACGCGTCTTGCTTTCAAAACGAAATTCCCTCCTTTATTTAAATTTCAAAATATCCGTCGAAGCAAGGCCTTCGCCTAATCATGTCGAAATGACTCTAATACTTAGAAAAATCTCCAGGTCTTCCATTCCAACTTAACCCTTATTTTCGACTGACCTTCTTCACAAGAAATAAATTGTTGTCGAAATACTCTGACAAATCTTAAACTTTTACCTCCTGAACAAAATTCAGGCGTCGAAATTAGGAGCCTCCGATAACATGCAATCATTTGTATAAAAGTAAAGAAGAATTATATATTAAACGTTCTTTTATTGAATTAATGGAATTTGTAAAGCTTAACGGGTGTGTTTTAGAATTATCATGTCCTTACTTGAAATTTTTTTTATCCGACTCAAACCAATCACATGAAACATTAGTTTCTCTCTATTATTTTGAAATTTATAATATATAGTATTTCTAATTGATTTTCTACACAAAAATAGAGAAGTTATTAGGCCTATTTAATGATCACACCTCAGTTCATAATAAATCTTACCCTGAGATTTGGTCATCAAAAAAGAGAAGGATAAAGTACATGGAAAACTATTAGAATCGTTGACAAGGAAAACGCCTATAGTAGCACGAGTACTATGGATCAGCGGTTTGAAATTTTTTAATGGAGTAAGTTAGTAAAATTTAAATTGTATATGAAAATCTCTTTTAATTTTATGATTTAACTTAATTTTATTATTAATTAAGAGTGGCATTCATTTTGGTATGATTGAATTTGAAAACAAAAAATACATTAAAAAGAGAAAGTTGTAGAAGAAAAAGAAGAGTATTACTCACTTATGGTAATTGGTTTTGGGGAAGAAATGAATAAGAAAAAATTGACAAAATATTATATTTGAGGAGCTCTCATGATATTGGATGGGGATTATGAATACGAAATATCAATAGAGCTCCATGCTATGATAGACTCTCAATTGGTGTTGCATTGGTTATTCGAGGCGTCACATGAAATTCGATTAAAACTATGTGTTACTTTAATGAGAAATTGAAATTTTGAAGTTAATTTTAAAGTCTATTATTTATAATATTTGAAAATATTAAAAAATTTCATTTACTATTTTATCTTTATTTCATATTGTTGTTATGCTTTCAGTATTTATGGTGCTATTTAGGTATTACAATGGTAGAAAATGTTTAAAAGGTCGAGAATGTCAGGAATGTTCGGGAGCACACAAACATTTATCTATCCATGATATCAACAACCAATTGTTCAACAATAACGGAAGAAGACTATATTGAAAGGTCTTTCATCAAGTTGGTTGAATTTGTAAACCATAATAGGTATGTTTTAGAATCATCGTGTCATTACTTGAGAAGATTTTATCCAATTGAAACCAATAGTACGGAACATTCGTTTTGTCTTGCATTATAACAAAAGACTCGTGTTGATTTGTGGAATTAGTCGTAATTTTAAAATCATTCTATTGCATTACAACAAAAGAATTGATTAGGCTTATTTAAGGATCAATCTCAGTCACATATCAACATCTCAACCCTAATCAATATCAAAAAGGTTCTAGTAAATTTATTTATTTTAATTTCAATAATTTTAACTTATGATACATTAATATTTCATTTATTATTTTATCTTTATTTTATTATTTTGTCATGCTTTAGTTATTTATGGTGTTATTAAGGTATTACAACGTGTTGAAAATGTCTAAAAGATCGAGAGTGTCGAGAATATTTAAGAGCACAAACATTTATCTACACAATATATATATATATATATATATATATATATATATATATATATATATATATATATATATATATATAATCATTTGGATAAAAGTAAAGAAGAATAATATATTGATTTGTCTTTCATTGAGTTATTGGAATTTGTAAAACTTAATGGCTGTGTTTTAGGATCATCTCGTCCTCACTTGGAAAGATTTTTTTCGGCTGAAATCAATCACAGGAAAGGGACGAAGAGGATGAAACGAAAAAGATGATATATGATATCCATGTTAGCTGCCACCACGTATATCAAAACAAACGTCCGTTTCCGCCAAATGGACGAAAAGAACTACTATAACACTATTTAAACAATTAAATGATCAATTTAAAATTTTTTAAAATTAAAGAAGTATAATGGACTCCAAAATATAGTTAAAAGGAAAAAAAACTATTTTGCCTCTTTCGAATATAACCAATGTGTTGCCCAATGATTGCACAGTGATATATTCATTTATCAATGGTTTGATCTCGTAAACTGATAGAGAGTATTTATTAATTATTAGTTAGGATTTAATTAGTATTTTAATATATTAGTTAATATTATATTCTAGAAGTTTCTAAAGTCTTTGTGATTGTGCCACTTGGATGGTTAAAATATATTAAGAGTAGTATGTAAAGTGTAGTGTTCTATTTGTATTTGATCAATCAAATGAAATCAAAAGTTATCTTTTATCTTTATTCTCTTAGATAGTTTATTTGTCTTATTAGTTTTAGACTTTTTATCATGTTTTGTTAGGGTTCTAATTTTGCATCCTATCAATTGGTGCTTTCATTCTTGAACATCAAAACCTCTTATGGTATACCCATCTTTCTCATGTTTCACCACTCCATTTTATCATCCCAACACCACCACTGTTACACCCTCATTCCCTTCTTTTTTATGGGAAATTTTTTCACCTTATTTCCCAAATACTCATGTTACAACTCCATCACCATGCTTATACTTTAATCATGGATATACACCTCATTATTCATACTACTACAACAATTGTCACATACAACAACAACCAACAAACACCTCCTCCATAATTGGTCAAAAATATCATACCCATTCTAGTAATTAGAAGAGATTTGGAGAAGCATTTACAAGTGTTTCATCTCAGTTTTAAAAAAAATCTAAAAAAAAATCTCAAAAGTTTTCTCATTTACAAAGAACTTTTCCGGCAGAATTTTCGACATCTTCTCCGGCAAAATTTCCGGCAGATTCTCCAGCGTCACTTTCAACGTTAACTCCGGCGACATCTCCGGTATCACTTCCGGCAACGATTTTGAAGACGTTTTTGGTGTCGGATCTGTCAGAAAATATGCTACCGGAATCACCAGATCCGCCTGTAGGTTGCTAATTTCGACGCCAACATAATTGTTCAAGAGCAAAGTCGAAAATTCGCCAGGACATTTCGACCAGAAAGTTTCTGATGGAAAAAAAGCAAGTCGAAGACAAATGGTACTTAGGGAAAACATTTTCCGCAGATCTTTCTAAGTATGAGGAATATTTCGACAGAAGAGTAATCAGCTTCGATAGGTGTTTGAAATTCAAATTTAGGAGAGAGTTTCATTTTGAAGTTGGATGCGTGGAACGCATCTAATAGACGAATGCATGCAGAATGTCATTTGTCGCCATTAGGAGAAATAGTTGTTATTGGTGGCTATTTCGATTGTGTATAAATAGGGAGTCTTAGTGCTAGATTTCCGTGTGTGTTTAGAATTTGTACAAATCACTCAAGAAATACTCAAAGTAACCGTGAGAGAGAAAAGAGTAGTTACTGAGAAAATGTACATTTGAAAAACACCAGTTTTCATTCCTTGCATTTTAATAAAAAGTTTTTAAGTTCTTCATTTACAATTTCCTTTACATTTTTGCCATTTTCTTACTTGCAAGTTATTTACATTTCTCCATTTATTTCAAGAAGCAAAGTTTTATCATTTCTGTCGAACAATACGAAAGTTGGTGAAAACCATGATGAATTCAATAAACAAAAGGTTTTCTAACACAAATTGTCAAAATTGTTAAAGCATATTGTCCTAGGATTTGTTTGATCGGTTCTTTAAGTAAACTAATTTTTCATAAATTAGGAGATCAGCGGTTGTTTGCGAATTTTCCAAGCAAACAACGCCACCATTTAAACAAATAAAAGATGAATCGTTGAAGTCCAAAGAGGTAAATATATCTCAGGCGACATTTCTAATTCCAACAGCAATTTCGACGTCGCTTTCGATGATAACTCCGACATCAATTTAAAACACGCAGAAACGAATATCTTCGCCATTTTATGCTCAGTCGGTATTCACCAAACCATTTTCATGGTCACCGGAAAAATCACCTGAACAACAACGGTCACCAAAATTACAACGACCACTACTAAAACCATCAAATTTGTAGTTTCTGGTATCACTTCCGGTCAGACCACCGGCGGAGCCACCACCATTATCAGACAGCTTCCATTATTTTAATTTTTTTATTAGTATTGTAGAAAAAAAAAAGTAGGAAAAAAAAGAAGAAAAAAAGAAACAAAGAGAGAGAAAAAATGAAGAAATAGAAGAAGAAATAGAGAGAGAATGGCATAAAAAAAGAAAAAAGTAGAGGAAGAAAAGAAAAAAGAAAAGAAAAAGAGAAATAAAATGAACGAGAGAGAAGAAAACAGGAAAGAGAGGAAATAAATAATAAAAAGACCCACTAGACCCACGTGCCCCATATATTCACAATATCTTCAAGGAAAACTCTGTTCCCCACTTACCTCAAATCTGGACAAATTCAACCTTATTGGGGTCCACGCTCTCTCACCTAACCCCATCACTTCCCAACTCAGTTTTTCCGCTCCCCAAGATAACCCTTTCCCATGTGACAATTTTTTGGTTTATTACAAACTTTGAGGACAAAGTTTTATTTGGACCGGATAGTAATGATAGAGAATATTTATTAATTATTAGTTTGGATTTAATTAGTATTTTAATATATTAGTTAATATTATATTCTAGAAGTTTCAAAGTTCTTTGTGATTGTGTCACTTTGATGGCTAAAATATATTAAGAGTAGTATTTAAAGTGCAGTGTTCTATTTGTATTTGATCAATCAAATGAAATCAAAAGTTATCTTTTATCATCTTTTATCTTTATTCTTTTAGATAATTTAATATTATCTTATTAGTTTTAAAATTTTTATCATGTTTTGTTAGGTTCTAATTTTGCATCCTATCAATTGGTGCTTTCATTCTTGAACATCAAGACCTCTTATGGTATACCCATCTTTCTCATGTTTCACCACTCTATTTTATCATCCCAACACAACCACTGTTACACCCTCATTCCCTTCTTTTTCATGAGAAATTTTTTCACCTTATTTCCCAAATACTCATGTACAACTCCATCACCATGCTTATACTTTAATCATAGGTATACACCTCATTATTCATACTACTACAACAATTGTCACATACAACAACAACCAACAAACACCTCTTCCATAATTGGTCAAAAATACCATACCTATTCTAGTAATTAGAAGAGATTTTGAGAAGCATTTACAAGTGTTTCATCTCAGTTTTAAAAAAATTCTAAAAAAAATTCTCAAAAGTTTTCTCATTTACAAAGAACTTTTCCGGCGAAATTTTCGACATCTTCTCCGGCAAAATTTTCAGCAGATTCTTCAGCATCACTTTCAAAGTTAACTCCGACGACATCTCTGGTATCACTTCCGGCAACGATTTTGAAGAAGTTTTTGGTTTCGGATCTGTCAGAAAATATGCTACCGGAATCACCAGATCCGCCACCATTTAAACAAACAAAAGATGAATCGTTGAAGTCCAAAGAGGTAAATATATCTCAGGCGACATATCTGATTCCAACAGCAATTCCAGCGTCGCTTCCGGCATAACTCCGACATCAATTCAAAACACGCTGAAACGAATATCTTC
Source organism: Lathyrus tuberosus (assembly GCA_022829125.1). Taxonomy (NCBI): domain Eukaryota; kingdom Viridiplantae; phylum Streptophyta; class Magnoliopsida; order Fabales; family Fabaceae; genus Lathyrus; species Lathyrus tuberosus. Next base: position 1,367,852 of record JALAZF010000769.1, read on the forward strand.
GCCATTTTATGCTCAGTCGGTATTCACCAAACCATTTTCATAGTCACCGAAAAAATCTACTAAACAACAACGGTCACCGAAATTACAATGACCACTACTAAAATCATCAAATTTGTTGTTTCCGGTATCACTTCTGGTCAAACCACCGGCGGAGCCACCACCATTATCAGACAACTTTCATTATTTTAATTTTTTATTAGTATTGTAGAAAAAAAAAAGAGAGAAGAAGTAGGAAAAAAAAGTGAAAAAAAAAAGAAGAAACAAAGAGAAAAAAATGATGAAGTAGAAGAAGAAATAGAGAGATAATGGCAGGAAAAAAAAGAAAAAGTGGAGGAAGAAAAGAAAAAGAGAAACAAAATGAACGAGAGAGAAGTAAACAGGAAAGAGAGAAAAATAATAATAAAAAAACCTACTAGAGCCACGTGCCCCATATATTCACAATATCTTTAAGGAAAACTCTGTTTCCCACTTATTTCAAATCTGGACAAATTCAACCTTATTGGGGTCTACGCTCTCTCACCTAACCCTATCACTTCCCAACTCAGCTTTTCCGCTCCCCAAGATAATCCTTTCCCATGTGACAATTTTTTGGTTTATTAAAAACTTTGAGGACAAAGTTTTATTTGGACCGGATAGTAATGATAGAGAATATTTATTAATTATTAGTTAGGATTTAATTAGTATTTTAATATATTAGTTAATATTATATTCTAGAAGTTTTTAAGGTCTTTGTGATTGTGCCACTTGGATGGCTAAAATATATTAAGAGTAGTATTTAAAGTGTAGTGTTCTATTTGTATTTGATCAATCAAATGAAATCAAAAGTAGAGGAAGAAAAGAAACAAGAAAAGAAACAAGAAAAGAAAAAGAGAAACAAAATGAACGAGAGAGAAGAAAATAGAAAAGAGAGAAAATAAAATAAAAAGATTCACTAGACCCACGTGCCTCATATATTCACAATATCTTCAAGGAAAACTCTGTTCCCACTTCAAATTTGGACAAATTCAACCTTATTGGAATCCACGCTCTCTCACCTAACCCTATCACTTCCCAACTCAGCTTTTCCGCTCCCCAAGATAACCCTTTCCCATGTGACAATTTTTTGGTTTATTATAAACTTTGAGAACAAAGTTTTATTTGGACCGGATAGTAATGATAGAGAATATTTATTAAGGCTTAAATAGTGTTTTGGTCCCTGTAAGTTGGCGAGATTTTGGTTTTAGTCCCTGTATCTTTTTTTTTTCGGTCCAAGTCCCCACATGTTCATTTCCTTTTGGTTATAGTCCCTGCCGTCAATGAAACGTTTAAAAAAAGCTGAGTTGGCAGACGGTGCTGAGGTGGAGTATTCTTTTATCATTTCTTGTTTAATTTTCTTTACACACGTGGATTTAATCATTTACCCCCATAACATTTCATCAAATGTAGTTTCCCTCTTTTTCCTTTAAGTCCCTGTAAATTAGGGTTTGTCTTTCCATTTCCATCTTTCTCTTTTCCACCTCAGTCATAGCGCAGGGAAGGTGAAGGGTGCTTGTACGAATACGAGTGAGCTTCCAAATCGAATCATCCAGGTATGGTTTTCACTGTGAATTTGCATTACGGAGGAAAGTTTGTTAGGCATGGTGTAGTGTACTACCTAGGTGGGGATAAGGTAGAAGTAGACATTGACCCTGATAGGTGGAGCTTCTTTGAAGCAACCGGTATAGTTAAAGATATTTGCAAACTTGAAATCAATGATTATTGGCTATGGTGGTATAACATTGTATCGGGTAAACATGCAAGGGTAGTTAGTGATGTTGATGCTGCTAAGATTTATGAACACTCTGTTGAAAATAGTTGTAGTGTAGACCTTTTTGTTGAGCATAGAGTTGTGGAAGAATGTGTTAATGATGTGGAAACTGACAATGTTATCGAAAATGGTGTTCTTGAGAATGATGTTGAAACCGTCAATGTAGAAGCTGACAATGTAGAAGCTGACAATGTAGAAGCTGACAATGTAGGTAATGTTGAAGCTGAGACAGTTATGGATGATGGTGTTCCTCATGTTGAAGGTGACACAGTTGGTGTTGATAATGTAAGTAATGTTGAAAGTGATAGTTTTGATAGTGATGATAGTGATGACAGTGATTACAAATTGTCATTTGAGGACAGTGAGGATGAAAGAGCCCTTGGTTTGGATGATGGATTTGATGCTGTAGAAAAAACCCCTGCAAGGGTTAAGCAGGTAGCAAAGAAACATAGGAAAACTCCATCAAAGATAAGAAATGTTGAAGCAGCTGGGGGTTCATCTAGTGGGAATATAGTTGGTAATGAAGGGATTGAAACTAATTATTTAAGTGATGATCTAGGGAGTAGTGATCCAGATGCATCAGATGAAGAGAAAGGACCAGCATATCCTAGATTTAAGATGGAGGAATTGGACAAGGATTACCAGTTCAAAGTTGGGTTGGAGTTTGTTTCTCTGCAGGAGTTTAAGGAGGCAATAACTGAATGGTCAGTCTTGAATGGAAGAGAGATAAAGTATCTGAAAAATGACAAAGTTAGAGTGAGAGTGGTGTGCAAGGGAAAATGTGGTTTTTTGGCTTTGGTTAGTAAAGTGGGAAATAAACACACGTATCGAATGAAGAAATGGTTTGGTACTCACACGTGTGGTAGGGTTTTAAATAACACTACTGCTAACTCCAAGTGGATTGCTAAGACTGTAGCGGCTAGGATGGCTTCATCTGATGGAATCAAACTTCGCGATATTGTGACTGATATTAGGACAAGTTATTCTGTAGGTATTAGTATGAACAGGGCATGGAAGGCTAAGCAAATAGCAAAGGCTTTGGTTGAAGGTGATGCCACAAAGCAATATACACTTTTGTGGAGGTATTCTGCTGAATTAAGGAGGGTCAATGCAGGCAACACTTGTAAAATTAATGTCACAAGAATTGCACCCACAATTCAACCCAGATTTGGTTGTTTTTACTTCTGCTTTGATGGAATCAAAAAGGGATTCACCACCGCATGTAGACCATTCATTGGTGTTGATGGCTGTCATCTAAAGACAAAATATGGAGGAACTTTGCTTGTGGCTGTTGGAAGGGATCCTAACGACCAATACTATCCATTGGCCTTTGGTGTATGTGAGACTGAGACAAAGGAGTCATGGAGGTGGTTCTTGACATTGCTTCTGGAAGACATTGGGCAAGAAAAAAGATGGGTCTTCATCTCAGACCAACAAAAGGTACATTTCATCAGATCTATATTTTGATTATGTTTTTGATTTGGTCCCTGAAAATGTCTTGTTGTTTAGAATCAGGTCCCTTATTTTATTGTTTGTTTTGCTGTCAAGGGCTTAATTCCAGTATTTGAGGAGATGTTTGAGAGGATGGAGCATAGGCTTTGTCTTAGGCATCTATATGCCAATTTCAAAAAGAAGTTTGGTGGTGGCACCAAAATCAGAGACTTCATGATGTCTGCAGCAAAGTCAACATATATACAAGCATGGGAGGCAAAGATGAAAGAGCTAAAGGCATTTAATCCTAAGGCTTGGGAGTGGTTGGCCAAAATACCAACAAAATTATGGTGTAAGCATGCTTTTTCATTCTATCCCAAATGTGATGTGTTAATGACTAATGTATCTGAGGCTTTCAATAGCACAATACTAGTGGCTAGGGATAAACCAATATTGACAATGTGTGAATGGATAAGGAACTATCTGATGAATAGAAATTGTACATTAAGAGAAAAAGCTGATAGGTGGGAACATAGGATAATGCCAAGACCTAGAATTAGGTTAGATAAAGAAGTAGAACATGCTGGCAATTGGATTCCAACTTGGTCTGGTGACAGTATTTGGCAAGTTGAACATATTCATAACAAACAAATGTTCATAGTTGACACATCTAAGAGAACTTGAACTTGTAACTTTTGGGAGTTGGTAGGCATACCATGTAGACATGCAGTTGCTGCCTTAGGGTTTAGGAATCAAAAACCAGAAGACTATGTAGATGATTGCTACTCCAAAGAAACATATGTGGCATGCTATGACTTCAACATTAGCCCAATTAATGGCCAAGACATGTGGCCTGAAGTTGACACTGAGGAAATGTTGCCTCCATCATACAAGAGAGGCCCTGGTAGGCCAAAGAAGTTAAGGAGAAGGGAACCTGATGAAGATCCTAACAAAACAAGGACACATACTACTTATTGTTGTACCAAATGTGGAGTGCATGGACATAATGCCAGGAGTTGTTTGGTTGAAGTGCCTGACCCTGAAGCTCAGAAAAGAAATGTATCATTTGAATATCAATTATGTTTACAAATTGTGTTATTGTTATCATTGATATTGATTGCTGATATTTATTTGTGCAGAGAAAACCTAAGAAAACTGCTACACAGACATCACAGCCAACTGAAGATGAGGCATCAAGTGAAGAACAACAACAACAAAATGACCAACCAACTGAACATCAACAGAATCCGAGTAATGCTGATATTGAGGCTCCAACTGAACAACAGCAGGGAACACAATGTTATGTGGATCCAGAATTTGAAATGCTTGCAGCAGATCTCTGTGCAGCTTTTGAAGCAACACAAGCCCAACCCAATATCAATGACATCACTGCCAAAATTCCAGCTAATCCCCAAGTTGCTAATGTGGAAGTTGCTAATGAACAACCTGTACATGCTTCACAAGGAGTTGGTGACTCTCAGCCAAATTACATTTTGTCTGCACCTATCAAAGAAGGTGGTGGCTCACAGCCAACTGTTGAAGTTGGTAATGACCAACCTGTTCATGCAGCTCCACCAAAGCAACATGATCCTAAACCAGTTGAGTCTAATACTGAGTTAACTATTATGATGTTTGGTCTGCTGATCTTTTTCTAATTCTGAATGTTTTTTATGTGACTTTGTAGGCCAAACAACCCAGACAAAAGGTGGCAAGGAAGTTGGAATTGAGGAGAAGTGAAAGAACAAGGGCACTAAGATGCAAAAAGCTTAAGGGAGAAGGAAGTAGCCAAGACCAACCATGGACTATGTAGACAATGGCCTGTTTTGAATTATGTTGTACTTTTGATTCCATCTAGGAGTTTTTTGTTAACTATCATGACTACAATACTGCTTTGGCTTTAGCCTTGTAGTTAAGGCATTTATGTATTTCGTCCCCAACAATGTATTATGACTTAAGTATTTATTTTGTTATGACTTTAAGTATGAAAATTATCAAAATATGGTTTAAGTACAACTGCAAGCACAATGATCAACTTAATTGAATTCATATACTGAACAATATAATTGCATTCATATACTGAACAAAACCAAAACATGTTTTTCATTCATCATATGGTACAGGGACCAATTCCAAAATACAATAATGTTACAAGGACTTAAAGACAAAAAAACTGAACAACAACACAAACAAATTGGATTCACCATTTCAGATAACCAAAGAACATCCCCCATGAAACAACCAACAATAGCATCAATAGATTCACTTTTCTCTTCTCCTTCTCCAGCTTAATCTTCATCTTTGTTTTTTTACCATTTTCAATCTCCTTGACCATGAACCCCAAATCCTTCACCACTTCAGAGCAGTTGCAACCACCTAAACATCTAACATCACTTGTTGGATTTCTTTCAAGCTCATCGTCCCAAATAAACAACTTGCAACCAGACATTAATCCTGAATTTTGACACTTCCAAAATCGTCTCTTAGGGTTTTCAAATGAATTTGACATAAACATTTTCATGCTTCTATTACAACCACAAATCGGTGCTTGACCATGATGAGAGTTCGCAGAAGAAAACGAGGCCATGGATGTTGAAGGTATAAGAAGAAGAGAACAGAGCCAATGTAGAAGAAAGAAGAAGACAACAGTGCCAATGTAGAAGGAAGAAGAAGCAAAACAAATTTGTAATGTTTTTTGTATTTGGTCCCTCTTTATTTAACGGTCCATTGATTAAATCCACGTGTGTAAAGAAAATTAAACAAGAAATGATAAAAGAATACTCCACCTCAGCACCGTCTGCCAACTCAGCTTTTTTTAAACGTTTCATTGACGGCAGGGACTATAACCAAAAGGAAATGAACATGTGGGGACTTGGACCGAAAAAAAAAAGATACAGGGACTAAAACCAAAATCGCGCCAACTTACAGGGACCAAAACACTATTTAAGCCATTTATTAATTATTAGTTAGGATTTAATTAGTATTTTAATATATTAGTTAATACTACAAGTTTCTAAGGTATTTGTGATTATGCCACTTGGATGGCTAAAATATATTAAGTAATATTTAAAGTGTAGTGTTCTATTTGTATTTAATCAATCAAATAAAATAAAAAATTATCATTTATCATCTTTTATCTTTATTTTCTTAGTTTAGATAGTTTATTTATCTTATTAGTTTTAGAATTTTTATCATCTTTTGTTAGGGTTCTAATGCATCCTATCATGAACATATGTAACAATTCAATCCTTATGGTTTAATAGCACCACCAACACCTAGAATAGCCAAATCTGTAAGTGCTTATTCACGTAACGTTTTTTCATGCTGCGTCCAAACGGGATTCTTGTCTCATGTTTTGGTCACTTTCAACAACTATTTTGTGTGAAAAGCTTTCCAGAGAAAATAATCATATAGTCTGTCAGGAAAGTTTACAGTTCAAGAATTAAGTTTTCTCGTTGATTTTTTTTCTAACCTGTTTTTAGCCAAATTTGTTTCTAACTTGTACCTAACATTCTGTCAAAACAGTAGATGTGAGACATGAAATATCAATTGAAATAGTATTGCAAGGTTTATAGCCATGAGCAAGATGAAATAAAGTAGGAGTATAAAAAAATACGAATAGTGTGCAGGAGTCTTCATATGTGCGGATTAACCAGGTGAACTTCATATTTGATTATTCTCAACAATATCAAAGGGCTAGACTTGGATTTGATAAAGCATCAGCATACTCTTTCTCTCATGTCAGGATAGACTTGGATTCCATCAATGATAGATACATTAATAAATCTTATAGCAGCATTAATCAGAACAAAGCAATTTAGATATATGAAAAACACAGAAGGCTGTGCAGCAATAGTTGCAGAACAGACATTAAAGATGGAGTTTTAAACATACAGATAGAGTATAAGCCAACAGTGGCGTTACTACACATTACACAATCCAACCATTTGATCTAACTGAACTTCTTCCTCTATGATGTTCAGAATAATTTTGTTTACAAGCTATAATTGTTCTAATAAGAAAAAAATTCACACTACACATTATGAGTGTATTAGTCTGGATCTACAAATCATCCAAAGGGGTATGTTGCTGCTTGAAAACTACCTTCATAACATGTAAAGGGTCTATTAGGAGATAATGGTAGCAACAAGGAAAACTACCTTCATATTAAGTTTATAAGAACCAATGTAACACTGTAGTGGCTTCTTAATTATCAATAAAGCTACTGCTACTCACAGGACTCACAGAAAATGTGCAGTTTTACATTATACATATAAAATAAACCCCAAATCTCAAGTGGTTTTTGTGCTTAGGTTGCTGTAAGGGTTGCAATTAAATGCAGAAAATAAGTTGTGACTACAACGAGTGAAAAGATCTTGTAGCAATTTCATTTAATGAAACTGTATCAAATTACACATACTACGGAATCCATCCAAGTGAAAAAATAGAGAAGACAACTAGGACAGAAGTTCTAGAAAGAAAGGATTGGAGAATTTCCAGAAGTCAAAATATGGCCTTCCACAAAATATCACTAACTTTAATGTCACAAGGACAGTAAGGCATTAACGAAAATTCCTACAAAAATGCAAAACAATTTTGTGCATCACTATCACCATAGATAACCAATGAGATAGGGTAACCTTCCACCCCAAAATTTGCATATGTGTGTCCCTACTACCATGACACGTTAGGCTAGCCTGTGATTGTGCAACACACTCAACAATATTAGGCAAATTCTTGAAGGTTACATGTCCATATCTCATAGGAAAGAAAACCTCAACAAATGTATATAGTTGAACTTTATTTGTGAAGAAACTTCCAAACACCCTCCAGTCAGAAACTGAAATCTCTAAGTGAATTTTATGGCATTTTGAAATAATCTCCTTGGCAAGGTCGGACCTTCTCTGAAGTCTATTTTGAAGGCTAGTCAAAATCATATATTTTCATTCCGCCTCCAACAATGACCATCACCGTTATTACAAAGCTTGTCCAAGCAAGAAGAACAAACACAAATTTAAAATGCAAAGCCAATGAATTAGCAATAAAAATGTACTTGGCAATCCACATAGATGCCAATATAATCTTGGACAAATTCACTTATGATTACCACTACTAGAAAGATATTCTCAACCAATGTCTTGATGATCCCCCATTAAAACATAGCCTTGAATTGGTAATCAGATAAAAGAGCAGTCACGGTTGGGGCAATAACAAAAGCACAAACAAGAATTAGCAAAAAATTTGATAATGGGAGAAGAATGACAGTGTCCAAGTGGGCTTTCAAAAGTGAGTTGAACCACATATTTACAAAGATGGTGGATAACAAATCGGGATTCATCCAACCAATTATGGAGCATCAACTCCACTTGCAATATTCCAATCATTCATGTAAGAATCTGAAATGGTTGATTCAATGTTGCGTTGAGTCTTTGGATGGCTGCCTCCAAACCGCTCATACAAGTATCATTCACCATGGTGATGGATGAAAGCATCAATGTAAGGGTTGCAATTATTTGCAGAAAATACGTTGACTTCAATATGAGTGAAAGGATTTTGTACAATTTGATTTAATGAAACTGTATCAAATTAAACATATTATGGAATCCATCCAATTGAAGAAATAGAAAAGATAACTAGTACAGAAGTTCTGGCAAGAAAGGAAGGGAGAATTTCTGGAGGGAGATAATATAGAGTTTCCATAATTTCTTTCATGCCTTTCGCATCATTCCTCCTTTCTCTTTATAACGATTTCTTATTAGTAATATCCCTTTAACTATTGGATCAAATGACATGTGTCCCTTTCTTTCTAACTAACTTGTGATGACTCCATTTTAATGACTTGGCTTTTCTCTATTGGTATCATAACAGTTGCTTACCATGACTCAAATGGAAGTATTCTTGGGAACCTTATTGCATGTGAAGGCACAGACCAAGCAACTGAATCTGTATCTTTCATATATGCTTCTCTAATTGACTCTTTGATTCATACTCATCATGAAGATGAGAAATTGGTGGTTGACACAAACCATTGACCATAACTTCGTGGTTTATTCCTAATCAAAGAACTGAATTCTAATGCTAATGTTTAGTAAGCAATTGCTTCATTTGAGAAGAAATATTTACTTTAGCTGCAAATGTGAAATGTCTTACATTTAACAAGGATAAGCAAGAAAATCAGGAACAAGCCACAATACCAAGCAAAATCACAACAAAAAATCAGTAACAAGTAAACAAGCAGGTTAAACACAAGAACAAGCAAAAATACACAGAAGGCAGATGAATACTTGCAGAAACCATAAATGAATATAAGGAATGTGAATGGACTAGCAAAAACCACATACATGAAGAAACAAATGGAGGCTCCAGATAAACTACTCAAAACACAAGGAACATTGATGAAAACTTGAGTCAGTAAAGAGTGAGAAGACGGGCGCTAGGGCTCGCGAGAATTGCAGAGCTAAGAGAGCAAGAGTTGCAGCACGGAGAGAGCGAGAGTTGCAGCACGGAGAGAGTGAGAGTTGAATCTGTGTGCCATAGTGCCAATCCAAACTCCATTTTGCCATAGTGATAGATTCTGTGCTTCCCTCCAAACAATACAGGCTATGACATATATACAGGTACGACCAAAAGTAATAAAGAGAAATTCATTAGGAGACCTAAAAGAGCAAAAAAGAATGTATGCCTCTTTAACTGTGTGCCAGAGAATGCTTCCTGCAGATACATTTATGCAGCTTTTTCGCAATTAAATTAATATGTTACACTCGAAGCTACATCCTAATAGCTATTCATAGAATACACATGAAGCTGAAAATGGAACATGCAATACTAGTCATAACAAAATATATAGAGGACATGAAAAAAAAATGGGGAAAAGTCCTTTTAAGAACATTGAAGTTTTTATTACATTACATGCATCACTATCCATGAGCATATGTTTCAAAGGAAATCCACAAGAAAGAAGCACTGAAGTGGCCAATATAAGTGCTATGTATTGTTATTATCCAAGATTAATTAGCGAAAATATAGAAACCTTGGTATACTAGATGTCAAACTCGTCAACAATCACTTAAGAAAATTTCTCCTACAATAGTTTTTGGCATGGAAACTGTGTAACCTAACAACAAAAGAATTACAAATACCAGGATTCTCACGACGTCGCCCGCATAATTTTTAGGCCACTAAACTACCGCTTTGAGCCTCCACAGCCTCCTTTTCCGTTTCCTTGACAGCTCTAACTAGGGCTCTAGTGATGCCCTTCAGATATAAACCTTTTTCTTTCATTTCTTCTTGCAGCTTCTCTGCTCTTTCCCAATCCAAAGCCTTCAAGCAGAGAGACTGGATCAGCTTCTCGTATTCATCGGCAGAAGCACGTACACCAAAATCCTTCATCTCGGACAACAACTCCAAAGCCTCATCAAATCGTTCCAATTTGCAATATCCACGGATTAGAGTGTGATACATTACAGGGCTCAATTTTAAATGATTCTTTTTAGCTTCTTCCAAGATCTTCCTAGCCTGTTCCATCTCACCTCCATTCGAATAAGCACTAGCAATAACAGAGTATGAATACACATCTGGTTTCAAACCCCTACTTTCAAGTAGCCTCAAAATCTCCACAGCTTGTTCAATTTCCCCAGCTTTAGAGTAACCAGTAATGACATAATTGAAAACAGCATTTCCAGGAAGTGGACCATCAGCAATCATTTTCAAAACCAACTGCTTGGCCGCATCAACATCTTTAACCCTGCACAAGGCTCGAACAACAGCCGAAAACGGCTTGATTGCTCGCTTCCTCCTCTCTACGGGAATATCATTCAACACCTCCAAAGCCAGTGGTACAGTTTCATTTTTATGACATAGATGAGAAGCCAAAAAGTTAACAGAAGACAAAGGTGGATACCTCTTGTTCTCTACTGCTGCCATATACACTGCATGAGCTTCTTTAGCCTTTTCGCCCTTACACAACCAAGACAATATTCTACCAATTTTTTCACCATCCGGAATTATCTGAGCATCAAGCATCTTCTGACACACAGACCAAGCCAAATCAAAGTCCGATCTCCTTGAAAGAGCTTCAATTGTAAAATAATAAGTGTCTGCATCCGGAACACACTGAAACCCCTCAAATTTTTCAAATACCCCTAGAGCAGCTTTCCCTTTCCCCAATTTTGAGAATGAACTTACTAACTCATTAAGAATGGTAACATTGATAACCCCAAATTCTTTCTCCCCAATTTCATTCACCAAATCCCAGAGAGAGTATACATCTTTGTCCCTTATGGATCGACCACTGTTGCATATTGTGATAACAAAAGACTCTAGAACTTGGGTGGTTACTACATGTGAATTCTCACTCCAAGCCCATTTGAAAAACCTCACAAGATTCTCACCCAACACAGTTTCTATTGATTCAATTGCTTTGATAACAAAATCTTGACGTATAGTCAAATTCATATTATCAAGAGAAGACTCAAACGACCCATCAGCACTACTCTGCAGAAGAGAAACAACTTTCTCCAATTTATCATCATCAATCTGGAAAGCTTCCGTTTCCTCTTCTTCAACTACTTCTACAGAACTGTATTCATCATTCTGAACACTGACATCATCATTCACGAGGTGAACAGTACCATCTTCGTTTTGTGAAGAATGAGAATCGACGGGAACCTCATTTTCAGTGGCGATTTGTTGAGAGAAGAATCTAGGGTTGTTAATAACGTTGGGGAAGTTTGAAAGTTGAGGAGAACCTAAGGAAGAAGAAACAGTTGATTGTGTGGGGTTTGTTATGAAATTAGAGAGAGGAACCTGAATCGGTGAGGCGTATGCGGCGTTGTAGTTACGAAGAATAGCGCATCTTTGTCTTGCAAGTATCGACCGCCACATTTTTTCTTTCGATCTGAAACAATGGCGGCACTACCTCCTTCTCCGGTAGGGTTCAGTGAGCTACGGCGGCTCTGGAAGAGAAATGAGAATGCTAGATATGGTGAAGGGGTAGAATTGGGATATTAAAATTTCACTAAGCTTTTGATTTTTAATGTCGGTTTCTTATAATAGGGTTTCGATTTTATGTGTATTTTAAAGGATTTTTAACCCAAATTTCAAATTTATTCCTAAAATAATCCTGGCTTCAAAAAACTTTCTAAAGTATTTAACCTTAAAAAAAAAAAAGAATAAAGTGGTGTTGTCGTGCCAATTGGCGACTGACACTTAATTTTTTAATGATGACGCCGATTAGATTGGCGAATGTACATGGTATTGTCAATCTAATTTGCGCAAGTGTACAAATTGCCAAAGGAGACGTCAATTAGTCTGACATTAATATATATTGTGATTTTTTTTTAGTATAAGTAGTAAACATTAATATTTAAATTAAAATATTTTTACAAACACTAACGATGACGATCGGGTTAGTTATACCGCACATTGGTTCCACACACCCTAGCTACCCTAATTCATTGCACTCGTTATTGATTCACTCTAAGTATTTGAGGATTCGGGGTCTCAGGAACATCACCAAAATCCCTAAGAAGTTCTTGCATTTCTAAGAAGTATTGTGTATGGAGCGACACACTGCCATAACTGAGTTCGCGATCCATGTCAGAGTAGTTGGGATGTGTTGATGGGGTTATTGGTGTGCGACCTGGGCGATTGAAGGGGACATTGGTGTGAATGATTTGTTGGAGAAATGTTGAAATGGTTGTTGTGGTGTTTGATAGTCATATGGTTGTTGTGATGTTTGGGCATTTTGGCTATGGTGTGATGTTTGAGCGTTTTGGCTATGGTATGAGGAAAGGTTGGTGTTATATGTTTCTTGGGTGTTTTGGCTATGGTAGGATGTGTGTTAGAGCATATGCTTTTTGGGTGTCTTGATAATAGTTATTTTGTTGGCGATGGTATGGGGGACGCTCTTTGTATTATGGTTGGGTGTCTGACATGTTTTGATTGTGGGTTTATAGGTCAATAATTTTGTTGGGCAGGGGTTACGAGTAACAAGTCTAGTAATGTTTTAGGCGTTAGCCGTTGAAGCTTTTTGTGTGTAAGTTGTTTGTTGTGGGTCGTATAGATACCTATCTTCGGAGACAAACCCAGTTGCAACCATTTTCTACCAAGCCATATAAGTATTATTTGGTATAGATGGGGTTGGCATCACAACGTCATATAAGACATGGTCACGATGGTTCCTCCATTTACAACACTCAAATTTAGCGAAATCCTTCCAATTATCAAAGTTCCATTGTTCATTAATTTTCCGTTGGTGCCATTGTCCGAGGCACGTCGGGGGATCTGGGATGTTTTGAAGCATTCTGAACAGCAGCTTCACACGGTCACTATAATGCATCTCCACAGTGGTGAACCTGTTGATTGACGTGCATGCAGTTTAAACGGTTGTATCTTCTTCTCTGACTTCATGTTGATGTTCCAAGTTTAGATGCTTATTGGGTTATCATCCAATAAGTCGACACCCAAATGATAATTGCAAATTGAATTTGTGAAGTTGGTTTATCCATTGAACGTCTTATCATCAATAGGCAGCCCCAATAACATGTACACGTCCTCTAGCGTTGCGACACATTCACCGGTTGAAAAAAAAGTATATCTCGGGTCACCATCTTTCTTGTAAATCTAGTATAAACTTTATCAACCAAATAAGACATGATTTTTCTAACATGTCCAAAACCTGCGAGCTCAATATAAGGTTCAAGAAAAATGTCGGGGGTAACATATGCGTGTTGACGAATACGAAATCTAGATGGATCCTACAAAAAAATTGTAGTTTTTTTTATAATGTGTTAGAAAAAATATAACATATAGTTGTGAATAAAACACTTACATAAGTCTCTGTAACGCCCACATATAATTAATGCATCAAACCACATATTATAGATGAGTTTCACTTTTGGTATTGAAACATAATAAGTTCCTAGTTAACACATTATACACATAAATGCCTCTAATACAAAAACCCTAAAAGTCTAAGGCATTACATATACAAGATGTTCCAAAAAGATAAAAACTAAGAACTAGATCAAAACAATGATCTCAAAACATAACGCCGTAGCGGAAGCCATGCCATCACAAAACTACGATCCATAAGGAAAGTCAAATAACCTTGTCTTTACCCTTCGCCGAACCTGCAGAACCTGTGATGTAAACAACAACAGTGGGGTGAGATACATCAAATCTCAGTGAGTTTCCTATCTTAAAGTCCTCTCGGCTTTACAAGGTTCTAATACTCCTAACTCATGTCCAAGGGGAAAGGGGAAAGACCATGAGTGCACACACGAGTAACCATCACGGTGAGCCTGTAAACTCACACTAGTACCGAAGTACCTCCTGAGCCTGTAAGCTCAAGGACTCACAAATCAATAACCAAATACCAAGGTATCCCCTTTTCCCGTCCGCTTCTACGTCTAGAAGACGATTCGAGTCATGGATCCTTGTAGCTACTTGACATACGATTGGATTCGGGATCACCGGTCCGTACACCGTGATCCGTCACTTCTCACGGCCCGTACACCGTCACAAGTCTCTTTACCCGTAGGCTCCAATCGTACTTAACACGGGACTCAAACCTGCCAAGTAGTTGTGCATAACGTTTCAGAGGAGGTGCTCGAGTCTCATGAAACTACACCGCAAGAAATAGTGGTTATGATTTAAAATACACACGCCTCGGCCTTTCATGCACGAGCGTTGCCACACATGGAACAACTCACACTTCGGACACATTTTTGGTAATAATCCTCACTCTTTCTAGTCCATATTTTAACATGCATATTCAATTACAATCATGTTAACCAATAGTAGGATAGGCATGCATCTCACAATTGCATAATAAAATAATTTATAACAATTACAACATAATTAAAACACTTTTGAACTTTCTCGATTATTTAGTCGGTCGGTAAAATTAACATTTTTCACTTCCATTGGAAAGAATATTTCCTTAGCTTCACAACGATATAAAGAACTCTTAAATCAGATAAACGAGTCAAAAGTTACAGATTTTTGAAGAAAAGGAAAACATTCGATCCCAGGAAAATTCGCCTGGCGAATCTGGAATTCGCCTGGCGAATCCCTCACGCCAGTACTTCGCCAGTGTTTTGCCTGGCCAATATTCCTTCGCCAGAACTTCGCCTGGCGAATCTGGTGGCGAAACCCCAATTTTAGAAAAATTAATAGTTCCAGTAGCTAACACCATTCTGTCTCAACAAATTCGCCTGGCGAATCTGGAATTCGCCTGGCGAATCCCTTCCGCCAGTACTTCGCCTGGCGAGATGGTGGCGAGAGTCAATCCGCCTGGCGAATCTGAAATTCGCCTGGCGAATCACACCAGAACCAGAATTCTTCCCTTACGGGTTCCATGGTTCCAAGGTCCCAAAAATCACCATTCCAACCCAAAACGATTCCAACTAGCACAACCAAGCACAATTAATGTTCATAAGCATAGAATGATCATACTATACAATTTATACCGATTTTTAACCGTTAGATTACCGATTTCCAAAGATTCTAACCTAACTCAAATATCTCCAAAACTCTAAAACTAAAGTTCTAACTAGAACCCACCTGGATTAGAAGTTGAAGATGAAGGAGATGAGATGAATTGATGAAGGATTGATGATGATTTGCTCTTGAAATCTTGAATTTCTTCTCTTTTTCCTCTTCTCCACTTTTCTCTCCTTCCTTTTCTTTCTTTCTTCTTTCTTACTTCTCTTACTATCTTTTTCTTTTATTTGGAAAGTGGGAGGAAAAGAAAACACATAGTAACTATCACTAATAAATAATACTACTAAAAGTCCAAAAAGTCTCTTAATTCCAAATTAGTAAAATACCTCAGAGTCAGATAATATTAATTGGATTTATTCTCAGTTCCGCAGTTACTCTAATTATTCTATCGAATAATTTCTTAGAGTACACTGGACTCAGTTGATCACAATAAAATATTATCCGGAGAAAAATATGGGGTATTACATCCTCCCCCCCTTAAATAGAAATTCGTCCTCGAATTTAGAATATTACCTGAACAGATGTGGATAAGAATCTCGCATTTCCGATTCTAGTTCCCAAGTAGCATCACCCGGATGCGTCATATCCCATTGCACCTTAACGAGTGAAATATCTTTGTTCCTTAACACTTTGGTTTCCCTTCCCACAATACAACTCGGTTGTGGTTCAAAGGTCAAATCCGCTTCTATTCCCACGGATTCTGGTAGAATTGGCTGAAGAGGATCAGGAATAAACTTACGGAGCTGAGATACGTGAAAAACATCATGCATTTCAGATAGAGAGGGTGGTAAGGCTAATTTGTAAGCAACTTCACCAATCCTTTCTAAAATCTGATACGGTCCCACGTATCTCGGAATTAATTTGCGTGACTTAAACGGTCCTTTTAATCTCAATCTCGGAGTAACTTTCAGAAATACATGGTCACCCTCCTCAAATTCCAAAGGTCTCCTGCGATTGTCCGCATAACTCTTTTGACGATCTTGTGCTTGTTTAACTTTCTCGCGGATCATTCGAATCTTTTCCGTAGTCTCTTGAATAATCTCGGGTCCCAAAATTCTATCTTCGCCAATTTCAGCCCAACACAAAGGTGTCCTACACTTCCTCCCATACAATGCTTCATACGGAGCCATACCAATGCTCGCATGGTAACTATTGTTATAGGAAAACTCAATTAACGGTAAAAGTTCTTTCCAATTCCCTCTACTCTCTAGCACACATGCTCTCAACATATCCTCCATCGTCTGTATGGTCCGCTCAGTCTGACCATCCGTTTGAGGATGATTCGACGTGCTCAACCGCAAATTCGTACCCATCGCTTGTTGGAACACCTTCCAAAACCTCGAAGTAAACTTCGGATCTCTATCGGACACAATACTAGAAGGAATACCATGCAATCTCACAATCTCAGCAATAAACAACCTTGCAAGATGACTTGCCTTATAAGTAGTCTTCACGACTAAGAAATGTGCAAATTTCGTTAGTCGATCTACGATTACCTAAATAGAATCATACCCACCTTGGGTACGGGGTAAACCCACTGCAAAGTCCATAGAAATACTATCCCACTTCCAAACTGGAATATCCAAAGGTTGCAACAGACCACCCGGTCTTTGGTGTTCAATCTTCACCTGTTGGCACACCGCACATTCTGACACATATTCCGCTATATCCTTTTTCATCCCAGACCACCAATAATCTCCCTTTAAGTCTTGATACATCTTCGAAGAACCAGGATGTATCGTAAAAGTACCTTTATGAGCTTCATCTAAAATCTTCCTTTTCAATGCCTCATCCTTCGGAACACAAATCCGTTGATTAAACAGAACAATCCCATCAGTTGCTCGTGTAAAACCCGGTTGAAGTAACAATCCTTGTAACTCCTCCTCTAACATTTATTTTTGTTGAATCTCAACTCTTAAAGTAGAATCGACATTCAAATTTCCCATAATTACACCCTTCGGAGTCCACACAAACTGGAGATTCAGATCTCTAAACTTTTCCAACAACGAATACTCCAAAATCATCAATTCTGCACTATGAACCATTTTCCGACTTAAAGCATCCGCTACTTTATTCTCCTTTCCTGGATGATACTTCAATTCTAAGTCATAATCCTTTAAGTACTCCATCCACCTTCTTTGTCGCATATTCAACTCCTTTTGGTCAAACAAATACTTCAAACTTTTGTGGTCACTGAACATTTCAAAACGTACACCATACAAATAATGACGCCACACCTTCAGTGCAAACACCACTGCAGCTAGTTCTAAATCATGAGTTGGATAATTCTTCTCATGAACTTTTAACTGTCGAGAAGCATAAGCTACTACTTGACCGCCTTGCATCAGAACACCCCCTAATCCCCTCTTAGAAGCATCACAGAATACTTCGTAAGAGTTGTTAGGATCAGGAATAATTAATACTGGAGCACTCGTCAAGCTTTCCTTCAATTTCATAAAACTTTGTTCACAACCCGAATCCCACTCAAAAGCAAAATCCTTCCGAGTAAGTTTCGTCATTGATAAGGCCAATTGAGAAAAACCTTTAATGAACCTTCTATAATAACCTGCCAAACCCAAGAAACTTCTAACCTCTGAAACATTTCTCGGTCTCTCCCAATTAATCACTGCTTCTACCTTTGATGGATCCACTGCCACACCACCCTGAGATATAACATGCCCAAGAAAATTAACTTCCGACATCCAAAACTCACACTTGCTCAACTTAGCAAAAAGTTGTTTCTCTTGCAATACCGATAAGACAATTCTCAGATGTTCTCCGTGCTCTTGTGGAGTACGAGAATAAATAAGAATGTCATCAATAAATATTACCACAAATTGGTCCAAGTACGCCTGAAATATTCGATTCATGTAATCCATAAAAACAGCTGGAGCATTAGTCACACCGAAAGGCATCACTAAGAATTCATAATGACCGTAACGTGTTCTAAATGCAGTTTTTGGTACGTCTGAGCTCTTCACCCGAATCTGATGATAACCCGACCGTAAATCGATCTTTGAGAACACGCAGGCTCCCTTTAATTGATCTAACAGGTCGTCTATCCTGGGTAAGGGGTACTTGTTCTTAATGGTGACTTTATTCAACTTACGATAATCAATGCACAACCGCATTCCCCCATCTTTCTTCTTTACCAACAACACTGGAGCTCCCCAAGGTGAAACACTCGGTCTAACAAAGTGCTTAGACATCAAATCCTCCAATTGGTCCTTCAATTCTCTTAATTCAAGCGGTGTCATCCGATAAGGAGAAACGGATACAGGAGCCATTCCCGGTACCAGGTCAATAGAGAACTCAACTTCTCTCTCCGGAGGAAGAGAAGAAACATCCTCAGGAAACACTTCAGGAAACTCACACACTATTGGAATACTCAGAACTTGTTGTTCACTACTTCCTTCCTTAGTAAGAACCAATAGAACAGATTTCTCTTTCTCAAACAAGAAATTTACCATTCCCACCGTACCTTCTAAAATCGTTGATAATACATCTTTCGGAGTAGCCTCAGCAGATGGAATAATAATTAGCTTTTCCTCACAACCGATAAAAACCGAATTAGCTGAAAGCCAGTCCATTCCCAGAACAACATCCACTTTCTTAAGCGGCAGACAAATAAGATCAATCTAAAAAACTCTTTCGTTCATCGACAACACACAATTTTCACACATCAACGGTGTTTCGACCATTTCATCCACGGCAGTAGTAACCACCATAGGAGGAAACAAAGGAATAGTTTGCAACCCAAGTCGCTTCACACAACGCGTGGACACAAAAGAATGCGTTGCCCCACAATCAAATAAAACAAAACAAGGTTGACCATTAACAAAACACGTACCCGCAATCAAGGAGTTATCACCCTTTGCTTTCCTTGCATCCAGGGTATATACTCGACCAGTAGTCTTCCCTTGTGCTGGATTCCTACTCTGAGGACAATCTCTCGCTACGTGACCCATCTTGTTACACTGATAACACCGTATTCCATCCGAATAGCACCTACCAAAATGACTCCTCCCACAAGTGCGACATACTGGAGGTACACTAGTTCAAGAGCCCTGTACTTGCTTCCCTTTATAAGACTGTTGCCTTTGCCTAAACTGTTGGTTCGACCTTCCACGGTCACTCTGAGTTGCCCTGTTCAAATCCACCTCCATTTGTACCTTTTTCAAACCATTTTCCGCCACGTAACACTGTCGTAACATTTCAGCATAAGTAGCAAATTCCCGTTGAGACACGCTGTGTGAAATTTCAGCCCTCAACCCAAACAAAAACTGATCAATCTTCCACCTCTCATCAGGAGCATACATAGCCTGTCTAGAATAGTCAGCCATGATCTCAAATTTTTTCGCATAGGAAGCCACTGATAAATTGCCCTGTCTCAACTGCTGAAACTCAAACTCCTTCTGAGACCTTAAAGAACTTGGAAAATATTTCTCCATAAAAGTGACCTTAAACTGTTCCCACACTTTTGGTACCTCTTGGGTTGTCATTAAGGCTGAAGCACTCTCCCACCACCTCATGGCAGGACCCTTCAACAAGTGAGAAGCAAAGACCACTTTATTTTCCTCACTGCAATGCACTATCAAGAAGATCCGTTCCATTCCTGCTATCCATTCATGCGCCTTCACCGGATCTAACCCTCCCTGAAACTCTGGAGGATTCATACGAATGAATTCCCTATAGGTTCCCCCTGTAACTTCAGGAACAACCACTGGAGGATGTAGACCATCAGCCATTTGCTGTACCATTCCCTGCAAAAACTGATTCTGCTGCTGCTGCATCTGTTGCATGAATTGATACAGAGGAGCATTCCCTTCATCACCCTGCGGAACCGTCCCAGCTGGAGTAGTTCTCGGAGTCCTTGGTCTTCCACGGTTGTTTCTACGTCTGTCGGTCATGTTCCTAAATGTCATACAAATAGGATTAAGTTGATCAGGCTCAATACCATAAATATAACACGTAAGACCAAAGGCGACACCACGTATCTGAAACAGAAAGAATTACTTATTCTATTTCACGGCTAGGTCGAGGATACGACCTGCTCTGATACCAACTGTAACTCCCACATATAATTAATGCATCAAATCACATATTATACATGAGTTTCACTTTTGGTACTGAAACATAATAAGTTCCTAGTTAACACATTATACACATAAATGCCTTTAATACAAAAACCCTAAAAGTCTAAGGCATTACATATACAAGATGTTCCAAAAAGATAAAAACTAAGAACTAGATCAAAACAATGATCTCAAAACATAACGCCATAGCGGAAGCCATGCCATCACAAAACTACGATCCATAAGGAAAGTCAAATAACCTTGTCTTTACCCTTCGCCGAACCTGCAGAACCTGTGATGTAAACAACAACAGTGGGGTGAGATACATCAAATCTCAGTGAGTTTCCTATCTTAAAGTCCTCTCGGCTTTACAAGGTTCTAATACTCCTAACTCATGTCCAAGGGGAAAGGGGAAAGACCATGAGTGCACACACGAGTAACCATCACGGTGAGCCTGTAAACTCACACTAGTACTGAAGTACCTCCTGAGCCTGTAAGCTCAAGGACTCATAAATCAATAACCAAATACCAAGGTATCCCCTTTTCCCGTCCGCTTCTACGTCTAGAAGATGATTCGAGTCATGGATCCTTGTAGCTACTTGACATACGATTGGATTCGGGATCACCGGTCCGTACACCGTGATCCGTCACTTCTCACGGCCCGTACACCGTCACAAGTCTCTTTACCCGTAGGCTCCAATCGTACTTAACACGGGGCTCAAACCTGCCAAGTAGTTGTGCATAACGTTTCAGAGGAGGTGCTCGAGTCTCATGAAACTACACCGCAAGAAACAGTGGTTATGATTTAAAATACACACGCCTCGGTCTTTCATGCACGAGCGTTGCCACACATGGAACAACTCACACTTCGGACACATTTTTGGTAATAGTCCTCACTCTTCCTAGTCCATATTTTAACATGCATATTCAATTACAATCATGTTAACCAATAGTAGGATAGGCATGCATCTCACAATTGCATAATAAAATAATTTATAACAATTACAACATAATTAAAACACTTTTGAAATTTTTCGATTATTTAGTCAGTCGGTAAAATTAACATTTTTCACTTCCATTAGAAAGAATATTTCCTTAGCTTCACAACGATATAAAGAACTCTTAAATCGGATAAACGAGTCAAAAGTTACGGATTTTTGAAGAAAAGGAAAACATTCGATCCCAGGAAAATTCGCCTGGCGAATCTGGAATTCGCCTGGCGAATCCCTCACGCCAGTACTTCGCCAGTGTTTCGCCTGGCCAATATTCCTTCGCCAGAACTTCGCCTGGCGAATCTGGTGGCGAAACCCCAATTTTAGAAAAATTAATAGTTCCAGTAGCTAACATCATTCTGTCTCAACAAATTCGCCTGGCGAATCTGGAATTCGCCTGGCGAATCCCTTCCGCCAGTACTTCGCCTGGCGAGATGGTGGCGAGAGTCAATCCGCCTGGCGAATCTGAAATTCGCCTGGCGAATCACACCAGAACCAGAATTCTTCCCTTACGGGTTCCATGGTTCCAAGGTCCCAAAAATCACCATTCCAACCCAAAACGATTCCAACTAGCACAACCAAGCACAATTAATGTTCATAAGCATAGAATGATCATACTATACAATTTATACCGATTTTTAACTGTTAGATTACCGATTTCCAAAGATTCTAACCTAACTCAAATATCTCCAAAACTCTAAAACTAAAGTTCTAACTAGAACCCACCTGGATTAGAAGTTGAGGATGAAGGAGATGAGATGAATTAATGAAGGATTGATGATGATTTGCTCTTGAAATCTTGAATTTCTTCTCTTTTTCCTCTTCTCCACTTTTCTCTCCTTCCTTTTCTTTCTTTCTTCTTTCTTACTTCTCTTACTATCTTTTTCTTTTATTTGGAAAGTGGGAGGAAAAGAAAACACATAGTAACTATCACTAATAAATAATACTACTAAAAGTCCAAAAAGTCTCTTAATTCCAAATTAGTAAAATACCTCAGAGTCAGATAATATTAATTGGATTTATTCTCAGTTCCGCAGTTACTCTAATTATTCTATCGAATAATTTCTTAGAGTACACTGGACTCAGTTGATCACAATAAAATATTATCCGGAGAAAAATACGGGGTATTACAGTCTCAATGTAGCGACGAATCCTCTGTGCATTTCACCCATTGTCAATAGAGCCATTTTAGACACTTACAAATGAGATAATCTAAGAAAATGTCAGAGTAGTATTTGTTGTTGATGATGAAAATGAACTGATTTTAGGTATATTTATAGGGAACTGAAGATATTGAGTAGTTGTGTATGTTTAATGTGAGCCATGCTTGCAGTACATGCGGCGTTAGGTCAATTGGCAACCACGTTCATTTTCTCAAAGAATCGCCAATTGGACCGGCAACGTCATAGGGTGGCTAGGGTTTGCATGTTACGCAGACTGCATGGCGTGGGAGTTGTAACACCCTTCTAACCCACAAACAATTTTAGAGAAATAATTCAAATTATCAGAGTAACATCAATGAGAAGGGTGCCACATATATTCCAAACATCATTTCGTAATCATTATCCTGTCCCGTAACACGGGTTACACAAATGTTCTCATCATAAAATTCACAACTACGCAGCGGTAATCATACTTTAAATTCAAATCAATAAAATGCTTCATAAGGAAATGTATCCCATCAAAATAACATCAACAATATGAAAATTCAAACGTAAACCAAGAGAACACGAGGTTCACAAACAATTCCCAACCCGATGTTACATGACACTGTCATACCCCAAATTTGTCCTACCTGTATAGTTTTCATCTGTACACCCACTCCCTGATAATTATTCATAAAAATCTAAAAAATATATTATTTTGTTTCTTTCCAAGCTTTCATCCAATTCAAACAAAATTCACAAAAATTCACCTTTTCTTTTTCAATATCCATTTGTAATATATTTCCCTTTTTCAAAGTCATTTCTATTTATCCAATTCACAGGTCTATTTTCGTCCACCATGTTCATCTCTTTTTAACAATTATCCATTTTATTATCTATAATCCATTCTTCCAAATCCACATTTTCATACCCAATTTTCAATTTCTAAATTAACCAATTCAATAATCCATTTTCCATTTTAATATTGTAAACAAAATGCAAAAGAACAAATAATCATTGCAAGGCCCAATTCACAAAAAAGCCCATTGTACAAAAAGTCAATTCCAAAATCCATAGTCCTTTATACAATCTTTTGCCAAAAATCATTACACAATAGAAAGCCCGATCAAGTTCAACCCAATACATTTGTTGTTACCAACCATTACAATAATTTCAAACAAAAATAGAGAAAATAACTTTCACAAAGATGCCATATTACTAAACTTCTAGCCACCACACCAATTTCCAAAAAAAAAACGAACTTGAGCCACATAAAAAGAATAAGTCATCATGCTGCTAGCCAACATGCTATTCATACCAAGTTGTGCGAACATCACGCCACTAGGAGCATCAACATTGCAAAATATAGAAATGATTCACCAAGCACCATCTTGTACGAGCGTGACGCAGCAGCAACAACGAAGTTCCATTCACAAACCAGCCCTTCAAATACCACAACACAGCAACACAATCTGTACAACATCGTTACACAAACACGTCACAACATCCACAAAATACGCACTGCTGTGAAAACAACCTGTATGGCAATTCCAAAACGCAGCAACTACACCCAATTTCATGTAATTCCTTCCCACAATACCCTCGTACCCCTCTATAAATAACGACCGATTCACCCTCATTTTACAAGTTCTACACGAACCAAAGACACCCTGACGATTTATATCCTCAGCCTTCATCATCCACAACACATCGCAACCACAGAAACCTTCTCAATCATTCACCATTCATAAACTATAAAGCTTTCAAATCTTTAACCCACACCTCAAATACTCCTCCCTTAACTCGTTCACAACCCGTTTCAAATCATCAACCACATACAAACCTCAAACCCACGAAACCAAATCCTAAAATCCCAAACCCAAATAAAGAAAATCAGAACAAGAGAAGGAATAGGAGAAGAGAGATCCATCAATCGAAACCCAAAATAGAACAGAAGGAGATGAAACAGAGAGAGATCAAAACAACACAGACCAAATCAGCCTTACCTGAAGCAAAACCGTGACGGAGACGATTGAAAGCGAAGCAGAGCGAAGAGAGTCGAAGGCTAGAAATCGCGTGCGTGTGTGTGTTATCCTGTATTGACGCTGATGTTGTAACATTTTCCTTTTAAAGTTGTTCAAGTGATGATGAAGAATTACTTCTTCTGAGCGTTCGGTTTTGAAGCTTCCCCTTTTTTAAGAATAAAAATGAACATGTTTTCAAACCAATCCCTTTGACCATGCTTTAGTCATATTTTATTTAACTTATTGGCATTTTAAGAGTAAAAAGGGATGTTGGATTCTGATGGTGTATGCCGGCATCCACCCTTCTTTTATTCGGTTTCGGGTCAGCGTATAGTTTTGGACTTGGAAGCCCGTTTGGCTTCCCCTCTTTTTCTTCTACATTTTCTTTATGGATATTACTTCAATCGTGGAATAATGAGCTTAGACCCAAATGACTTCCACCTGATTCTCTACACCCCTTCAAAATTCAACGCCTCCCTTATTCTTTTAAGGTTCCTTTATTTGTTTTTTATTTTAAAGTTTTAGGTAAATTTTCATTATTGTTTTGTTAATTCTTTATTTCATTTCCTATTTGATTTCAGTTTCTTTTCGATTTTTTTTTAGGGCCAATGACCTAACAACACTCATGATATAATCGGTTTTTTTAAACCAATTAAATTGTGACTAATATGAGGCCTATTTACATAGTCATTATTTATTTTTATTTCAATTTATGTCATTACACTATTTTTATTTATTTTGGGTCAATGAAAACCAAAATATCGATTGATTTATTGACTTCTCGATTAAATCTCGATAAAGGTGAGACCTTTATTCATTTACCTATTTATTTATTTTTATTTCAATTTATTCACTATTTTTTATTTATTTTAGGTCGATGAAAACCAAATATCGATCGATTTATCGATTTCTCGATTAAATCTCGATAAAGGTGAGACCTTTATCCTTTGTATTCATTTTCTCGATTTTATTTCATTTTTATTGTTGTTTACGTTTATTTTGGGTCGATGAAAACCAAATATCGATCGATTTATCGATTTCTCGATTAAATCTCGATAAAGGTGAGACCTTTATGCTTTGTATTCATTTTCTCGATTTAATTTCTTAATTGTCATTTTTATATTTTTTTATTTTTATCTTTTGGTCAATGAAAGTCAAAAGTCGTCGATTATCGATTCGTCGATTAAATCCGATTAAGACGAAACCAACTTTAATTTTATGTCAATATTATCTTGCTCTTGTCATATTGTCTTGATTATTATTGTTCATATTATTATTCATATTGTCATTACTCATATCCATATTTATTTATCTAACCATTGTTTATTTGGACACCATTTATCGAAAACAATTAATAAACTATCGAAACCCTAAAAACAATCATACTAATGGACTGTTGATTATGATCATCCACTTGCTCGACGCTTGCTCAAGACTTAGTTTAGGACACTTCGCACACACACGGCTTTCTCTTGGGCTACCTTACAACGAGACCCCTTTATTTCATGTCAACACTTGTATTTTACATGTACCCCTCTCCCATTCCGATGTACGCATTTATTATTGCTTTGATTGTGGTTTGTTTACTAGGAGCACCCCTAGGGACTAGCATAGGCAACCCATTTTCAAACTAATTCTCGATTCGTCGTCGAGTCGTCTTCAAACAAACCTCTTTTCAACCAAACCCTCGATTCGTCGTCGAGCCATTTTCAACCAAACCCTCGATTCGTCGTCGAGTCTCTTCAAATCAAACTCTTTTCATATAATAAACCCTTGATCCAACGTCAAGCGGATTTTCATAATCAAACTTCAAAAACGACTAACAACTATCGAAACTCTTTTAAGGTGAAAAATGGGGGTTCAAGTCTTTGATCTTCCTTCGATTATTTGGGTGCGAGTTCTCTTACTCGTGTGTGAGCATTCGACGCCTCTCTTTAAAAATCAACCAACTCCCTTGTTTCGTGGGCGTACCACGAACTACGACTGCTCTGATTCTTTATTCTCGTCCGAATAAAGATACGTAGGCACAAGATTGCGATGATCTTGGCGAGCACACTACCATCTCTTTCCGTCATACCCCATAGTCGAACTACGATTGCTCTGATTTCTCATTCTCGTCCGAATGAGTATACGTAGGCCCAAGGTCGCGATGATCTTGTCGGGCACCCTATCCTTAAACCACCCATTTCCCCTTAGTATCTTTTCCTTTTATCTTTACATTTCCGCATTTATTTTAGAGAAGAAAACGAACAAGCTTAGCTAACGAGTATCGCGATTCGAATCAAGAGGTTCCCGTTGAGTACAACGGACGTGAGGGGGTGTGCGTACCTTCCCCTCACGTAACCGACTCCCGAACCCAGAATGTGGTTGCGATGACCATGTTATTTTCCGCTCCTTAAAGGTTTTCTCGATATTTTCCTTTCCCTCTTTTGGGATAAATAAAGTTCGGTGGCGACTCTGTCGAACCATTTTCCGCGCCTTTCGCGCGAAGGATCGTGTCTTCGATTAAGCAATTTTTTCGAGGTGCGACAGATGGCGACTCTGCTGGGGATCATTTGCTCCATGCAAGAGAGAGTCAAGCCTATCTTGATTCAAATCGCGAGTTTGTTAGTTTTGTTTGTTTATTTTCTTCTTGTTTGCTTACTTACTTGCTTTCCTATTTACTTATTTGTGTTACCTTTTGGGAACTTTGTGAGATGGCTCTACACCCGAGCCGAGTATAACCCTAGGATTAGGATGATGGTTGTGTAGTGTAGGCTTGCGTGGTCTCTTCCGCGTGAGTTGAAGCGAAAACCCCGCTTGGAGTAGATTCCCTTGGAGATATTATTGTTGTGGTGAATCTTTGCCATGGTGGTAATACTTTCGAGGTGGGTCGTTGATCCCAAGGACCATTAACCCAATTTACCCATGGTGGTTGGTAGTGTTAATTCTTTGTGAGTTAATGCAAATGCCCTAATCAGATGAGATCCCTCGAACGTATTACTTCCTGACAGTAATATTTTTGACCTCGATCTAGGATTCTGAGAACCCTATTTAGAACCCGTGTGTCGATGGTTGTGTAGTGGGCGCCTCCGAGGAATCTTTCTCGTGGGGAAGAAATGAAGACCTCACCTAGACGAGATTATTTCGAGGATATTATAGTCGGATGTCTCTTCATCTTGGTTATAATGTTTTCGAAATATATCCATAACTCTAGGCACCTACCCGTCTTAGAAACCTACCTTTGGGCTTTCTTGATCCTAGCTGTGGTTTTTGACCCGTCACCTCCGGCCAACCTCAGAACTTTTTGAAGCTGTTTGATTCTGAGATCCTGGATCTTACATCTTGCATTGCATCTCATGTTATTGCATTGCATTGCATCTGTTATGCATCTTGCATTGCATTTCAACCTCAGAATCTCACTTCAACTTCATTCCTTCTCCAGTAAATCAAGCTGATTCCTTGACACCAGTACGCAACTCGAGCCAATACTAGACGAATGATGGAGCAGATTCAACAAGAGCAAGCCGCCTTCAGAGAAGAGTTGGACTCTATCAAGGGAAAGATTGACTAGATTCTCGAAGCCATCATGATGGCTAGAAAAGAGGAAGAACTGCGTGAAGCTGCTGCCGCCAACACTGTGCCTGTTCAAGCATCTACCTCAAGGTTTTCTGTTCCTGTTCCCAACCCCATCACTTATGGGATACTAATGGACTTCACTCCTGCCACATCGCAACCACTTCCAACATCTGGAGTTACTGTTAGTGCCATTCCGCAAGCCCAACCTGTTGTCACTCAGATTCCTATTCCTCATGCTGAAGAAAATCTGGTAGATCAGTATGATGAGGTCCAGAACTACCATGCTGCTATCCCAATTGTCAGTCCTACTGCTGCTCAGGATTCTGAAGCTATCAAGATGTGTCGTGATCTAGCTGAGAAACTTCGAGTCATAGAGGGACGCAACTCAAAATCTCTGAACGCTTTGGAAATGTGCTTGGTGCCAGATGTTGTCATTCCTCCCAAGTTCAAGGTACAGGAATTCCCGAAGTACAAAGGTCTCAGTTGTCCCCACATGCATCTAAGGATGTACTGCCGCAAGATGGCTGCCCATGCCAAAGATGAAAAGCTGATGATCCATTGCTTCCAAGACAGTCTGTCTGGAGCATCTCTTGAGTGGTATATGCAGCTGGAGCGTAGCAATGTGCACACTTGGGATGATCTAGCTGATGCATTTGTCAAGCAATACAAGTACAACACTGACCTTGCTCCAAACCGTACTCAACTTCAGAGTATGGCCCAAAAGGACAACGAATCCTTTAAGGAGTACGCGCAACGCTGGAGAGATCTAGCTGCAAGGGTGTATCCACCTCTTGTTAATCGTGAATTGATTGACATCTTCATGGGTACTTTGCAAGGCCAATACTATGAGAAGTTGATTGGTAATGTTTCTGCCGGATTCTCTAATTTGGTAATTGTCGGTGAGGGAATTGAAGAAGGTCTGAAAAGTGGAAAGATTCAAGGAGGTTCTAGCAGTCAGTCTGCAGTTAAGAAGCCCTTCAATGGATACAAGAAAAAAGAGGGTGAAACAAATGTTGTCTCTGTTCAGAAAGGTCAAGCTCAACAAGCTCCCCCTCCAATGCCTTATCAAATGCCATACTTCCAGTATCCGTATGTTACTGCTGCACAATACGCTCCAATGCCTTATCAACCAGCAGTTCAAGTTGTTTAAGCTCCAATGCCTCAACAACAGGTTCCTCAGCAACAATCCTACAATCAATAAGGGTAACAGTATCCTCCTCAACATCAACAACAGAGAGCTGCTCAATAACGTCAGCCTGATCAACAAAGGACAAGGAGATCAGATAGAGACTTTGATCGTCTGCCAACGACGTATGCTCAGATCTTTGCTCAATTGATGGAGAAGAAGGCGATCGCTCTAAGGGACCTAGCTCCTCCAACTGTCATTCCCCCAGATTATGATGCTAATGCTTATTGCGAGTTTCATAAGGGTGCCCCAGGGCATACGATCGAGGACTGCAGAGCTTTTAAACACAAGGTTCAGGACATGATTGACTCAAAGTTTCTCACGTTCAATGAGAGGGCTCCAAACGTCATCAAAAACCCTCTGCCGCCGCCAAACTAGTGCCAGCATCAAGTCAAGTCAGTCAAGTCAAGTCAAGTCTATTCCCCGAAGAAGGCAGTCATGTTGCCATCCCATCATTTGCATTCTTATATTTTTGTCTTTATTTGTTTAAGTACTGTATGCTTTGAACATTGCCGTTTGTAGTTGGTTTTCTTAATGTATTGACTATGCATGTTTTGAATCAGTTATGTCGTATTCACTCGTTTTTCCTTTTACTGCAAATCACCGACACATTTATCCACTTCACTCCTTATATCAAACTGTCGTTAGCAATAATTGGAGGG
The DNA here is from genome assembly GCA_022829125.1 of Lathyrus tuberosus. NCBI lineage: Eukaryota > Viridiplantae > Streptophyta > Magnoliopsida > Fabales > Fabaceae > Lathyrus > Lathyrus tuberosus. The sequence continues at coordinate 1,398,215 of JALAZF010000769.1, forward strand.
AGGATGATGAAAACGAAATACCCATAATTGCAAAATGTATGCTTTCGGACAGAATCTCGTCAATGATGTACAGGCATTGTTTCAGTTCCCCAAACACTGGAGAGACAAGGAGTTAATCCCTAGTAAACCACTTCGAGCCTAGAAGTAGCAGTTTCCTTCAGATATACAAAACCTTGCACTCAACCTGGGGCAGAGTAGTGTTCAGTTAATCCAATAACGCACTCAAATTACAAAGGAAAATCTAAAAGATATGACGGTTGTTCATCAATACCCATGACTTGGCAGTCACAACCCTCCAACAAAATCAAAACCAAAAAAACAAAAATCAAAAGCCTGCTAAGTCGAGCACCTCAAAGGAGACTTAGGCAAAAAAATCAAGGCAATCCCGATGGACTTGACAAGCGAAGTCAGTTCATGCAAAAGATAGGGATCCAAAAAACAAAAGAGGCCCCCGAATCCTCAACAAAATAAGACACAATGACCACCATGTCAAAACCAAAGGGTCACCGACACCCATCAAAAACAAAATAAGGTGACTGCCAGTTCGAGCAAACCTTGAGCCATCACTCTTACACCGTTAACCCTTTTGAAATACAAACCTGTGCAGAATTAACTGAACGTAGGACTGGAAGTTCATCACGAAGAAGGGGTGGGTACAAACCAAGTTTTGAGCCTATTATCCTTTGTTTCATAAACCGTGAACCAAACCACGTTACAACCCTCAAAAGACCTAATTGAGGCGACGTTTATTCTGAAAGTGTACTATTGCAAGGTTGCATAACCTGACTCCCCATATTTGCTAATAGCAACATTGGTTTCATGCTCCTTGCTATATCTTTCACACCCGCAAAATCAGCACATCGTCTGGACTAACGGTCCATTCGTTTCACTATCACGACACTCGAATAAACGACACATTTTTTTTCAAAACTTGCATGAGCATTGTATTAAGATTACCGTTTGTGAATGTGCAATTTTAACTGCAAATCAGTGCTAGACATCAAAGCAATTCCAACAAGGGGAAATCAAAGAGGAATTTGAATTTCAGTGGTGCCGACCCGAATTAAGACTCCCTCAAAACCTACAATCTGGGGCAAATCATTCAACAGCTCGATCAGGGGCAAGTCATCTCAAAGCACATCAAAGGTCAACCTCTGCAGATCGAATCCTTTCGGAACTGGTTAATCAGGGGCAGACCATTGCCATGTTCAGACTGGGGCAAAACCCATTGCAGAAGGCATATCCTCTATGTATCCTCTCAAGCTGGATAAACAGATCCTTCCAAATGTTGGCAATCATCAAGTTCAGAGCAAAGGCACGGTCTTCATGAGTTGATCATGTCGCTATGCTCATTTTGAAGTCATCCTGACTATCAAGCACAAAGTGGTGGTCCTTTCAGGAACAAATCAACAAGTGATCAAATTCGAGGCTTCAAGAGCATCTTCGCCCGCTTCAATCATGGCGTCTTCAACGAACTGAGTGTCGAGGAAATTAAATCCCTTCCACCACCCAAAATCCAATCCTCATTGGCAACTATCAAAAGTCCACCATGCTGGCACCCTCTCCAAACATATCCAACCACCTGTCTGCAATCATATGCATCGCATTCAACATCATATGCATCATATACATACCCAGAACCAAATCATACTTCCCCAACACTTGTATCTCCGCGCGTCAGCATTTGCATATTGCATTTCCAGTCGATATGGAACATCATTACAGAATCAAGCATTCATACATGCGCAAGATCCAGGATCAATCTCAAGACTGCAAGACGATCTTCAGCCCAGTCAGGGGCATCATCTTCAACAAGTCTGTGGGCGTTCCTCACGAAGTTTTTAGCCTTTTATTGATCAAGCTCAAGCAATCTTCAGCCCAGTCAGGGACATCTTCTTCAAGTTCATGGGCGTTCCTCATGAAAGTTTTCAACCTTTTGTTGATCAAGCTCAAGAGCGTCTCAGCCCAGTCAGGGGCATCTCCTTCAAGTTCATGGGCGTTCCTCATGAAGTTCTCCAACCTTTTGTTGATAAAGCTGTGATCTCCAAGCAAGTCAGTGGGCGTTCCTCATTGAGTTGTGTTCCTCAACCTTTTGTTGCTGAGGTCGTCATCCTCATCCCAACCAATAAACATTCCTCCGAGTCAGTGGGCGTTCCTCATTGAATCTTTTCTTCAAGTCAAACTACGACTGCCCTGATTCTTTATTCTCGTCTGAGTAAAGATACGTAGGCACAAGATCGTGTAGATCTTGGCGGGTTACCTTCTCCATTTTTCACTGTTTCCCTTGCCTTTTCGTGGGCTCTCCTCATTGATTTTGTTACTTCAACCTTTTGTTGATGTCTCCAAATAAATCTCATCACATCCCCGGCAAACTTGACCTTTTGTCAATTGCCATACTATCATCCTTTTGGTGATGGCCAAACCCAATCAACTCAATTCAACCTGCATCCTTTTGGTGTTGGTAACCCTCAAATAAAAACTTTTCTATCATCCTTTTGGTGATAGCCGAAACCATGTCAATTCAACCTTCATCCTTTTGATGTTGGTCCTCACGAATAAGAAGTTCATATCATCCTTTTGGTGGCAGTAGCTTATTTTGATCCGTCATCCTTTTGGTGGCAGTAGCTTGTTTTGATCCGTCATCCTTTTGGTGTCGCCGATCCATAAACCCTTGGTCTGTGTGTCATCCTTGTGGTGAGTGACAGCCTTTGTGTGTGTTCCCTATTATCCTTTTGGCAGTAGCAGGCTGTGTGTGGGCCCTATTATCCTTTTGGTAATAGCAGGCTGTGTTGTGTGCCATACTATCCTTTTGGTAGTAGCAGGCTGTGTTGTGTGCCATACTATCCTTTTAGTAGTAGCAGGTTGTGTTATGTGCCATACTATCCTTTTGGTAGTAGTAGGCTGTGTGTATGCCCTATTATCCTTTTGGTAATAGCAGGCTTTGACCTCATTTTTCATCCTTTTGGTGGAAGGGTCTGTGTGCGTGTGTGCCCTATTATCCTTTTGGTAATAGCAGGCTGTGTGTGTGTATGCCCTACTATCCTTTTGGTAGTAGCAGGCTGTGTTGTGTGCCATACTATCCTTTTGGTAGTAGCAGGTTGTGTTGTGTGCCATACTATCCTTTTGGTAGTAGCAGGCTATGTTGTGTGCCATACTATCTTTTTGGTAGTAGTAGGCTGTGTGTGTGCCCTATTATCCTTTTGGTAATAGCAGGCTTTGACCTCATTTTTCATCCTTTTGGTGGAAGGGTTTGTGTGCGTGTGTGCCCTATTATCCTTTTGGTAATAGCAGGCTGTGTGTGTGTGCCTTACTATCTTTTTGGTAGTAGCAGGTTGTGTTGTGTGCCATACTATCCTTTTGGTAGTAGCAGGCTGTGTTGTGTGCCATACTATCCTTTTGGTAGTAGCAGGTTGTGTGTGTGTGTGCCCTATTATCCTTTTGGTAATAGCAGGCTTTGACCTCATTTTCCATCCTTTTGGTGGAACGGTCTGTGTGTGTGGGTGCCCGATTATCCTTTTGGTAGTAGCAGGCTGTGTTGTGTGCCATATTATCCTTTTGGTAGTAGCAGGTTGTGTTGTGTGCCCTATTATCCTTTTGGTAATAGCAGGTTGTGTGTGTGTGCCCTATTATCCTTTCGGTAATAGCAGGCTGTGTGTGTGCCCTATTATCTCGTCGGTAATAGCAGGCTTTGACCTCATTTCCATCCTTTTGGTGGAAGGGTCTGTGTGTATGTGTGCCCTATTATCTCGTCGGTAATAGCATGCTTTGACCTCATTTCCATCCTTTTGGTGGAAGGGTCTGTGTGTTGTGTGTGTGCCCTATTATCTCGTCGGTAATAGGTCTGTCATCCTTTTGGTGTTAGATTTCTTGTATTTCAACTTCCCAATCCCTTTTCTTCTTTTCGGACAAATTCAGGGTCTTCTTCATATCTAATTGTCTTCTACCTCGAAAGACCGAACGCCGTAGCAGTTCATCTAACTCAGTTTAAGCCAATTAGATAGGGGTATCTGTCATACCCCAAATTTGTCCTACCTGTATAGTTTTCATCTGTACACCCACTCCCTGATAATTATTCATAAAAATCCAAAAAATATATTATTTTGTTTCTATCCAAGCTTTCTTCTGATTCAAACAAAATTCACAAAAATTCACCTTTTCTTTTTCAATATCCATTTGTAATATATTTCCCTTTTTCAAAGTCATTTCTATTTATCCAATTCACAGGTCTATTTTCGTCCACTATGTTCATCTCTTTTTAACAATTATCCATTTTATTGTCTATAATCCATTCTTCCAAATCCACATTTTCATACCCAATTTTCAATTTCTAAATTAACCAATTCAATAATCCATTTTCCATTTTAATCTTGTCAACAAAATGCAAAAGAACAAATAATCATTGCAAGGCCTAATTCACAAAAAAACCCATTGTACAAAAAGTCAATTCCAAAATCCATAGTCCTTTATACAATCTTTTGCCAAATGAACATGTTTTCAAACCAATCCCTTTGACCATGCTTTAGTCATATTTTATTTAACTTATTGGCATTTTAAGAGTAAAAAGGGATGTTGGATTCTGATGGTGTATGTTGGCATCCACCCTTCTTTTATTCGGTTTCGGGTCAGCGTATAGTTTTGGACTTGGAAGCCCGTTTGGCTTCCCCTCTTTTTCTTCTGCATTTTCTTTATGGATATTACTTCAATCGTGGAATGATGGGCTTAGACCCAAATGACTTCCACCTGATTCTCTACACCCCTTCAAAATTCAACGCCTCCCTTATTCTTTTAAGGTTCCTTTATTTGTTTTTTATTTTAAAGTTTTAAGTAAATTTTCATTATTGTTTTGTTAATTCTTTATTTCATTTCCTATTTGATTTCAGTTTCTTTTCGATTTTTTTTAGGGCCAATGACCTAACAACACTCATGATATAATCGGTTTTTTTAAACCAATTAAATTGTGACTAATATGAGGCCTATTTACATAGTCATTATTTATTTTTATTTCAATTTATGTCATTACACTATTTTTATTTATTTTGGGTCAATGAAAACCAAAATATCGATTGATTTATCGACTTCTCGATTAAATCTCGATAAAGGTGAGACCTTTATTCTTTTACCTATTTATTTATTTTTATTTCAATTTATTCACTATTTTTTATTTATTTTAGGTCGATGAAAACCAAATATCGATCGATTTATCGATTTCTCGATTAAATCTCGATAAAGGTGAGACCTTTATCCTTTGTATTCATTTTCTCGATTTTATTTCATTTTTATTATTGTTTACGTTTATTTTGGGTCGATGAAAACCAAATATCGATCGATTTATCGATTTCTCGATTAAATCTCGATAAAGGTGAGACCTTTATGCTTTGTATTCATTTTCTCGATTTAATTTCTTAATTGTCATTTTTATATTTTTTTATTTTCATCTTTTGGTCAATGAAAGTCAAAAGTCGTCGATTATCGATTCGTCGATTAAATCCGATTAAGACGAGACCAACTTTAATTTTATGTCAATATTATCTTGCTCTTGTCATATTGTCTTGATTATTATTGTTCATATTATTATTCATATTGTCATTATTCATATCCATATTTATTTATCTAACCATTGTTTATTTGGACACCATTTATCGAAAACAATTAATAAACTATCGAAACCCTAAAAACAATCATACTAATGGACTGTTGATTATGATCATCCACTTGCTCGACGCTTGCTCAAGGCTTAGTTTAGGACACTTCGCACACACACGACTTTCTCTTGGGCTACCTTACAACGAGACCCCTTTATTTCATGTCAACACTTGTATTTTACATGTACCCCTCTCCCATTCCGATGTACGCATTTATTATTGCTTTGATTGTGGTTTGTTTACTAGGAGCACCCCTAGGGACTAGCATAGGCAACCCATTTTCAAACTAATTCTCGATTTGTCGTCGAGTCATCTTCAAACAAACCTCTTTTCAACCAAACCCTCGATTCGTCGTCGAGCCATTTTCAACCAAACCCTCGATTCGTCGTCGAGTCTCTTCAAATCAAACTCTTTTCATATAATAAACCCTTGATCCAACGTCAAGCGGATTTTCATAATCAAACTTCAAAAACGACTAACAACTATCGAAACTCTTTTAAGGTGAAAAATGGGGGTTCAAGTCTTTGATCTTCCTTCGATTGTTTGGGTGCGAGTTCTCTTACTCGTGTGTGAGCATTCGACACCTCTCTTTAAAAATCAACCAACTCTTTTGTTTCGTGGGCGTACCACGAACTACGACTGCTCTGATTCTTTATTCTCGTCCGAATAAAGATACGTAAGCACAAGATTGCGATGATCTTGGCGAGCACACTACCATCTCTTTTCGTCAAACCCCGTAGTCGAACTACGATTGCTCTGATTTCTCATTCTCGTCCGAATAAGTATACGTAGGCCCGAGGTCGCGATGATCTTGTCGGGCACCCTATCCTTAAACCACCAAATTCCCCTTAGTATCTTTTCCTTTTATCTTTACATTTCAGCATTTATTTTAGAGAAGAAAATGAACAAGCTTAGCTAACGAGTATCGCGATTCAAATCAAGAGGTTCCTATTGAGTACAACGGACGTGAGGGGGTACGCGTACCTTCCCCTCACGTAACCGACTCCCGAACCCAGAACATGGTTACGATGACCGTGTTCTTTTCCGCTCCTTAAAGGTTTTCTCGATATTTTCCTTTCCCTCTTTTGGGATAAATAAAGTTTGGTGGCGACTCTGTCGAACCGTTTTTCGTGCCTTTCGCGCGAAGGGTCGTGTCTTAGATTAAGTGATTTTTTCGAGGTGTGACAGACACAGAGCAGGACCCCCTAAACACCACTAAGAACAACGATAAGCGAAAACACTCCAAGGCTACATCCTCTAGCACCGTAAACCTACTCTTGATTATCAGCAAGTTACCCACGTAAGAGGCAACGTTTCCAAGTAGGCAGGGTGAGAAATCACAATCCATTATAATAATATATTGACATGGAAGATAAACAGAGTAAGCAACAACAACGTCATAACATCGTCAACAAATCTTCACAACACAATCACATTTACATCATTCATATGCAATGTCAACTATAATGAAATGCAAAGAATGCATGTGGTACTGGTTCAACGTGGATGGACACTGGCCATCAACCCTCTAAAAGGAGCACAACGTAATCAACGTATCACTTTAATCCGCACAATGGGATTGAAGCTACCAATAGGTCGAAGCCCCAACATAAAAATGCTATGAAATGCAATGATGCTAATTCTCCTCAATTCATCAAGTATCAACGTGTGCATCATTCATTTCATACTCAATAAGTAATCATCATACAATCAGGTTTTATCATCCATACAGCAGCAAAACAACAAGACAGCAAACAAAAAATCAGCAAGAGAAAACATCAAAGCAACAAAAACGGCAAAAACAGTTGCCTGACACGGCCGCCCGTGTCCCGTGACACTGCCCGTGTCCCGTGACACGGCCCATGTCAGAAGACCTGCACGAAAAACCCAATACAGGAAATTTTCAGCAGAAACAGAGGCCTGACACGGCCGCCCGTGTCCTGTGACACGGCCCGTGTCAGAAGGCCTGCAACAAAAGTTTTTAATTTCCCCAACCAGTAAGCTGACACGGGTGCCCGTGTTGTGTGACACGGCCCGTGTAAGGGTGCGACAAGACCCTATTTTCCAAAAAGTGATTTGTGTGACACGGCCCGTGTCATGTACCTCTGATGAGTATGTCCTCATTAGTTGTCTGAGTCCCAGCCAAAGCAAACACTTTCCCACCGGTTTGCGCCTTCATTGGTTTCTGACACTGACTACTAATGTGTCCTTCTTCGCCGCAGTTGAAATAAATCACCTCCTTATGTTTGCACTCAGATATGGCATGCCCAGTCTTACCACAACGGAAACACCTCTTCACTTCAGCAGTACACACATTACTCTTATGACCAGGTTTCCCACATTTGAAACAAGTTATGCCAGCAGGAGCATCTCCCCCACTAGCCCTCTTGTCATCAACCACTTTCTGTTTACCTTTTCCAGCTGGAGCATCATAAGGTTTGCCACGATTCTGTTGGTGCTTGCTCTCCCTCTCATTAATGATCTTATAATGAGCATTGTTATCCTCTTCAAAAATTCTACAACTATCAATCAAATCAGCAAAAATACGAATCTTCTGATATCAAACTGCCTTCTTGATCTCTGGGCGCAACCCACTCTCAAATTTGATGCATTTTGAAAACTCAGCATCATCATCGTTATAGTGCGATAAAACTTAGCCAATTCAACAAACTTTGCAGCATAATCAGTAACCGACATGTTTCCTTGCTTCAGCTCAAGAAACTCAGTTTGCTTCTTACCAGGAACATCCTCTGGATAATACTTCCTCAGGAACTCCCTTCGGAACACGTCCCAAGTGATACCTTCACCTGCAGTTTCCAATCTCTGACGAGTCTCTAGCCACTAATCATCAGCCTCGAAGGCTAGCATATGAGTCCCATATCGAACCTTCTGCGCTGGAGTGCAGTCCATCATACGGAAGATCCTCTCCATCTCTTTCAACCAATCCAATGCTCCATCTGGATCATACATGCCCTTAAAGGTAGGCGGATTCTCCCTTTGAAAAGTTGTCAAGCTGCGAGATACAACATTCTCATCAGTGTTCGGCTGATTCTGCAAAGCCTGAGCCATTGCTTCCAACGCAGCAGCAATTGCAGCATCGTTCCTTCCCGCCATCTCAACTTATCACTACAACATAAACAAAAGTTAGAACTAGTTAACAACCCTAGATTGTCAACAAACTACGACTCGACAACTTGGCCGGATGGACCGACTTGCTCTGATACCACTAATGTAACACCCTTCTAACCCACAAACAATTTTAGAGAAATAATTCATATTATCAGAGTAACATCAATGAGAAGGGTGCCACATATATTCCAAACATCATTTCGTAATCATTATCCTGTCCCGTAACACGGGTTACACAAATGTTCTCATCATAAAATTCACAACTACGCAGCGGTAATCATACTTTAAATTCAAATCAATAAAATGCTTCATAAGGAAATGTATCCCATCAAAATAACATCAACAATATGAAAATTCAAACGTAAACCAAGAGAACACGAGGTTCACAAACAATTCCTAACCCGGTGTTACATGACACAGAGCAAGACCCCCTAAACACCACTAAGAACAACGATAAGCGAAAACACTCCAAGGCTACATCCTCCAGCACCGCAAACCTACTCTTGATTATCTGCAAGTTACCCACGTAAGAGGCAACGTTTCCAAGCAGGTAGGGTGAGAAATCACAATCCATTATAATAATATATTGACATGGAAAATAAACAGAGTAAGCAACAACAACGTCATAGCATAGTCAACAAATCTTCACAACACAATCACATTTACATCATTCATATGCAATGTCAACTATAATGAAATGCAAATAATGCATGTGGTACCGGTTCAACGTGGATGGACACTGGCCATCAACCCTCCAAAAGGAGCACAACGTAATCAACGTATCACTTCAATCCGCACAATAGGATTGAAGCTACCAATAGGCCGAAGCCCCAACATAAAAATGCTATGAAATGCAATGATGCTAATTCTCCTCAATTCATCAAGTATCAACGTGTGCATCATTCATTTCATACTCAACAAGTAATCATCATACAATCAGGTTTTATCATCTATACAACAGCAAAACAACAAGACAACAAACAAAAAATCAGCAAGAGAAAACATCAAAGCAACAAAAACGGCAAAAACAGTTGCCTGACACGGCCGCCCGTGTCCCGTGACACGGCCCGTGTCAGAAGACCTGCACGAAAAACCCAATACAGGAAATTTTTAGCAGAAACAGAGGTCTGACACGGCCGCCCGTGTCTTGTGACACGGCCCGTGTCAGAAGGCCTGCAACAAAAGTTTTTAATTTCCCCAACCAGTAAGCTGACACGGGTGCGACAAGACCCCATTTTCCAAAAAGTGTTTTTTCTGCTGCGTTTTCGACTCAGAATACCCCAAAATTCAGTTTTGTCCAAAACGAAATTTGATCAAAAGACTCACACAATGCACATACATCAAATACACCAATTTGTTTCACTCATTCTCATCACAACACTCACTCCTAACACCATTTATATCATCAAACACCACCATGATTCAAGAATCCACAAGACCTAATCTATTCATAAACCAATTCCTATAAAATTATAATAAACCGTGAAAACTCCCCATACCTTAGAGAAATTAGTAGCTTTCCTCCTCCTCTAAGATCCCTCAGAAATCTTTACGTCGTAGTGCTCTTCTCCTTCTCTTCCTCTATTTTCTTCACAAAACACGATAAGTTAGAATTGATCGGTCTTCTCCTCTTTAGACAAAATATTCCAGTTTATGAACTTCCAACTGTACCCTCACCCTTTTTCCTTTATGACCACCTTGTCCTTTTCTTATTATTTTTATTAATAATAATAATAATATAAATAATACATTAATTATTTATTCTATTAAATTATTTAAAAATACTCTTTTTGATCCAAAATTCTCCAAAATTACCAAAACTTCCCAATCCCTTCTAAATTAATTAAATAAATAAATAAATGATTAATTTAGATTTTCGGGGCGTTACAGGAGTAACAGGATTCCCATGCTATGTCTTGTCTCACAGGCTTTGTAGATGCGCATGAAGCTCGCACATAGTCATGTAGTAGCGTCAGTTGGACTAGCGACAACTATTAATTTTTTATATAAGTCGCCAATTGACTTAGTGAGTGTTATTAATGCTGCATGAATATTAAAGTTGCATGACCAAACCAACACCATATCAATCTTATATCAACCTAAACCAACACCAGATCATTCTCATACCAAAATACTTAAGATATGTCATTTGCACCGAGATACATTATTAATGCTCACTATAATGGAGAGACGTATGTCTCTAATGTATCTGGGTTTGGTTTTCAAAATACCGAAGTTGTCCAATTTAATATTAATAGAAATTCGATTTTCTTGCATTTGAAAAATATAATATAATCAAAACTAGGGTCTAGCCCTGTATCACAAATTATATATTAAAATCCATTTTTTAAAACAACCATGTAAATTTTATCCACTTAAGATTCGAGATGAAGAACATGTTGAAAATATGTTCGTTAGTCACGAACATTTTGGTTTCAACTATATTGAGTTGGATACTTTACTCTAACAAACTCTTCAATCTCAGCAATCTCAGATTATTAATAAATTTGAACTTGCATCTATATATTCAGATGAAGCTGAAGATGTAGATGCAGATGAAGCTGAAGTTGATGTTGTTAATGAAGAAAAAGAAACTGAGATACAAGTTGATTATTTGCTGAACACCAACAGTGAAGATGACTATCATCAAACGCCATTGTCTGCAAGTTATGTATAATGTCCCCTTCAACATATGACAAACTTGAATTTAGATGAAAATGCGCCATCCTATGATATTTTTTACAACCCGTATATGCAGTCTGAGGGTGAGTTAAAAGTGGGAGATTGTTTCCGCACTAAAGAATAGTGTGTGCGAGCTATCAAAAAATTTCACATGGAAAACCTTGTTGATTATACCATAGATCGTATTGATGCGATAAGGTATGCCATTCTTTGTCGTGACATGCTTTGCATGTTTCGACTAGCAACGTATTATAGGAAGAGGAATGGTTCATGGGAAATAAGTTTTATACATCCACCTCATACTTGCACTACCATAAATATTTCACAAGATCACCATAAATTAAACTCTGAACTGATATGTCAAGACATTTTCCTCTTGTTAGCAAATACCCGTCACTGAAGATGGGTATAATAATATCTTATATCGTTACACTATATAATTATACTCCCTCGTACAAGAAAACATGGATTGCAAGAACAAAGGTTGTTGAACGAGTATACGGAAATTGGGAGAATTCCTACAAAGAACTTCCAAAATATTTGGTGGCACTTAAGACGTATGCTCCGGGAGCCGTTACCATTTTGGAGACACTGCCAACATATATGTCAGATAGAACTTGTGTCAATGGAAATAGAATATTCCATCGACTCTTTTGGGCATTCCAACCATGCATCAAAGGTTTTGCGTTCTATAAACCTATTCTTCAAATTGATGGAACATGGCTTTACAGGGAATACAAGGGCATATTACTTATGGCGGTGGCACAAGAAAGAAACAGTAACATCTTCCTGGTTGCCTTTGCTCTAGTTGAAGGTGAGACTCTTGTTGGTTGAAGTTTCTTTCTTAAGAATCTCATAGCACACGTTGCTCCACAACCCAACCTCTATTTAATTTCTGACAGACATGCATCTATTGAGATGCATACAATAATTCTGAGAACGGATGACACAATCCTCCTTCTAGCCATGTTTACTGCATTAGACATATTGCAAAAAATCCTCTCTCTAGAGGACAAATTTCTTTTATTTGAAAAGTGGTTAATTTGATAAATTTTTTCGAAAAGATGGTTATTTGAATATTTGATGACTATTTTATGACGATACAGTTAAGGCTAATTTCATGATATGTGAGGTTGCTGGACAGTGTGATATCAGAGCTTGTACAGAAAGAAGGGGTGCATATGGTATGAATATAGTAAAGAGATTGAGTAAGAGAGAAAATAACTTAAACATGGAAACACCTGAACCAAACACTCAACTTGTTACTACTACTTCTTCTTTATCGCTTCCTAAACTCTATAAAAGCACTAATTCTCATAAAATAGAAAACCTTATTGAGTACATGTTCAAGAAGATGCTAAAATTTCTGAAATGATACATCATCTATTAAGTCCTTACAACATCTTCAAAAGACAAAAAAGTGTTACCAGATCCATCCAAAATCTTATCTCTACTAACCGCCCGCATATGAAAGAATATGTCCAGTCATAAAGACTAGACCAATGCATCCTAAGAGCTGCGAACCAGGAGCAGTACGTAGATCTGGAGATTCCCCAATATCTCATAAACCACTGGAAGACTGAAGGATATACAGCCTTACAATTTGGGGTTGTCAGGCTCATCCTTTCTCTTCATGGAAGGAAGAACCTGTCTTTTGCAAAATAGCTTTACAGGACTCAAGCTACCTCCAATATGAAAACATTGTGATATGAACTGCTCTAACCACACTTCATGCAAGAAGTGTTGTCCCCACCATTTTCCGAAACTATAACGCAAGTCTTAATGATAATATGTTATCCATAGGACTAATAGTACAGGTCCAGATCACCGGATTTGACCAAGTGCCATAAGCCATGTCAACCACCCTCCATCACCAGATAATATATCGCTTACAGAATCACTCGATAGATCTTTCTCTCTCAGGATGCTCTTCTGATTCACTATTGGTTGTCACCAACAGAGAAGAAAACATACCCTTTATAGTTCAGATTCTGAGAAGGATTACAAGGGAAGAATTAACTCAACTAATTCCCCTTGAATGCATAACCAAATACGAGAGACTTAATGTTGAGAGAAGACCTATCCAATCCCATGAGGCTACTTTCAGAAGATCCATGACAAGACGGTCAAGACAATTTTCAAGAATCCAGACGAAGAGTCGAGCTATATGTCTTCAATCTTCCAAACAATGATTATCCAACCAATTCTCAAAGAATACTGGTGTCCTGTCTATGATGTTACAATAGAGGGTAAAACTATCTATACTGATAAAATAGATGGCCACTTCATCTGGGATATTGATGCAACAAGATGTGACCTGGATTGCGACTGTTGGATGCATGACAATGATATTGACTGTGATATCATTCTTCCCAAAACAAAGAAAAAGGGAAGGTGTAAACCCTTTCCTCCTCCTCAAAGGAGATATGGTCCATACAATGGTCCATGGGTAGGAATCCATGGTAAAAAGAAACCTCTCTCTATCTATGAAGAAGGACTTAAAATTCTCAAGAGAGAAGGATTGTTACCACTTGATGATCCAACTCTTGTTACATGGTCACCGACAGACCATTGTAAACCATTACATCCTCCAACTATTGTATAGCAAATCCCTTGCTTTATGTACTCGTCTACAACTCCAGAATACGACCAACAATTTCCTGCTTTGGAAAGAAAGATGGATCCAGTCACAGGCAGAACATCCAAACCCTTCATTCATCATAGTGAAGTCCAGCCCGATGGGAAACTTAAACCTTTAACTCAAGCTGAAGAAGTTCAAATTGGCAATCTGAAAACATAGTTTCTCAAAATTAGATTCTCCAAAATCTTGACAAAAAAAGGATAAGATTGCTGAGAAAATAGACGAAATAGATGAGTATCTCAAGGTTTTATCCCAAAAAATGCAGAAACATTACAGAAGCTTAAAACCCCAAGTATCCCAACTAGATCTTGATTTGCGGAAGATGTTAGAAGAAAGAACTTTTGGTAAAAATTTTGAACAAAAGGGAACAAAAATCAGAAGTCTACAAGGCCAAGTAAAATGGATAGATGATTTCTTAAGAGCCTCTCATGAAAGAAAGTGCAAGCCTGTTGAAAACTCTTTTTTTGACCCTCGTGATTTTCCTACATATTTTAAAAAACCAGAAAGACTTTCTCCTTTCTACCCTGCCTATGCTAGATCACCACCAGATCAGGTCAAATACATACCTACAGCTTATAGACCAAAATTTCCAGAACTACCACTATCTCAACCTCCAAGACAAAAGATAAAGCTGCCTGTTTGAGCATTTCATCCCCAGATTCTCAGGATATTCGTGAAACACCTCCTCTAAAAATCCAAAAGGAAGAAGAAAATCCTAATAAAGGTTTCCAAGCCATGGCAATCACTAGAAATTATAAATCTCCCCGAGAAATTATTCTTTTGCCGAATCATCTGCATAAAAGGGAGACGCGTCCTTCTCAGATGGTGACAACTCTGATCAAGAAACATCAACTGATGAAACACCAAGATCTTTTTCATCAGAATCTGAAGACAACTATATCCCAAGACTCTTCATGGCAAATGTTAGTTCCTGGATTGGCTGGAATTTTGGTAAAACAAAGTATATTCAATGTTGATGTCAAGGTGTTGATGTTGCAACATTGAAGTCTTAACACTGGGCTGTGTTAAGTAATTATTGCTGAAGTTGGATGTCTGATGTCACACAGGTGATGTTGTAACATCAGATCTGCAGAATTAACAACAACAGGTTGTGAGTTTGTTAGGGTTGCGTATTAGCTGGAATTGTGGAGAGCAAGCTATCTCATTGGATGCGAAAATCTTGGGATAGATATTTGCTACTGCATAGGAGATCTGTTGCAGATTTGTAGGAGATTTAAAAGGTTGAAGATTTAAAAAGATTTTAGGAGAAAATTTGTTTTAAATATTCAGTTTTAAATAACAAATCTGGGAGATATTGTAGCAAGTCCAAGACCAATTCAAGGAGCTATATAAAGCGCACAAGACCAAAGGAAAAAAGTACAGAAAACATTCAGAAGATCAGGAGCTGGAGGCTTAGTGTCTAGAGTTTGTTTAGAGTGCTTGTATTTACACTATTCTAGGGTTTGAATAGGTGTTATATTTCTGTCCTCTCTAGAAGCTGTGAAGCAATAGAGAGTGGTTGCTTGATCGAAGCTGTGAAGTAAGATCAAGGGTACTCAAAGTGGTTTCTTTGAGAGTTTGTAAGGGATTGAGTGGTGTTCTCATACCTAAGTGGTTTCTTAGGTAGGAAGTCATTAGTAGAGTATAAGTTTAGGAGATTGTCAACGGGTTATTGAGTCTGTAAATTATATCTACAAGTAGTGAATTCCATCCCTGGCTTGGTAGCCCCCAGAGTAGGTTGGTTGTAACCGAACTGGGTCAATAATTCTTGGTGTTATTTTACTGTTATTGTTGTCCATTGTGCAGAGTGTATTGTTGTGACATCACACCTTAACATCACACGTCTGATACCAGAATTTCAATTGGTATCAAAGCAGGCATCCTGTCTGTCTCTGGGTGAGATCTAGGGAAGTTACTTTCTGGTGTAAAGATGGACAAAGAAGTTGGAGGATTCGTCAACAGACCCCCTATTTTGGATGGATCCAATTATGACTATTGGAAGCCAAGGATGACCACCTTCTTAAAATCCTTGGACAGTAGGGCTTGGAAGGCTGTTATTAAAGAATGGAAAGCTCATGCCATGTGTGAGAAGGATGATGCTGGCAAAGATAAAGAAGGCACCTCTAAGCCAAAGCCTGAAGAAGAGTGGACCAAGGAGGAAGATGAGCTTGCCCTTGGAAATTCCAAAGCTCTGAATGCAATCTTCAATGGAGTGGATAAGAATATCTTCAGGTTAATCAATACCTGTGAAGTTGCTAAGGAAGCGTGGGATATCTTGCAGGCTACACATGAAGGAACATCTAGAGTTAAGATGTCGAGACTTCAGATTTTAACATCAAAATTTGAAAGCCTGAAGATGAAGGAAGATGAGACTATTCATGATTTCCACATGGGTGTTCTTGAGCTGGCCAATGCATCTAGTGCTCTTGGAGAGAAAATGTCTGAAGAAAAGCTTGTAAGGAAGATTCTTAGGTCCCTTCCTAAGAGGTACAAGATGAAGGTGACTGCTATTGAAGAAGCTCAAGACATCAGCAAGATGAGAGTAGATGAGCTCATTGGATCTCTTCAGACTTTTGAACTTGGTTTAAATGAAGAAGAACCAGAAAAGAAGCCCAAGGGTATTGCTTTGGTCTCCACTCCTGCAGAAGATAAGGTAGTCAAAGATTCTCCGGAAGATTTGTCACAAACCATTGCAATGTTGGGAAGGCAGTTCAACAAAGTGTTAAAAAGATGGAACAATAACTACAAGCCTAATGTCAAGAACAGTTCTTCTGACATCAACAAGCCAAAAGAGAAAGATGAAGAGAAGACTGCCCAGGATAGAGGTGTCCAGTGCTTTGAATGTGAAGGGTATGGACATGTCAAGAAAGAATGTCCCACATTCTTGAAGAAGCAGAAGAAGGGCATGTCAGTTTCCTGGTCTGAATCTGATAGTGAAAGTGATGGTGAGTCAGCAAGACATGCTAGAGCCTTAATAGGAACTGTTGTGTCTGATGATGATAGTGATGAATAAATAACTTATGAGGAGCTAGCTTTTACCTATCAAGAGCTGTGTTTAAAAAGTGCTGAGATTTGTCAAGAAAACAAGTGCCACAGACAACAAATTGCTCAGCTAGAGAATGAAAAGACTGATCTGGAAAATGAAGTGGTGCTAGTTAGAGCTCATCTTGATCAAATGACCAAGTCTGTTAGGATGCTGAGCTGTGGTACAGACACACTTGGCAAGATTCTTCAGTCAGAAAAAGCTGCTGGAGACAAAGCTGGGATAGGTTATGTGGCTGAGGATAAGAGAACTTCAGAAGAAAGCACTTCAGGTTCAAAGAAGGAAGTGTCACAACTTTCATCTCAACATCAGCCAGGATACTACCCCTAAGAAAGCTGATGTTTCACAACCTAAGAAGATTGAGAAGAAAACTGGTCCATATCAAAAGGGAAAGCAGTCACAAGGAGCTAGTCAATATATGCCCCCACAATACCACAAGAGCATGCAAGCTGCTCAGTTCAAACAACACATGTCTCATCAGGTGTCTCAACATCAGGACAACTGATATGGTTATGAATATGGATACACCAATGTTGTTCCTCATGGAAGAAGAAAACCACACCATCATGGGAGACAATCCAGGAAACAGCATTCTAAGCCTTCTTAAGGGAGAAGATACCAGCATAATAGATGGCAGGGCAGTTATGGTAGGAGGAGACCACATTATGGATGGCAGCCTAAGCAATATCATCATGGCAGAAGATTCAGAGATGAAAGGGTGAGATGCTATTATTGTGGAAGGTTTGGACATATGCAGTACTCTTGCTACAAGCTGCATGGATACCCTCAACCTCAAAACAGATGGAGAGAGCACATGCCCAAAGTTGTTAAACAATGGGTACCTAAGGAGAAGGTGAAGTGCTTATTGGCTCACATGGCTGATAGAGAGTTTGAAGAAGGAACATGGTATTTTGACAGTGGGTGTTCCAAACACATGTTTGGATGTAGATCCATGTTTGTTGAATTTAGAACTTGCCTCCCTCTTGAAGTTATATTTGGCAATGGAGAGAAAGGAGTTGTTGCAGGAGTTGGGAAAGTGAAAGGTGATGGTAGACCTGAACTTGACAATGTTCTGTTTGTCAGTGGTTTAAATGCAAATTTGATCAGCATAAGCCAGCTGTGTGATGGAGGTTACAAGGTAAACTACACTAAGCATGAGTGTGTGGTTTCTGATGAGCATAATCAGATTGTTATGAAGGGTGTCAGAACCAAGGATAACTGCTATCAGTGGATTTCTCTTGAAGGAAATTCAACTATTGATGCTCAAGTTGATGTTACAACATCAGACTATGACATCAGGATGCTGAAAGATCACTCAGAGTTAGTGAGTCCTGATGTGAATTCTTTTATATGTTTAAAAGGAAAGTCTTTATGGAGGGAGAAAATTAGTAATTGGTCTTTAAAGAGTATTCAAAATCAGACGCCTTACTATATTGATACAAGACTTACCAAAGCATTCTCATTGCAACGTTTCATCTCCCTAAATCTCAACAGAATAGAAAGTTCTTCTCCAAACCTAGTCTGTCACAAAGGAACGATGTCTGTCCCTTCCAAGAACTCTGAGCAGGTACGAACTAGGGTTTCTTCCGAAGAACTCATTTCTAGTGCTCTTCCCGAGTCAGGTAACCCTAAACCCTCGACCACGGTGAATAAACCTGAAGCTAGGTCATCATCCTCTCAAGCTGTTGAGGAGAAGTTTGATGTAGACAAGCACTTGGAACAGCTTGCCACCAAAATCCTTGAGAAAGGGATACGGGTGAAAGGGATTTCTGTCCCTTTAAGGCAAATGCCTGCTGAACATGTCGACTCTCAAGGTGAGGACATAAATGTTCATAGACAGGCCCTGAGTTAAGAAGCTGAAGGTGAAGATCCTGATAACACTGATGTCAGCTTGGATGTTAGAACATCGTCCCCTAGGAATGAAAGTCACAGGGGTAAAGGGAAGGAACCGGTTGAGGTTATAGAGATTGAGGACTCATCTGATGATGACAGAATTGGAAGAGGGAAGGATAAGAAAATGACTTCATTTACAAACTCTCCCAAGTCATGGAGCAAAGGTGCCAGGTCTGGCAAGAAGAGGAGAATCAGGGAAGAGTCAGATTCTGAGAGTGATGCTCAAAACATCAACCCTGCTACAAATCAAGTGCCTGATAACATCTCATCTCACAGTGCCAGAAGTGCATCCTTGTGGAGTTGTGTGAGCCTAAGAAAGATAGCTCTAGAAAGAGAGGTAGTAGCAAAAGACTTAGAGTCTACTAAAATTATAGACCTAATTAAGCTTGCTGGTCTCATAAGGACTGTGTCAGGGTTGACTAATTGCTATGATAGACTGGTCAGAGAATTCATATTTAATATACCTGAATCGATAAATGACAACAAGAGCCGAACTTTCAAAAGAGTTACCATCAGGGGTAAGTGTGTCTGGTTCTCTCCAGAGATGATCAATGCCTACTTAGGAAGAAATGAGGAAGATTATGGGGAATTAGATGCCTCCAATAATGTTATATGCAAAGAAATCATTGCTGGTCAGGTAGATGTTTGGCCCGAAGAAGGAAAGCTGTTAGCCAGTTTGTTGAGTGTCAAATATGCTTTTCTGCACAGAATAGGTATTGCCAACTGGGTTCCTACTAGTCACAAGACCATAATTTCTGTTGAATTGGGGAAGATAATTTATGCAGTTGGGACAAAGCAAAGAATTGACTATGGCTCCTACATCTATGATCATACTATTAAGCATGCTGCTACAAATGCTGTAAAGATGCCCATTGCTTTTCCCTCTCTCATTTGTGGGATTGTCTTGTCTCAACATCCTGGAATTCTACAGCATTCAGATGTTGCTTGCAAAAGGAAGCCTGCCTTGTCACTCCATCACAAGTTGAAACATGTTCCTTACAGTGTCAAGACATCTGGTTCAACATCACAACAGTCACCAGCCAAGACTGGGTTGATTAGAGAACTAGAGGAGGCTTGCAAGGAGTTAGATGAAGTCATAAGAGTTAGTACTGAAAGGAAACAAAAATTTGAAAGTCTTGTCATGTCTCTGAGATCGGCAACAAAGGAAGGTGAAGCTGTCAACACAAGGAAGGATGTTGTTGATAAAGACGATAATGATGATCTCAGCTCAGAAGATTCAAGCTTTTAATGTTTGTCTTCTATTTTAGTAGGGTTAGCTTTATTTTCTGTCTTTGTTTTAGCACTTAATGTGCTTGGTTTTGTAATTTGAATATTGTGTTGTTTTATGCACTGGTTATGTTTTTAGTTTCCTTCTATGATTTGTTTTGCCTGTTTACTAACTGAAAGGCTAACAATGAGAGCTAGGGTATACTGACTATAGTTAATAGGGCTTCTAGTTGAAGATTGCCTAATTGTGGCTAAAAAGGGGGAGAAAATAGCCAAGATAGTCAAGAGTGTTATTGCCATATGCTGCTAATGTGATGTAGATATTAAGGGGGAGATAAATTGATGCTGCTAAAAGGTGTTTAGTTGAAAAGTGGTAATGCTGCATTAAGGGGGAGTTTTGACTGAACTAGTGAAGATATCATGGCAATTGAAGAGTGCAGCCAAGCAGACATCAAAAGGGAGAAAAGTGCTTCACATTGTGAGCTACTGAACAGCTGTGATGCTGGTTCATGTTTTAGAGGGGGAGCACCAATTGGCTGTTGTCAATAATGAAGATGGTGCTGCAGCAAATCAAGTGATGAAGACTATGTAAAGTGTCAAACTGCTGCTGATGAGAGTTTTAAACTTTTGAAGATTATTCCGCTGCTGAAGTCTCTGAAGATGCAGAGATTATTTTAGCCAAAATTAGCCAAAGGGGGAGATTGTTAGTTCCTGGATTGGTTGGAATTTTGGTAAAACAAAGTATATTCAATGTTGATGTCAAGGTGCTGATGTTGCAACATTGAAGTCTTAACACTGGGCTGTGTTAAGTAATTATTGCTGAAGTTGGATGTCTGATGTCACACAGGTGATGTTGTAACATCAGATCTGCAGAATTAACAACAACAGGTTATGAGTTTGTTAGGGTTGCGTATTAGCTGGAATTAGGGAGAGCAAGCTGTCTCATTGGATGCGAATATCTTGGGATAGATATTTGCTGCTGCATAGGAGATCTGTTGCAGATTTGTAGGAGATTTAAAAGGTTGAAGATTTAAAAAGATTTTAGGAGAAAATCTGTTTTAAATAACAAATCTGGGAGATATTGTAGCAAGTCCAAGACCAATTCAAGGAGCTATATAAAGCGCACAAGACCAAAGGAAAAAAGCACAGAAAACATTCAGAAGATCAGGAGCTGGAGGCTTAGTGTCTAGAGTTTGTTTAGAGTGCTTGTATTTACACTATTCTAGGGTTTGAATAGGTGTTGTATTTATGTCCTCTCTAGAAGCTGTGAAGCAATAGAGAGTGGTTGCTTGATCGAAGCTGTGAAGTAAGATCAAGGGTACTCAAAGTGGTTTCTTTGAGAGTTTGTAAGGGATTGAGTGGTGTTCTCATACCTAAGTGGTTTCTTAGGTAGGAAGTCATTAGTAGAGTATAAGTTTAGGAGATTGTCAACGGGTTGTTGAGTCTGTAAATTATATCTACAAGTAGTGAATTCCATCCCTGGCTTGGTAACCCCCAGAGTAGGTTGGTTATAACCGAACTGGGTCAACAATTCTTGGTGTTATTTTACTGTTATTGCTGTCCATTGTGCAGAGTGTGTTGTTGTGACATCACACCTTAACATCACACGTCTGATACCAGAATTTCAGCAAATATAAAAGAGAAAGAATCCTTTTTTGAGGAAGAATCCCCTGAAGAAACTCTAGTCCCTGAAAGGACTAAACCAAATGGCGGTCCTTGGTTCACTTTTGATGATATACCACCTAGTCGCTCGAGAAAGAGACTAATTGAATTTGGACCTTGGCTTGACACCCTGATGATGAAAACAAGTGCAGATAGCTATAAGATCATTGAAGAATTTTGCTGTAGAATGACAGGCACGATGAAAGAATGGTATCACAATATTGGAGCTTTCAAACAAGATGAGTTACATCGTCTAGAAACTATAACTAATATGCGTGGAGTCCTTCACCGCAAGTTTATCAGTGATATGGAGATATTTGATAGGAAAACATACAAGAATTCTTTGAGATAAAGTGTTATTCCTTTAAGACAAAGAACCTCGACAAACATTATCATAAGATGACACATATGTATTATGTCCTCAATGGATACAATGACCCTAGTCTCAAGAATACCTATGTATCCTTTCTACCACAAAAACTCCAGCCAGAAATTCATAGGATGTTAGCCGTAGCTCAAAAGGATATTAAAACCATGAGTCTTAGCCAGATCCACCAGGCGACGTTAGAAGCATTTGAAAAGCTTTGCAGTTTTCATCATCAATTCTCTGAAGTTATAGAAGAAAAGTCAAAATTTACCCAAGCATGTAAGAAACCCTACCTGGAGATTAAGTGTAAAGACAAAAGGTGTAGATGTGCAACAAAAAAGAAACATCATCATAAAAAATACACCAAATCTCATAGGACATTCAAGGGAAAGAAAAAGAAGAGTATGAAGTTCTTTAGAAGAAAACCTTTCAGAGGAAAGGGGAAGAATTAAAGATGCTTTATTTGTGGAAAATGGGACATTTCTCTAAAGAACGCCTAATAATACCCACAAAGCGGTAAAGCTGATCAACTCTCTTCAACCTTTAGAAGGAGACTTAAAATCTTTATATTCTGAACAAAGCTCTGCTGATGAAGAAACAATTTTTGCCCTTCAAGAATCTTCATCCAATGAAGCATCATTTTCAGAGTCAGAAGATGACAAATATTTCCTTATTTTCTCCTTCAAAAAGATAGGCAGTTCTTTTCCTACTCCACCCCTTCCTTGTGTTGAAGTTCATGTCCTCACAACAAAGTTTTCTCGTATGAAGAAAGTTGTAACTTATATGGACACTGGGGCTCAGATTATAATGATGAATCCTAGCATTCTCCCAACAGAACCATGGGTGACACATGCTGCATACTTTGTAGCAGCATATGGAAAAGTTTTCAGAACAAGTTTAATGATCAAGGATAAGGTAGGAATTAAATTCTTTCCAGACTGCATAGTCTGGACCAGAGTCATTGGCAGTAATCTTCCAAACAAAGATATTACAATAGGAATAGATGTCTATTCAGCAGTAAGTAGACTTCAAATTCTCCCCACAGGAATCAAATTCAAAAGAGAATTTAAACCTTATTCTGGGATATTGAAACTATATTCACTTTCTAAAATCTTTGCTGGCTATGAAGAAATCAAGTCCAACCTACTCAAACTCTGTGCAAACAACCATGAAAAATTTAGCCACCCAAAATTCCTAGGGAAAAATAAAGACTTTTTTGTTTAACTTCCTTTCAAGCTCAATGAGGATGTTAATCCAACCAAGGTCACTCATCCAGGAATGAGTCCATCAGATTATGCATTAGCTAGGGAAGAATACAACTATCTACTCAAACAAGGTCTGATAGAACCCACCAAATCACAATGGGCTTGCCAATCATTTTATGTGGAAAAGAGATCTGAAAAGATGAGAGGAAAAAAAGACTAGTAATTGATTACAAACCTCTAAATCATTTTCTCAAAGATGATAAATTTCCCATTCCAAAGGCCTCGTCCTTAAATGTTTTCATCAAAGATGCCCAGATCTATTCTAAGTTTGATCTTAAGTCAGGATTTTGGCAATTGGGTATCAACCCCGAGGATCTTTACAAAACAACGTTCTGCATTCCTAACGCCCCAGTACCAATGGATTGTGTTACCATTTGGGCTTAAGGTAGCTCTATCATTTTTTCAAAAGGCCATTACTAGAAGTTTTGAGCTCATTCTCAACAATATTCTTATATATATATATATATATACATATGTGTGTGTGTGTGTGTATGTAAGTATGTATGTATGTATGTATGTATGTATGTATGTATGTATGTATGTATGTATGTATGTATGTATGTATGTATGTATATTGATGATGTGTTATTATTATCAAAAGATGAAAAAATTCATAAACAATTATTGGGCCAATTCCTTTAAATAGCCCAACAACATGAAATGATGCTCTCTGAAAAGAAAAGTCAATTGGGTCAAACAAAAATTGATTTTTTAGGGATGCATTTCTCGCAAGGGAAATATCAACCTCAACCTCATATTTCCCAAGAATTGTTAAACTTTCCTGATGAAAATCTCACAGTTAAGAAAATTCAACAATTTCTTGGTATAATTAATTATATTCGAGATTTCTTGCCAAAACTGGCGAGATACACGAGTCCTCTATCCCAAATACTGAAGAAAAAACCTCCACCATGAGGAACAAAGTAAACTGAAGCAGTAAAAGTTTTGAAGAAGATCACACAAACTCCACCTGCTCTAAAAATCCCTGGGAATGACAAAAGAATCCTGCAGACCGATGCCAGTGATCACTATTGGGGAGCAGTCTTGATAGAAGGACTTGAAGGAAAGAGATACTATTATGGTCATGCTTGTTGCCAATTTAAAGAAGCTGAAAAACAATATCACACCACCTACAAGGAAGCTCTCGCCGTAAAAATGGGAATCCAAAAGTTTGACTTCTGATAACGTGAAAATACATTGTTTATTTGACTTGATTAATGCGTGTTTTCTAGTTGTTTTGATTTACATTTGTACTATTATGTTGGTATTTTGTTTGTTTATAGGTATTTAGCCATTTAAGAGTCACATACGAAGAAATGAAGTAATTCGGATGAAAAACGGAAGAAATGCAGCAATTTGCACGCAAGGCATTGTCTGACGATTTTGACCATAACTTTTTATCCGTAAATCAGAATGAGGCCCCCGTTCAAAGCGTTGGAAAGCTAACGAAGAGATCTACAACATGGAAAGATACACACTCGGCGGACGCGGAGAGGTAGTCGGCGGGCACCGACCCTTGTAACAGGCAAACAGTTAGAAACGTTAAGGCAGTTACACACGTAGGAAATTATTGTTTAAACCGTTTTCCATAACGTCGTGCAGCAGTTACAGATTCATAAACACTATAAATAGGCCTTGTATTTTCACTTTTATTTTCATCCAATCCTAGTTTCCAACCTTAGGCATAAAGTTCACTTTGTAAAGCAATAATCCGTCACATCGGGGGGTTATTGCACTATTGTTGTTAGTTAGATTGGATCATCGTAGTTAGGAGCTTTACATTCGAAGTTATTTACATTCAAAGTTATTTACTTTCCCGCAAATTACTTTCAAGCTTTGTACCAGATCCAGTCTCCGTTTTGGAGTAGGTTTCTTTTATCAATTACATTTTATTATATTCCGCATCGCCTTTATATAAATTTACTGTCCTGCACTGCTTTATATTCGTTTATTTTCTGTCTCTGCCATTACCTTATTATTTTATTTATCTGTGTGATTTGTGTCCTTTGGAACTGAACTTAAGCGTGACACTTGTGTTCACTCTCTCAAAATACACTCTCACACTTCGCACGTTTTTATCTTAAAAAATGTTTTACTTTGCAATTCAATTTATCGTTATGTTTTCAATTACTATGTCTAGCTAAATCCCCTGTGCTGGGATGTGAGGATCGTCGTTCTGACGGTACTCCATATGTCATCTCTTTAGAAATACTTTAGGGGCTGTTTTTGATTTTAATTAAACTCTTCTGAACTTCAATTGATCGGTCATTACGTAAATGAGACCGTGCTTTTGTTCACGTAATGACTGTGACTAGATCGGGTAAGATCGAAAGCCTTCCGGCATTTTAGAAAAGAGTTTGTTAGTTTTTAATCAATAAATACAGCGGAAGCACTTTATTGATTAACTAGGAAAGTTTTATATTATTATAAAGAGGTTTTAAACTATTTGCGGACGCGTTTATAGATTTAGGATCTGGTTGGCCGAGCATATGCCGGAAACCCTTTGGTATAAAATATTTTCAGTCAAAAGCACTTTTTAACTAAGTCTTAGAGGTAATTACATAAAAAAGGACTTTATCACTTTAACGCAAGGAGCGACCGGTGCAGCGTGAACGGCTGGTATAGATTAAAGGTTAGGTCTGGTTCCGATCACGCTAACGCGGCGGATGCTTTTTAATTAATTCTTTTTCAAAGAAGAAAACATTGCCCCATAAGCATTGCTAATTAGATGATAGGAGTATTGTTTGATTGATGTGAATTACATTCCAGTATAGTATTTATCTGATTTATTTCTATTTTCGTTCAGTAGAAAGCTTTTACCCCGATATTCATTAGCCTTAGATAAACAACGTAACAATAGTAATCGATAGATTGACATTAGTCTCTGTGGGAATGATAAATCTTTTATATTACTCTGACGCAATCCGTACACTTGCGGATAACACGCATCAAGTTTTTGGCGCCGTTGCCGGGGACCAATTACGTCAAAATTTCATACCCTGTTGTTACACCGTCTAGACTAAGGCATCCCTTAGCCGGTAAATGCGAAGAACTCGCAGTACCGGAAACTTAGTTGATCCATTAGAAGAACCTGAACGTTACGCCTGAGCTCGTCTTCTATTTCGAAAACTCAAAAGAGCAATGGCAGACGAAGAAAACGCTAAACCTCTTAAGGATTTCGCCCTACCCTCTAACGAAGAGCCTCATTCTAGTATAGTTAACCCAGCTATACTAGCCAATAATTTCGAATTAAAACCATCTCTGTTACAATTAGTACAACAGAACCAGTTCGCAGGTCTTCCTACGGAAAACCCGAACCAACATCTTAAAGTCTTTATTTAACTAGCCGATACCTTAAAAGCAAACGGAGCTCCTCCTGAGGCAATACGTCTAAGACTATTCCCATTTTCCCTTAGAGATAGAGCCCGATCATGGTTAGATTCCCTTCCAGCCAACTCTATAACCACTTGGAATGACCTAAAGAAAGTATTCCTTGCTAGATACTTTCCACCAAGTAAAACCGCTGTCTTACGAAACCAAATAACCCGATTTACCCAAAGCGAGGGAGAATCACTTTTCGACGCTTGGGAGAGATATAAGGAACTATTGAGAGCATGTCCACATCATGGCTTAGAACAATGGCTCATAATCCATACCTTTTATAATGGACTCATGTACAACACAAAGATGACCATAGACGCTACCGCTGGTGGCGCTCTAATGAACAAAACCTACCCCGAGGCTTGCGTTCTCATTGAGGATATGGCACAAAACCATTACCAATGGGGAACCGAACGAGCACCAGTGGAGAAGAAAGAGACCAAAGGAGGTGTGTATGAAGTGATTTGTTTTGACCATATGAACGCAAAGATGGATGCTCTAGCTCAAAAGGTAGAAAACCTGACTATCAACCCCACAACAACCATAGCAGCTATACAACCCAGATGTGAAATCTGTGGATCCTCAGGACATATTATATCTGAATGCAACCTTTTAGCCGAGAGTGCCACAGATCAGGTCAATTACGCTTAAGGAAACCCTTATTCAAACACATACAACCCTGGATGGAGGAATCACCCAAATTTTTCCTATAAGAATAATAACCCTACTCAAAATTCAACACCTCAAAGACCACCCAGTTTCCAAACTCAAAGACCCAATCAATCTACACCATATGCTCCTCAGAAGTCAAATCTTGAGAAAAAGATGGACGAATTCATCTCAGCTCAATTACAGCAGAACAAAGATTTCATGAACCAAAACATTCATATGAATGGACTAATTACTCAGTTGGGTACTAAACTCGATTCTGTAATCACCCATAACAAAATGCTTGAAACCCAAATCTCTCAAGTAGCACAACAACAATTTACTCATGCCACACCAGGAGGACAATTCCCTGGACAACCTCAACCTAACCCTAAAGGGCATGCAAATGCTATCGCTCTAAGGAGTGAGACCACTTACGATGGACCTATAAACCCTAGGTTGAACGATCCAGAACCTCCTAGGAAAGAAGTTATGACCACCCCTGAGAAAGAAATTGGGAAATCAGTGGAACCTGAGAAATCTAAAGATACGGAAGTTAAGGAGAAGGAAAAAGAAGAGAATGAAAAAGTTTATGTACCACCTCCTCCTTACAAACCTCCGATTCCATACCCACAAAGACTTAAACAAACCAAATTAGATAACCAATATAAGAAATTCATAAAAGTGATTGAGAAACTCCATGTAGAGATTCCATTCACGGAAGCTATTACCCAAATACCATCTTATGCCAAATTCCTTAAAAACATTTTTACCAACAAACGAAGATTAGATGATCCTAAACCTTTAGAATGTAATTCAATTGCTGAGAATAAACTTGCTAAGAAAGAGAAAGATCCAGGAAGTTTTTCTATAGCTTGTGTTTTAGGAAACCGAGTTATTGATAAAGCACTTCTTGACTTAGGAGCAAGTGTAAGCTTAATGCCTTTAGCCGTTTGTAAAAGGTTAAACCTAGGAGAAATGCAACCGACTAGGATGTCTCTCCAATTAGCCGACAGATCAGTTAAGTATCCAATTGGCATTTTGGAAGACGTCCCAGTTAGACTTGGTCAACTTTATATTCCAACAGATTTCGTCGTAATGGACATTAAGGAAGACAATGAGATCCCAATCCTTTTAGGTGGACCCTTCTTATCAATAGCTGGAGCTATAATAGATGTCAAGAAAGGAAATATGACATTCGAGGTAGGTAATGAAAAAGTAGAATCTATACTATCCCAATTCTTAAATGCACCAGCCATAGATGACTCATGTTATGCCATCGATATAATTGATGAATGCATAACAGAACTGGATAAAGAAGATCCAGTAGAAACCATCAAACTACCTTCGACCCCTATTATGGAGGACGACAGATTTGAACGATTATCTGAACCCTACATTGATAACAGTCTTTACGAATGCTTGGCACTTACCCCAGATCATATGCCATGTCCGAAAAAACCATCAATAGAGCTTAAGGAGCTACCTAAGAATTTAAGATACGAATTCTTAGACAAAGAATTAAACCGCCCAGTAATAGTTAGTGCCACGTTAGAAGGTCCTGAAACTAATCAACTCTTAGATATTTTAAGAAAATATCCCTCAGCTCTAGGTTATAATATCTCTGATCTCAAAGGAATAAGTCCTTCCGTGTGTATGCACCGAATTATGCTTGAGGAAGTCTCAAAACCCTCTAGAGAACATCAACGAAGGATAAATCCTATAATGAGTGACGTAGTAAAAAGGGAAGTGTTAAAGTTGTTAGAGGTTGGAATAATATACCAAATATCCGATAGTAAATGGGTAAGCCCCGTACATGTGGTACCTAAGAAAGGAGGTGAAACTGCTGTACAAAACGAAAAAGAAGAACAAATAAAAAACCCTAAGGAGAGTGGTAATAAGGTTGAGGAGAGTTTTGGTAAGAAAAGAGTAGAGATCGAGAAAAATCCACCGACACCATCCGAAAGAGAGGTTGTTGAAGAGGTAGAAAAGGAAGCACCTATTGTTGTTCCTCCTCCCTATAACCCACCGATTCTTTTCCCACAAAGGTTTGTGGAAGCTAAGAAAAATTCCTAGTCCAAAAGGTATGTGGAGGTATTGGAAACTATCCACACCAATGCACCTATGTCTGAGGTCCTGTGTAAAAAGAGAAAATTAGAAGACCATGAAACTAGGGTAATCATTAGTGTAAAAAGGGGAAGGTTAGCCTTTGAGGTGGTGGATGAAAGAACTAAGCACAAACTTGAAAAGCTAATACTTAGGATAGATCCAGAACCATCACCACAAGTTCAAAAGAATGAACCACCCCACAGAAGGAAGAAAAGAAAAGGTGAGGGATATGTGAGATGGCTTGATAAGTGGCCATGGAAACCTAAGATTATTAAAAGTTTGATCGAGGAATCATTTACAAGAGAACCACCATGAGTGCTTGCACTCTTGAGGCGTCGAGCTACCGACGTTAAACAAAGCGTTGCGTGGGAGGCAACCCACGAGTATTTAATTTAATGTTTTCCTTTTACTATTTAAATTTGCAGAAAATAAAAAGATGAATTACTTGCTACGTCTCAGCCACATCTAAGCGAAAAGAGGATTTGGCATGAAGTTGCATTCATCGGGTTCTTCCATTCCTTTTACCCATTTTATCAAAACATTGAGGACAATGTTTGGTTTAAGTGTGGGAGGGATTTTACTCGCTTTCTAGTTAGATTTTTGCTTTCTTTATTTTTCTTTGTTTGTTATTGAGTCATTGCATGTACTGTCAAGTCATTTACGTGTGTTTCCTATCGTTTATCCCGCTTTCCCTCTTTCTTTAGCCATATCAAATTTTGGAGAAAAGTGAATAAATTTTGAAATTTTTGAAAATTTTGGAACAAACAGAGGATAGGTTACAAAGACTTGGGAAAGTTCCTAAAATATCGATATCGTCTTAACACCGTAGTTCTCTTGAATATAAGAATCAATTTGCATAATTATTATTCGAAAGCCTTGAATTCTCATTTCTGAAGTAGTCTTTAGTAGTTCATTTTAGCAGTCAACACCATCTTAGTTACCGCTAAGCGAATGAACCAATGCAAATAAGTGAATGATCCCGTAAAAGAAAGAAAAAAAGAAGAAAAATAAGTAATGAAAAGAAAATGATTTGGAAAGAGAATCCGCCTTCTAAGTGAGGTAACCATCACCAGGTTATTCAGCCCAAACGGCGGAGGAACCTTTGAAATTAAGTTTGTGCGTCTGTATTGAAAAAGATAAATAAAAAAAAGTACTGAAATTAGGCATAAATATCGGGATCATAATCACCAACAGGTTTGTTCACCATGCGAGTACAAGATAACGGGCTTAATGTGATTGCGCCTGAATGAAAAAGATGAAAGGTGAGATGAGTAAGTTTGGCTTGAGCATAATAATGTGATACGAATCGGTAAGTATAGGAAATAGACCTATGATCGGAAAAATGCGATGTGTGTTGTTACGATATCCTTAGTTTTTGAGTTAGTACCTATCAGTGCGACCTTGTCCAAAGTAAAGTCCATAAGCTTATTCACTATAAGAATCACTATTTTTTTTTTTCTGTTTACACGAGTTTTGCTTGAGGGCAAGCAAAGGTTCAAGTGTGGGAGAGTTTGATAACGTGAAAATACACCGTTTATTTGACTTGATTAATGCGTGTTTTCTAGTTGTTTTGATTTGCATTTGTACTATTATGTTGGTATTTTGTTTGTTTTTAGGTATTTAGCCATTTAAGAGTCACATACGAAGAAATGAAGTAATTCGGATGAAAAACGGAAGAAATGCAGCAATTTGCACGCAAGACATTGTCTGACGATTTTGGCCATAACTTTTTATCCGTAAATCAGAATGAGGCCCCGTTCGAAGCGTTGGAAAACTAATGAAGAGATCTACAACATGGAAAGATACACACTCGGCGGACGCGGAGAGGTATTCGGCAGGCGCCGACCCTTGTAACAGGCAAACAGTTAGAAACGTTAAGGCAGTTACACGCGTAGGAAATTATTGTTTAAACCGTTTTCCATAACGTCGTGCAGCAGTTACAGATTCATAAACACTATAAATAGGCCTTGTATTTTCACTTTTATTTTCATCCAATCCTAGTTTCCAACCTTAGGCATAAAGTTCACTTTGTAAAGCAATAATCCGTCACATCGGGGGGTTATTGCACTATTGTTGTTAGTTAAATTGGATCATCGTAGTTAGGAGCTTTACATTCGAAGTTATTTACATTCAAAGTTATTTACTTTCCTGCAAATTACTTTCAAGCTTTGTACCAGATCCAGTCTCCGTTTTGGAGCAGGTTTCTTTTATCAATTACATTTTATTATATTCCGCATCGCCTTTATATAAATTTACAGTCCTGCACTGCTTTATATTCGTTTATTTTCTGTCTCTGCCATTACTTTATTATTTTATTTATCTGTGTGATTTGTGTCCTTTGGAACTGAACTTAAGCGTGACACTTGTGTTCACTCTCTCAAAATACACTCTCACACTTCGTACGTTTTTATCTTAAAAAATGTTTTACTTTGCAATTCAATTTATCGTTATGTTTTCAATTACTATGTCTAGCTAAATCCCTTGTGCTGGGATGTGAGGATCGTCGTTCTGACGGTACTCCATATGTCATCTCTTTAGAAATACTTTAGGGGCTGTTTTTTATTTTAATTAAACTCTTCTGAACTTCAATTGACCGGTCATTACGTAAATGAGACCGTGCTTTTGTTCACGTAATGACTGTGACTAGATTGGGTAAGATCGAAAGCCGTCCGACATTTTAGAAAAGAGTTTGTTAGTTTTTAATCAATAAATACAGCGAAAGCACTTTATTGATTAACTAGGAAAGTTTTATATTATTATAAAGAGGTTTTAAACTATTTGCGGACGCGTTTATAGATTTAGGATCCGATTGGCCGAGCATATGCCGGAAACCCTTTGGTATAAAATATTTTCAGTCAAAAGCACTTTTTAACTAAGTCTTAGAGGTAATTACAATAAAAAGGACTTTATCACTTTAACGCAATGAGCGACCGGTGCAGCGTGAGCGGCTGGTATAGATTAAAGGTTAGGTCTGGTTCCGATCACGCTAACGCTGCAGATCCTTTTTAATTAACTCTTTTTCAAAGAAGAAAACATTGCCCCATAAGTATTGCTAATTAGATGATATGAGTATTGTTTGATTGATGTGAATTACATTCCAGTATAGTATTTATCTGATTTATTTCTATTTTCGTTCAGTAAAAGCTTTTACCCCGATATTCATTAGCCTTAGATAAACAACGTAACAATAGTAATCGATAGATTGACATTAGTCTCCGTGGGAACGATAAATCTTTTATATTACTCTGACGCAATCCATACACTTGCGGATAACACGCATCAACTTCCACCTAAGAAGCTACAGTTTGAAGTTCAGACAGACAATTCCACTTTTTTTAAGATCCTTGAATTCAAAACTAAGATGCCTCCAGATCCTCAAACTCTTAGGCTCAAAGATTGGTTTTCCAGATATGATTTCTTTGTAAAACGTATCAAAGGATCTCAAAATTTAATCCATGATCTCCTATCCCAGCCTATGAAACCTATCCAGATTGTCATAGTCAAGCACATTTTCCCTTTGAGTCTTATGGTCAAACCATTACCATCCCATGCATCCACAACCAAGAATCTTCCTTCAGGAATAATTGTATCCTCTTCACTGTTCCAGCTCAAGTAGTATGCCAGGAACAATCTCTTTTATTACACGACAAAAATCATAAGGAATAAACTACAGGATCATAGTCCTTATTTCCCATACACACCTTTCCTCATACTAATTTTAATAAATGCAAATGTTAAATTCACACAAAAAACCATTTGTGGTATATCTGGTGTGCCACTAATTTGTATTTTATGTTTGTTCTTATTCCCACTAAGGCCATGTATCAACACATAATGAATCCCGAGAACCACAAGTCTTTGATTTGGACTACTCTTGAATGGTACTCTCCATTACAATGGTGGAGAAATCAATTAAAACCAGTGATATACGAGGTCAAAGAGCGAAGATTATCTCCATAAGATATTAGCAAACTTAAGTCTGTTTTCTTTCTACACAGGCCCTATCTGACAGATCCTGCAACTAAGCTACTTAATTGTAAGAGTTATGTTCACTTACGGGAAACTGTTGATGATTATTCTCCTAGTCTAAAAATCACAAGGGAAATATTAGAGTATGTTAACGGCATCAATCTCTATGATCCAAAGGGCTTCAACGATAATACAACTTGCATAAGTCATGAAAAGTTCAGAAGACCAGAAGTTGTAGAAAGCTCGACTTAAGCCACACAACAGAAACTGGATTATCCAATGGAAGCCAGATTCTCAGAAGGACAAGTGGAAGAAGCTAATAGAATATTAATGGATCACACTTACATGATGAATGACATCTGACAATATGAGTCATCTCGTTTTGGAGATTGCTTTTCTGATGGAAACTTATCTGATTAGAATATGTCCCCATCTCATGAACCCATTTTCAAAGACCAATTGAATAAATGTCCCTTAAATGTCACAAGCATGTTTATGAATAATGATTTTTGTCTTTTTGTGCAATAAGACTACAATAATGTATCCATGTGTGATAAGTGTCCCGGACTTTTGAAAAAAGGCATTTCTATAGTATTAAAAATGTCATGCTTGTAAATAGTGTTACTTTTGTCCTATATGTACCTCCGTGGCTATAAAAGAAGAGTTCTTGTAACATATTTTGATCAAACAATCACAAATAAATTCTCTTGTGTGCTTAAGAACAAACATGTTCTAAAAATCTTTTCTTTCTTCCTCAAAGCTTTAGTTATTGTATTCATATCATAATTCCCCATAGATGCAAGTATCCTCTACATCTGCCTCGAAATGAGAATCTTGTGTATCAGAAAACATTTGACCATTGATCCATACTAAGTTCTTCGCTATTATGAAATTTTAGTTTTAATTGTTTGTGTGTGTTATGTCTATGGTTGGCTATTTGATGACGATATAGTTAAGATAGTTTCTTAATATATATATATATATATATATATATATATATATATATATATATATATATATAAGAGTATTCCTAAAAAAGAAAAAAAATGAAGTAAAAGTTGTTGGAAACAAAGAAAAAACCTTAACCAAATCGCAAGTTAAAGCCGTTGGAGAGAAATACGATTTGAGTGTATGTGTCTGTCTCTGAATCATTGTTATTTGTGAATTGAAAAAACAAAGCGATATGGTTAAAGACATTAGCAACCTCTCCTATTTCCGGAATCGCTCTTTTTGTCCTCTTCATCGCTCTCTTTCTTAGATTTTACATTAACTTCCCCACCACTTCACACTCACAGGTCACTACGATTCATTCATTTTTTTTTAATTTTAAATTACAATTATAGGTTAAGTAAGTCAATTGTTTTGACTTTACATTTTGTGTTAGGAGATTGTTCACTACTCAAGAGCTTTCATTGTTCAATGGAACTGATCAAGCGTTACCAATCCTTTTAGGAATTCTTGGGTATTTCTCTCTTTCTCTGTTTCTAATTTGAAAATTGGCATAGTTACGATTACAAACCCTAATATATGTTTATATATCTTTCGTTATAGATCTTTTTTTATGTAACAAATGGAAAATCACATTATGGTTCCGGAGGAGGATACAATCACTTTGCTGGAAGGCATGTTCTTATATGCTTTCATTGTGATGAGTTGAGACATTGTGATTGATGAGAACCTTCCTAGGATTGGAATTCAGGTGATGTAACTAACAAGCCATCAATGAGCTATGACTTTGATGAAGAAAGTATTGAGCACGAAGAAATTCTAGTTAATTACATTCTAGTCACAGTCGAATCAGAAAATAGAGAGGATATGTGTGGCTAGCACAAGCCAAAGACCTCAAAGAATTAGAGTTAGCCTAGAAAGGCTTCAAGATTGTGAAGTGGTTGGTGATGATGAAGTCACACCATATGGAGATTTGGTTCATTTCACTTTACTTGCAGGTGTTAATCCAATAAACTATAGTAAGGCCTTAAAGAATAAAAACTAGAAGGCGGTTATGGTCGAAGAGTTACAAGCGATCAAAAGAAATAATACATGGGAGTTAGTCTAATTCCCAATAGACGCAAAAGCTACCAAAGTGAAATGAGTGTTCAAGCTGAAGCACAATCCTGATGGATCGATTGCAAGACATAAGACAAGACTAATAACTTGAATTTCTTTAGAGAGCAGGACTCGACTACTCTGAAGTATATGCACAAGTAGCAAGATTTGAGACTATCGGATTGGTGGTAGCTTTGGCATGCAATCAAGGTTGGTCGACATTTCACTTAGATGTGAAATCAAACATTTTTGAATGGTCTCCTAGATGAAATCGTGTGTTCCACACAACCTCCTGGGTTTGTGAGACAGGGGGAAGCAAGGAAAGTATATAAGTCGTACAAAGCACTTTATGGTCTCAAACAGGCTCTTAGGACATGGAACAAGAAAATCTAGGCACCTAGGGCATGAAATAAGAAAATCGACTCATACTTAGTCGAATTAGGATTCACCAAATGCAGGTCTGAGTATGATGTCTATGTACAGGTCATGGCACAAGATATAACCATCATCTATTTATATGTCAATGACTTGTTAGTAACTAGAAATAACATGGAGAACTTGTTGAAGTTCAAGAAGCTGATGAAGAGGGAATTTGAAATGTCGGATCTGAGAAATTTGTCGTATTTCCTATGCATGAAATTTCAAATTACTAAGCAAGGTATGGTGTTGCATCAAAGCAAGTATGTTAAAGAAATACTCAAGAGATTTAGGATGGATGATTGGAATCCTGCATCCTCACATGTCGAACCTAATCAGAAACTAGAGAAGCATGGAGAGGAGGACAATGTCGATGTCCCTTTGTTCAAACAAATTGTAGAATCACTGAGGTATATGTGCAATAGCATACCTGATATAGGTTTTCCAGTCAGATTCGTAAGCAGAAACATGGATGAACAAAGGTGTCACACATGAAGGCTGCAAGAAGAATCCTTAGATACCTAAAATGATCAATAAATTATGGAATATTGTTACCACAAGATTCTGAAAGCAAAGAAGATGTGATTAATTATTATTCAGATGTTGATTGATGTTGAGATAAGGAAGATCGAAGAAGCCCAAATGGTTATTTCTATCAAGTATCTGGTGCCCAAATCTCATGGTGCTCGAGAAATCAACCTGTTGTGGCATTATCATCATGCGAAGTTGAATATATAACAAGATCCTATGTTGTTTGTCAAGAAATATGAATCAAATCTGTGGTGGATGAGACAATGGTCGAAGTGGAGAAACCTCCGATGTTGCAAATCGACATAAGTCAGCTATCAATCTTATAAAGAATCCAATTCTGCATGGAAGGAGTAAGCACAATGAAGTTAGATTTCACTTTCTAAGGAAGAAGGTAAATCAATGTGAACTTGAAGTAAGATATTGCTCGAGTGAAACACAGTTAGCCAGCATTTTCACCAACAAAAATGATATTTTGACACCCACTTTACACCCTACACCGTATGTACGGACGGTGAATAGTGACGTCAGTACATGTCTGCACAATGAATAGTACCGTCCGTACATGAATAGTGACGTATTTCCGTACAATGAATAGTATCGTCCGTACAATGAATAGTGTCGTCGTACAATGAATAGTGTCGTCAGTACATGAACAGTGCTGTCTGTACAATACGGACATACGGTGTAGGTGTAGGAAAGGGTGTCAAAATAGCAAACCTATTTCACCAAAGAATTGAAGATCGACAAATTTCTAACTTTGAAAAATAAATTATGAATAGTTCAGATTTATTAGCTTGTGTTTAACAACTTGGATCATAAAGAGGTATGTTGTGATATAATCCAAATTAGTTAGCTACTTGGTTCGCGAGTTAATTAGTTTTTAATGATTAATTATTTAAGTCACATGTACCTACTTGTATAATTCAATTTTAACAATTACACTCTCTCCTCCCTAAGTGCATTAGCACTAACAACAATGATATAAAGCAGTCAACAAAGATGAAGTATATAAAAAAATATTATAATTAATTTTTATTTTTATTTTTAAATTTATAAATAAATACTAGTACATGTACAAAAAAATTGAAGGAAAAAAACCTAAAACATAGTAATATAATTTTTTTTTTTTGGACAAACCGAACAACACCTCATAATATTTTTTTATAAGAAAAAAAAAAGAGTATTCCTGAAACAAAAACAAAAACAAAAAAAAAGTAAAAGTTGTTCGAAAAAGAATAAACCTTAACCAAATTGTAAGTTAAAGCCGTTGGAGAGAGATACGATTTGAGTGTAAGTGTCTGTCTCTGAATCTCTGTGAATTGAAAAACAAAGCGATGTGGTTAAAGACATTAGCAACCTCGCCTATTTCCGGAATCGCTCTTTTCGTCCTCTTGATCGCTCTCTTTCTCAGATTTTACATCAACTTCCCCACTTCAAACTCACAGGTCACTACGATTCTTTTTTTAATTTTAAACTACAGTTATAGGTTAAGTAAGTCAATGATTTTGACTTTACATTTTGTGTTTAGAGATTGTTCAGTACGGAAGAGCTTTCATTGTTCAATGGAACTGATCAAGCGTTGCCAATCCTTTTAGGAATTCTTGGGTATTTCTCTCGTTCTCTGTTTCTAATTTGCAAGTTGGCATAGTTACAATTACAAACTCTAATATGTGTTTATATATCTTTCGTTATAGATCTGTTTTTGATGTAACGAAGGGAAAATCACATTATGGTTCAGGAGGAGGATACAATCACTTTGCTGGAAGGCATGTTCTTATATGCTTTCATGTTTTTCTTCTCTTTAGATTCCTATCACATATCACAATTTCAACTCATGCTTTTTTTCTATCATCGTTTTAGGGATGCTTCTCGCGCATTTGTCTCGGGAAATTTCACAGGTGAATTAGTTTTTTATTTATCTGGTTTTGATTTTGCAATTTCTTTTTGAAATAGAATCAAAGGTCCTGTCTAGTGTCCAGTATAAATATACTTAATATACTTTTTTACTGATCATGTAGGAGATGGCCTCACAGACTCATTGCGCAATCTATCTAGCACTGAGGTTGTAATTGTTGTTTGCTCATTTTTGAAACATTCACTTACTCGCATGATGCTTCATACATCAAGATTTTTGATGAAAATATTCATTTCATTACAAGTATTTGTGTACAAGTGTTGGTTTCTTGTTTTTCAATTCTTGTTTCCTTGAAATTAATCTGAAACATAGATGTAAACCTTACACCCAATTAAACTGCGTGCAGGTTAAGAGTGTTGTTGACTGGAGAGATTTCTACTTAAGATCTTACACGTGAGTCATATTTCCTTCAATTTGTTACTTCGTTTTAACTATTAAGTATCTCATTAAAGCTATGCTTGCTATGGAAGGATAGAATATTAGCGTACCTTATTATGTTAGATTAACCATGATGGTTTTTGCAAGGATAGGATACTAAATCACTGCGCACGTGTCTGTTCCACATCTGCTTCTGCAGTGTTATGTGTATTAAATTTTTGGCACCCCAGAAAGTGTTGGCGTTGTCCTTTGTCGTCTGCTAGTCCGATAGGATAGTCTGAAATATGGACTCTTCTGGTGTCTTAACTTTTAATCACTTTATTCTTTTGTATAATTGACTTGATGCGTAGTTTTTGCAGAAATGAAGATTAATTTGATGTCAGCTGAATCAGTTCCCTTTTTCTAATATTCAGATTTATACATCTGTGGTTGATTTTTAGTGATCAACTATGAAATGTATTTCAAATTTGATAATTTGATCATGGATTGAAATAGCTTACTGGAATTTTTATCCTTATTTATATAGGTACGTTGGTAAGTTAGTTGGTAGATACTACGATAGCCAAGGGAATCCTACAAAATATTTAAAAGGCGTTGAAGCAAAGGCTGCGAGAGGTGCTCAGCTTCTAGAAAAACAGAAGATCGAAGAGGCTAAACAACCTTCATGCAGTTCAAGTTGGAGTCAAGACGAGGGTGGTCAGGTATACACTGTCGAAACTAAAATAATTAGCAGTTTAACCCATGTGCGTAAATGCAGATTATGACACAGGCTTGCATGTTTTGGTCAGGTATGGTGTGATGTTGGCTACCCGAGGTTGATTCAGCGACCGATAGAAATGGCTTTGACCGGGAAGATAAGTAAGCGCTGCGCTTGCTTTGAAGAGTCTCAGTTAGGCCAATCTGGTTTAGAAGTATATGAAGGGTGTGACTACCATGCCAACAGGTGCAAAGCTTAGTCAGGAATGTAACACCAATAGGAGAATACTTTTTGTCGGGTATCCACGTGTTTTTGAATATGTATTTTAAAGCTTAATTTAATGAAGTGTATACTTCCACAAACGAAGTCTTCTATTTCATATCGATTTTGGGGTTATCAAATATCAACTCAGATCTTAAATTCTGAAACCGAATTTTGAAATGCCAATAGCGAATATTATTTATTTCAAAAGTACATTCAATCTTCTAAGCCATATGGAATGAATAATCATATGAAATACATCGTATCGCTTCGGAGGATTATTCACTACAAAATGTCTTTGCACTTTCTTAACACCTTCATACAATCTCCTATATTTCTCATCAGATATACCCAACAGAATCTCCTTAAGTTTAGGAATTTCATTAACTTCAATCTGAACAGAGAAAGAATCCCAATTAAGAACATCACTAAAAGGAAGAACATATTGTTGTGATATTATAATAGGCACACATTCTGCATAAATTGCCTCAACAATTCTTGGACTAGCAACTTCATAACCACTTGGACAAATACAGTATTTACTCTTCTTCATTGTTTCATGATATGAAACATTCTCAGGAAGTTTTTGATAAACTAAAACATCTTTGTCTTTGTTCTCCCAATGTTGGAAAATCATTGGTCTGATTTTACCATGCATTCCTCCTGCAAAGAAAGCCAAAACCGTTCTGTTCCGCAACGGATAGCCGCCAAGTAAACCTTTTGTTTCTCCAAATAAGTTGATTTCAGGAAACGATGCGTCTTTCTTCGGATTGAAATGCTCCGAGATATTCGCATTGCATAGTACTCGTATTGCAATGAAATACAATTCCTTAACATACCATGTCGCCCTTGGTCCCTACGCACAACAATGTAAATATCAGTCTAACAGACACGGATGCGCTAAAAACGTGATAGTGTGTAATTGGCGACCGAAGCAAAATTACCCAATCATGACAAGAAAGCATGAAATGATCAGCTCCATAACTTCTATTCCAATATGCATA
Source organism: Lathyrus tuberosus (assembly GCA_022829125.1). Lineage (NCBI taxonomy): Eukaryota > Viridiplantae > Streptophyta > Magnoliopsida > Fabales > Fabaceae > Lathyrus > Lathyrus tuberosus. The sequence goes on from JALAZF010000769.1 coordinate 1,439,122, forward strand.
TTTATGTGATATGATATCAACATAATCACCAATAGTTCTTCCCAAAACAGCTTTATCGCGAATAACCGGGTGAAACAGATGCTGAATGATCATAACAACGCTAAAGGGTAGAAAATAGACATGAGCTTCATTTGGATTCTGAGTTTTAAACATAGTATTGGTTTCCAATAAGTTGATAAATATTCCTTCCATTGAATATATATTCTTGCAAGGACCATAATGAAAAAGAGGAGGCTCTCCCTCTTCATACACATAGATTCTAAATAGCTTCTCCATTAAATGGTAACTCCTATCACAATTCAAAAGAATGAAAATTTTTAAAGTTTGAAATAATCAAAGTTAAATTCTTTGATATTGTTGATAAAAAGGCCGTTTTGAAGGTGTGCAAGTCAGACTACTGCATATGGCCTAAAATTTATCACAATTAAACTACGACTAATTTACACATGGTCTCCAGAATCTTAACGCGACTCTGTTGATAAAATCATACCTATGAAAAGCAAAGGCATTTCTGTAAATGTCTCCTTGTGGAACATAATCATGAGAATCCTCAATAGGCACAATATCATTGGTTCTCAACAATGCTTGTTTTATCAAAGCTCTTGCTTTTGCAAGACTTGCCTCAACTTTCTCCAAATTTTCATCTCCTTGTATTGATATTCTTGTAGACAACTTGTGCAATTCTCTATCATAGGACATTGTCTTGTGTCTTCCCTCATCCTACATGGTACAAAACAAAAACATCAATCCAACCTTAATCAACCTTAAACTATAGATGCACAAAACCAAAATTGATTGATTCATGTTATACTTTACCTTGTATGATGAAATGTTAGATCCTAAATGTTTCTTTTGAAGCCTTTGATAATTCAATTTTGACACCCATTTAAAACCCTTTAATGAATCAATGCTAAATAACACCAAAAAGATAGAAAATGCAACTAGACTCAAGTTTATTTTGTTGAAATGCCACATTTTCTCAGAACTCAATGTGGATTCATTGCCATCTCTCTCGTCTCTTTCTTTGACGGAGTCTTTTTTGTGGAAAGATAATGTGTAATGTGGATTCTTCTGATTTTTTCCATGTGGCTAGAGCATAATATAGTCTAATAAAGTGTATATTAAAGCCATTTATTTACAAAAGACAAAGGATAAATTAATTTTGATTTTGTCTTGTAACCAAAAAACACTTTTGATTCTCATATCACCGTGTAAATTTTGGGACCATCTGAGACACTAAAGTTTGGCGAATTGAGATTAGAAAAGTTTGCATGATAAATCTTGGTTCATTATCTACCGATTTTGTAGATAATTTGAAACCAACTATGTAAATAATTGAAGTTGAACTTAATCAATTTAGTCAATAATGGAATCCAATTCATTTAATATTTTATTAGTTAACTTTTATTTTAGCATTTAAGAAAAATGTAACTATTTCTTTTGAGGAAATGTAGCTATTATCTTCTCAATACATTTGCGTTAATTTATTTCTTTCATAAGAAAAAAAGTGAATTTGCTTTAATTTATTAATTCATTTTGATAATAATTATAATAATATAATAATAAAATATTTTTTTAAAATAAAAGATAATATATTAATATTCGTCTTTATCTTATTTATGTAAATATCTTAATAAACTATATATATGAATTTCCACTATATTCAACATTTTTTTATTATTAATTATTATATCTTTTAAAATAAATTAATAGTTTTTCAAAATCTTAGTTTTATTTTTTGTTTTTTCTATTAAATAAGCAGCAATTATTGAAAAATAAGAGAAATGGACAAAAAGGAGTCGGAAATCAAGCCAATACCAACTCAAAAGAAAATAACGCATAATTTTGTCTAATATTCAAAGGTATGAAAAAAAAAAGTTTAATTGTAATTTTGGTTCTATTACTTTTAATTTTTTTTTTAAATTTTGATCCCTCTATTTTAAAATTTGAAATTTTTATTTCTCTATTTTCAGTTTTTTTTAGTTTTGATTCTCCTATTTTAAAATTAGAAAATTTTGTCCCTCTATTTCTTTTTTCTTTTTAGTTTAGGTTCCCTTATTTTCATTTTTTTAAACTTTTGGTCCCCTATTAAATTAGTTCCAAATTGAAAAGGGGACTAAAATCCAAAATAAAATTTAAAATAAGGGATCAAAATTAAAAAAAAATGAAAATATAAGGATCAAAATTTTAAATTTTAAAATAGGAGGATTAAAACTAAAAAAAATTAAAAATAAAAGGACAAAAATTCTAAATTTTACAATATAAAGATCAAAACTAAAAAAAAAAATAGTAGAAGAAGTAGATATGTGTCATATATTAAAAAAATGACATGTTATTATAGATGTAGGGCCCGTTTGTTTTGGCTTTTTTTAAAAATGATTTTTATAGTGTAATAAAATTTTGTAGAAAAAAATTTTACAAAGAAATTTTTCATAAAAGCTTCAAATGAAAATTTGGTTTGAATAGTTATTCTTAAAATGTTATTTTAGGTATTTCATCATTTTATTGAAACTTTTTTTGGATATCAAAATTTCAAAAAATCACTTAATTTTGAAGCTATTTCAAATAGCTTTTCATGAAAATCATTTTTGAAATACAACTTTTTGAAAAAATTGTGATTTTGATTATGTTTTGGTCTTTAATAATGTATATTAATGTTACAGAATTTTAAAATTAGTCTTTTAATTTATAAAAAACAAATTTAAAAAAACTTATAATATTTTGAAAAACATTTTTGTAGAATCTATTTTTAAAAATATAAAAAAAAAATCCATTTTTTTAAAGCTGAAACAAACTGGCCCGTAATACAAGAGTGTCGTTTGTTTTTTAGTGGCTAAGACACTAAGCCTAAGCCTAGATGGTATTTAACAAAAGTCTTCACTCCATCCAAAATTTCGTCCAACCTTTATCTTTGACAATCTCAATTGCTCTAATAATTCCACAAAACTCGACCATAAAAAGTTATTCCACATAATCAATTTAACAAAAGCAGTCAGAAAATTAACATTGCAATATCTAAATATGCCACCACCCGTAGAAAAAGAATTAGGGATAAACGCTCTATCTACATTGCATTTTATCCAAGCAAATAATGGGGATACCATATCCTCTTTGATTATTGGAGCTTTGGGAGAATGAATACTAACATTGAACGCTTTAATGATGAAAAAATTAACCATAGAAGATCTAATTATAAAGCTGACATGCTACAACTCATCTTAAACTGAGCTATAATGTGGAATGTGATATCGTTAAAAGAAATATATTGAATTGTACTGGTCAAAAATTACATGTGTGTGTGGTATTGTTATATAGATAAGAGATACTCAGAAGTCTTAGTAAATTTATAATAATCAGGACTTGTCCTCGGCGGCGAGAGGCCCTCTATAGTGGTGTTTACGACGTTTAAGGTGGTACGAGAGATCAACTCATGTGAGATGAGAGGCTATGTAATATGAGTGATGTTGGTTAATTTATGACCAGTCTTTTACCCTCAAGAAGTCAGATATTAATAGAGACTCTTGGGCCTAAGATTTAGGAAATCCTAAGAAGTTGTAACCACTCCCTATTAACCGGGAGAGACTGTTGGCTATCTATTTTTCAAAAAGACATGGCATGACTCTGTTTGCATGACTCGTGGAGGGATAATACTAGGGGTGTTCGCGGGTCGGTTTGGTTCGGTTTTGAGTTAATCCGATGCCCAAACCGATAAAAAATATATGGATTGGTTTGGATTGGATTTTCACATTTTTTTTATAAAATCCAAACCGAAACAAATCGAGAAATAACGGGTTGGTTTGGGTTGGATTGATCGGATGCATTAGAAACAAATATAAGAAAATATTTTTAAAATATTTTAATTTACATCAACTAATTTTTTATAATAATATAATTTTTTTTATTTATTTTCGTGTTTTCATATAGATTGTGAATGTTTCAAATGATGTTTCATTTTTCTTCCTTTTTAAAGTTGAATATCTTTTACTAGTTTCCATTATAATGATATAATTTATATGAATTAATATGGTTGGTTCGGGCAGACGGACTCGCGGGTAAAATTTTGAAAATCCGTTGCCCGAACCAATTAACATCGGGTTTCATTAGTTTGGTTCGGTTTTTGCCTGAACTAAAAAAATGTCCGACCCAAACACCATGGTTTGGTTTGGATTCTGGTTTGGTTCGGATTTGCCCGAACCAATGAACACCCCTAGATAATACTATCATATATATGCTTATTCTGAGGGCGATCTTTCATACTACACAAAGGCAGCGCCCAGGCGACACCTCCCGAGGCGGGGACCCTTGTGTTGCCACTATTTGGGACTTTCACAAATATAACACTAAACAACCCCTCAAGCACGAGAACTTTGTAAAGGGCGAATTGTCTTAAGGTTGCATTGTTTGGGGCATGACTCTTTTGAATGGGAGATGCGTCCCCTAACTTAGAGGCGAGTCTCTCAGTTTAAGGCGACCTTTTAAATGGGAGGCAAGTCCCTTAACTTAGGGTGAGTCCCTCAGTTGAAGACGACCTTTTAAATGGAAGTCGAGTCCCTCAAATTAGGGTGAGTCCCTTAGTTGTATATGGCATTTTAAATGGAAGACGAGTCCCTCAATTTGGAGCGAGTCCATCAGTTGAAGGCGACCTTTCAAACGACAAGTGAACATTGTAAAACCGCCGCAATACTGAATTGCTACAGTTTCCCAACAATCGTAAAACTTGGTGACGCAAGCATTTTTTGGAATAGTTTCAAAAATCGTTGCGCAAATCGTCGTTTGTTGATTAATGACAATTGTAAGCATCGTTAAATATGATGTAAATTTTTAAATAAATCTATACTTTTGACAACGGTTTTTTAAATCAAATTAGAGCTCTGTAACCCCACTTTTCTTTTAAAAAAATAATTTTACTTTTGGCATTAACTAGGTAATTATCAAAAGATAAATTCAAACTAATCAACTTTTGGCATGATTATATGGTGAAGTCATTGTTCAAAACATCATCAATTTCTCCTATAAAGTTAATAAATCATACAGAAGCTACAAGTGATTCTTAAAGAGCAAATGAGCATGACATCATGTATGCTATCAATATCAATAAAAGCTTGCTGCACCAGCAAAACCTATACTTCTGTTTTCATCTACATTGGGTACCTAAGGCTACCCGAAACCTTCCTATTACTGCAATGGTCAAGTCTACGTTCTATCGTCTGGGATCGCTGTTTGGAAAACGAGGACATGATTGGACAAAAATGTTGGCATCCAGTCAAACTTTCATGGATAACTGTAATAAGGGAATGACCGACGAAGCGATTAAATCTAGCAGCCATAATGTCATCCAATTCGATCGCGAGAGATTCCGTTTTATGGTTGCCAAAAAGATTAATCAAAACGATGGCCGACCATTAGGTACTTTTAACGTTGATCTCAAGAGAGGGTGGTGCGATTGTGGGAGGATTCAAGCATTTCATTTACCTTGCTCCCATGTAATCGCAACATGTGCTAGTATACGACATGACCACTACATGCACATACCAGATGTTTTCAAGGTTCTGACTGTATTCAAAGTCTACAAGGAAAGCTTCCTTGGACTTCCACACCACAAAAATTGGCCAACATATGAAGGATTTACTCTTTGCCACGACGAGACAATGCGAAGGAATAAGAAAAGACGTCCAAATAGTATAAGAATTAGAACCGAAATGGACGATCTTGAGAAAGAAAAGAGAAGATGTGGGATTTGATGAGAAATTGGCCATATGCGTAGAAAATGTTCGAATGTGGTAGGCCCGTCAAGTCGGCCCATCTAGATTAATTTGTTTGTTTTTTTAAATTTAACTTTCAATTAATATAACTTTACTTTTGTGGGATTTCAATTAATTTGGTGCCCTTTTAAGTAATATAACTTTCATTTGCCTGATACAACTTTCATTCAACATTCGAAAATATAAAAAAACATAAACCGCACCCAAACAAACAGGACGATAAACATTAAAATGATTTAAAATCTAAATAATCCTAGGAGACTATTACAACCATAAGGACAATATCTGCTTGGTTATACATCATCATAACACAATCATATTCATTATTTACATTTTTCCAGGTCTTCCCATCTCCATCTTTAACAAGCCTTTCATTTTTTTAATCTTTTCTCCTTTTGGAATTTCTCCTTCTAACCATCTGGCCAGACTTCTCTGAAAGTGCTCGAACGTCATTGTGTTCCACAGTCGGATCTTCATCGGTGGCTTTACTGGAGAAAAAACCACTAAAGCATCTTTTTTGGTGAGAGGAGTATTTGGATTAGTAAAATACTATATTTTTTATGAAAATTTTGAGACTGAAATGAAGAAATGTATGTAGATGATCTGAGATCTAGAGGTACCCAAACAATGCTATATATAGATAAATTAAAAATAATAAAATATTTCCTGCTCAGCCAATGAAAGGATGAGCTCGGCCAATGCATGGCCGAGCTTCTCTACGTAATTATTGGTGTGCATTTGATAATAATAAATTATATTTTAAAATATTAAAATGGTATTAATTTATATTTATTATAAAAATATTTTTATTACTTAACATATAGAAATGTTTTATTTTATTATAATATTATTTGAAAAAAATTAATTATTATATTTTTAATATTATTATATTATTTAAATTATTTTTTAAAATATTAACTAAATTATAATATGTATTATTTAAGTTTTATATATTTTAAAGTAAATAAAAAAAAATCCTCTTCAATGGTTCGGCCAACCATTGGTCGAGCCCATTCATGGATGGAATTTGCATCAGTGGTTCGTCCAATGGAAGGACGACTCCTTAGAGAAAGTGTGGCATTTTGGTATATTTTTTTCAAGTTGTGGCAGTTTAGTACTTTTATTTTCAAACTGTGACATTTGTGTAAAAAAATCCAGAGTTTGAATCCAAATAAGAAGGATCACATTGTAGGAAAAAACTTAGGTAGAAACAAACCTAACAGTTAGTTTTAGAAACAATCAATCATATTTTTTTAATTAATAAAAAAAAAAAAAAAATATTCTCTCTCTCTTTCATAATCTCAACCACCCATGAATCTAATTTAAAAATAAATTAAATTTCAAATAAATTTAATATTTTTTCTTTTTCTTATTAATTGTTTATAACACTAAAAATTTAAGCTCGTTCCTACACAAATTTTTCTCTCACATTATAACGGTGAGGAACCAACCTCTTAAAATGCCATCACTAACACTACTCAACTCAAAAGGAGGAAACACAAGGGCAAACATCAAATCAGTAGTTGTCATAAAAACCTTGCCACTTGGGGATTGATTTGATGCAATGTACTCTCAAATACATGGAATCTAACAGGGTGTCAAATATTGAAGCATTTAAATAATAATGAATTTTAGTTTTTAAGTTAACACTAGTAAGATACCCGTGCATTATTTGATGCGATATAAAAAATATTATATTTAAATGTATATATAAACTTGGTATGATATAAAATATATTTATATATGTATTTAAATTTGAAATTAATTATTAATTTTAAAATAAACAATGATTATATAAATTCAATTGTATTATAAAAAAAAGAAAAAAAAAAGTGACTCGTACGATAATTTTTTTTTTAATATTTGAAAGTAAGAATTTTATCTTTTAAATTAAGGTAATTATTGGTTAAAATAAAGTATGTATTGTACTGATAGTGACCCGTGAAATTAAAAGTTTATTTGATATAATATACATGTATTTATATACTGGTGTGAATTTGAAATTAGTTACTTAATTGTAAAATGAAAAATAATTATATAAACTCAATTGTATTAAATAGTTATGCAAAGAGAAAAAAAAAAGACTCGTGACATGAAGAAAGACAAAAAATAAAATTTTAATATTTTAAAATAAAGATTTTGTCTTTCAAATCAAGACAAATTGTTGATAAAATAAAATAGACATTTTGCTAATAATAACTCGTGTATTTAATGTGATATAAAATGTATTTAGATACAAATGCAAAACTTAAAATGATTTACTTAATTATAAAATGAACGATAATTATATAAATTTAATTATATTACATAATTATATTAAAAAGGATTTTGTCTCACATATTAATATAATTGTTGGTTAAAATAAAATAGATATTGTGTTGATAGTGACCCGTGAGATAAATAAATTTTTAGTTTTATTAAAATTAAAAAATAGATTATTAGTATTTTTAGTGATAACAAATAAATAGAAAAAGAAATTAAAATGAAAGTTAGAAAGTGTGGAAAAAAGTGTGAGAGAGATTTAAATTTTAATGAAGAGAGAGAATGAGTGTCACTTGTCATGTTGTAGTAGTAGATGAGAATGAAAAAAAGTAAAGATTAGTTGATTACTAAAATGTCCTTTTAGTAATGTAAATAATTTGTGCTAAAAGGATAATATAGGGAGTTCATGCAATTGAATTGTGCTAAAAGGATAATATAGGGAGTTCATGCAATTGAATTTGTATATATAGATAGTAGATTGATCATTAACACACATGTTGTATCCATGAAAGTTTTGGATAGTTGTAACAGAAGTTTGTTGTTGGTCTGAATCAGGCGGTAGTCTTTTACACACATATCAAATTTGCCTCCAATGTTGCTGCTTGAAACCTACATGTCATTTCAACATATTAAAACAACTCATATAATATAATAATACTAACAATTAAATAGTTCAATCATAAATTTAGTACATATTTTATGCTTGAAACTCAATAAAACTTACCATAAATCTAAACATGCATTATACTTTAAATTATAGTATTGTAATGGTCAGATGCTTCCATTTGGAATCAGTAGCTTGCAAGAATCAAAATGGTTCATTGTAACTTTGATAAACTCATCTTATATCATGCAAGAAACGTCTTTAATTACATTAGTCTTTTGAGGCATTTAGAAAATATTGAAAGCATTGTTGTGTAATATCTTGATTTGAAATTTCATCTATAATATAAGAAAAGTTGTTGTTCTGGAATTTTCACCCTTGCCCCTTGCTCATTTTTTGCCACATCTCCATTTTAGGGGTAATTTTAGTCCAAAATTTACTTTATGCAACCGATGATGTCACATATTTGTAATCCAACTACCTATTTATTGTATTAAGCCTTTGTTGGTTATGTTTAAGTCAAAAGATGATGTCATTTGGTTAAATTTCAAAGATTTTTACTTCTAAAATAAAACTTTATGCTATTAAATTTTTCTCTGTCTTCTCTCCACTGTGTTCCAATCTCTCTTATGGTTATTTTCAGTTCTCTCTCTCTCTCTCTCTCTCTCTCTCTCTCTGACCTTACTTTCTCTCTTTCTTCCATCTTCTTCTTCTTCTTCTATCTCATCTTCTTCCTTCTTCCGTTGTTATCAAGAATGTCGCTTTCGAAACCCTAACCGAAATGAATGCATTTGATGTTTGGTCTGTAACGATTTGTATAGACCTATGTCTAACATTTTGATTTTTATGTTATTTGTAACAACTCTGCAGGTGGGTTATGTTCTGGATGTTCCATGGAATGTTAGCTTGCCCCGATTGCATGCAAGATGTCACTGATTTCAACTTTAAACTCCAGGAAGAAATTTTCTCCTCTTTAGATCTGTCTCTAAGCTTTTGATTTATAGGATTTTTGTTATGTATTTTTTTGTTGTTTTCCGGTCAGATCTGTGGTTTTTTTTTGTTTTGATATTTCAGATGGTGGTTATTCATCGATATGTTTACGTTTAGGGTTCTTGCTCAGAGATATTTTGTAGAAACTGAACAATGTTGGTGACGAGTTAAGAGCGTATGAACCGTGAGAGGGAGAAGAAATAAGCGCTTTTGAGAATAGATAAGCGCTTATTTTGTTTTTGTTTCTTTTCTTTTATTGAATTAAATGATAAGGGCTATGTGGATAGATCTGGCTTGTTTTGTCTTTGTATTTAATTTATTTTCTTTTGGGATGTCTTCTGCAGATTACCGAATTTGAAATAACTATAATGACATTTTGGGATGTGTTGTGCATATTATCGAAAGATGTTGGATCCATTGTAAGTTCTTAACAATAGGCTCTAACTGAGAGGTAAACATGAATTTGTTATTATTGAGTTGTTGTTATTTTATTTTCATGTACTATCTCAGGATACAATGGCCCGTATACCTGCTAATCTTGAGGAAGAACTTTGATGGATGTCTCGAGATTTCTATGGCTATGTTGAAGCAGCATTGAAAAGTTTTGCTGCTAATGTACCCAAGCTAAGCTTTGGTTTTTGACATATTCTATGTATAAAATTGTTCCTTTATAAAACATGTTGATTTGAAGTCACTTATTGGTTGTTTCGTTGACAGGAAATTGTTCTTGGCCATGTTGAAAAAGCTACGGAAGACATGATTTTTCGCTCCCTACTTCTCTAGCAAATGTGTTTGATCAACAAAGTGCTTTTATGATTGTTAATTACAACATCTACAGATCATTTAAGACAATGTCATCTATATCTAAGCAATTGTGTTATAGGTTTTGGAAGCACTTAACCCCTATTTTTTACATACGTACTAAATTATATGAGGTAAGCCAAAGTGAATGAAGTATTTTCTGAAATGTCTGATATTTTAATGAAGTGATCTATAATGATTGGTTACATTTCTTGGTATCATAACAGGGAGAATTGGTGTTGCGAGACAAATACAATTGTGTATCCCTTTAGTGAAGCAAGAATCACTTAAGAAAAGTTGATGTTCTGGAAATCACAAAATTGGCCTAATTGGGAGAAGAGTTGTTTCATATGAGGTAAACCCTATATTGACACGAAATCTGAACATAGAACCCTAGATCTGTAAGTATTTTGTTTTTTATTCTAATTAATTTGGCTTGAAATCTGAACTAATTAAGTATTATCTATTTAATTTGTTTGAAAGTGATGCAAATTAGTTGCTTTGTTGCAGGTGGTATAGGGTAAAATGTTGATGGTTGATGCAGTGCGACATCTTCTGGAAAATGCGCAAGAAGATCCTCATAACCACTACTTTGTTTTACTTTCTTATAGGCAATTTAGTCTATATTTTTTGCACGGTTAGTTAGTTTGTTTTACTTTATGATCTTCTTGCATTGGTTTAGTAGATGTGTGCCGTTGTATAAAATGTAGATTTGGTTGATAATTCCTTTTATTGTTTTCTTTGCCCATTAACTTTGTTGATGTTGTTATTATTTTAACAATCTGATTCTCTAAAAGATGAACTCATTCAAGGTGACATTTAGTATTTCAATAATATTAGACTAATGTTGTGTTTGTAAGATAGTCATTAATCTTGAAGGATTTAAGACCTCACGGATTAAATCATATGAGGTAAGCCAAAGTGAATGAAGTATTTTCTGAAATGTCTGATATTTTAATGAAGTGATATATAATGATTGGTTACATTTCTTGGTATCATAACAGGGAGAATTGGTGTTGCGAGACAAATACAATTGTGTATCCCTTTAGTGAAGAAAGAATCACTTAAGAAAAGTTGATGTTCTGGAAATCACAAAATTGGCCTAATTGGGAGAAGAGTTGTATGATGGCAGTGATGACAATAGGGGAAGAGTTGTTTCATGGCAAGGCGATAACAATGCAGTGATGATTTTTTATATATTTGATTCGAACATTGGGGGAAGAGTTGTTTCATGGCAAGGCGATAACAATGCAGTGATGATTTTTTATATATTTGATTCGAACATTGGGGGAAGAGTTGTTTCATGGCAAGGTGATAATGTATCTATCGAACAACAATTGTTGTATTTCGTCCAGATGCAAGACGCATCCATTGGGAACCTCTTCTCTCGCATGTGCGAGAATATGTGAATCTGAGCCTTCTTTTGTTCTTTCGACTAGGAAAATTTGTTTGATATTAATTGTTTTTAGTTTTTTAATTTTGAAGCGCTAAAAAGGTTATTTTTTAGATACGAACTTGAGATTAACATAATGGCCATCAGCAGAGATGCAAGCAACTGGTTCTTAGAGTCCTGCGTACATATAGTTGTATTTTGCAGACAAGCAGATGAACATAAATATAGTTGTATTCTGCCACCATCAGATTTGGATACATGATCTGCAGACCTATTGTTGGATGTGCCTATTTTAGCATGGTTATTATCCAGGGGATTATTAGAAGCATTAGGACTTAATATGGCTCAGGTATTGTTTGATGTAAAACACTTACCATAAGCAAATAGAGATGTTCAGTGTTCCACAATGATCAACTAATGGATAATGGCCAAGTTTGTTTCCTTTTGTACGACTTTATAAATTTAGGTTTTGTTATTAACTTAATCTCTTTTATTTTATCTGTTTAGGTTTTTGAACTTTGGAGAACCAACATTTACTTATATGCATTTGGCCATCAATGGTGAAGGTGAAGATTCTCTGAGTTGATGTGCACTTTGATTAGTATATGTTTTTTATTTTCATGGATTCTAGAAATACGAATTAGAGTTTTGTTCATGACAAATAGATGGAAGCTGCTGACAGAAGTGCATAACCATGGTGAATTAGAGTTTGCCTCAAATTTCTCATGCTTTATGTAACATTGTCAACAGGTATATACTATATATTATATACTATAGACTATAGTTAAATTTAATTGAATATTTTTATGTAGATTTCTTGTAGGAGTGTTTATGTATATAGAGTTATATTTTGCAGGTTTTGTAGAAATGGTTGATATGTTTTATATTACATCTATGGACAATATCCAGGTACCTGTCCTTATCCACGTGAATACAATACTTAGTATACCTTGGTACTGCTATGCACACTTAAAAGGTTGATCTCTCCAATAAATTTCTGACATTTCTAACATTTCATATATCTTAAATATATTATTTCTAAAAGTATATATTGTTTAAATTGAATATTTAAATTATGTGCACCTGGGCATATACAATATTCATGTTAGTGTACTTTCTTCTTAATTTCTGCAGATTGTATAGAGTTTATCAGAAATTTTTTACAATAATGCACGATAAAGGAATCACACAGCAGAAAAAGAAATTTTGAAGAGATGATATTAAAGGTAAGTAATATTTTGGCTATAAACTCCTATTAATTGCATTGATCATGAATTTAAAAAGTTGTCCTCATGTGAAATTTGTACTTCTTGTATCTTTTTGGTAATTTTAGTTAACATTACACAAACAAAGCTAATTCTAACATATTTACAGTTGTTGTGATTGTTCTGGAAAAGTTCATTCATTAAAAACTAAAATTTAGTGACAAAGTAGTCTAAAATCCAACCGAAACATATTTGTAAAATATGTAAAATTTTGAGTTGATGGAATTTGATGCAATGCAAAAAAGGTGATTAATCTGGCAAAGGTAAGAAGGCGTGAGAGTATGCAAAATGTGATGATGGTGTTGACAGTATAGGTATACACAAATCTTTTTCATAAATGCTGATGACCATTAGCCACAGTTAATGACAGTAAAGAGTAGTCTAATCATGAACAACAATGATGGAGACTAGGTAGGCTACAAAGCAAAGTAAAGAGTGGTCTAATCAGATGTGAAGGGTCTTTAAAAAGAGAGTGTGATAAAAAATTACTCCTATTTTACATATGGGGGTGTTAATATAAAATTATTATAAATAAATATGAATAAGATTTTACGAAAAATAAAATAAATTTAAAAATCATGATTAATAAGCGTGTTTAATTTTTTTTAAAATGAACATTATAAATTATTTTCAATATTTCACACAAGTTAATAAGCATCATTAATATTTTTAAAAATTAAAATAATATATAATTTAATTGTACGCTTAAAAATGTAAAAGATATATTTTAATATTAAACTATAAAGGTAATATCATGCAATATAATAGTCATTTCAATAAATATCAATTAATATAATAGTCATTTCAATAAATATCAATTAAATATCAATTAATTAAATATCAATAAATATCAATTAATTAATATTAAATAATATAATAAAAATCTATAAATATAGTCATTAGCTTGACTTACTTTTAGTATTCTATAAAATACGGTTTTTATAATGAAGTTAAAAGTAATATTGGGTTGGGTTGGAAATAAGGTATCATTGATTGAAAAAAGGCCCACTTTATATAGTATAAATTGGTATTCATTCATACTGCATAAAACCATAACAAGGAATGGTTAGGGGCATTTGTTGGAAGTGTACACTAAATAAACACTCCATGGAAACTGCGAAACCCATTTCATGTTCAAGCGGGTAAGCTCTTCATTTTCCTTTCAACTAATAAAAAATATGTTTTTAGTTTTATACATCATGAATGCTTAAAGGTATGACATTTGTTTCTTTTTTCAGATCTTCCTCTGATAGCTCAGCAACAAAGGAACGAACTGAACAACATCTTGACAAAGTTGTTGATGTCACTAAAGAGGTAGAAGCTGCATCCAGAAATAAAAATAACGGAAAAGCAAAAGCAACTGTTCTTGATATTTGGAAAGTATGAAAGGCTGCTAAAAGGGGTGTGAACAAAGACATTAATTTGAAAAAATCATCCTTTGGTGAAAGTTCTAAAGTTAATGAGTTTGCTGAAAACAAGTTTAACAGGTACTATGTTATTTATGAGTTACAGTTATATTTTGTAAATGCATGCAGTATTTGATGATACATTTTCGATTTGGTGATGTTGCGTGTATCAATTCCATGTTTGTCTTCAATTGTATAAACTTAAAATGAAGCTGAAATATGTGATGCATTTATTTACTTTGTTATTATTAGTTCTGCATCTTGAATGTTATATTCGTAATTTGTTTGGGAATGTTTTGAAGGGAAGGAAACATAGGCGATGAAGAAAATGAGGAATCGAAAAACGTACAAGACAAAATGTGGAATGGAGGTCTGGGACCAAAAATGGTGCGTCACAATGAATTGTTTGAGTTCGACGAAGAGAACGGCGAGAAAGATCAGTCTGATGATGACGACTCAAATGACGAAGACTCCGAGAAAGAATCTGAAGATGAAAAAGAGGAGGTATTTTACTGGGAAAAGGAAATTTCTTTTGGTTATAAGGCTCAGAAAAATGTTCTTGTAAGACAACCTAACTCACCATATTTTCTAAATCAAATTTATGTTATAAATTATTATTTAGTGGTTTTAAATTTAAATTGAACAGCATTTTCCAAGGGAGGTCACAATGAATTGTCTATTTTGGGACCAAAAAGAAATAGTCATAGTTGATGAAGATACTGCTAATAGTTACTCAGGAAACATTCACTGTGCAAAGCGAAACGGAAAAATGGTGAAAAAGGAAAAATTTATAGGGACTAGCTGGTATGAGTACGCTAAAAAGAAGAGATTACGAAGAGGTGATAAACTGGATTTTTCCATAGATATTGTCTCTCCAGAAACCATGTATGTATCTCTGTTAAACCGCTGAGGGTCTTGAAAGAAGAAATCTGTAGCAATTTATGAAATGCTGGTCCAGCTTTTGTTTTGTTTGTGTATTTGTAGCTGAACCGGGTTTCAATTTGCAGTAATATTTTGGTTTGATTTTATGAAATAGGTGGCGTGTTGTTATGTGTAATGTTGGTTTTTGGATTAATGTTTTGTTTCTGTACATTTGGTATCTTTGTGAATTTATACAATCCAATATTAATTTTGAAAAATATTAATAACAACAATTATATTATATAATTGGTATTCATCAACAGGTCAATAATGATGAATAGAAAATTACAAAGAAAACAGTTTATGCATGTTGACTCCATGCAACATATGGTTTATCATGTTCATCTTCTGTTAAAGTATATACTTATTTTTTTTTGCAAATATTAATAATAAATATTAATATTAACAATGTTTAACATATTTCCCTAGCTTAGGAAGAATGTTAAAAGACACCCAAAATTAAGTAAAGTGTAAATTTTTTTTTTTGATATATGTGGTATCCGACCAGTCAGACCGACTAATCCACATAGAGAGGGTTTCTTAGGCCCCCCACGTATGGCCCTTGAAGGTTTTTTTGGTCCCGTGCTCCTTCGAACTCGTGACCCCAAGGGGAGCAAACCCTTAGGACCCGAGCTCCCTTCCGCTGGGACAACCTTCTCAGGTTAAGTAAAGTGTAAATTACATTAAGCATGTGAAGTTATTTTTGTGAATGTATTTATTGATAAATTTATGTATAGCAAAATAATTTAAAACAAAAATTTGAAGAACAGATGTTTTAGCTTTTCGGTTAGTAGCTTTCAATAAAATTTGCAAGTACCATGAATACTAATAATCTGTGTAAGTTTACAAATAAAATATCATTCAATAAAATTTGCAAGTACCATGCCAAATAATAATCTGGGTGACTTTACAAATAAAATATGGTCCATGTGAGATATATATACTTATAGAAATCATGAGAAAAATATTTATGCATACATTTAACTTAAAACTACACGGTTGAGTGCGAAATAGAAATGATGAGAAATATATTAAACACATGAAAATATTGTATAGACACAACTTTACTTTTGATTCAAATTGTTGTATAAACGAAAAAAATACTACAACTTAACTATTGATTCAAATTGTTTTAAGTTAGAAAAAAATATTATTGTTATAAACGGGAACAACTTTAATTTTAATTCAATTTTTTTTATATACGAAAAAATTAGTATTGTTATAAACGGGCAAAACTATAATTTTGAGTCAAATTAAATTATAAACGAAAAAATACTATTCTTATAAACGGGCACAATATTTATTTTGATTAAAATCAATTTATAAACGAAATTTTGATTACAATATACTATACTTTTGATTAAAATTTCTTTACATACCAAACAAAATTTGTGGTTATAAACGGGCACAAGTTTAGTTTTGATTCAAATTTTTTTATATAAAAATAATACTAATGTTAAAAACGGGCACAAATATATTTTTAATTCAAATTTTTTTGATACGAAAAAAATGATCTTGTTATAAACGGGCACACATTTACTTTTGATTCAACTTTTTTTATATACGGAAATAAATTTACTGATCATTCAATTTTTTTTGTATAAATAGTGTAAAAAAAACTAATATTTATTTACAGTAAAAAATACATTCTTGATAAAAATATTTTTATGTACGTAAACAATTTATTTAATTCCTTCTTTTACAACACACAACAATTTCTTATACCTAGAGATACAAATTTTTAATTTCTAACCTACCTATTTTTATAATTTTACCATCTTTTTTGATTAACAATTACGCGTCCATAACATAAAATCGTCGAACAGACAGACCCGTGCGAATGCACGGGTTAGTTACTAGTTAATTATAAAAATAAATTGTACAACCATATTAGTACAATCTAAGTACTAATTAAGTTGAAACAGAAAGTAATTGAATAGGGGTACAAGTACCTACATGAAAATTTGAGGGGTAAAGATGTGAAAAACTATGAAGCATTTGAAGGTGTTGTTCAAAGAGGTACCTCTCTAGGATAAGAAACAAAGAATGTAGCTGAAGCTATTGTTGGGTTTGGGCTCCCTTCCTATGTGGAGAAAGACCCAAATATGATTAGTCTATTTGTCTCACTTATTTAAGTGGAGAGGATCAATTTAGGGTGGAGAGAGATAGAGAAAAATAAGGATTCAAAAAGAGAGAAAAGATGAGAGAAACTCATTCCTGTTTTTCTGCAACCAGTTTTACTAAATCGACGATCCCCGATTTGTTAACCGTTGGATCGAGCTCAAATTTGGTGGACAGGTTCGTAACACATATATCTAACTTTTGACCATTCATAATTTCAATACAACGTCTGAGGTGAAAGTTATTTGTTTCGCACTAAAGTTGCAATTTTGGAAAAAATCTTCAGTTTTTTGATTCTTATTTGTAAGCTAGTTTGCTTTGTGATTTGCGGTTGTTAGCACTAATTTGTGAATCACTTTAAGACTCTCTTGTACTCTTAATTGATTATAGTGGAGTTATTTCTTTTGTCTGGACGACTCTTGGTTTTTACTTTCATATTGAGGGGCTTTCCGCGTTAAAAATATCAGTGTATTTTGTGCCTTTATTTTGTTCGATTTGTCGTCTTATGTTTGTTTTTGATCCTCAAGATTCCTACAAGTTTGTGGGAGTTTTATATCTACTGCATATTGGTCTATTATTGTATCTTAATTTTCCACCAGAGTGGCATCATAGCTCTTGGTTAAGGGCTATTTTACTTGTTTGAATGATGGAGTCAAATACAAAGATGAAGATGGTATTGTTGAATGGTTCTAATTATAATTTATGGAAGGACAAGATGAAAGACTTACTATTTATGAAGAAATTGTATTTACCGGTTTTTAGTTCTGCAAAGCCGGATTCTGTGTCTGATGAAGAATGTGAGTTTGAACATCAACAGGTATGTGGTTTTATTCGACAATATGTAAAAGATAATGTTTATAATCATATTGCTAATGAGACACATGCAAAAACTTTGTGGGAGAAGATAGAGTCCTTGTATGCCTCTAAATTAGGGAATAATAAATTGTTCTTATTGAATAGCTTTATAAGTTTGAAGTATAAAGAGGGAACTTCTATTTCAGATCACTTGAGTGAATTTCATGGCCTCCTTAATCAGATGTCAGGAATGAGTATCAAATTTGATGATGAACTTTTGGGACTATTTCTATTGCTATCTTTACCAGAGTCTTGGGAGACATTTCAGGTTTCTATCACAAGTTCTGCTCCTAGAGGTCTTGTTTCTTTGGAAACGGGTAAGGGTGGTATTCTTAATGAGGAGATGAGAAGGAAGGCACATGGTTCTTCATCTCAACTCGAGGTACTTGTCACTAAAAATAGGGGGAGAAGTCATAAAAAGGAACCGAAAGGTGGTAGAGAGAATAGCAGAAGCAAGTTCAAGCCACAATACAAGAATCTGGAGTGCCATTATTGTCACAAAACAAGACACGTACAAAAGTATTGCTATCAGTGGAAAAGAGATAACAAAGGCAAGAAGGGTAAGTCTAAACAAAGAGACTGATCTTACCAGATCAGAAAAGGATCAGCAGCCAACAACACGTCGTGAGCTTCTTTATTCGCTGGTGGTGGTGAAGAGAAGGGAGGTGTACCTGCAAGGTACTCTGATGCTAAAGTCAGAGACGGAGTAAGCAGCGCAAGTACAGAGAAAAGGTGTAGAGAATAGAATACCTGACCCTTTAGTGAAAGAGGGTATTTATAATGTGCCCCCAACGCAGGGCCAATGGTTACTTTGCATTGGGTTGGATCGCAAAGCCCAATATGAGTAACTGAAAGGGCTTACGTGGCATAGGGAAGACCAGCACGTGGTCTTCGCCCTGGATCAACTGCCCCGTGGTCTTCAGAAGGTGGGCTGACCAGTTCTTTCGGAAGTGGGGTAGTTGCCTGATGACATGTCCCCGTGTGGGGGACACGTGGAGTCCGTGAGGGAGACATGTAAGAGCTCCCCAGGCGTGCAGATGGGCTGAACCTCAATTGGGCCCTCCCCGACGAGGAGTTGGGTTGGGTCGTGCCCGAAGATTGGCTAGGCTTAGGCCCAGTCCATAATAGGAGCCCCCCAAGTCGTTGCTCAGAAGCAGAGGAGTAATGACTTAAAAGTCAGTCCAAATGTCGAGGACCCGTCCGGAAGAGCGTCATTATGTCCGAAACACCGAGTTGGGGGTCGATGCGTGTGGCCAGAAGTAAGAGATGCTCGATGAGACAGGAGTTCGCAGGGAGGTCTTCCCTCTGGGTATGTCCTCGCTTGGTGCTTTGGTCGACGATGTGGTGAGGATGGAAAGGAACGGGCATGCCCAACTCTCGGGCATGGGGGAAACTGAGAGGACACGTGTGGTGTCTTCTAGTGCCACGTGTCACGTGTAATTAATGCCTAGGGCGGCTACGCGTATGGGCACTTGAGTGCCTAGTGCTGCCTCGCTTCTCGTGCTAGGAATATAAATAGGGGGAAAGTCCCCTTCATTTTCACGCTTCCCCTTTATCTTCGTCAAAAGTTTCTCCAAGTCTCTTTAAGTTCTTCAGATCGCGTCCGCCGTCTCTGCTGTCGTCGCCACCATCGTAGCCGTCAGCTTCTCTCTGTCGTCCAGATCTTCTCCCTTAAAGTAAGTTTCTAATCTTTATCTCCAACATTATGAATTTACCGGCGATTTTCTGGGGAGCATGTAGGATTTTAGGGGGGACGTATGAATTTTTTGGCAGAACTATGAGTTTTCCGGTCGTGCTCATGAAGTTTCCGGTCAAGACGTCGGAAAGTTCACGAGGATTCTGGGAACTTCATGAAGTTCCCGATGAAGGTCTCAGGAAGCTGGGATGAAGGCCTCGGGGAGCCTTGCTCCCCGCAAGCGTGCAAATATTGCGGGGAGGTTCCTCTCGAGGAGTCTCTGCGTTTATTGGGGTTTTCTCAACTGGGGAGCCTTCCTGCCGAGGAGGCTCGCCGTGCCATGTCGGCGGGGGTTTCTTCGTAGACGAGTCTCTCTGTCGAGGAGGAGCTCGTAACTATGTGTCGGGGAGGATTTGTCTGGGGCTCCTCGTCACTCTCTTCGCCCTTTCGCTTGATTTGTGGTGGAAGGGTGGATTTGATCTCGAAAGTCAAATTCACCATTTTCCTCTGCTTTTCAGGTAAAATGGTCGTAAGGATCGAGGGCGTCATTTATATCGACGACGAGGCCGAACCTGAGGCACCCGTCCAGTAAGTCGGAGCCGAACGAGCCCGCACGCCCGAAGATTGTGTCGAGCATGAACTTCTTAATGTTGCGTTGCGCTTTGCCGTCGACGACACGAACGCCTTTGCGACTGTCAAGGACCTCGCCGTGGGCTCTTCCCTAAATTGGATGGTCTATAAGCCCAAAGAACAACATCACATCTGCTCGAGTTTCAGGGGGATGAGGTTCCCGATGTATGAGTTTGCATTTCGGGACGCTGGAATCCGTCTCCCCTTCAGTGATTTATAGAAGGGGGTGTTCCAATGGTTGCGTCTAGTGCCTTCATAGTTTCACCCCAACGTGATAGCTTTCGTGCGGGTGTTCGAACTTGTGTGCGAACATCTCCGTATTGGGGCCACGCTTCCTTTGTTCTTCCGCACTTTTCACCTACAACGGGCGTCTGCTAATGGCCGGCATAGTCGGGTGTCCCTGAAGCAGCCGAGGAAACTGTTTCGGGCGTACCAGGATTCTGTCTGCACCTTCAAGGATATGTTCTATGTCGTCAAACTTGTCTCGCACGCGGCCGTCGACTTCTTGTACAACCTTGTGGTCACAGAGGAGGACAGAAGGCGCAAGGAGACATTAGTGTCGAAGTTTCCCCTCTAGTGGGAGGAGGGTCACTTCGCGAAGGGAACGAACAGCTAAATTGTGAAGCACGACGACCTGGACGCCGATGACCAGGAATCTTACAAGAAGATAGTAGAATTTGTCTCTGGTTTCACTCCCGCCAAATGTGTTTATAAGGATGAGAGTTTCATCCTCGACGATCGCGGGGAAGTTTGCCACGAGGCTCAATTTATTAACTCTAAGGCTCTCCTCGAGTGCGAGTCCCATGAGGAAGCCTTGAGGTTCTTAGGTAGTGAACGTTTTCTTTGCTAGGGAGTCTGCCCTTTTCTCTTTTTTGTACTGACTTATTTTTCTGTTCGCTGTCGCAGACCAGATGTCGAACGTGCAGGAACGTATCATGAAGCTTGCGACCACCAAGGATGCAAAGAAAACCACCAAGGGAAGAGTCTCCCAGGTCTAATAGATAATGAAGCCAGACCAAGGGGCAAGAGACTCTTCTTCCCCCCAATATAGCCAGTCTCCTCCCCTGCAGGAGGCCCCTTCTAAAAGACAGCGCACCGAGGAGCCCATACTTGTTGACCTCGAGGAGAGTGCGTCTGTAGAGAAGTTTGTGCTGCCCCCTTGCCACATCCATCTGGACTTCTTCTCCGGGGACAATTCCTTGATTGTGGTCGAGGCTGAAACCAAGGCGATCATGGGGATCAACAGGGTGGCCAGAAGGAAGGCGTTAACCGAGGATATGGCCGCCATGATGAGGATCTTTGAAACGGTATTGGTCCTCAATGATGAAACCAGCCCGACCTCTAAGCTGAAAAAGCTGCGGGACGAGAACCCCGTCCTTGAGGCGGAGAAAAACATGGCGGAGAACGATATGCTCGAGGCTCAGACGAGGTACGAGGCCCAGGTGCGCCTCCTTCAAGAGATGACAGATATGAGGGAAGATATGAAGGGAACCAAGGAGGAATGAGATCGCTTCCTGACCAAGGTTGCTGAGCTGGAGGCTGTTGTCAAGCCTGCCAAGGATGAAACGAAGGAGGAGAAAGCCCTTGCGGCCTGTGGTGCCCTAGTCGCCCGAATCTGGGAGCTCGAGCAAGAGTGTTTGGAGGCTCCCAAGGTGGGTTTCAACAATGCTTTGGAGCAGGTCCAGATCGCGAATCATGGGGCTCAACTTGTCTTCGAGGGGATTGGTCCTTACCACCGGGTGGTCGATGGTAAGGTGGTCGTCCCCGAGGAGTTCGTCGAAGTAGCTGGTGATGAGGGATCTAGGCCCGAGGAGGAAGCCGCTGTTTGATTTCCTGTTTAGCTGTTTGGCTTGCGTGCCATTTGAATTGTTTTGTTCGGCCTACGTGTCGTAGTTAGTAGTTGACTTTTCCCGGCCTGCATGCCATGGGCTTTAACTTGTAATTTTTGAACATGGGGTTTGCCTAACATAATGCATTGTGTTCCGCCTTTTGGTATGTTTATATTTTGTGTGTGTTGCTTGTATGTCGAATACGTGTTTTATATTTGCGTGTTTTTGTTTAAGTATTTGTGGCCTTTGCTCGACGTTATTGGTCCTCGACAGTGTAGGGAACTGGTCAAGCAGTCGGAGTTGGATTTCGACCTTCGACGAAGCTAAGAGCTCGATCGAGGTCTTTGCTCTAGGCGTGAACTTCCCATCGCGAGCTGGGCGCTCTGACTAGTTGGTACAACAATGGTGGAGCTCGGTTGAGGTGTCCCCGTCAGATCAAGAGTTCACTCGCACACACAAGAGCGGGCTCTTATCTTCTTGTCTCGAGTTTAGGAGTCGCGCTTGTACCCTAGTGCCCCCCTGCGGTCACGACGCAAATAGGTCACGGGAAGTGTTTAATTGTAGTACTGTTTAAGCTTTTCAGCATTCCATGGTCGATCAAGTTCCTCCTAGTGCAGGTTTTCGAGGTAGTAGGCTTCGGTTCCCGTTTTCGCACGGACGCGATAGGGGCCCCCCAGTTCGTGGCGAGCTTGCCTTTGCGCGAATATTTTTGGTTCCTTCGTAGGACTAGGGTGCCCACCTGAAATTCGCATTTGATGACTTTTCTGTCATGTCGGAAAATTATCTTCTGTTTGAGCGAGGCTTCGCGGAGGGATGCCCCGACCGGATCTCTTCGACTAGGTTGAGCTTCTCCCTTAGGGCCTCGTCGTTGATCTCCTCGTCGAGGGGGGACTCATTCCTCCTTGAGGGTTCCCTTATTTCTACCAGAATCACAGCCCCAGATCCGTAGGTCAGTCAGAACGGGGTCTCCCCTATGGTCGAGTGCGGGGTCATTCTGTAGGCCCAAAACACGCTGTGCAACTCCTCGACCCACCTTTTCTTGGCATCGCCCAATCTTTGTTTCAGCCCACGTAGGATCACTCTGTTCGCGGCTTTGGCCTACCCGTTCGTTTACAGGTGCTCGACCGATGTGAAGTGTTGCTTCATGCCCAGCTTGGTGACGAAGTCCTGGAAGTTCTTGTCGGTGAACTATGTCACGTTGTCGGTGACGATTGCTTGGGATACGCTGAACCGGGTAAGTATATTCCTTTTGTAGAAACGGAGTATGTAGTGGTCTGTGATTTTGGCTAAGACTTCGGCCTCTATCTACTCAGTGAAGTAGTCAACGCCGACTATCAGATATTTGTTTTGGTATGACTCTATGGTGAAGGGCCCGAGGATGTCCATCCCCCACCATACGAATAGCCATGGAGATAAGAGTGTCTTGATCTCATTGGGTGGGGCCAGGTGCATGTCCCCGTGTCGCTGGCACTTGTCGCACTTCTTGACGTGCTCCTTGGCATCTTGCTGCATTGTGGGCCAGTAGTACCCCTTCCATAATGCTTTACGGGCTAGGGAGCGTCCCCCGAGGTGTTGCGTGTTGACCCCTTCCTGGATCACCTGGAGTATGCCGGGGACCTTGGACTCCTTGATGCATTTGAGGAGGGGAATGGAAAACCCCGCCGATATAACTTGTCCTCAATGATAGGGTACGAGCAGGCACGTCGCTTGACTACGCTAGCCTCCTTGAAGTCGTCGGGTAGTTTTCCTGTGCTGAGGTATTTGTATACCGGGGTCATCCAGCAGCGACCGTCACCGATGGCGTTTACGTCGATGGTCGAGGTGGGTTTCTCGATACTTGTTCGTGGAAGTACTTCTTGAATGATGAACTTATTCCCTCCTTTTTTCTTCATGCTCGCCAGCTTAGATAGGATGTCCGCCCGGGTATTGTGTTCGCGCAAGTCGTGACTTACTTCCGTTGAGGCGAATTTGGTCATCTTCTCTTTCACTAGGGCCAAGTACTTGATGAGGCTGTCTTTCTTGGCTTGGTACTCTCCCCGCACTTGGGAGGCCACGAGCTGGGAGTTAGTAAATATTTTTACCTCTTTCGCACTGAGGTCCTCGGCCAGCCGTAGCTCAGCGAAGAGGGCCTCGTGTTCGGCCTGGTTATTTGATGTCGGGAAGGATAATTTGTGAGAGACCTCGATCAAGATGCCTTCCTCATTTTCTAGGATGATGCCTGCTCCGCTTCCCAACAAACTGGATACCCCGTCGACGTAGATTGTCCACTTTTGGGATCCGTCGGTCGAGGGTTCCGGGGTGGTCATCTCTGCGACAAAGTCTGCTAGTGCCTGAGCCTTCAGAGCCTTCCTACCCTCATACTAAACATCGAACTAGGAGAGCTCGAGTGACCATTTGAGCATCCTGCCCGCCATGTCGGGTCGGCTGAGGAGCTTCCTCACGGGTTAGTCTGTCCGTACGACGATCATGTGGGCCAAGAAGTAGTGCCGCAGCCTTCTAGCCGCAGTGACGAGGGCCAGAGCAACTTTTTTGATCTACTGGTACCTAAGCTCAGGGACTTGGAGGGCTTTACTGGTGAAGTATATCGGCTTCTGTCCATCAGGGGTTTCCTTGATAATAGCCGCGCTGACCGCCTCGGTTGCAACGACGAGGTAGAAGTATAACGTCTCCCTGTTTTCTGGTCGCGAGAGGACCGGGTGCTGCGAGAGGACTTGTTTGAGGTGGAGGAGTGCCTGTTCGCACTCCTCGGTCCACTCGAACGTGGCTTCTTTACGTATGAGTTTGAAAAATGGAAGTGCGTGTTGGGCCGATTTGGCCACGAAGCGGGACAACGAGGTAAGCATCCCGTTCAGTGATTGGATCGATTTCTTTGAGTTCGATGTTGGGAACTCAGAGAATGCCTTGCACTTGTTGGGGTTTGCCTCGATTCCTCGTTCTGTGAGATAGAAGCCGAGGAACTTCCCTGCTCGGACATCAAAGGTGCATTTCTCTGGGTTGAACCTTATCTTGCATCTTCTCGTCGTGTCGAAGACTCTTCTGAGATGGGCAGTGTGGTCGACCTCTTCTCGTGATTTTACGATCATGTCGTCCATGTAGACCTCGAGCATGTCTTCGATCTCGCCCCGGAAGACTTTGTTCATCATCCGCTGGTAGGTCGCGCCGACGTTTTTCATACCGAAGGGCCTTACGTTGTAGTAATAGTTGCCTGACTCATTCATGAAAGTCGTGTTCTGCTTGTCGGCCTTCGCCATGGGGATTTGATTGTATCCCGAGTATGCGTCCATGAACGACAGTAATTTAAAACCTGCAGAATTGTCGACCAGTTTGTCGATGTTAGACAATGGGTATGCATCTTTCGGGAATGCCCCGTTAAGATCGGTATAATCAACGCACATTCTCCACTTTCCATTATTCTTTTTAACGAGTACAACATTGGATAGCCAGGTTGTGTACTGGGCTTACAAAATAAAATTTTCCTCTAAGAGATCTTTTACAGCCATTTCAGCAGCCTCCGCTTTCTCGGGAGACTTCCTACGCCTACGTTGTACTATAGCCCTAGCGTCCGAATCTATTGTGAGTTAGTGGCAGGCCACATCTGGGTTGAGGTCAACCATCTCTACAGTGCTCCATGCGAACAGATCGACATTCTCCCTGAGGCAGGCCTTCAACTGTTTCCTCGCCAGGTCGGGGAGGCCCGTGCCAATCTTCACGTTCTTGTCCAGGTCATCCCCGAGCATGATGAGCTCGAAGTCTCCATCTGGAATGGGGCGCATGGGGTGAAGAGGCTGCCCGTTGCCTTCAGGTGGAGGGGGTGTGATCCGCTACCTCGTTTTACTTCTGCTTGCTGGGGAAGCGGCTGTCGAGGTCGACCGTGTTGTCGCCCGAGAGTGGCTTCTGCTCTTCATCCTGGGCTGACTTACCCGCGGCCTTGGACTTGATATTGATCTAGTTCAAACCCTTGGTTGCAACCTCAAAATATCTCTTGGAGGCCTCAATATCCCCGTGAAGGGTGACGACACGACCCTTGGTCGTGTAATACTTTATCTTCAGGTGAACTGTATATGACACAACTGTGAGCTCGGCTAGGGTCGGCCTTCCCAGGATGCACTGGTATAGAGAGGGGTACTCCACTACCAAGAAGAAGACCTTAACTTGTCGTGCAGTCTCATCGTTCCCGAAGGTGACCATTAGCTCGACGTAGCCCCACGGTCTGGTGGTGGTGTTGTTGAAACCCTGCAGGTCAGAGTCGACGTACGGGGTTAGATGTGTCTCGTCGAGCTGGAGGGTAGTGAATAGGTGGGCATACATTATGTTCACTGAGCTCCCTTGGTCGACCAGGATGCGGCGGACATCAAAGTTCGCCATCTGTGCTCTCACCAGGAGGTGGATGTTGGAGTTAAGGGCGCTGCCCGACAATTCTTCGAGGTAGAAGGTAATGGGGTTCGACCTTCCCTGGATCTTCTCGAAGGTGGCGTTCTGCGCCGAGCTCGCCTCTATCAATTCGTCGAACTTCAGTTTCATCGACCCCACAGAGACTTTATTGAACCCCCCGCCGGATATGACCATGGCGGCGAGGAAACTTTCCCATGGGCTACGAGCGGTGACAGGTGTGTTGGGCTCGTAGGGGAAGTAGAAGTATTCTGGTCGGGTGACTCACAGAGCGACCTGTAGCCCATTATCACCGGAGGATGAGGTCACCTCCTCGACCCTTTTTGTCTCATGGGTCTCCTGCCGAGGGGCTTCGCTCTTCTTTGTTTTGATCAAGATTTCGATGGCATCTTTGAGGTGGATGTAATCCTCCGTGACGTGCCCGTGGCTCCTATGGAACCGGCAGTACTTGGACTTGTCGACGTTTGGCTTAGGGGGCATCGGCTTCGGGAAGCGGACACCACCCTGCTAGAATTCTGAGTTGATGCACTCGGCCAGGATGCGCTCGCGGGGAGCTGTGAGTAGCATATACTTAATGAAACGGCCTGTTAGCCCCCTCTGTTCTTGGGTGTCGCGGGGCCGGTCTTCTCTTCTTCTTTCCCCGCCTCGTCGGGGCGTAGTGAAATCATCGTGCCTAGAGCTCCTGGCACCCTCTTGATTTCGAGAGTCGCGAACTCAGTGGGCGACCTCTATCTCCTCATACTATATGTATGCATGGGCCTTATGGAGGAGCACGTCTAAGGTGTTAGGCCTTTCAATGCCGATTGCCTTGAAGAACTCGGTGCGAGGTCGTAGTCCTCGCTCGATCAAATATTTCTTCATGCCGTTTAAGGTGGATACCTGGACAGATTCTCGGTTGAACCTCTTTATGTAATCCCAGAGTGATTCGTCTTTTCCCTGGATGATGGCTTCCAGGGATGCTTCCGTCTTCGGGTGGCGCAGGGAAGCGGTGATGCGCCTGGAGAACTGCCTCTTCAGCTCCTTCCAGGAGGCGATGGACTCGGGCCCGAGGCTCTTGTACCATGCCATAGCACCCTTCCTTAGGGTATTGGGGAAGATCCTGCACTTGATGGCTCCCCGAACGTTCCGGTAGTCGAGCATCGCATCGATGCTTTCAATGTGATCGTCCAGGTTGGTCGTACCATCATAGGTCGCCAAGGGTGGAGGTTTTTCCATCCCGACAGGCAAGGGAGTCTCCATGATGGCTTTGGACAGCGGCGTGCACTGGTCGTCCTTGTCGCTCCTGGCGGGGAGGGCTCATTGGTCGGCGCTTTGGCTTCTCGACGCATCTGTCAGCCTTATTCCTCTTATGAGCGGGGGAGCGTCTCTCCTTCCAGGGAGGGGATCGATTGCGCTTCTGGGAAAGTGCTGACATAAAGATTTAATTATCAAATCTAAATGCCCTAGCTGACATAAAGTTACTTCTTATTCTCCTTCCGGTTCGTCTTCTTTGCACAACAACCACCTGTTGGGTCTCGACAGCTTCTTCGACATGGACAACTTGTTGGACCTCTACAGTCTCTTGAACCTGGACAACTTGTTGGACCTCTACAGTTTCTTTAACCTGGACAAGTTATTGGACATCTACAGTTTGTTGGACCTGGACAACATTGTTGGAACTCATTTTGATTAATCCTCTTCAATGATGTTGCTTGTATGATGGTAAGAAGAGGAATAATGTTTTTATAATGGTTTCTCTATTTCTTCGTCTTCTCTCTACATTGAAAATCTAAACATTTTAGTTGAAACTCATTATTGCTTTTTTAATTCAAAAACCATTGTTGGTTATTGAATAGTGATGGTCAAGTTTATCATTCATTTTTGAATACATTGTTATTTAAGATGGGGCATTGGAAATCAAAACATTAAATAAAGTAATAATGGGCCCAAAATCTATTTACATAAGAAGTGGTAAGAACATTGGTCAAGAAACTTATAGGTATAATAAGTGAAAATGTAATGCTACAACTGAGTTATTTACCTCCGACAATTGCACACACATTGGTCAAGAAATGAATATATGGAATATGTTCCTCTTTAAAGGTAACCTGGAACATTAAACACAAATTTATCAAGTGATAAAATGAAAATGTCCATTTTTCCCTACAAATTGCAGAGCATTATGCTTAACAATTCACAACAATTTTTTTGCAGATTACCTCAACAATACTAAAAGAACCTGCTTTGAATAAATCTTGATCACGCTCCTGTCACAATTCACAACAAAAATTTCAGAAATGGGTGAGACTCCAGACAAAAAGGACTAATGCCATCTAAGATTTAAAAAATTTCATTAATCATTTTGAAATTCTTTTACCTCTGAGACCAAACTGCTCTACACCTACAATTTCAAATACTAAATTTGTGTTTATCTTATATGGTTGATACTTTAGCATAAACCCCTTCCATTTCAACAAACTTGCATATCAACATCCTATAACTCTAGATTTTTTTCTACTAACATGGAACTTGCATCATGAAATTAACAGCAGAGTTATTCTACACTAATTACAACATTCACATACTCAAATCATGACTAACTAACATACTTATAGAACATTAAATAATGATGATATAAAAACAATAAATTAATGATGCATGTACATGTTTACGATGAAAAATTTTAGACTATAAGTTATAGTACATAACCATCAAACTGGACCAGATTAAGAATAAATTAAGTTCGGAGTTGAAAAAAATATAACTCACATGCTTATTTCCCGGACTACTACCCAAAAAAGACGCACGGTGTGCTTCCTAATCATTTTTCTATTCAATCCCTGAATAGCTTCCTCAGCATTCTTTCTGTTACAGAAACAACAGAAGGCATTAAATCAAGTTAACACATGGTTAGAACAACAAAGTTTTCACACTCAAATCAAGCTAACGGAATAAACATGTATGTACTTACAAAATAAATCATACATTTCTAACCATGGGTAAGCTTTCCATTAACAACTTGTATCCACAACAACGAAATAGAATTAAATCACTTACTATTTATTGTCTAAATGCTAATTGTATAAACTGGAACAAATACTATGAATTAAAAAATATCAAGCGAAGACTCAAAATTAAATAAACATCATGAATTGAAAAAACTTTAAGATGTTATTAAAAACTTGCTTTTCAAAAGTTACAGGTGCGGCTGATATACTATTTAATATAAATTAGTCAACCATCATGTTTTAAATCTGCTTTTGATAAGTTGTAGGAGCAGCTGCAATACAATTTTATATAAATTAGTCATCATGTATATAAACATGTCATCGAAAAGTTGCAGTAACAGAAGTATAAAATATTAACTAACGTACAAAAATGTATTCAATGACTGTGACATGACAAGTAATTAAAAGTTAAAAACCAGAGTGTTTGTACGATAACCTATAGGACTATAATGGTTTTGTATAAACTAGAACATTGGCAAAAGCTAAATAGCTAGGTGACTGAATTTTATCCAGCTGTGTAATGTCCTGTCACTTTCAAAACACGAGAAGTGCTTAGCATAATGTAGAAAAGCACGATCTCGTAGATCGGCAAGTGGTAGGTTGGCCACCTGTGAGGTCGTTCAAGAAGAACTGTGAGGTCATTGCTTTTTCTTTCTTCTGCATAATTTGAAAGTATTATTACATTATGTAAATATCAAAAATAAATAAAGGGTGTTCTATATAAAACAGACACATATCTAACAATAATCAATAGGATGTATATACCTTTTGAGCAGCCGGTGATAAAATT
Source organism: Lathyrus tuberosus (assembly GCA_022829125.1). Classification (NCBI taxonomy): domain Eukaryota; kingdom Viridiplantae; phylum Streptophyta; class Magnoliopsida; order Fabales; family Fabaceae; genus Lathyrus; species Lathyrus tuberosus. The sequence continues at coordinate 1,469,802 of JALAZF010000769.1, forward strand.
CAGGCATAGAAATCACACCATGTTCCTTCAAACAAAGATCTCCAAATGCTGTAAGAAAGTTAAGGAATTAATATTGGAAAAATTAATTCACATTGTATTGAGATTTTAAGTAGCATCCATGAATTATTTTTCCTTCAAGATTAATGACTATCTTACAGACATAATGTAGGCCTAATATCATTGAAATAGTAAATGTTAGTTAGAATGAGTTCATATTTTGGAGAATGAGATTCTTAAAATGATAATAACATCAACAAAGTTAATAGGCAAAGCTCACCTCATGTTTTAATTCAATGACTTTCCCAATTGCATTTTCAACATTACCACTTTGTACCGCCTTTTTAACATCCATCCGATCAGTGATTGTAGCAAGATCAATGTTAGCTAAAGATCAATAAAGGCAAGTATAAAATGATTAAATAAAAACAATTCCACCCTCCTCCAAAAGAATAATAAAAAATAAGAAATAAAGGACACGCTCAAAAATGTACCTGAGCACCATTTCTAAAGACATTAATCTCAACTTCAGGTAACATACGTTATGAATATCGGCCATTTCCAACAGGACCAGGATCCCGAAACCTAAAATGGAAAAGTAAGTAGCATATTATTAATCAAGAACATCGTAAAAGAAAAGATCAACCAACTCTATTGGGAAGAAACATGGCATACCAGTCTATAAAACTGATATTTGTATACATCAGATAATTGAAAATATAATCAAAATTATACAACAGTGCACAACTACAAAACCAATGCAAGAAGATCAGAAGCTAAAATAAACAAACTAACCATGCAAAAAATATCAAGTAAATTGCCTATCAGAAAGTAAAACAAAGTGGTGGTTATGAGGATCTTGTAGCACAATTTCCAAAAGATGTCGCTCTGCATCAACCATCGAAATTTTACCACATACCACTTGCAACAAAGCAACTAATTAGAATCACTCTCAAAGCAACTACTTAGAAAAATGGAGGCAGCAACCATTCAAATACTCAACCATAGAGGCTTTGCTATCGTGTCTAAATAGAATAAAAAACAACATACTTACAGATCTAGGATTTGGGGTCCAGATTTTGTGTAAAAATAAAATGCTACATATTTTCAGTACCCGATAACCCCAATTGCATAAAAATATAACCTTTTTAGGGTTTCAGTATCTACAAACAAAAACCCAAATAATTAAACACAATTTGAGAGACGATTGAACAAAAGAAGACTCAAATTCACTTTTTCTCGGACAGGCGAGAAAAAGATTCCCAAAGGTTGCGTCTAGCATCTGCGTGAAGTACAACAAATGTTATTCCACAGAAACATAATCAGCTTGCCATGAAACAAATCTTCACCCAATGTTCGAATCAATTATTAAAAAAAATCATCACTGCTTGTTATCAAAGAAGATGAAGAAGAAAATGAAAAATATAACTACCTGTGAATTTGGGAAAGCAAACCTGTGAACGAAAAGAAAAAGAGAGAGAAGAGAGAGGAAGATGAAGACGGCAGAGAAAGAGGATTAGCGAAGAGAGAGAAAAGGAAAGTGAAAAATGAAAAGTGAATTACATGTGTCATTGGGGGAAGAGAAAGGAGAAAAAGTTAAATTGATCAAGTTAGTTTAGAACCAAATAGAAGCATGTGACATCATCAAATGACTAAACCATGGCTTAATTGTATAAACATGTAGTTGAACTTGAACAAATTGACATCATCGGTTGAAAAAAGTAATATTTGGACACAAAATACTCCCAATTTAATAAGGTGGCAGAATAAGAGAGTATGGCACTAATTTTTTTTAAGAACATCAATTTTTTTTAGGATTTCTTAATACACCCCATAAGTTTCTTAGGCACCGTGCGAAATTTCTTTTTTGCCCCCTGATTCCGGATGTGCACATCCGGACGTACCATTTTTTTTAAAACGTTGATTTGTTCCGAATGTGCATATCAGGAATAATTCCTGATGTACAAATCCGGAACCATTTCTTATAACTTGGCGCCAAAGCTTCTCCCCCCTCATTCTTTAGATCTTTACATTCATAACAATCAAACTCTCAATTTCTCATTCCCACAAATCCCGACTTTTTTCACTCGATTTCAGCGCAGAACAACTTCTACAACGATCAAGACACTCCAAATCCTTTGTATCTCTATTTAATCGGTAAGTTTTCAAATTTTAGAGTTTTGGAGTTATTTTCGAGTAATTGATTTAGAGTTGACATTTAGGTGTAGAAATTGGTAGGTAGTATGAATAACATTGGTTAGAGACAATATAGGTATTGTTTGCTGCTTCAAACGGATGATCAGGGCATTAAAATGCCCTTTTCTATGGTACAGTAGCCATGGCTGCGTTTTTTAGAACTTGAAATACGTACCGAATATGCAGATCAGGAAAAATTTTAACGTTGATTGCTTTCCTGATGTGCACATCCGAAAAAACCCAACGTTAAATATTCTGAGTACTTCCGGATGTGCATCCACGGAAGTTTTCCTGATGTGCAAATCTGGAAGCAACTTGGTTTCTATTTTTGTTTTTTTTGTTTATTGTTTATTGTTTTTTTAATTATTTTTAAAAAATTCTAATTTATTTATTATGCTTTGCAGATTACATGGCTGCCAGAGACGATCGTATGATACATGGACGGACAACTCAGATGCATCTGTCCGACGTGAGCGGACGCAGTCTATAGCCAAGGGTTCCGGTGCAGAGGCAGTTCCAGTAGCCCCTACAGCTGATGGATATCCTACACCACAACCTTCCACATCAGAGGTTCAGGCCACTCCCCTGCCAGCCGCCGTTTCTACATCTCGAAGGCATCGGGTTCCTACTGCTGGTTCATCAGGGTCCCCGCCCGCATGCAGGCGTCGTCGGGAGACTCCAGTTCTATCACCTGCTCCTATTCCATCCCCTGTTCCTGTTCTTGAGGGTGATCACCCAGCACATGAGGGTGGTGACGGCGATGACGATTTTGATGAGCTGGAGGGTTACCCCAGGGGACCGTCTGATATGTCCCTACTCCTGGGGTACTCTGAGCATACTGCCAGATATGTCTAGCTAGGACAGGTAACCTTTCTCGGTTTATTTATAGAATTGTTTTCGTTGAAAATAATTTCATTTGTAACATTGTTTTATTTGGAAATTTTCATGAGAAGGATTCCCAGAAGTTCTATAACCATGGGGGCAAGGTTACAGACATGATTGCGGAGCTTCCAGAGGATGAGTGGTTCCAGTCTGCACTTGCTACCTCTGGTCTCAGAGGCGTTTCTAGGATTGGGTATCCCTAGATCATGTACGGTATGCTGATGGCCTTTGTTGAGAGATGGCACCCTGAGACATCCTCATTCCATCTACCGTATGGCGAGCTCACGATCACACTCGACGACATCTCGTGCCTTTTATATCTACCGATCACGGGTACCCTTCTTCGTCACGGTAAAATGTCGAAGGTGGAGGCGATAGAGATGCTGACTAGGGAGCTTGGGGCTACTCCAGATGATGCACTTGTAGAGGTGACCCAGTTGAGAGGCGCACACACCCAATTCTCCTTTCTGACACGCAAATTTTGTGAGGAGCTTGCAGAGGCAGGACGGGCAGCAGGTGATCCAGCTGAGGTGGAGATCCACAAGCAGCGTGCCCTAAGATACTACTATCTATTTTTGCTCGGCAAGCAGCTGTTTGTGGACACCAGCGCCACTCACGCTGACATCGTTTACCTCAGGTACCTTTTGGATCCCACAGAGATCCATGGGTACAACTGGGGGGCAGCTACGCTGGCATACACCTATTCAAGGCTCTCAGATGGTTGCCTCTGGGCAGCCAAGACTGTGGCAGGCAGCTGTACACTATACGTGGTAACAATCTTATATTTTAAGTCTTTTTTTTTCATTTATTTTCTTTCTATATTCATTATAATGTTTGACACCGATGTTATGTTTTCCATTTCAGACGTGGATATTACAGCACTTTCCCAAGATTACTGGTTGGGGAAGTGTCCAGGGGTACTGTCGTACCTCGAAAAAAACGATCCTCGCGATGGACGCGGAAAAAACTGTTCAAAACAGAGTCGCCACCGAACTTTATTTATCCCAAGTTAGGGAAAGGAAAATATCGATAAAACCTTTAAAGGGATAAGAAAATGGTCATCGCAACCAAATTCGGGTTCGCGAGTCGATTACGCAAAGGGGAGGTATTAGCACCCTCTACGTCCGTTGTACTCAACGGGAACCTCTTGATTCGATTCGTGAGATAAATTAGCTAGGTTTGTTTGTTATCTTCTAAGGTAAAAGAATTGGTTTTTAAAAGGGAAAATGGGTGGTTTTTATTAGTGTGCTCGACAAGGATTGAGAACCCTTGGGCCTACGTATTCCCTCATGCAATGGGAAAGTCAGAGCATTCGTAGTTCGTGGGACTATGGTTGTTTGGTTTGTGTTTTTTAAACGAACGAGTGTTTAATTCGCATTCTAACTACTAAACGTTGGCTTGTCTGCTCGTCAAGGGAGGCTGAAGCATTAGTTCATATACGCGGAAGAATTGATTAAACAATGTTCTTTTTGTGAAAAGTTGTTTGATTTGGATTAAGTATGTTAGAGATTTGATTGAGAAAACAGTTTGATTTGCGTGTGTTTTAGGGTTTCGGTTGCACAAGGCGAGAAAGGAGAGTTTTTTAGTCGCGTTGGATATTTTAGAGGTGACAATTGCCCACACACGAGTAAGAGAACTCGCACCTAAACAATTGAGGAGAAGGGTCAAAGACTCGACCACCCTCACATCACCTTTTAGTAAAATGTGTTTAGATAAAGATTAAGTGTTTTAATGATTACTTGGAAAAAGGTCTGAATATTGTCGAGTTGCAAGTGTTTTAGTGGTGTCAGTTGTCCACACACGAGTAAGAGAACTCGCACCTAAACAATTGACAGGTTAAAGTTTAAGTTTTTTAGAGGTGTCAATTGTTCGCACACGAGTAAGAGAACTCGCACCTAAACAATCGACAGGTTAAAGTTTAAGTTTTTAGAGGTGTCAATTGTTCGCACACGAGTAAGAGAACTCGCACCTAAACAATCGACAGGTTAAAGTTTAAGTTTTTAGAGGTGTCAATTGTTCACACACGAGTAAGAGAACTCACACCTAAACAATCGAAGAGAAAGACCAAAGACTCGATCCACCTTATTTCACCTTTTATAAAAGTAATGTTTGAATATAGATTACGTGTTTTAAGCAGCAAGTGATTATAAAAAGGTTTGAACGTTATCGAGTCACAAGTTTTTTAAGGTGTCAATTGTCCACACACGAGTAAGAGAACTCGCACCCAAACAATTGAGGAAAAAGACCAAAGACTTGATCCCCCTCTTTTTCACCTTTTAAGAAATGATATTTAGTATAATTAAATGTATTAATTTGATTTACGAAAAAATACTCGACGTTGGATCGAGGTTTGGATTTGCATGCGAAATGGTTGAGGACTAATGGAAAAGAGGTCCTAACGGTTCAAGGTAAGGTCGATGGCGAGGCAAAAGCGCTCGACTTACAAGAGGTATGGGACTTGATATGTGGATCAAGTGAGTGCTTAAGGATGAATATATTAATTGAATTTATTTTGGAAAATGCTTGACGTTGGATCAAGCTTGTTTATTCTTGTAAAAAAAAAGGTTGATTTTAGTCTTATGGAAGAGGTAAATACTTACCCAAAGGGAGAATAAACAAGCCACAATAAATCGATCATACATATGCAAACAAAGTGTATAATGTGCAACAAGTATCGTTGTATAAAGCCCAAGAGGAGGCTATGTGTGTGCAAGGTGTCCCAAACTAATAATGAGCAATCAACCATACAAGTTTAATGGATCAAAAACGATGCAATGGCAAACACTTTGCGATTTAAGCAAATCTTAAATAACGATTCAAGCCACATCTAAGTCACACACGGGGTTCAATGGGTTCTCACAAATCCTTTATATTTGAGAAGAGAAATTAAATATTTTTTGGTATTTTTTATTTTTATTATTTTTTGGTTATTTTCATGATTATTAAAAGTTAAAGGTTGCAAAATAGAAATCTCTAATCCTTAAAATTAAAATTAATTATCCTAAAACTAATCTTAAACTTAAAAAAAAAACTTTTAGCACTAATTCTAAGATTAAAATAATTTTTCTAAAATTTTAAAATACTAACTAAAATTCAAAATATTAAATCTAAAATTTAAAATACTAAATCTAAAGTTAAAATATTAATCCTAATGCTAAACCAAAAATTAAAATAATAAAAAAAACTTAAAATCATGATTCTAGAATTAAAATTAATTATCCTAAAAAAAAAAGAACTCATGTTATGTTCTCTTTTGGTGCAATGGGCCAGACAGGGGGTCTGAATTGGAAATAAGGGCGCTGAGGCCCAATAAACTATATGAGGGTGCGGGCATAGTTTTAAAAACCGGACCGGACCGGCCGGTCGGACCGGTTGGACCGGGAACCGGCCAGGTAACCGGCCGGGTTCGCTTGCTGGATCGGGCATGTCGTCGAACCGGTGAGAACCGGGAAAACCGGCAGTTTTCGCAAACCGCCGGTTCAACTGCTTATTTTAAAAAAAAAAAAAATTTTTTTTTAAAATTTTTTTTTAAAATTTTTTTTAAAATTTTTTTTTAATTTTTTTTTTAAATTTTTTTTACTCAAATACATAGGAACTTTTCTTCAAGAATAATAGTAATCACTCATTTAATTCAAGTGATACACAAATTAAGTTTTGTAATATCCACAAAACTATTTTTACTATTTTGTATTTATATTGATTGAAAAACCATCATACAAATATTTGTATAGAAATTTAAGAACACAAATTAAGAAACTAAATATAATATAATTTTAGACTTAACTGATTTCCATTATATATATATATATATATATATATATATATATATATATATATATATATATATATATATAGACTTGGAAAATTTATTATTTAAAATAATGTTAATATTTGTATTGTTTTAATTATTAACATTAAAACTTATTTTTTATTAACATTAAAACTATGAATTTAAATTAGACTCTGTTTAATTTAGACTCTGTTTAAAATTTATAATTAGACTCTTTTAAAATTTGAATTTAAATTATGAACCTGTGAATTTATGATATGATCTTTTCAAAAAATTTAAGTGCTAGTTATAGTTTTTAGAGACTGAATCATCCGGTTCGACCGGTTTTACCGGTTTTATACCTATTACAATGACAGGTTTATTCAACCGAGTTATCCGGTTTAATCTGGTTTTGTCATGCGGTTCGACCAATGACCCAGTGGTTCGACCGATAAACCAGTGAACCAGTACCCTCACCGGTTTGATGACCGGTCCAGTTTTTAAAACACTGGGTGCGGGTATGGAGCGGGTCGCTGCTGTTTGGCTTATGAAGTGCAAAAACCTAATGGCCGTTTTGTTATCTCACAAAGATACTATCGTGAAGAACAACACGTTTGGTAGCGTAATGTGAGGAAGAGATTTCAAGACACGATCTCACGCTCTATCCCTCTCACACCTGACTCGCTCGCTCATATCTCTCCCAATTGTTCATCCTCACTCGATCGCGTCTGCCTCTCTCTCGATTCGCTTTCTCACGATTCATGCTCAAACACCTCAGTCCCAGCAAAATATTTACACAAAAAATAACCTAAACCAACAATCATGAAATGAAATGGAAAAGAAGAAAGAATGAAGAGAACAAAGATGATTACGCTGAATCGAAGCTTCGTCCGGTTCCAAAAAAAATTTCGATCTGCGTTCTTCTTCCTCCGTGCGGTCTAACAGCAATATCTTTCATCGTTTTACCTTTACGAATCAAAATCAACATAAAGCCATGGTGAAAGCTTCGGATCCATTCGCTTTGTCTCAAATTTGTTCGTGGTTTCGTTCGATTCGCTTTGGTTTACGCTTGTGGTTCATCGTTTCAATTTCAGGTGCGTATGGGTTCTCGTTTTCTGCTTCAATCTTCCTCTTATACCTTTCTATGTGATGCAGTTGGGTTCTGAGATTTTATGAGTTTGATTGTTGAAAGTTGGAGTGGGATTTTTGAGGGTTGGAAGAGGTGCAGAGTGAGAAGAATTTTGTCGTTACTGAGTGTGTGATGAAGTTTGTGGTTTGAAGGAGAGGTGCTGAAAATTAGCGGTGGAAAGATTTGTGAAGGCAAGGTAGTGGTTGGTCGTCGCAGAGGTTCTGAGTTGTTGTTGCTAATATTGAGAAGTTATGCAGGTCGTTGCAACTCACACAGCTTGGGTGAAGAAGAAGAGATATTGGGGTATGAAGTGATGTTCACTGGAGCTGTAAACGGTATAGATGATGATGTTTTTCATGTATATTGGTGAGAGGATTCAAGGTTCAAAAGATTGAAGGAATTTTTTCACAGATGAAGGTTTTTGGAATCTATTTTCCGGTTTTCCCCCCCTTTTGTTATGTCGACCATCCTCCCCTTATAAAACCATTGAACTTCTATATTTTTTTGAAATTTTGTGTTGTCTCTTTCATGGCAGGTTTTGTTGGTTGGTCAATGGCACAGGTTTATGATGCAAGTTGTACCAGAGGCAGCGTGGTAGCAGTGTTTTGGCTGGGAGTGTCGTACGGTTTAGAGCAGGTTATTGGTTTAGTAGTAGTAGCAGTTTGGCGTGCAGTTTTGGAGCTTTGTTTTGAACATCGTTTTTGAGTTTTGTTTTGGCAGTAGATGCAGTGTTTTTGGAGTGTATGTGTGTACGCGATTTGCAGGGTGATGCAGCAATGTTGCTTTTAGATGTGGCAGGGTTGACTTATTCAAAGTTGCAGCAGAGACTTATGGGTGGAGTGTGATGTAGCAACATAGGTTGTTGTGTTTTGGAGGGCATGGCTTGGAGGAGTATGAAACAAACAGAAGATGTTTGTCAATGGTGGATGTGGATATGTATTCGTTTGGTCACGGTGGTGTTTATGTTATTTTTTAGAAGTTTTTGAATGAATGGACTTGATGAAAAAAAGATGAAATAAATCAAATAAACTTAAATGAATCTAATTAGCAAAAAATAATAGAAGAAAATGATTAAGTGAATAAAATCCTAATTATAAAAACAAATCTAGATTAATTTTAGATTAATAAAAGAAAATGATTAAATAAGTAAAATTAAGTAAAATCCTAATTATCTAAATTAAAATTAATTTAATTAAAAATATTTAGCTAAAAAACCTAAGTTAATTCTAAATCAATTAAGAGATTTTTTCAACTAAAAAAAATGCAAATAAAATAAAATGAATAAAAGCGAATAAAAAAAATGGGTATCGAAATTCCCTAAAAAGACAACACTAAAATTATCAGCATGGGATAATTCGCTCGGAGAAATAAAACATTTTATCAGATTTTGAAATTAATCAGGACAGACTTTCATTTTGACTGATTCATTTGTAAACCCGAGAATTCTACTCCTGCTGACATTTTAGACAGTATGCAAGATGAGTGGATGTTATGCTATGCGGATGATGTGAAATGAAAATAAAGTCAGATGAATGCAAGCCATGACCTAATGGAATGCATAGGTGGTGAAAGTAACATGATATGCAAGGTTAGGGCTAGGGTAAAAATGAGAAAATATATACAGGTAGGACAAATTTGGGGTATGACAGGTACACTGAGGATATGTCGCGTGCTGCTGCATTTCTCCTGCTCAAAGGGAACCAGGCGCCCGAGCCCTACAGAGTTTATCTTGATCGGATGGCTGCTGAGGACATTTTTTATGACACCTATGCCGATCACCGTGTGACGCGCCCGTTTGATGACATTTCGCTGTTCTCAGGATGGTTGGCATGCAGTTCGACCATTACTGCTCGATACCTGCCGGAGCGTGTCTTGCGTCAGTTCGGTTACACGCAGACGATCCCCAGGATGCCTCATGAGTCTGCTCCTCTAGGCTTGACCCACACGCAGATAGGTGAAACATATGCTGACTTCCAGTCCCACTTGGTACCGGAAGAGGCTCGGGCGACCAGAGCGCCGAGAGATTGGAGCGTTGCTGCCGGGTACATCATGTGGTTCTATACCGTCTCACACCCATGCATGGTGTCCATTGCTGAGGGATCGCCACCCAGACCTGCTCATCAGGAGATATTAGAGGAGCGACAGTCTCAGCTGGACCATACTCAGGATGTCCTACCTCGCTGTCGTGAGATAGAGGAGATAACGCGGGCGGCCATTGCGGACGGTCACCTTCCTAAGGGCTCTGGTGGCAGACTTGCCATGGATAGGATTATTGAGATTGCTCGGGGGGCACTTCAGTACCGCAGACATTGAGCCAGGACGACGGGTAGGGGCAAGGAGCAAGGGAGCCAGGAGAGATCCTTCGGCATACACAGTAGTTTTTTGTTTGATGTATTATATTTTTATTACATTTATGTACTGTATTTTGACAAGAGTATTATTATGTATATATATATCATTTTATTTTATATATGGATGTTTTTGAATGTATATTAAGTTGCCACAATATATTAACATCTGCGACTAACCAATAAAACTGATTTAAAAAAAATAAAGTTCTGCTATTTTTTCAGATCTGCAGATCAGGAATTATACCTGATATGCACATCTGGAGCAAATCAAAGTTTTTTTAAAAAATAGTGCGTCCGGATATGCATATCCGAAAACTGGAGATAAAAACGAAAATTCGCGTGGTGCCTAAGAAACCTACGTGGTGTAATAAGAAATGCTCATTTTTTTTTATATTATAGATTTTGCCAATTTTAACATACTTCTTAATTGAGATTTATTTATTTTAGAAAAAGAGGATGGAGTATGGTACTAAAGGCATTTGTGGTAGGTGCTTGTGGCCACATGAACGGTGTCTAGCACGTGGCACGTGGCTACATTTTCTATTTCAGCAAAGTCATTATCAAATTAAACCCATGTGCTGGTAAATGCATACAAACCAGTTGAGGAAGAATATACCAAAAACAGAGATATTATCCACAGAATTTATGCTAGTGAGGAGTAGCAAATAAGTATTTGATGTCCCATATTAAGTTTAAATAATATTATTTTTAAAAACATCAACTATTAATTATCTTTTAAGTATCTATCTATTAAAATAACATGTATACAAACTATCAATAATATCTTTTAATTTAAATTTGTTAACACTTACAAAAGATTAAAATAGTAAAACCTTAATCTCTCAATTAATTCACTTTATTTCAACCAAATGTTATTAAGTGTCAAATTTTTATTTGATACTTTTCAACTTAATTTTTTCTTCTACTTCTTACTCTTTCACTCATCATCTCTTTCTTCTTTCTCTTTTTATTTTATAATTTTATCTTTTCTACCTAACTATTTTATCTTCTCCTAATTATTTTTAATATATTAAAATATTTAATTATAATATATAATTAACATATTTAATATATATTGATGTATCAATGTATACAATGTTGACATTTAATTTTGTTTTTAATAATAAATTTTATTTAATTATTATTAAAAATATTAATTAATCTATTTTAAAATTTTAATATAATTAAAAATTTATTTTATAAAATTAGATAATACTTAATAGCCATACACAATTAACTTTCCATCTAATAGATCACTGTCAAAAAATATCTATTCTATTTTAATTAATAATTTTTATTTTTTAAAATACAAAATTCTTATTTTTAAATGTTAAAGTTTTTTTTTTCCAAATCACTATAAAAAAAAATACTTATTTTATTTTAATTAACAATCATCTTTATTTGAGACGCAAAATTTTTATTCAAAATTTCTTTTATTTTCTTACGGATCACTATCAGTAAAATCTCTATTTTATTTAAATCAATAATTATCTTTATATGAGGCAAAAAAATTCTTATTTGTATATGTCAAAATTTTTCTTTTTCTCACGGGCCACTGTCAACAAAATACCTATTTTATTTTAATTAATAATTATATTTATTTGAGACACAAAATTTTTATTTTTAAATGTCAAAATTTTTCTTTTTCTCACGGGCCACTATCAGTAAAATCACTAAAAATTACTTTGCAACGTCGCGTAAGAGATTTCAATCATAAGTTTCATTAGGCCATCTTTCTCCATTATTTTTCTCATACGACCCATTTTTAATATACAAAAAGTTTTTCACTCTGACCTAATTTCTTTTATATTTATTCAATTTTTTTCTCTAAAATCACTAACATAAAAATGCCTCTCTCTCTCTCTAAAATCACAAAAGAATGCCTCTTAAATTTTCATTATGCTATAGTATCATTCTTTCATTTATAAGTTTTGTTGGATATGTCTATCTCTAATTTTGCACATTGATTATTTCACTGATTATTGTACCACACAAGTTTAAATCTCTTTCGCATTAGATATAGTTTTTGCATTAGATCTATCTTGCATTAGATTTGATTTAACAAGATATTCTTTCACCATTTTAGTTTTTATTCTATTATTACTCTTTTACTCATCACTAAACCATAAAAAGAAAGACCGTGGTTGCTTCAAAAATTTATATTGAAGAAATTCTTCTTTTGCAAATTTTATATTTGATTGATTCAAATTCGCATTAACCTATCCCCGATGGAACCTAAAATAGTTCAAATTGACAAACGACTTAATTGTAAATATCGACATGTAAAACTGGATTGTGTTTTTCACCTGTGGATTCCTGCGAATTGAAAATTTTGAGCCTAAACCTACCCATAACCGTCTGATGTCCACCCTTAAGAAATATGGTGAATCGAAATGTCGTTCATCTAGGGGCATTTAATGTGACCACTATAGTAAAGGGTGGTTTTGTCTCCCTACTATTAGTAAGTCTGCCTTGTAGCCTATCATAAGTTTATTTTTAGACTTGAGTATAACCTTTTTGAAAGCTTGATTCGCCTATTTGCATACTTAAAAGCTTGTTTCATCTGAACATTTTTAAATAAGTAATTCAACTAATATTTTAATAGACTAACAAATTAAAAGATTAATGAAGCTAAATGTTTGTTTGCATTGAATTATTCGACTTTACCTAGTAACATAAGTTTTGTGATACTATTTGTGTTGTGAATTGATGTCGTCAAGAACAAACCAAAATATGAGAAAAAGATTGAGTTTTATTGAACAAACACAAGTAACCCTATTAAGTTTTACAAAAGGGAGAGATGAAGGAAGAGAAGAAGAAGATAATTGGTTAAATTTGTTTTTCTATTCACTTTCTCAATAAGGGTTCAAAGATTACAAGTGAATACCAACAATTAACCTCTCTTAACAACGTGAGAGAACTAGTCTATTTATAGACTACTAAGCTAACTTGCACTACAAGAAAAAACAGGATTTGCGACACAAAAGTTGTGACAGTTTAATAGTAACCGCCCTCTTTTGTGTGTTACAACGGTTGTCACGGCAGTTTTGGACAACCACCTTTAGTATAAAAGGTATCACGACAATTTTGGAACCGTCTTCCCAAATAACGGGGCCACGACGATTTTGGAACCACCTTCCCTGACAGCTTGCAACAAGAGTTACAACAGTTTGGAACCGCCTTCCCCTTAGCACGTAAAAACCCAACTAAATAAAGGGTTTGCGGCAGTTTTGGAACCGCCCTCCATGATGACATGTAACAGGGCGCCTAAGAAAACAAAGGGCTGCAACGATTTACAACTCAACTGTCGTCCCCTATTTTAATTTTCCCACTTAAAACACAATACCACTCAACGGGAAATCAAAATAAAAAACTCAGACATAAAGCTCCACTACTCTCAACAGAAAAAAACGAAAACCACTGCACTTAACCGAAAAACGCAAAGGCAAAGGTTAGTCTATCAAAACCCTAAAACCATTATTCTTATTTTGCATCTTTTTCACATGCCAACATTCTTTCTCAGTCTCTCTCTCTCTCTTTCTCTCTCTCTTTCTCTCAATGTGTGTGTATGTGAATCATGATCTTTCTTTCTGTATGTCTCTGTCGTTCTGGATATCTATATCCATATCTATTTATCTATGATGATGTAACTCTAAGATTTTTTGGTTAAGCATTAAATGGGTATTTTGTGTATTTGTAGAGTTAGGGTTTCGTGAGAAATGAGAGAATGGTTTTTGTGAATAATGCTAGTGATAGTTTAGTTTTGGATGATGAAGGTTGTGAATGAATCCTTTATAAATGAACAACTAACTCATTTTTATGCCAGTTCTTAGTTTTGAAAGTATATATAAATGTTAACTCCGATGGGGAGAATCATTGTACAAAGCCCAAGAGGAGGCTGACTTTCCTGAGGAAAGGATCATTATACAAAGCCTAAGAGGAGGCTAGCTTATGCTGGGGATTCTTGAGATCCCGAGGCATGTCCAAATGGGGAAACCAACTTTTGCAGGGGAATGCAGAAGAGTTGATAGATCAGATACCTTGAGGTTCTGATTTGAGATAGTGTTATATGATGATAAACTGACCCTGGTTGGGGAGTTTTTAGGAGAGAGACTGGTTTTTAGAACCTATGGGTTTTAACTCAGCTGGAGAGTAATCCAGAATCCGGGGTTTCTCCTATATTTGTAAGGAACTTGAGAATGTCTTTGAGACTCAAGGAGATTTAGACTGCCTAAGTCTATTGGAAAGGTCTATCTTTGTACAATGCCCAAGAGGAGGCCGACTCGTTTAAGGGATGAGTTTCAACCCTAAAATTGGTCTTAGGGCTTTTGTAACTTCTTTTAGAAAGACAACTCTAACAAAGGATGACTAAGTTCTGTCCTATACCTTTAAGAGGTCATGATGGTCCTTGTATGAAGCCCAAGAGAAGGCATGAGAACTTTTAAGAAGCCGACGGGTCCTTGTACAAAGCTCAAGAGGAGGCGGGGATGCTTTTAGGAAGCCTGTGGGTCCCAAACCAAGAAAAGTTCAAGAAATGCTATTCACAGAGAATAGATAATTTAGTGAAAGTTCTGTGATTTGAAGAAACTCAGGAGATGCTATTCACAGAGAATAGATCAACTTCGGGGAGTAGAATTCCTTTGACAATTTCTAGGGGTGACAGTCTGAGAAAAGGTTCACCGAGAATACTGCATTTCTCTTTGTTCCATATTGTTTAACCCCAAGAGAAGGGAAGACTGTATCTGGAAATCCTATGGGGATCTAGTTTTGACTGTATTTAAGAGTGACAAAACAGGCTTTACCTAGTTGTCGGGGAAAACTCTAAATAACTATACTAGTATATATACAGTTGATATATGACAAGTATGTAAAAGGGTATGAAAGAAGACTAATCGTGCACAGCTTCCCACAATACAGTTATATATATTTGACATGTATTTAAAAGAATGAAAGAAGACTAACCATGCGCAGCTTCCCACAATACAGTTATATATTTAAAGCAAGTAAATGAAAGTGGATAAAACTTACAGGTGAGCAAGCTTCCATGCTGTATTGTTAGTTGTTCAAAGAAATTAAAGAAAGTTTTGATAACAACTGTATACTTGAATCTAAATCAAAAGGGAAATTGTTTTGAAAAGATTGTACTGGGACTTATACAACGTCTGAGGCCCAAAGGTTTTGGTTAAAAAGGGATTGGGTCTTACACTCTAGTAGAGGCCCAAAGATTTATTTTTGTACAAGTGGTGGGGCTTACAACTCAAGGAGATGCCCAATGTTTATTGTTTAAAAAGACGACGACCGCGTCGAACTTTTGAAAATATACAGAGGGACTTACACAATCTCTGAGGCCCAAAACAAGTTTGGTTTCAAAAAAAGGGGTTGGGTCTTACACTCTATTAGAGGCCCAAAGATTATTTTGAAAAATAAAGATGGGACTTACAACACGAGGGTAGGCCCAGATGGTTTGTTTGAAAACGGCGATTGCGCCGAGGTTTTTGAAAACACAGTGGGTCTTATACAATATTTGAGGTCCAACAAGGTATCTTATTTACAAGGAATGGGTCTTACACTCTATTAGAGGACCAAAAAGTGTTTGAAAAAGATTTGTTAGGGTGAAATCAATCAAAACCCTAATTTTGTTTAACATGGAATTAATTTTGATTAAAAATTAATAAAAATCATTGAAAACATGTGAAAAATGAGTGATGATCTTGGATCAATGTTTCAAAAATCATGTTTCTACCCACAAAATGATTAAGAACCATTCAAGTTTGGAAAATCAAGAAGGAAAAAATATTTTAAATGTCAAAAAACAAATAAAATTAATTCTTTGTAAAAATATCAAATATATGAAATAAATAATATTTTTGGGAAATTTTTGTAAAATAAAATATTTTAACATTTTTGTGAATTATTGAAAAAGGAACCAACTCAAAATCATTAAAATTCAGAGAGAAATTAATTTTTGAATCAATTAAATAAAATCACAAAATTCAAATATTCAAATATTTGAAAAAGGGCGCCAAGAACACCTTGGTTTTGCCCGCGTGCCCTGTTCTTGGCTGATTTACATTTTCTCATCAATCTCACTGAATACTTGATGAAATCACACAAACCACATATCAATCTGCTCGTTTTCAACTCACAATCATGTCTATGGTCTTTAATTTCATTTATTTTAAGCATGGAATAAAAAATCAAAGAGAAACCTCAAGAACCCTAAATTCTGCATGAAGGTTCAGAAATTCCATACACGATCCATACAAAGCAAGTGATTGAGGGTAAACACTCTATACATGATTATGAACATATGGAAAAATTATTGTGCGAGGAAATATGCATGAATCATGAGATGACCAAGTTGAGGCTTACCTCTTGCAGCTGGTGATCGTGTTTTGAGTTAGAGGTGTTACAAGTTGGTTCCAATGATCTGAACAGCTTCCCTAGGTGCCAAGTGATGTGTCTGAATGCTTGGAATGGTTTGAAACAAGTTGGAACTTGAGATGGTACCTCAACTGCAACTCTGTCAAGAACTTGAGCAGTTGGATGGTGATTTTGTGATATTGATGTTCCAGTTGTGATTTTAGTGTTTGATCAGCTTACATATGATGTATGAGGTGTGTGTGTGTGATTGGTTTGGTTTGAATTGCTCTCAAACTCAAAAGTCGATAGTGACTTGCTTTAGAAGGCAAAATTGGAGTGAAAATGGAGATTTTGAGGAAAGCATCAGTTTGGGTGCTTTGGTGAACTCAAACTGATCACAATTGAGCTCTATTTATAGTAGAGCAAGTTTGTTTTGCAAGGAATAAGGAATGGCAACTGGTACAGGTCTGTGACCAATTGTGATCAAAAGGAATCTCAAGTCTCCTCTAGCCATTGACTTGAGATTAGAGCACAAGCCTATGGTTCTTTGATTCAAGGATAAGGCTTGACTGAAGTGTGCATTCTTGCTCTGATACATTCCACCTCTAAGCTTCCATTAAATGTTCCAAAACAAAATTGGAGTCTTGAAGCATCTTTAGCCTTTTTAGGTTTGGCATGCTACTTGTAGATCTTGGGACTTTGGAGGCGGATGAATCAGTTCTTGTCCCTTGGTTGTTCCCCCTTGAGGTGTGTAGATGGATAACCGTGCTTGTTATTTTACAATTTGGACAAATCGAGCTCTTGTGCACAAATCTGCCTTGCCAAGACAGTTTGCAGCAAGGCATGTTGTATCTGTCACAACTCCTAGCTCAGGTGGAGTTTGATGGAGTTCTTGGTCATTTTGGAAAGCTTTCATATGATACAACACATGTATGATCATAGTTTGTCTTTACACTTTTTGGATCCAAGTGAAAAATGCCCCTACATTTGGAAAAAAAGAAAGACAGATTCTGACTTAGTGAAAATTTCACTAAGTGTTGGAAAAAGTGACATTTCATGTTTTCAGCCATTTTGATCACTCCATAACTAAAAATCCATGAGGAATTGGAATGAGATGTAGTTGACACTTTTAAAGTATGCCATGAGAGCTACAAATCCATCTTTGGATCATCCAAAATGGTTGCTTGGATCTCAAGTTACGATCCTTGGAAGTTGGTACCCTAACCACTTTGTTCCATAACTTAGAAAAATTCTAAGTTTTTTATGGTTACCCACCCCTTTTACAAGTTAACTCATTTTCTTTGGGTTTTCTTGATGAATGATGATTCAAATCACAAATTAACATTGTATTAGGGTTAAGGAACCTTGGTTGACCAAAAAATCAAAAAGTCAAACTTTGACTTTTGTACAGTTGACTTTTTATCAGATGAATTTTAAACTATGTGATCCTCTATGAAATCAAGTCCTTGACCTAAATCAAACTTAATAGATGGATTCCATAGGTGTTGTAGGGTGTATTGAATCATGTCCCAAGGTTTGGGAGCATGCCTTGGTCAAAAGTCAAAGGCACAGTTGACTTTTTTTTCAAAACCCTAATTGTGATCCAGATGAAATTGAAACTTGTAGATCAAGCTTCTTGGATGAATCCATTATTGCAAATGGATCAATGTGGTGTATTGGAGACCCTCAAATCATGTCTTGAGGTTTTGGCTCATGCTTTGTCCCAAAAGTCAACTTAGGGGTGAATTAGGTCAAAAAACCCTAATTCCTGATTTTTTATAAATGCCTCCCCTGAGGTTAAATTGACTTGATGATTGGGTCCATGAGGTCTCATGGAGTATCTTAGGTTATGCTTTGAAGCATTGGCTCATGCCCAGAGGAAAAATTTCACCTGGAGGCCTTAGTCGACCAAAACCCTAATTTGGTGACACTGACGATCTTGAGGCTTGATCCACTTGGAATGTTACAACCTTGTGCTTGATACTTGATGTGGGAGTCCTCTTGATCCTCTATGGGTGTTTGAGAGGTTAGACAAGTTGAAGATCATGTCATTTCTTGATTGATCCTTTGTCTAAGTGCCCTGATAGGGCTCAAAACCCTAATTCTTGTTTGTGGTGGATGCTCAAACATCTCAGAGGACATTGATGAGGCATGATGGTTCATCCATATTGTGGTAATGATTTGCAGAATGATGGGAAATCTTGGTGGTCAAAATTTGGGGTATGACAATTGGCTAGCAACGTTTTGTCTTCTTGTAAGGTAGAGTTTAATGATCAATTGATATTGGGTGGTTCACGTGATTGGTGATAGTGAGCATTGGCTGATATTATTTATTTCATGGGGCATTTTGAACGCACGAGGGTTTAAATATTTATGGGGCTGGCTCATACATTGGATGTATGGCCACCCCAGTGGTAGAAGACACACGCTGCAACCAAAGGGACTGGGGTTCGAATCCCCCTCGCCCCAGTCCCCTTTTGGTTTTTATTTTCTTCTCATTTTCAACTATTTTGAAACGTGGTCCAGCTATTCACACCCCTAGGAAAGGACCCAAATTATGTTTAACTTGAGTTCCATTGATCCAGAATTGCTAATGCACCCCATTCTATTTTCCTATTATTTATTTCTTTTTTTTCTTTCTTAATTTCAATTTTTTTCATTTCATTTATAATTCATAAAAAAATATTTTTCTTTAAACCAAAATTTCCCAAAAATTTCATAAATATATTTTGTTATTTAATTTTATTTTCATAATTTTAATCTTTAATTTTTCTTTTTATTTTGTAATTAACTTCAAAATTCACAAAGTATGTACACTTTTTATTTAATCTTAAACTACTAGAAACCATGTGATCTCTAAGCTATTTTGTGTTAATTCT
Organism: Lathyrus tuberosus; assembly: GCA_022829125.1. Taxonomy (NCBI): domain Eukaryota; kingdom Viridiplantae; phylum Streptophyta; class Magnoliopsida; order Fabales; family Fabaceae; genus Lathyrus; species Lathyrus tuberosus. The sequence continues at coordinate 1,489,368 of JALAZF010000769.1, forward strand.
TGACACATGAGAAAGATATTTTTGAGAAGGTTCATTAACCTTGGATGAATTCATTTCGTTAAGATTTTGTGTAACTTTGTTGCCAAGTTTCTTGCCTTGAATGGTTAGTGTTTATTTTCAAATGTAAAAAATGATATGTTTGTGTTATATGCTTGTGAGTGTTGTGAATTGTATCACCATCTTTTTCCATAAATGAATGTCAAATTTTACTTTTGAATTTGATCACTGTTTAATTGTTCACATTCTCCTTGAATGCTTGAATTTATATCGTTCATTTAAATCTCAAGTCCCTTGTAATATTCTTGTTCATAAGGAATTGTTATGCTCCCCTCCTTCCAAAGGAAAGCCTTTCTATTGACCTCAAAGTCATAGAAAGCTCATTATCCCCCTCCTTGGCCTCATAGTTATAGGATTCTCTCTTGACCTCATAGTCATAGAGCCACATTTCTCCTTGACCTCATAGTCATAGGATTACCAGCTTTGACCTTATAGTCATAGCCACTTACCAGCCATGACCTCATAGTCATGGCCATCTTCTTCCTTGACCTCATAGTCATAGGATTACCAGCTTTGACCTCATAGTCATAGCCACTTACTAGATTTGACCTCATAGTCATAGCCACCCACCTCTTGACCTCATAGTCATAGAGCCATCTCTTCCCTTTGACCTCATAGTCATAGGATTCTATTCCCTTGGCCTCATAGCCACTCAATTTTACAACTTAGAATTAAGTTAGAGTTCTTGGACTCTATGTGATACTCACCATGTTGAGTACTCACTTTCTCCCCTACAACTTAGACTTAGAGAGTTTCTTAAACTCTACATGAGCTCATACTCATTCCCCTTGGAACTTTGGCCATAGTCAATGGTTCCTCTCACCCTTAGTTAGGTGAACTACGGTTGCTCTGATTTTTTAGTCAGATACGTAGGCACAAGATGCGATGTCTTGGCGAGCAAAATTAGTGTACATACCCCTTAGGTCTTACCTTTACCCTTAGCAGATTCCCTTAGCAAGCAAACATAACAGAAACATAAACAAGAGGTTCATGTAGAGTACTACAGATACTCAGGGTGCTAATACCTTCCCTTAGTATAACCAACCCCCGAACCTAGATCCTCTTAGGGTTTTCTTCGAACTTTACCCTTTCCTTTGGATTAATTAAAGCTCGGTGGTGAATTTCAAAGATGTGTGATACAAGTTAATTAATAGCTTGTTATCTGATTCTCACCGCAACAACCATCAACTTGTATCCCTTAAACCCATATCATAATTCAATCAGAGGATAAAAGCGAAAGTATGCCTGAATTTGCCATTGGAAATCACTGAATGTTTGTGGGTATTTGATCTTCCAATTTGTAGAGTTTCCTTATGGCTTCTTGAGTTTCCTCTGATGAGGATGAAGAGAGAGTTTTTCTGATGAGCCGTTTTCACGTTGTCTACAAATGGGGACCATAACCCCTATAAATAACCTTAGGGTTATTTCTTAGTTTTCAATATTCTAATTTGGCCCCTCATCAAATTAGATATTGATTTATGGTATCTACACAATAATCTCATATTTCATGACATTTATTCTTTTAGCCACATACTTAATATTAATTAGACCATTGTAGTTTAGGCTAATTAAATAATAACTCTAACACATGCAATATTACATTTGTGACCCAAAAATTCTAACACATAGTCGACATGTTAGGGGCACCAATGTCAAACCACCATCCATTATATCCACCTACAAGGTTGATCTTAGTAATCATAGCAATGCATGGATCTGAAGTAGCCATGTCATCCTATGATGCAATACTTGGTTTCTTCCATACTTGTGTGTCATATGACCCAGTTTTCCATGATTGTAGCAAGAGAATTATGGCCCAGTATCATTTATCTACCTATATTACTTTTTCATCAATGTGAAGGCGAGTGATCAAACTTTCAAGAGAGAAATCCTTAATTTTATGCTTAGAAAGTTCTTGAAGTTCTTCTAAGTATGAGGTAGTTGTCTATGATAACGACCTCAGTTAAAGACATACCTTCAATGATGATCTCATGGGCAATTTCCATATCTCATAGGATTGCATGTGCATTGATCTGCTATCAGTCATTTATTATTTGAGGTAACAACTCACAACATTCTTTTTAGTGTTCGCTTCCATAATGTTGTACTTTTTTTTCAGAGCTTGCCAAAATTCCTTTACATACTTACAAACTTTGTAATAATCATACAAATCATCAGTTTTTTATAGAGATAGTATTGTTTTCATTGCATATAAGTGTTTCTTTAGCTTTTTTTATCATTCTTCTGCTATTCATTTGTCTCAAAAACTACATACATACCATCCCTCAAAACATTACAAACCTTTTCATCGTTAATAAAAACATCATCTTTTATCGTCACTTTTTAAAGTGGTTTACTTCATATTGAAATAGTCTTTTGTAGTAAAAAATAAAGTAAACCACTTTAAAAGCATCGATCAATTACTACGTTCAATAGTCCCTTGGGTAAACTTTCCTAGAGTTTCACGTCGATCAATTACTTATTTTATAAGGGAGTCACATCGTTTACAATATTCTTTCGAATTTCTAAGCTTAGTTCTATTTTGAAAGAATTCTTGATTTCCTTAAGATATCTTTTCCTTAAGACCTAGGATACACTCTCTTAGTTGGCATTTTCTTCCTCTAATTGATTACTTATTCTAAATAGTTGTACTTAAGCATTAATTCTCGCTACTTCCATTCAATGATGAGGCCGAGATAGAAGTAATACTATTTCGTCTGTTAAGGTTGGAGGTGTTTTGGTTGATAAGGTTGAGGATGTTAAAGAAGCTGTAAAAGATTTCTTCAGAGCCAGATTTGTGAATGAGAGTGTTGTGACTTTAAACCTGGATCTATAAGACCTTCCAAAGTTGACAGAAGAATAGGTGGATATATTGCAGAGGTTGTTTTCTTCGGAGGACATTTTGGAAGCTATTAGTGAGGGCGCCGAGAATAAGAGCCCAGGGCCCGATGGATTTAACCTAGAGTTTTTAAAGCGATGTTGGGATGTTATGGGGGTTGATGTGATGAAAAGCATCTAAGGGTTTTATTCCACATATGAGCTCCCGAAAGCGTTTAGTTCTTCGTTTATTGCGCTGGTTCCCAAAAAAGCCAATCCTCATTCTTTGAATGAGTTCCGATCTATTAGCCTTGTGAGGAGTATTTAAAAAGTTATTTCGAAGATTCTTGCTTCAAGATTAAGTAAGGTGATTAGTAGACTTATCGCTTCCATTCAAACGACCTTTATTCTAGAGAGACAGATCCTCAATGGTGTGCTTGTGATCAATGAGCTTATTGATCTAGTTATAAGAAGGAAAAGAGGGTGCATCATGTTTAAAGTTGGTTTTTCACAGGCATATGATTGTGTTGAGTGGGAGTTCCTAGTGAAGCTCTTGAAGGCCGTGAATTTTGGAGACAAATGGATTCAATGGATAAAAGGTGGAGTTCTAAATAGTAGTGTGACTAAAGACTTCAAGGCTACCCAGGGCTTAGACAAGGGGACCCATTGTCCCCTTTTCTTTTCTCTATTGTTACGGAGGGTCTTGCTTTGTTGGTTAGGAGGGATGTTATAAAAAACTTATTCAGGGGATTCAAACTCAATGACGAAGGTGAGATTAATCTAGTGCAATTCGCCGATGATACTGTATTGGTATGTGAATATAATTGGAGCAACTTGTGGGGGATACAACCTATTCTAAGAGGATTCGAGTTGGCATCCGATTTGAGGATTAACTTTGGAAAAAGCCGTCTATTTGGCTGCGAAATCGTATCTGCAAGATACAGTGCAACTTCTGGCCTGCAAGTCTGGTATGTTTCCTTTTAAATTCTTGAGAATTATTGTTGGTGGGAACCATAGGAGGGTCGGTTTTTGGAAGCCAGTGGTTGAGTTAGTCAAAGCTAAATTATCCATTTGGAAAGGGAAATTGTTTTCGATTGATGGGCGGGTCACGTTGATAAATTATGTGCTTACGAATCTACCGGTACATTATCTTACATTCTATAAGGCTCCAAATAAGGTGATTAATCAACTAGTTGCCATTCAAAGAAGATTTCTTTGGGTCGGAAATGCTGAAGCTCCCTCGTTGGCTTGGGTGCGGTGGTCAATCGTTTGCAAATCGGTTGAGCAGGGGGGAATTGGAATCAAAAGTTTACTTGAGTTTAATGTTGCATTGATGACGAAGTGGCTGTGGAGAATTGTACATGAACCCAATGCAATATAGAAGACGTTGCTGCAGTACAGGTATGGGAATGTTGTTAATAGAATTCTAGTTAAATCTGATGCGTCGTCGGTAAGGTTGATGTCAAACTGGTGGAAAGACTTCTTAATGTTTAGTGATTCTGCTGAGTCGGAGGCTTCTTGGGGCTGCTGTCATGTAAGTTGGGAAATGGTTCTCTTATTTCATTTTGGCATGCAGGGTGCTTAAATGGGTCTCCGTTAAGAGTATGCTTCCCGGTGTTGTATAACAATGATGCGGTTAGGAATCATAATGAAATTTTTCAGAGAATTGTTCAATACTCTCGATTGTGGCTTGGTGTGTCGTCTAATAGTAGATATTTATGTAATTACTATGAGTGGTTCAAAAATCCCACTGATTTTTTTTGTAGGTTTTCGTCTTCATTTTGACCGGTGAATAGTGATTGAGATCATTTTTGTATTAAGACAATTTGGTTTGAAATAAACCTAATATTCCTTTTGCTTATAAAAAAAATTAAAAAAACATTAAGATAATAACATTTTTGGTAGACATTTAAACCGTAAGAAATTATAGTATAATTTTAGGAAAGTGGAATAAACCAATAAAGTACAAAAATTAATATAAATTTTAAAAAATAGCTTTAAGTATTAGATTTTTCTTAAATCTATATTTTTATGCAATATGTTAATTTGGAAAATTTTTAATAGTTTTTTCTATAAATTTGTATTTTTATATAATAATATAAATTATTTTTTAAAATGCCGACACAAATATTTAAATGGTGTGATTGGTTATTTATGAAAATTATTTTATATTGGAAAAGCACATCAAATAAACACTAAACCCTAAACCCTAAATCCTAAACCCTAAACCCTAAACCAAGTGTCGTGTAGAGGAATGGTGTTTAGGAGGAGATTTTAATGCTGTAGCCAATAGAGAAGAGAGAATGGGAACAGGTCTGAGCAACATGGTTAGTGAAATAGAGGATTTCAGCTACTTCATAGATGAGATAAAACTGACTGACTTACCATGTGTAGGAGAGCGTTTCACATGGTTTAGTGGTAGTGGAACTGCTATCAGCAGATTAGGTAGATTTCTTTTGAATGGGAATTTGATTGATAGTTGGAAGATTTCGACCCAATGGCTTGGAAAGAGAGACATTTCAGATCACTTTCCCATATGACTTAAACTGTGTTCTGTTGATTGGGGACCAAAACCTTTCTGTTTCAACAATTGTTGTTCAAACACGCAGATTTTTTAGATTTTTTTAAATCAGAATGGATGAAATTGGATGTTAAAGGAAAAGGAGATTACAGATTGAGTGAAAAATTGAAGATGTTAAAGAATAGATTAAGGTGGTGGAACAAATCTGTTTTTAGGTGGATATACTTGAAAGTTGAGGAGGCAGTGGACGATATCAACGTTTTGGATTCTTTATTGGTCGATAATCATGGGGGCGCTATTGAGAAGTTGATTGAGGATAGAAACAAAAGCTTTTGTTAGTTCTTGTAGTTGGCTGAAATTTTGGTAAAACAATGTGGATGTCATGGTTGATGTTTCAACATGAGTTTCTAACATTCTGGTTGTGTTAAGTTGTAAATGGTTGCAGAATCTGTGCTGATGTCAAACCCGATGTTAAGACATCAGTTGATAAAACATCAGTCTGAGTTGTTTTATTAGGGCTGCGTGTTTCTGTTATTGGAGAGATATTCTGCTGAAGAGAGTGAGAGATTGTAGGCGAATATCTTGGTAAAGATATATTCAGTTGCAATCAGATTTGGAGCAGATCTTGTTGCTGTTTTTAAGGCTAAAAGATATGAAGATTTAATTGAAGATTTAATTGAAGATTTGATTGAAGATTTAATTGAAGATCTATTTAGTAGCAGAATCTTCTGCAGATTTGTAGCAGTTAATATGCTGAGATTTAAAGCCCAAATCCAGTTGGGAAATAGATTGGTTATAAATAGAAGCATTGTAACCTAGTTTTAGGAAGCCAGCCATCATGTAAATTATAAGGGTTGTGTTGGTTGATGAACCACCCGGTTTGTGGGATGGTCATCATGTTTATCTCTAAGCCTGTAGGTAAGAGATGTATTGGTCTTAGAGAAAGTTGTTAAGCAACTCTAAGTATTGTTCTTAGTCATGAGGGTCATGTCTAGGTATTGTTATAGGAGTGTGTTTTCTATGTGTTTGGAGAGTTTTTGGAAATCAAGCTGTTGATGCAGTGACTGAGATGTTGACTGCTAGACATCATTGCGATGATTGGGAGTGAGATAAAGTCTCTTATCTAGGGAGGGCTTAGATAGAAGGGTCATTGGGTAGTGATTAAGTTAGTGGATTATCAACTGGTTTGTTGAGTCTGTAATTTGATACTACTAATAGTGGACTTCCTTCCTGGCTTGGTATGCCCCCAGATGTAGGTTGTTAGACCGAACTAGGTGAACAAATTCTGTGTGCGTTTTCTGATTACTATTATTGCCTTGTTCATACAACAGATATTGATGTTGTGACATCGCACTTGACATCACATATCTGATACCAGAATTTCAATTGGTATCAGAGCAGGCATCCTGTCTGTTTCAGGATGAGATCTAGGGAAGATACTTTCTGGTTCATGAGCAAGGAAGATAGTTTTGCTGAGATGGTGTATGGACTTGGTCAGTTCATAGAGATTTTTGTATGATCCCTTGAAGTGGAGGATGAACTGTTCATGACAGGGTGTGTATTGGACCTGTCTATTGTTATCAGGCTTGTAGCTTTGGTGGTGAGCTGCTGTGTGGTTTGACTTATTTTCAAACCTATGTTGACCTAGTGCACATGGAGTGTCGTGTTTGTGCAAGGGTTATTATGTTTTGCCTGAAGGTTGTAGAGGAGTTTTCTGGTGTGTGTTCCGCTGCATATATATATCTGATGGAAAATTCCTGGTGGTTTTGTGTTAAGGCTGCAACATTCTGTTCCCCTCTGAAGATGTATCACATGGTGTGGTGATACTTGAGGATATCTTCAACTAGCTTGTTAGAGTTGCCAAAGATACTTGTGGTTCATCCCAAGTCCACTCATAAAGGAACTATTATATGAGCTTGTTGAAAAGAGGTCTGAAGAAAGTTAGAAGCAATTTATTCTTGCCTCCAACCTTACAAGGTCAATCTCTGGGCTGTGTTAAAGGATCTTTTGGTGTGTTTCTTGTGAAGAGAACTTATGTCCTACCAGTTGTTGGAACATAAAACCAGCAGATTGTGCAGAATCGTGTTGGATAAAGGTATGGCATAACAGATGCTTGGGGGCTAAACAAATGTGTATTGATCACATCTGTTTGGAACCTACTCCTGGCTTAGAAGAGGAGACATATGGGTTGTGTGTCTAAGAAGTTTCCTTTAAGAAACATGTCTTAGATATGTATGTTGGTCAAGAGATGATCAATATAGTGTCACTCATTGGATTAGTGTATTGTTGATCCAAGTGAGTAGGTGTTCATAGGCTGTTTGTTTTTGTGGAGGTCAAGCTCAAATGTCAAGGACATTTTCTCTGATATCTGAAAGTTCTGTCTGATCAAAGCAGCCAGTTGTTTGCAATCTTGTTTATGGCCATGAAGCAGATTCTGTTTGAAAGGAGTTATATGTGTGTACCAACCATAGGATGAGCATTTCAGATTTGTGCAAGGAGAAGTTGGTGTTTTTTTTCCAAAGGATTATGGTTCCCTGGTATCTGCATGAGAAGTTTCCTCTAAAGCTGGAGTTCAGTTATGTGGTGTCCTCACATAATGGAACATCTTTTTGTTAGGATTGAAGGGCATCCTTGTAGGTTGAAGTGTTGGGAGAAGCATATTTGTCTATGCTGTTTGTGATGACTAGTCAATGGTTTCTCTCCTTTAGGTACAGAAGGATGGCATCAAACATCTGAACATTAAAAGTTTGAAGATTCTTGAAATGTAGAGTATGCTGGTTCCTGTTTGTGTGTATGTTATGGGTTTGAAGGTTGATCAGCTACTGACGGTCAATCCTCTTGTGTCCCTTGCAAGAGATGTGTGTGGATTACTATGGTTATTGTCTCCAAAGCCATAGTAGATGTTTAGTGTGATTTACTATGATTGCTGATGTCGGAACTGATGTTGAAACATTATTTCAGTTCTTTGCTCAGGGAGGAGTGAAAGTTCAAGACACTGACCTAACCTGGAATGCTTTTGTGGTGTGAATGGTTGTCATGATGGTTTGTCAGCAGATGCCTGTTGTGTGAGAAGGTTACCTTGACAGGAGTTGAGTATTTGTCTGCTTTTGATAAGGTTGTGCATTCAAATAATGACAAAATACATTGACGGAAAACTATGTATATGTCTGATGTAAAAGTGCAGGACTGTTGAAGTGTTGAGAATATACTTTTGTCTATGTGGCTGTTTATTTCCCTTCGTGGTGTGTTGGTGTGTGAGAACTCTGAGAAGCAATCATGATGGTTAAAAGAATCTTGAGATTATAACAATAAGATTGTGTGTTCTATAATGTATTTAAAAGTGGCATTATTTGGTATAGTTATGGGGTAGTCTTGGACTACTTATTTTCTAAAGATTCAGATGTGGTAGGTTTGAAGTCTTTGGAATTTCTGAGCAGGATGGAGGTTGTCTACTCAAACTTTATTGTTGAATCAAGTCTATGAGAGCATGGAAATCTGTTTCTGCAAAGGGAGGAGGTTTTTCTAAGTGGAAGAAGGAAGAGCTGAATTCAACAGTTGGATATCATAATGTTTTGACATCTAGCTTAACATCAGAAGTCTTAGCTGGTGATGTGGCACATCAGCTTAAGATATAGGTGATCTACAGTAATGAAAGTTATGGATGCTTCAAAAAGATCTATCTCATACAGTTTGCGGGAGCTGTGGTTTGAGAAGATGTTACATGACTAAGAGGCTTGGTGAATCCAAGATGTCTTGCTTTGGAGCAAGTAGTTCATATGACTTGAAGATCTGGTTTCATAGGTGGATCAGGATATCTTGTGGGAGTTCTGAAGAAGATTGAGATCAATCAAAAGGTGGAATTTGGTTGGTTTCATTGTGTGCATTTAAGCAGGATGCTTGAAACTGATTGCTCTTGTGCAGAAGAGTATTTAGTTGAAAATGTAAGGAGGTTCTAATTCTCTTGGAGCTTTTGGAAGAAGTTCTAGGTTGAGGATGGAAGTATACCTTCTTTTGGTGGATGAGAGTTTAGTCATCTCTGGCTTTCTGAAGCTCTCTTTGTTCAAGCTGGTGACGCAGTGTTCAGTTTAGATTACTATACTGATAGTATGTTCAGTAGTGGAGCATATCTAGAACCACGGTGTGTGGTATTTGTGATGTGTCAAGAATGTCCTAACAGATGTTAGAACATTTTTTGGGTTGGATATCCTTGGTAAAGGATGATTTTGTTTTGGTTCTGGAGTTTGGTGCATACATTATGCCTAAGGAGCGTCTACATAGTCATACGGGAGAATGATGAAGTAGAAGGTCTGCCTTGGATGGAGAATGTAGAGAAGACTGAAGTAGATCAGGTATTGATTGCTTGGAAATTTGAAGATGAAGAGTATGATAGGGAATGACTGATTTTGGAAAATTGGGGGGTCTGTGTGACTTTGATCTTTATCCAACAATTTGTTTAAAGGAGGATGGTGATCCTTTTGTTCCTCACGAATAACATGATGTGACTTCATGTGTGAGTGAGTGCTGGTTCTTGTCAGAAGATATTGTGATGTGATTTGATCAGAACATTTGTTAAGAGATGTTCCTTTTTCTGCTACAAGCGTCTCTTGAAGAGATTAGATCTCAGTAAAGCTGAGAATTTGTGGAGTCTGTGAGCAGTGTCATACCAGTCAGGATACTTGAATGTGTTCTCCAAGAGTGAAAGTACAATATGTGAATGTGCTCAGCAAGTGGGCTCAAATGTTCATCTCCATCTAGAGCTTTAGTTAACCATGACAGGGATAGTACTTGTCTTTGGATTTTGCTGTAAAGGTGCACATATTGTGAAGCCTGCATGATGATCAAGCTTGTGGAGATTGGTTGCCTCTTCTGAGGATATAATGTCAGATAACATGTTATGACATTAGGTTGTTGGATGGCATATTGGTGTGGACATGAATGGTTCTAGCCATGTGAAGCTAATTGTTTGAATCATAAGCGCACATGCTTCTAAGGAGAAGTTTGAAGGACAACTTTGGTTGTGTATGGGAGAATTTATTTTTCTCTGCAGATTTTGGAAGAGCTTTGTGAGGGTCCTTGTTGATGGGAGATGTCACACTTGTCTTGGTGTGTGTAAGAGGAGTTTATTTAGAGTTCAGTGGAAGGTATTGTGTGTGTGCTTCAGAACTCGTGGATGATTCCTGATTGGATGAATGAAGACTATGTATGGATTTTCCAAATGTTATGGTATATTGGTCAAGAAGCACCATTTGTGAAATATAATGGGAGAATTTCTGTCTGTACTAGTGTGGTACTTGGATTGTTTGAGGATTAAGCATTATGTGAATGCGTTCAGCAGGTGTGTTGAACAGAGGGTGCGCTCTTGAAGACATGAAGATGAGTCTTATATTTTCCATTCATTTAAGGTGTTCTTGCAAAGGAGCACTGGTTATCTTAGATAGGGGGAGTTGAACTCTTGTTGTTGAAGTAGTGCAGTTGTTATGTTGTGACATTGTGTTACAGGTGAAGTTCATGGTGGACATGACAGTTTAGACCTGGTGTGTCAATGGATTGAACCAGAAGTTTAGACATGACAGTTTACCCCAATACTTGTCAATGTTTGGCCAAAAAGGGGGAGAGAAGTAGGTAGAATAAGTCTGTTCTGGTCTGAGTATGTTGGTTGGATGATTCAGAGTTTGCCTTTGGAATTTTGGAATTTTTTTTGTACTTGCTGCTATGTTCAGAGTTTGTCCAATTGTGGCTAAAAAGGGGGAGAGTTACCCCATGTGTTGCCTAGTTTTGTTGGTATAGGCTTGAGGGGGAGTAATCGTGTTTGAACAGCTGGTATGATGGTTCTTGCTTTGAGGGGGAATTTGTTTTGTGCTGAGTTACTAGTTGTTGCAGCTGGTTGGTATTGCTGCAGGTTGTGCTGTGAATGTTAGTAAGTGTTTTTCCACTGTAAGCTGAAAGTGTTTTAGCCAAAATTAGCCAAAAGGGGAGATTGTTAGTTCTTGTAGTTGGCTGGAATTTTGGTAAAACAATGTGGATGTCATGGTTGATATTTCAACATGAGTTTCTAACATTCTGGTTGTGTTAAGTTATAAATGGTTGCAGAATCTGTGCTGATGTCAAACCCGATGTTAAGACATCAGTTGATAAAACATCAGTCTGAGTTGTTTTATTAGGGCTGCGTGTTTCTGTTATTGGAGAGATATTCTGCTGAAGAGAGTGAGAGATTGTAGGCAAATATCTTGGTAAAGATATATTCAGTTGCAATCAGATTTGGAGCAGATCTTGTTGCTATTTTTAAGGCTAAAAGATATGAAGATTTAATTGAAGATTTGATTGAAGATTTAATTGAAGATCTATTTAGTAGTAGAATCTTCTGCAAATTTGTAGCAGTTAATATGCTGAGATTTAAAGCCCAAATCCAGTTGGGAAATAGCTTATAAATAGAAGCATTGTAACCTAGTTTTAGGAAGCCAACCATCATGTAAATTATAAGGGTTGTGTTGGTTGATGAACCACTCGGTTTGTGGGATGGTCATCATGTTTATCTCTAAGCCTGTAGGTAAGAGATGTATTGGTCTTAGAGGAAGCTGTTAAGCAACTCTAAGTATTGTTCTTAGTCATGAGGGTCATGTCTAGGTATTGTTATAGGAGTGTGTCTTCTATGTGTTTGGAGAGTTTTTGGAAATCAAGCTGTTGATGCAGTGACTGAGATGTTGACTGCTAGACATCATTGCGATGATTGGGAGTGAGATGGAGTCTCTTATCTAGGGAGGACTTAGATAGAAGGGTCATTGGGTAGTGATTAAGTTAGTGGATTGTCAACTAGTGTTGAGTCTGTAATTTGATACTGCTAATAGTGGACTTCCTTCCTGGCTTGGTATGCCCCAAGATGTAGGTTGTTAGACCGAACTGGGTGAACAAATTCTGTGTGCATTTTCTGATTACTATTATTGCCTTGTTCATACAACAGATATTGATGTTGTGGCATTGCACTTGACATCACATATCTGATACCAGATTTCAGCTTTGATAAAATGTGGTATAATATGGATCTCAAGGAAAGTATGCTGAGAATGAAATCTAGACAATTATGGTTGAAAGACGGTAATAGGAATACTCGTTCTTTTCATAACTCCTTGAAAGATAGGTACAGAAGAAATAATATTTCCTTGGTAGAAGGTGGTGGATAAAGATGGGAGGGGTGAAGGAAGTTAAAGCAGCAGTAAAGAATCATTTTGAAAGCTTTTTTAAAGAGAGCAGTTCACAAAGACCGACTCCAGATGGTCTGAATTTCAAAAGTATGAATGTTGTTGACAACAGTTTTTTGGAGAAGGAGTTCACAGAGGAAGAAATCAAGGATGCAATTTGGAGTTGTGATGGTGATAAATGCGCGGGGCCGGACGGTTTTAGTTTAGAGTTTTTCAAAAAGTGCGGGCTCTTTATCAAAGAGGATGTCATTTTTTTTGTTAGGGATTTTTACAGCAAACCGAAACTTAGTAAAGCAGTTACCGCTTCATTCTTGGCTTTAATTCCCAAAGTAAAGAATCCTCAAAGTTTGCTTCAATATCGTCCTATATGTCTTGTAGGGAGCTTGTACAAGATTCTGGCCAAAATTCTTGCCTCAAGACTAAAAATTATTGTAGGAAAGCTTGTCTCAAACAAGCAGTCGGCGTTTATTCTTGGCAGAAACATTTTAGACGGTGTTTTAACGGTTAATGAAGTACTGGACTTGGCAAAAAGAGATAAGAGGAGTTGTTTAGTTTTGAAAGTGGATTACGAGAAAGGTTACGATTGTGTAAGTTGGAATTACTTGAGGTACATTTTCTACAAAATGGGATTTGGAGATAAATGGTTAGGCTGGATTGAGGCATGTGTCTTTTCAAGTTCATTTTCTATTTTGGTCAACGGTAGCGCAACAAAAGATTTCAAGGTGGAGAGAGGGCTTCTTCAAGGAGATCCCTTATCTCCTTTCATTTTTGTCTTGGCTATGGAAGGTCTCACGCTTTTGACGGAAGAAGCAGTGGAGCTACGAGAATATAATAGTTTCAAGATCAATGACGAGCTTACTGTAGAAATATTGGAGTTTGCCGACGACATAATTTTTTTAGGGGACAGTGGTTTTGATAATCTTTGGAGTATAAAAGCTATATTGAGAGGATTTGAATTGATTTCTGGTTTACGGGTGAACTTCTATAAAATTAGCATCTATGGTATTAATGTCAATAGTTTGAGCTTGGAGGCATCATCTTCCTTCTTTAGGTGTCGTATTGATTCGCTTCCTTGTAAATTTTTGGGAATTTGGGTTGGTTCCTATCGCGGCAGGAAAAAATGACAGAGTCGCCATCATCCTTTATTCGTCCTAAGGGACAGGAAAATAATGATAAAGCCTAAATCCTAAGGGAGAGACGCTAAGTTCGGGAGTCGGTTAAGTGAATGGAAGGTGTTAGGCACCACTCACCTTCATTGTACTCAATGAGATCCTTCTTAAGTTCTAGGGTACGTTTGCTTATTACTTGAATGTTTGACTTTTTATTTTTATTTACAAAAATTCCTATTATTATACAGAGAAGACTTAGATGTAAGAGGGGGACCCTAAGTTTTTTATTATTATTGTACTCGCTAGGGTTTACAACCTTATGCCTACGTACCCTCAAATTTGAAGGATCAGAGTTTCCGTAGTTCACCTCCCCTATCCCCTATCCCTATTCCTATACCTATTCCTATTCCTATTCCTATTCCTATTCCTAATCCTTTATTTATACTCTTGGATCACCAGAGTTCTATCCCATATCCTTGCCCTATATTTATACTCTTGGAACTTAAGAGTCTAATCCCAAAATCCTAATCCCTTGCCCTATATTTATACTCTTGGAACTTAAGAGTCTAATCCCGAAATCCTAATCCCTTGCCCTATATTTATACTCTTGGAACTTAAGAGTCTAATCCCAAAATCCTAATCCTTTACCCTATATTTATACTCTTGGAACTTAAGAGTCTAATCTCAGAATCCTAATTTCTTGCCCTATATTTATACTCTTGGAACTTAAGAGTCTTATCCCAAGACTTTATCCCATTTTTATCCCATGAATTATCCCTTGATATTACGTATATCCCTTTTAATTTATTTAAGAAAATAAATTAATTATATAATATAAAATTATATAAAGAAAATCCCAAATTTAATATTCCTTATCCCTAATCCTAAGTTTATACTCTCTGCACCTAAGAGTTTCATCCCAAATCTTTATCCCATTTAAATATCCCTTGATTTTATTAAAATAATATTCCTTTAATTTACTTAGAAAATAAATAAATTGTAATAATTTATAAAAAAACACCATATTTTATCCCTTATCCCCGATTTTGTATCCCTAAAACCGTAGGATTTCCCTAGAGACTTATTCCATAAGTACCCCTAATTATCCCATTTAATTTTATGAAAATAATATCCCTTTTTTAATTTATTTCGAAAAATAAATTGATTATATAATTTATAAAAAAAACTCATGTTTTATTCCTTATCCCAATCCTAATTTTTATACTCTTTGTATCCTAAGAGTTTTGTCCCAAAACTTTATCCCAATTAACTATCCCTTGATTTATCCCATTTTATCCCTATAAATATCCCTAAGCTTACATCCTATTTTATTTGTAAAATTATCTCTTTCAGTTTATTTATAAAAATAAATCAATTATATAATTATATTAAATAAAGAACCCGTAAATTTATTGAATTTTTTACGTAAATACCCCTAATTTTGGAAAAAATTCCCTAAATAACCCATGTTTAAAAAATATTCCCAAAATGCCCCCATTAGGGTTTTGGTTTGAACTATGTCGCCAATGGAATTAGCGACTCCCTTGTAGAGGTCTAACCATGTCGCCAATGCAACTGGAGACACCCTTCCAAGTCGCCAGTGCAATTGGCGACATAGTGTAATGCTTAAACCAAGTCGCCAATCCAAGTGGAGACATGGTGTGTTTTGTGTTTTTTTTTAAATATTGGAATATTATATTGATTTTTTTTGCACAATGATATAAAATATTCATTAATTCAATAAAATATTACATTAATTAATCTTCGTGACCGGGTGCATCCAACCGGCCACCAGTTCCACATCCCCTAGGGACCCTCACTCGTTGCACTCGTTGCAGCCGTTGTACTCGTTGTACTCGCCCCCTTGTTCCCCTTGTTGTTGATTTATGCCCGGTGTTTGAGGGGTCGAAGTCTCAAGAGCAGTCCTAGATGGTTCCCTTAGGATGTCTTGCATTCCCGTGAAGTCTTGGGGACTGAAACTGAGCGTGCAACCCATGCCATTATAGTTTGAGGGGGTGATTTGTATGCGGGCAGCCCGATTGAAGGGAGACATTGGTGTGAAGGATTCGTTGATGAAAGGTTGAAATTGTGTTTGAAAGCCATAAGGATATTGAGAAGGTTGGCTAGGGTATGAAGTTTGGGCGTTTGGGTTATGAAAAGATGTTTGCCCAATTTGGCTATGGTATGATGTACCCTCGTTTTGGCTGTATCTTTGTGACATGTTGAGGGCATAGCCATATTGAGTCTCTTGATAATAATCATTTTGTTGAAGATGATATGGGGGACGCTCTCGGTATTGTGGTTGGGTGTATGGCATGTTTGGATGGATAATGGGTTGGTAATTTTGCTGGGTAGGGGGTTGTGAGTAACATGGCCTTGGAGGTGGGTTAGAAGTTGAGGCTTCTTGTGTGTAGGTGGTCTGGCGCGGGTCGTATAAATACCTGTCTTCAGAGACAAACCCAGTTGCAACCGATCTGTACCTTGCTTATGGCTGTTGCACAAGACGGCAATAGTAATGTCTTTCCTATTGCATTTGTTTTGGTAGAGGGTGAAACCGCTTCTGCTTGGGGTTTCTTCCTTAAGAATTTGAGAACACATGTCGCTCCACAATCCAACCTCTGTTTGATTTCAGACAGACATGCTGCTATAGAGAGTGCTTACAATAACCATGATAACAGGTGGCACAATCCTCCTTCTACTCATGTATATTGCATTAGACATATTCAACAAAACTTCATGCGTGCAATCAAAGACAAGTACCTTAGCAAACAGGTTATGAATGCTGGTTATGCGCTAACTCGACCAACATTTCAATACTACCTTAACTAAATAAGGATGTCAAATGCAGATGCCGGAAGCTGGTTGGATAACATTCCACTAGAAAAGTGGACAAGATCTTTTGATGGTGGCTGTCGATGGGGTCACATGACAACAAACCTTGTGGAGTCCATGAATGGGGTATTCAAAGG
Organism: Lathyrus tuberosus; assembly: GCA_022829125.1. Lineage (NCBI taxonomy): Eukaryota > Viridiplantae > Streptophyta > Magnoliopsida > Fabales > Fabaceae > Lathyrus > Lathyrus tuberosus. The sequence continues at coordinate 1,506,037 of JALAZF010000769.1, forward strand.
AATAAGAAACCTTCCAATCACTGCTTTGGTGAGTTCAACCTATTATAGGTTGGCATCACTTTTCGCAACAAGAGGCAAAAGATGGAGTGCAGTGTTAGCATCTGGTCAATTATACAGTGAGAGCGTTATGAAATTGATGAAGGAGGATGCTATCAAAGCCAGCACACATGCAGTTACAATCTTTGACCGACATTGACAATTATTCAGTGTACAAGAAACAATGGATTTTAATGAGGAGAGGCCCAATTTATCGTATGCTGTCAGGCTAAACAGAGGTTGGTGTGATTGTGGCAAGTTCCAGGCCCTCCGTGTACCTTGCTCACATGCCATTGCAGCATGCGCATATGCTCGTCAAGATGCTTATGGCTATCTATATGATGTTTACAGGGTGGTTAATGTTATGAATGTATACAACAAAGGCTTCGCAGTGCTACTAATGGAGGATTATTGGCCTATATACCAAGATGAAATAGTTTGGCACAACGATGAAATGAGAAGAAAGAAAAAAGGGCGCCCAAACAGCAAGCGTATAAGAACCGAAATGGATATCGGTGATAAAATAATACGACTATGCAGTATCTGTCGTCAGCCCGACCACAATAAAAAACATTGTCCCAATGTTGGAGGAACATCTGCATCATAATTTATCTTATCTTTTCGTTTGTTGTAACCAAATGTTTTCATTAATGCATTTCTCTTTGTTATAACAATTTAAACAACATACAACAATAAGTTGATTGATACCTTGTATGTTCCAAAACATCATGTCGATCGGTGGCTTGTCTCGCGAAAAAATAACTTTACCCCAACGACGACGATACATTTTATGAGTAAAACAAAGTTGTGAGAAGAGATGTGGAACAAACCAAGCTTAACACCCCTATTTATAGTGAAAAATTTCAGTTTGAAGGGTGTCTCCACTTGGATTGGCGACTTGGTTTAAGCATTACACTGTGTCGCCAATTGCACTGGCGACTTGGAAGGGTGTCTCCAGTTGCATTGGCGACATGGTTAGACCTCTACAAGGGAGTCGCCAATTCCATTGGCGACATAGTTCAAACCAAAACCCTAATGGGGGCATTTTGGGAATATTTTTGAAACATGGGTTATTTAGGGAATTTTTTCCAAAATTAGGGGTATTTACGTAAAAAATTCAAATTTATTATCCTTTATCCCTTATTTATTTATTACAAATTATATCCCTTAATTATCCCAAGGATATTCCCTAAAACTATCCCAAAATTATCCCAAAGAATTAACCCTATTTCCCAATTTAATTACTATCACATAATTATCCATAAATTTATCCCAAAGAGTTAACTTCAATCTCCCAAATTGATTACTATTCCCTAATTAATCCCTATTTTTATTCCTTATAATATTTATATTAAAGAGGAACTCCTAAATAAAGGTAACGTTACTTTAAATTTTAATTAACCCCTTTTATCCCTAGTAAGTTATCCCCTAATCCTAATTTAGTCAATTATAAAAGTTAATTAAAAAAATTTAATTATAAAATTAATTAACCAAGTTACACCCCAAATAGTTAATTATCAAAGTAAAATAAATAAAACAAAACCCCAAGTATTTAATTACTATAATAAACTCATATTTATTAATTATAAAAAAAATATATATCACAATTTTAAATCAATCCCAAATTTATTAATTATAAAGATTATAATAACCCCAAATTATAAATTAAATCCAAATTTATATAAATAAACCCCAATTTATTATAATAAACCCTAAATTATAAATTAAACCCAAAATTTTATAATAAACCCCAAAATTATAAGTTAAACCCTAAGATATTAATCGTAAAACAATTAGATTATAAATCCAAAATTATAAGTTAATCCCAAAGATATTAATTGTAAAAACAATTAGATTATAAACCTAAAATTATAAGTTAATCCCAAAGATATTAATTGTAAAAACAATTAAATTATAATAACCACAAATATAAATTAAACCAACAATTATTATAAATAAACCCAAATGAATAAATCCCCCATTTATAAAATAAATAAACCCACATTTATTTTTATGCAGCCAAGGTTATAAACCCACATTATTTTATTATAAAAATAAGTTAAATAAACTCCAAAATTACAAATAATCAAAATTTATTATAAAATTAATAAATCTCCAAAATTTAAGAAAACACTAGCTTAACCCTATTAATCCATAAGTTTTAATATACTAAATCCTAACTTAATAAATAAAGTATTTTAATATTATCGATCTCTAAACTATTAAATCCTAATTATCTATATACATGTATTAATCCTTTAATCCCTAATTAAAATATTTTAATTAGTTAAAATTGTAATCCTAATTATTATTATAATATTTTTGTATAAATCCCATTATTATATGAAATTGTGAAATTAACCCTAACCCTTATTTTTTTTTTTGAAAGGCAAGATATCAATAAAAGAAATGAATACAAGGGGTATTCACCCAATTACAAGAAACGACAAAACGTAATATTGTACTTTTATCCCATTTTTGTTGTAATTAGGTTATTATTTTTGTTATTTGTATAGTGTTGTTAGTTACGGTATATGAAAATAGCAGTAACAAATTATGTTGGTGTGATTTAGATATTATCGTAAAAATATTTTTAATTTTTAAACGATTTATAGTTTATGATATAAAAAGGGTTTACGATTTTGATTACAAAAGGTTTCCTTTTGTGTCAATAATAATAATAATAACCTAACAAAACTTAACTAAAGTTAATCGTAAAAAAAAACAAAACTAAATATCAGATTATAAACATACAGGGTCATCTTAGAATAAAAGATATACCAAATCGCAATCCAAACATAAATTCATATTAATAGTTTGAAGGTACCAACCTGGGGTGCCGTGACCGATTTAAGCTGCTTCCCACTCCTTTTCTTTCCCTTCCCTTTGTGCTTTTTTTCCTTCTCCCCTCCCTTCCCTTTCTTTCCCTTCCCTTTGTACTTTTTTCCTTCTCCCCTCCCTTCCCTTTGTGCTTTTTTCCTTCTCCCCTCCCTTCCCTTTGTGTTTTTTTAAGAGATAGTAGGTTTATAAATTATGGGTCCCCTAAAATAGGAGAGACAAAGACTATATTTATAAGGTGAAATCAGGTCAAAAAAGAAGTTAAATGTGATTAAATCAACCGGATTTATTTTATTTTTTAAAGCCCAAGCCAATGAATCTGGATGGATTCATGGCTTGGTGAATTTGAATAATTAATAATAATAATATAAAATAAAAATTTGAATAATAATAATAGTCATATAATGATAATGAAAAATTTTTTGATTTATTTTGACTTATACGATTTTGAGATTTTTTCCATAAAATAATGATTTTATTGAAAAAATCATATTTTTAAAAATGCATTAAATATAAATACGAAAATTAATATTTAAATAATAAAAAAACTATTTTTATGATTTTAAGGTAAAATAGAAAAAGTTAGTAACAAAGGAAAAAATAACTAAAAGTGGAAGAGGTAGGATTTGAACTCATGCACTCATGCTTATACATTCTTACCCTAAAGTCCCTACCAAATAGGCTATTGTATTTAGTTGAAATGAAATGCCACTAATAAATTAACTACTTATTGAGTTATTTAACTTTACTGATTAATCCTAATTAATTTCTAACTAATAATAACAACTACTAAAAATAATAGATTTTTCTAAATATTCTTCTAATAGGTTAGTCCTAATTTTTTTCTAAAATAATTATGTTATCCTAATTAGTTGATTAAATGAAACTATATATTAAATAAAAAATTAAAATTATATCCTAATTTTTTTTAAAAAATAGCTACTAATCCATGACGAGATCAAAACTCGTAAAGAGTCACAATGGTCCCCAGTTGACCTTTTAGGTCATTAATTTTGATGAGATGACTTGTATGAGACCATGGACATATCAGTAATCTAAACTCTAAGTTAGCTGAAAGTAAAAAAGAATGGTGGTCAAAATTTGGGGTACGACAGCTGCCCCTATTTAATCAGCTTCAAATTGAGATGATGATGACGATGAGTCTTCATCTTCTCAGGGAGGAGATGATTAAATATAAAGAGAAACCCTAATTTTGACTGCAGATTTGATAGGTTTAGAGTCCGTGTGAACCAATCCCTGATGCTCCGTTAATATCCGAATATCCCTGGTTGCAGAAGTCGGGTGTGATTTTGACGATCCTCCGATTCCGTTCTGAAGAACCTTGGTAGAACCCCTGATAAAATTCTCTATTTGATAGAACCCCTCGTGATATTATGATGAAACCCTTTTTGACAAATATCTTGGTAAAACCCCTTAAAAATCTTTGACAATCCTTGATAAACCCTTGATAAAACCCCTGATGAAACCCTTGGAGAAACCCTTAGATAAAACCCCTGATGCATCCCCTCTGAGAAAAGTCTGATAAAAACTCCTAATGAAACTCTTGATAAAAACCCTTAATGGACCCCTTGATAAAACCCTTAGATATTTGATGGAACTTATCTCTTATGAAGGACATGTTGCTAAGCTGGGGATGTGAAAGATGAAAACCTGCTCACTGGTTGATAATGATCATTTAGGATGATCAACTATTGGATAGATCCCTTTGAAGGCTCACGGTGAGTGAGATTACTGGGGAAGTCCTTTATTGAAAGGTGTTTATGAGATGTTACTTATTGGGGAAGGCCAATAAGTGTTCCTACTTGGGAATTGTATTGGTATAGCTAGGGATTGGACCTCTAGGAGCGGTCACAAATCCTATGTCATATATGTATGCTCATGTACGCATGTGATGTTATGTTATGATAGAGCGTAGCGACCTGATTAATGCATGACAATGATTTGAATATTTCAATAAATGTCCCTATGAAGAGAAATAGAATGTTTAAGACTTAGAGAGGTTTCTTGTGTAACAAGGATATTTTTCAAAAAATGGTGGTGGGTATTGAGCTAGCTTAATCTCCCGATACCCTTTTTGAACTTGACAATTGTTGATGTACGATAGAGCTCGTATGTGCAACCTCAGAAGTATGGATAGGGCTTGCCCCTGCAGTATCATGTCTTTTGCCCCAATCTGTTGTGTCTTTGAAGAGATTCGCCTCACTATGATTTTTGAAGCAGCTTGACTATACCATGTACTTAAGATAATTTACGATTATATTAGCCTTGGAGAGATTCGTCCTCCACTAACCAGCCCTTGGAATGATATTCCCCAAATGAATCATTTTCTTGAAGTGGTTTCTTTTGATCAAGCCTTATCGTGGTCTGCCCCGGATTGATTGAGCTTTTGAGGGTATGCCTGAAAAGAAACTTAGATCCCTCTATGATTTGATACAACCCTGAGATGAACTGCCCCAGTATTTCGATCTTGAAAAGTATGTCCCAGTTTTTGAATCTTCAAAAGGTATGCCCCTTAATTAATTGGGTAAGGAGGAATGGCTTGAAAAGGAACTTGGATCCTACCATGCTATGACACGACCTTAATATGAACTACCCCAGTATCATGTCTTTGCCCCTAATTAGATGACTTCTAGAGTGATTGGCCTCAATGCACCCTTGATTTGGTATGCCGCAACGTGAGCCTCTTGAAAGGTCTACCCCTTATCATTAGAGTCATGGAGGTGATTCAGCATCGGTGTGTCAAATCTTGGGATGCTTTGCCCCTAGTTAGTAGTATCTTCAGATGATGTGCTCATATGATCATTAGGATTTTCCCCTTGATTGGAAGGATTCCTTGGTAATTTTCCCCATAATCAGAAGTGTCTTGAGTCAGTATGCCCCTGATCAGACCATTGTTGATATTTCCCTGATGCTAAGTATTGATTTGTGAGAAAAATGTTCCCTTTGAAAAGTAATTATAACGCCATGTTCATGCAAATTTTAAAATCGAAAATTTAGAAGAGGTGTATGATAGATGATATTCGGCCATGAGGATGGCACAAATGAAGATGTGAAAATGTGGTTAGCGATGTTCCAACAAACATTCGGATTTGGAGTCAGTTTAACAACGACTTTGCCGAGTATGCTTTTATAGTTCCCCTAGATTCAATTAGGACTTTTAAATGTTGTAACGTGGCCTGGTTCACGGTTTAAGAAAAAAATGATCAAGGCTCAAAATTTTGAAATTTAACCCACCTCATTCTCCTTGATGTTCTCCATTCCTAAATCCAATTAACCCAACAGATGCGTTCATCCTGCAAGAGAATTTCTTCAGTCACTGTGATAATGGTTTAAGCACTTTATGAGATCTTTGAGGTGGAAATCACCCACTCCCATTTATAAGATTGTTCCATTTTTTCCTTTTTCTTTGCTTTTAATCCCTTATTTTTGCATGGACCAATTCTTTTGAGTTTGTGGTTCATCAGGATACCCTAATTTTTGCCTAAGCCAAAGTCAACTTTTTTCAGTTTTTCCTTTTCTTCTTGACTTAGCATGTTTTTTCTCTTTCTCTTTTTTTTTGGAACAATTCTTGAGTAATTTTGCTTTTGATTTCGAAAGTTGTAACTGCTATGTTAGCTATTGTGAGCTTTTATCTCCATTTCTTCCTCGATGTTGAATGATGTGAGGAAGAAGTTGTGGCGAACTTTTGCTTCCTCGATATTTGATAAGGTACGTGAGAAAGAGGATGTGCTTAAACCCCTTGCTTAGATAGACTAATTCCCTTAAGATTAGAATGCATCATTGAGTTAATTGAAATCTACCCTGCCCCTGGTTAAGATTAAGGTTTTTTGAAAATAGAAAGAACACCGACTTCTGGCTCGAGGGGGTTGGCTACGGATTATCTCCATATTTCTCCAGTGTTTGGGAAGTGAAACAATGCCTTACATCGTCAGTCAGGTCTTACCATTAAAGCATACATAAGCAAATTCGTTTGTTTATTACATCATTCTCCTCCTAAGTTTGTTAATAGTGAAGAAGTGAAATGGGAAAAGCTTGGATTTTTTTAATTTTACTTTTATGGCATAAGAATGAGTGAGGAATGAATGGATTGATTCCGAAAACATGCATGCTTATTTTATTAAAATTACTTCTCAAAGAGTACAACTTTTAAATACAAGCAACACTAAGCAAAAAAGAAATTACAACTGGAAATGATAAAGGCCTAGTGATCCTGGAAGTGAGCTTCCTTGTTGATCCACCATATTTAGGGGAGGCTTCTTAATATTCTTCCACTTATGAAGATAAGGGTGACCTCTCACTAATGGGGACTCCTCATTTGAAAGTCAATTGCAGGTCTTGTACTTTGTGCTCATAACTTGTAGTGTCTGAGTAGGGTCAAATAATTGCAGCTTCACTAAGGCATCTCCGAGTAAGTCATGATACATTGGTGTAGGATCCAGTTCCTATCCAAACATCCTTTATTGAAGCGCATGAGGCTGCTACTGAAATAGATACTATTGCAGACTCTGTTGTGGAGGCATCATCCAGGGTTGTTGTATTTGAGGCTCTAGGTAGGCCTTAGGCTGGCATGGTGAAGGGTTACCTTCTTTCTTAAATGGTACTTTCCCCCTTTTATTTGCACTATAACTTCTTAAGATATCCTTTAAGTTCGTTTGTGAGTATCGGGAAACCTCTTAGCTCTTGGTAGTTGGATAAGGGCGAAAGCGGAAAGGATATGCAAAATGCAAGAAAATGCATGGGGTGTGAAATTTTTTTTTTAAGGTATGCTACATTTTTTTAGATGAAATGCAAGTGTCACATTAGGATAGTGACAGATAAAAGAAAACTCTCATGGGTTTAAGGGTTGTGACGAACACAAGAAAACCCCTAGGAGTTTAGGATAGTTATGTACACAGGGAACCCTTATCTGGGAAGGTTCCCTAGGGATAATGATAGGTATGGGAAACCCTAACAGGTGTAGGGATGTGTACGGTAAAATGAAAGCATGACCTAGCTTAGGTAGGCTCCCTATAATATGGCTAGATCTAAGTTTTGTCTACCCAATCCCCTCACATGTAGGATGTACAGTTTTGACAGCATAACAACCCTAGAATTTATAGATTATACCCTTGTTTTACCATGAGAAGGAGCAAGCCTTCTTACGGTAATCCTTCGGGATAAGTCTCGGCGGGACCCTAGTAACAACCCTTTAAGGGTTGAATACGTAAGATCACCATGAGTTGATAAGGGTAGGCTAAAGGTTCCCAGAGTCATGGACCACATCCAAATCATCATCTATGTTAGGGGCTAGCCCTACCATGAAGACACCTTTGGAGGATCTCTTCTGAGTGTAGCATCAATGAATTATTGGGATGCCACATCCCCCCAAAACATTTCCGTTCTACGTCTTAATCTATGGTTGTACTCCAAGCTTGGGTTCTTCACACATAATCATATCCCAACCAATGTATGATGACAATAATATATGATATAAATATATAATATACATACATACATACATATATATATATATATATATATATATATATATATATATATATATATATATTTAAAAACAGTAAACAAGCAAGGCAAACAAACAAGAACCCTAAAACCCAAGGTTAGGATGGACTCTCATTTTAGGGAAGTGTAAGAAATCCCCAGCAGAGTCGCCAGCTGTCGCGGCCGGAAAAAATGACAGAGTCGCCATCATCCTTTATTCATCCTAAGGGACAGGAAAATAATGATAAAACCTAAATCCTAAGGGAGAGACGCTAAGTTCGGGAGTCGTTTAAGTGAGTGGAAGGTGTTAGGCACCACTCACCTCCATTGTACTCAATGGGATCCTCCTTAAGTTCAAGGGTACGTTTGCTTTTTACTTGAAATGTTTGACTTTTTATTTTTATTTACAAAAATTCCTATTATTATACAAAGAAGACTTAGATGTAAGAGGGGACCCTAAGTTTTTTATTATTATTGCACTCGCTAGGGTTTACAACCCTATGCCTACGTACCCTCAAATTTGAAGGATCAGAGTTTCCGTAGTTCACCTCCCCTATCCCCTATCCATATTCCTATTCCTATTCCTATTCCTAATCCTTTATTTATACTCTTAGATCGTCAGAGTTCTATCCCATATCCTTGCCCTATATTTATACTCTTGGAACTTAAGAGTCTAATCCCAAAATCCTAATCCCTTACCCTATATTTATACTCTTGGAACTTAAGAGTCTAATCCCGAAATCCTAATCCCTAGCCCTATATTTATACTCTTGGAACTTAAGAGTCTAATCTCAAAATCCTAATCCCTTGCCCTATATTTATACTCTTGGAACTTAAGAGTCTAATCCCAGAATCCTAATTCCTTACCCTATATTTACACTCTTGGAACTTAAGAGTCTTATCCCAAGACTTTATCCCATGTTTATCCCATGAATTATCCCTTTATATCCCGTATATCCCTTTTAAATTTATTTAACAAAATAAATAAATTATATAATATAAAATTATATAAAGAAAATCCCAAATTTAATATCCCTTATCCCTAATCCTAAGTTTATACTCTCTGGAGCTAAGAATTTTTGTAACGCCCATATATAATCACATACATCAAAGCATATATTATACATGAATTTCAAGTTTGGTACTGAAATATACAATAAGTCCCTAGTAAACACATTATACATATACATGCCCAAAAACCTAAAACAAAGAACTATGGCATAAGTACATATACAAGATGTTCCAAAAAGAAAACTAAGGACTAGATCGACACCGATCTAAAAAACTCCACAACGGAAGCAAAGCCATCAGATAAGTAAAGATAATCACACGACCTTATTCTTACCCTTCGCCGAACCTGCAGTACCTGTGATGTAAACAACAACAGTGGGGTGAGATACATCAAATCTCAGTGAATTCTCTATCTTATGGATTCTCTCGGCTTTACAAGGTTCTAATCAATACCTAACTCAAGTCGGGGACAAAGGAACTAGACCTTGAGATCAAACATTCCTGACTAGAGAAACAATCGTGCAATACACAAAATGACATACAAGTTAAGAATCTTCTCCCCGGCCAGCCATACGAGGCAAATACAATGCGGGTCACGGATTCTTAACGTAGATAACTTCTCCCCGGCCAGCCATACAAGGCAAATACAACACGGGTCACGGTTATCTACAGTTGGTACTTCTCCCCGGCCAGCCCACACAAGGCAAATACAACACGGGTCACGGTACCAACCACCAAGTAACTTCTCCCCGGACAGCCCACACAAGGAGCACTTCAACACGGGTCACGGTTACTTATTAAGACACACACAATAAACCGGAGGAATACGATCCTCCACTAACAACTACTTAACAAGGATACTCTTCTAGTATCGATGTAAGCATCGCCGCACGATTCTCTAAGTCATTCTATTGTACTAAGGTTTCCTCGCTCTACCTGTTTCATATTTTAACATGCATACTCTCTCAAACACGCTTAACAATTACATTAGACAAGCATATTCAACATCAATCATATTTATCTTGTCAAACCATGGTATAATCACATGTCGTTCCTTCACTATCATAAAGAGCATTGGAATAGCTTTCCAACGATACCAAAAATGTTCAAAACGGATAATCGGAACACATGTTATGAAAAAAACAAGAAATGGTATCGCGAAAAACACAATTCTGTACTCTCACTGGCCGTACGCTTATTGCCTTGTGCCATACGCGTATTGTCCAGCTGGCTCGCCCAGCCATACGCGTATTGCCCAAAGTGATACGCGTATGGGCAGAGGCTGATTTTTCCCCAAAAGTCCACTAAAACTCCAATACGCGTATTGCCTCAATCAAACCATATGCGTATTGCCCAACCCAATACGCGTATTGCCTTGCGTGATACGCGTATGGGCAGAGGAGACCCAGAATTTTTCCTGCAGAAAATTATGCTACGGGTTTCTCAAATTCAACCCCAAAATTCCATTTTTCCCAAACAAAATACATCAAAACATGTTATAAACATAACAACCAGTATACTACACAGTCAGACATCGAATTCTAGCAGTTAGATTATGATTCTATTGCAAAATTACTCATTTCTCACAATATCAAAACTAACTCTAAACTCATAAAACTCTACACTAAAGTGTCTATCCAGAACCCACCTAGATTACAAGATGCGGATGATGAAGCTGAGATGAAAAAGATGAAGATGGGTTGATGATTCTAGCTCTTGAGCTCTTGAGAAATTTTTCTCTTCTTTTCCTTCCTTTTCCTTCTCTTCACTTTCTCTCTCCAATGCTACTATCTTTGCAAATAAGGGAAAAAGAAAAGACATAGAGAAAACATTAATTGGTAATACTACTAATTGTCCAAATTATCTCAAATGCACCAATTTATAAAACTCCAAGTTAAATAATATTAATCTAATCAGTTCCGAGTTCGTCAATTTACTCTAATTATTTTAATTCAATAATTGCTCAAAGTACACCGGAACCCAGTTGATCATAATAATATTATCCAAAGCGTTCACAAAATTACGGGGTATTACAATTTTATCCCAAATCTTTATCCCATTTAAATATCCCTTTAATTTACTTAGAAAATAAATTAATTGTAATAATTTATAAAAAACACCATATTTTATCCATTATCCCTTATCCCCGATTTTGTATCCCTAAAACCGTAGAATTTCCCTAGAGGTTTATTCCATAATTACCCCTAATTATCCTATTTAATTTTATGAAAATAATATCCTTTTTTAATTTATTTTAGAAAATAAATTGATTATATAATTTATAAAAAAAACTCATGTTTTATTCCTTATCCCAATCCTAATTTTTATACTCTTTGGATCCTAAGAGTTTTGTCCCAAAACTTTATCCCACTTAAATATCCCTTGATTTATCCCATTTTATCCCTATAAATATCCCTAAGCTTACATCCTATTTTATTTGTAAAATTATCCCTTTCAGTTTATTTATAAAAATAAATCAATTATATAATTATATTATATAAAAAACCCTTAAATTTATTATCCTTTATCCCTTATTTATTTATTACAAATTATATCCCTTAATTATTCCAAGGATTGTCCCTAAATTTATCCCAGAATTATCCCAAAGAATTAACTCTATTTCCCAATTTAATTACTATCACATAATTATCCCTAAAATTATCCCAAAGAATTAACTCCAATCTCCCAAATTGATTATTATTCCCTAATTAATTCATATTTTTATTCCTTATAATATTTATATTAAAGTGGAACTCTTAAATAAAGGTAAAGTTACTTTAAATTTTAATTAACCCCTTTTATCCCCAGTAAATTATCCCTTAATCCTAATTTAGTTCATTATAAAAGTTAATTAAATAAATTAACCAAGTTACACCCCAAATAGTTAATTATCAAAGTAAACTAAATAAAACAAAACCCCAAGTATTTAATTACTATAATAAACCCTTATTTATTAATTATAACCAAAAAAATCACAATTTTAAATCAACCCCAAATTTATTAATTATAAAGATTATAATAACCCCAAATTATAAATTAAATCCAAATTTATATAAATAAACCCCAATTTATTATAATAAACCCCAAATTATAAATTAAACCCAAAATTTTATAATAAACCCCAAAATTATAAGTTAAACCCAAAATATTAATCGTAAAAACAACTAGATTATAAATCCAAAATTATAAGTTAATCCCAAAGATATTAATTGTAAAAACAATTAGATTATAAACCTAAAATTATAAGTTAAGCCTAAAGATATTAATTGTAAAAACAATTAAATTATAATAACCACAAATATAAATTAAACATGCAATTATTATAAATAAACCCAAATGAATAAATCCCCCATTTATAAAATAAATAAACCCACATTTATTTTTATGCAGCCAAGGTTATAAACCCTCTTTATTTTATTATAAAAATAAGTTAAATAAACCCCAAAATTACAAATAATCCAAATTTATTATAAAATTAATAAAACCCCAAAATTTAAGAAAACGCTAGCTTAACCCTATTAATCTATAAGTTTTAATATACTAAATCCTAACTTAATAAATAAAGTATTTTAATATTATCGATCTCTAAACTATTAAATCCTAATTATCTATATACATGTATTAATTCTTTAATCCCTAATTAAAATATTTTAATTAGTTAAAATTGTAATCCTAATTATTATTATAATATTTTTGTATAAATCCTATTATTATATGAAATTGTGAAATTAACCATAACCCTTATTTAAAACCCTCCAATTATATTGTACTTTTATCTCATTTTTGTTGTAATTATCTTTTTTTTTTTGTTATTGGTATAGTGTTGTTAGTTACGGTATATGAAAATAGCAGTAACAAATTATGTTGATGTGATTTAGATATTACCGTAAAAAGACTTTTAATTTTTAAACGATTTATAGTTTATGATATAAAAAGGGTTTACGATTTTGATTACAAAAGATTTCCTTTTGTGTCAATAATAATAATAAACTAACAAAACTTAACTACAGTTAATCGTAAAAAAAACAAAACTAAATATCAGATTATACACATACAGGGTCATCTTAGAATAAAAGATATACCAAATCGCAATCCAAACAGAAATTCATATTAATAGTTTGAAGGTACCAACCTGGGGTGTCGTGACCGATTTAAGCTGCTTCCCACTTCTTTTCTTTCCCTTCCCTTTGTGCTTTTTTCCTTCATCCTCCATTTCCTTTGTGCTAGGGATGGCAAGCAGACCCAAACCCACGGGGCCCACCCGCACCCGAACCCGAGTCAACGGGTGAATACCCGAGTTGAATGGGTTCGGGTTCGGGTGCCACCCGATATTTCGGGTGCGGGTTTGGGTAGTGTGAAACCCGCGCCCGAAACCCGAAACTACATCCGCTTAGCCATAAAATTACTAAAGTGCCCCTACATATATATAATTGTAAAACAAATTAGGGTTTCAGTGACTCCTTTTTCCACAGTTCCTTCTACCTCCGTCTTTCACTCTCCCTTCGTCTTTCACTGCTGCTGAGGGTTTCACCGTTTCAGTTCTACCTACGTCTTCTACAGTTCCTGCATACGGTAAGTTTTATACTTTCATCGACCATCATCGGTTTCTCTGTCATAGACCTCAACACTTCATCTTCTTCTTTAAGTATATACAGTCTTTGGAACAAGTGTTTGAAAAATCTTCTTCATTTTCTTCCCGGTCAATCTGCTCATCCTGTATATCTTATTTTCAAGAAGTCAGATAATAATGTCTATCAGTCTGTTGTAAATATCAAATGTAAATAGTAATTGTAATATTACTCTGAGGTCCGTTAAACAAAGCCTATTAACTTTATTTTTCTTTCTATTTAAGTAATATTATTTCAGCATTGTAATTTCAACTTTCAATATATCAAAACCCTTATTTTACAACAGGTCTTATAGGCATGATATCACCAAGAAATACAAAAAGACAAAGCTATCATCTAGTGTCTTCTTTTATCACATTGTTTTGAGATAGCTTTGGGAACAAAACATTGTACTGCGCGTTCTAAGGGAATAAGCTCAAACTATGTGATAAAGCAATTCTATTATATACTTTAGTCTTGAATTTGTTAACATATTATCCAACTGGTGTATGCATCGGCCCAAGTATCGATATAGTCAATAAAATGATGCATAAGTAATTCACCTGTTGAATTGCACAAATTAATTTTCTGGCGGTTTTCTGGCTGTGATGACAAATTTTTCAGCTTTATGCCAGTTTTGCTTCTAAATATTCATGAATGATAAATCTGTAATCTATACTCTGAATTTATACTTAATTGTGCTATTTTGATTTCAGTTGTTGTATTGAGTTTTTCAATTATTGTACTATTTTTTTCTCCTAACTAGAATAAGAGTCTGAATAAATATATGCTTAAATGGATATAAGTTTACTCATGCAATTCTAATTCTAATAAGTCAAATGGATCAAGCGAACACAACCCCGGAATCGAAAGGAACATCTAATCCTACACAAGAAAGTACATGTCCACCAACTCATCAGGAGGTATCTTCTAATCTGAGTCCGACACCTGATGTTGGGAAACAAGAAGAAATTGACACAAGCTTAGAACCTGCATCAAAGAAACTAAGAAGTAATGTGTGGCAAGAATTTAAAAAGATGAAAGTGAATGGGAAAGATAAGTCTGAATGCATCTGGTGTAAGAAACAACTTAGTGGCACTTCAAAGAATGGAACAAATCACTTGAAAGGACATCTCTCGAGTTGTATTCAAAAAAAGATTAAGAATAAAAACCATGACAAAGGACAACCATTTCTCCTGCCTACTATCTCAGAAGGAAAGGAAGAGTAGGGAATTGGAACTTATAATCCAGAAAATGTGAAGAAGTTGATTGCTGAAGCTATTATTATGCACGATTATCCACTATCAATTGTGGATCACGTTGGTCTTAGAAGAGTCTTTGTTTCTCTCTAACCATTGTTTAAAGTTCCTACTCGAAACACAATCAAGAAGGAGGTATTGAAATTTTATGATTTTGAGAAAAAATGTGCTATGAAGATGTTAGATAGCCATGAAGGAAGAGTGGCGATTACCACAGATATGTGGACTTTAAGCAACCAAAAAAAAAGGGTAATGGCGGTTACAGCTCACTATATTGATGGCTCGTGGACTTTACAGAGTCAAGTCTTGAGGTAACAAAGTTTATATTTTATAACTTAATTGTATCATTTATGTTTGAGTGTAATTGAGTGTAAATATGATTGAGTGTAAATATTATTATATTAGGTTCATTTATGTTCCAGCCCCTCACACTAGTGAAAGACTTGCTGAAGCACTTGTTAATTGTTTAATGGACTGGAACATTGATTCAAAGCTTTGTACTGTTACTTTAGATAATTGTAGCACAAATGACTCCATGATTAGGAAAATTAGGGATAAGTTGACGTTGGAAAGTTTAATAAGGGATGGGTCTTTGTTACATATGCGTTGCTGTGCGCACATCCTAAATTTAATTGTTCAGGAGGGGCTACAAGTGCTTAAGGATGGGGTAGAAAATATTCGGGATAATGTTGCCTTTTGGAGTGCTACTCCTAAAAGGCATGAAAAATTCAAAGATATCGCTAGACAATTGAGAATTGTTTGTACTAGAAAGTTAGCTCTAGATTGTCCAACAAGATGGAATAGCACATATAAGATGCTTGATATTGCCATAGAGTACAAGGATGTATTTATTCGGTTGAAGCAACGTGAGTCTTTATACACTTGTTTGCCAACTAATTCACAGTGGCGATTTGCTAAAGATGTTTGTGGGTGCTTGAAATTGTTTAATGAAGTAACTGAGTTGATTTCTGGTACAAAATATCCAACTGCCAACTTGTGCTTTCCTAAGATTTGTAAGATTAAGTTGGCAATAGAGGAATGGAAGAAGTCCTCCAATTCAATTATTGAGATGATGGCCACAAAAATGGGAAAAATTTCAAAATTATTATAGTGGTGTTCATGATATGATGGAAGTTGCTGCAGTTTTGGACCCCAGGAAGAAGATGGCTGCACTTGATTTCTGGTTTCCTAAGTTGTATGGCCAAGATTCAAGTGTACAAGTTAGTAGAATCAAGGAGATGTGTTATGATTTGCTCAATGATTATCAACAGATTAGACTTAGAGATGCACAGCCTACCACTTCATCCATTGGTACAACGGTTGTTGTTGATGACGAGGCTAAATTTGATGCATACGTTGAGACGATTGCCGAAAACTCAAGTTCAAGTGTTAAGTATGAGTTGGATCATTATTTAAAGGAGCCAGTTATAAAAAAAACTCCAGATTTTGACATTTTGAATTGGTGGAAGGTAAATGGAGATGTGTATCCAATACTTCAAGCAATTGCAAGAGATGTGTTAGCTATTCCTATCTCTACAGTAGCTTCTAAATCTGCCTTTAATAATAGTGGTCGAATATTGAGTCCTCATCGTAGCCGACTTAACTGGAGTACTGTAGAGGCTTTGATGTGTGCTAGGAGTTGGCTATGGGCTGTTGAGAATAATGGTAAAATTTTAAACTATTAATTCAATATTGTAATGTATGTTAAATAATCGTTACATACTGTCAACTAATTATTCTTTGTTATTCTATATGTGATGTATATGAACTTCTATAGTTGCAGACGAATTTTCTACTGTGTTGAATGAAATGGAGTCTGACGATGAAGGTATTTTGTACTTCATTTAGTGTAAAAGTCTTGAATGAAATAGTGTTTTATTTAACTTCAATTTACTTCTTAATACAGCTGAATTGATGGAAAGTTGTTTGGTTACCATTTTGAAGATTAGAAGTTGTTGTTTCTATGCTTTAACATGGTGAGTATTGTTGTTTCTATGTTTTAACATTGTCTATTGAATATATATATATATATATATATATATATATATATATATTTCTGTAAACAAGTGTGTTGAAATTCTGTCATATTGAATCCACTGCAGCACTGCTTTGTTTTGGAATTCTGTCACATATATTTCTGTTTTGGAATTCTGTCACAAGGTGCTAGGTTGCTAGCTTAAATCCTGTTTTGGAAATGATCATACATCAGGATTCAATCATAGAGTAATCTGTTTTAGAATTTTGTCACAAGGTGCTATGAGCTATAATCTGTTGTTTATTTATTTTGGTGCATACACCCCATTGCTTCTCTCTGTATTTTATGTCTTCTCATATTTTCAGTTGCAACTGTGAGGTTTTGTTTTGGATGAAAAATTGGTTGCATCTTTGTGTATAAATATATAGTGTTTATGCTGATGTTTTTCTAGTTAGTTACTAGTTGAAACTACATTGTAATGTTAAATGCTGGAATATTTTTGTGTTCATTCTAGTTCAGCACCATTTTAAATTTACAACATGCGTATGTATTTCAGTATTTGTATGCTGACTTTATGTTTGATAGTTGTGTTATAAAATTGTCATATGTCATCATTTTCATACTAAGAAAAGAGTATATTCACTTTTCCAGCCATAGGAACCTCCTCTGAGTTATTTAGAACGTGAGGAATTGTTATTGATTTAGAACTTGTTTGGTTTGGGAAAATATTTCTCGTGCTTACTATTAATTACAAGTTATCACTAAACTATTACTTCATTGTTGTTAGAAAAAGATTAAAAAAAGGGTTTTCATTGTTTCATATACAAACATCAATATTTGAAAACAATTGTATTTGTATGTCACCATGCTTAATATTTTTCATTTATTGACACTAATTGAAAAATAGAAATATTAATTTTGTCACTGTTTCATAACTTTGGTGCAGGCCTGCTAGAATTTGTCTGTTGCTTGCTGTCTGTTGAAAATTTGGAATCTGTCTGTTGGAAATTTGCTAAATCTGTCTGCGGGAAATTTGCTAAAGATGTCTGTTGGAATGTTCTGTCGCATGTTGCTGTTGGAGACTATTCTAAACAAGTGTATTCTATGTTGCTTGGCAAACAAGTGTATTCTATGTTACCATGTTGCTGTTGGAATTTGCTTGGCAAACAAAGTATTGTATCTTAATGTTGTGTTTTAATTGTAATGTTAACTTAAGATGTTGAAGACCTATTCAATGTTAGGGCAACCACTATTCCAAGGATGTAATGTTAATTTAAGATGTTGAAGACCTATTTATGATGGAAAGTTGTAAGATGTTGAAACTTAATTCAAATTTCAATGTTAATGTTGTATTTTTGTGTTTTTGCTACGGGTTCGGGTTTGGGTGGAAAAACCCGAACCCAACGGGTGTGGGCGCGAGTGTTATTTTGCCACCCGAATAACCTTTGGGTTCGGGTTCGGGTGGTGATTTCGGGTGTGGGTTTGGGTACTGTGAAACCCGCACCCGACCCTACCCTTTGCCATCCCTACTTTGTGCTTTTTTTCTTCTCCCCTCCCTTCCCTTTGTGTTGTTTTCCCTTCTCCTTTGCTGTGAGATCTCCTTTTCCTTTTTGGTTTGGAGGGATGTTGAAGGTTTAAGGTTTTCCTTTTTGACTCGGAGGGATGTTGAAGGTTTAGGGTTGTTGAAGGTTTAGGGTTTTAGTATTGTTGAGGGTTTAGGGTTTTAGTGTTGTTGTTCTTCGATGTGTGAAGAACAACAACTTAAGAGATAGTAGGTTTGTAAATTGTGGGTCCCCTAAAATAGGAGAGACAAAGACTATATTTATAGGGTGAAATCAGGTCAAAAAAGAAGTTAAATGTGATTGAATCAACCGAATTTATTTTATTTCTTAAAGCCCAAGCCAATGAATTTGAATGGATTCATGGCTTGGTGAATTTGAATAATTAATAATAATAATATAAAATAAAAATTTGAGTAATAATAATAGTCATATAATGATAATGAAAAAGTTTTTGATTTATTTTGATTTATACGATTTTTTGAGATTTTTTCCATAAAATAATGATTTTATTGAAAAAATCATGTTTTTAAAAATGCATTAAATATAAATACAAAAATTAATATTTAAATAATAAAAAAACTATTTTTATGATTTTTTATGGTTTAAAGGTAAAATAGAAAAAGTTAGTAATAAAGGAAAAAATAACTAAAAGTGAAAAAAGTAGGATTCGAACTCATGCACTCATGCTTATACATTCTTACCCTAAAGTCCATACCAAATAGGTTATTGTATTTAGTTGAAATGAAATGCCACTAATAAATTAACTACTTAATGAGTTATTAAACTTTACTGATTAATCCTAATTAATTTCTCACTAATAATAACAGCTACTAAAAATAATAGATTTTTTCTAAATATTCTTCTAATAGGTCAGTCCTAATTTTTTTCTAAAATAATTATGTTATCCTAATTAGTTGATTAAATGAAACTATATATTAAATAAAAAATTAAAATTATATCCTGATTTTTTTTTTTAAATAGCTACTAACCCATGACGAGATCAAAACTTTTAAAGAGTCACAATGGTCCCCAGTTGACCTTTTAGGTCATTAATTTTGATGAGATGGCTTGTATGAGACCCTGGACATATCAGTAATCTAAACTCTACATTAGTTGAAAGTAAAAAAAATGGTGGTCAAAATTTGGGATACGACAGTTGAAGGTGCGAGAAAGACACAAGAAAGGGTGGGTTTGAATTATGTATTTGCTCTTTTGACTACTTTTTGTTTCTTGTTGTTGAATCACTTAGGATTACATCAGAGTTCGTTGAGAGACTCTGACTCACAACGTTATATTCAGACTTGCTAAGCATGAGGCTTCAGAACTAACAAGAGTCTGAATATAAGATCCACTTCTCAGAACTTGCAGAGCGGAAGCTTATCAGAGTTAAGCTGCAAGGTTCTGACTTACTTGTGTAGGGTTCTGATACTCTATATAGAACATAAATAAGAACATTAAGCATAAGAGTAAAGAACACACGGTATATCCTGGTTCACCACAAAGGCTAATCCAGCCCACCCTCCTCAGGTGATTTCGCCTTGAACACAAGGTCTTAATCCACTATAATCAATCTCAATTACAGATGCACGGGCAACAGCCGGTGACTAACCACTTGCACAGCCGCACTGTGACTAACATGCAATGAACCGTTCAGGGATTCAACTTATTTAATATAATGAACATTGACCTGCAGGTTCCAATCTCGCAAGATCTACTGCTAGGCTTTCACAGCTAGACGTTCAGGGATTCATCGCAATGAATATAACGCTACTGACCCTATTTCAGGATTTTCCCACAATGACATCTCGCCATTGTCTTCACGAGTCTCCGGTCACACTGACCACTTAAGGAATCCTAATTCACCAAGAATTAGTTATACAGGAGATTACAAAGGTGCTTCTTAACAAGCAGATTACTCTTAAGTTTAAGTACAAAAGAACACACAAGTGTTCAAGCAAGTTGTGAGCAGCAACTCCTTGCTATTCTAAGAAACTACAGAGTTGTATAAAGATTTGACAGTTGTTGACATCTTGTAGATCTTCTTCTTCTTCGTCTTCGGGGTGAGCAAGCTTTGAGCAACAACTCCTTGCTTCAGATCTTCAATGTAGTGCTGACGAGAAGGTGGTTGATGACTTGACTAATTTACAATGTTATCTTCTTCATCAACAGCTTCTATACCAATTCATTGTTGTTGTGTTGAATGATGATCTTTGAGCTTCAACAACAATGGTCATGTGTAAAGGGTGATAGCTTTGGATATTCTAAGTGTTACAACGAGAAATCATCGTTGTTGCTATCTTCACACAATGACTTGGTCAATTCATGAATGATACATCCAATTGATGATCAATGGAATCGACACCTCAGAAGCGAGAACTCTTTCCTGTAAATACCCCAGTAGAAATATAGCCGTTTGAAATATTGTTGGTCATTGAGAAAGAGACGTTGTGTAATAATTAGCTGTACTGACACATCTCCTTTTTGCTGTGGGAGAAGTGATGGGATATATCTTTCTTGGGCGCCGTGTACAGTTACTCACAACGGTAACATGTGACTTCTGAACTTCAGAGGCTTCAGATGTTTAAGTGATGAAGCATGAGTAGAGTCTTCTTAATCAGGATATCTGATATGTCAAGTCTTCAGTTATTTTAAGAAGTCCATTAGGAATCAGTCTTCAGAACTTCAGCACTTGTCTTTAAGAACGCTATCCTTTACTTCTTCAAGTCTTTCGAAACTTCAGAACTTGTCCATTAGGAATCTGTCTTCAGAGTCTTCTATACTTAATCTTCAGAACCTTAATCTTCATAACACATAAGTCTTCAGAGTCTTTAGCACTTCGGTTCTCTTCTTCAGAAGCTTCGCAATCTTCAGAATCTCGGCCACTTTCAGAGAGCATCCATAAGAGCATTGCATCAGCAATAACGGCATCCTTGGATCTGACTGATCACGATCAGATACAGAAGCGTTCTTGCTTCTTGCGACTTGTGTCACACATAGTAACTTCGCATATTATCAATTTCGCTCCTCTGGCTGGTGCTTGTTGGATATGATATTTTCTATAATTATGATCTGCACACAACACACGTTAGAACATAAAATGGTTCTTTCACAAATACATATTGTTATCATCAAAACATAGATTGACTTGTAGAGACAATTCTTGCTCTCACAATCTCCCCCTTTTTGATGATGACAAAACCAAGTATTTTGATTGAACATTTAATACAAGGTAATCACCAAAACAAACATATTCAGAGTCTGGAACAACAGCTCCCCCTGAATTTGTTATCCTCGAAGTTTTATCTGTGATCATGTAGAATCTTATGTGATCCAAAGACATACAAAATAACAACTTGAGTTGACAGACGAAGAATAGGAAATGACTGCTTCACTATCTTGTCTTTAAGAGAACAAAGAGTCTTTAGCATCTGGACTAGTTCATCAGAACTTCCATCTTCAGATCTTCAGAGCTCAGTTCCTTTGTAGTCATATCAGAGCTTGAAATCTTCAGAGACTTTTGAAGCATGTCTACCTTTCAGTAGATTCATTTAAGCATAAGCATGTCAGTTCTCATCTGATAACATAGCCTTTCTATCTATCAGAGACAGACATTGTCTTTTAGAAAACTCCCCCCTGAGTTTCAGACTTTGTGTAGATTATAGGATTTATCATTTGAATCTATTGGGTAGTCTCCCCCTAATTTCTATAAGTCAGACATTGGGATCTTTCAGAACGTAGTTCAGGGATAATAAGTTTTAATCACCAATAAAGATCATGGCTTTTCAGAGTTTGACTTTTGAACACAGGTCTTCATCTCAGAACCTTGTTATTGTCACAACTCAGTGGTTCATCAAGGCTTGATTTTTGATCAGATATCCATTGAAGGTTAATATTTGTGATCAATCAACGCTTGATTCTGAATCTGGTACTCATGATTTGATTCTGCTCTGATACCATGTGATGTGCTGAGTCTTATACCAGAGTATGTTGAGTTTGATACCAAGTGAGGGATTTCTTCTCATACCACTTGAGAGGTATTTCCTTAGTGTGCTGAATTGATACCAATGAAGGTATTTTGATAATAATAATCCACAACTTTGTTCTAATTGACGAGTCTGATACTAATCTTTGTGTACAGATTCTGATTACCAATTGTTGATTTAGTCTGATACCAAATCATTTTTATTTTAATTCGTTCCCGGTAAACATCAGAACTACTTCTTCTTGGATCTTCAATCCGGATCTTCAGACAGCTATTGACTTCTGATTTGCACAGTTCCTCTGAGTAAGCATCTTGAGAATGTGTACTTTATCTTGACTGCTTTTAGAGTTTTCTTACTTCTTCTGATTCTTAGACAGCTTCTATTATATGATCATATGATCGGAGTTCTTCATTCTTAGCTTGTTCCTGTTCTTAGAATGCCTAGTGAACTTGTTTAAAGTTCCTCGGATAATATCAAACAACAAACGTTAGTAGTAGCGCATATTTATGGGAATACTTTGTTTGAGTTCTGCATTCTTTCAGATTTCTTTCTCTCAATCAAAATCATATAATATTTCTCCCCCTTTTTGACATCATCAAAAAGTGCTTAGAGCATAAGGGTATTTAAGCATATAATTCCTTTTTCCAATGAACATCATATATTTCTTCCTCATTTGAGCATTTAAGCATTTAAGCATATCAGCATCATTATATATATTCTGGATATGTTAAACAACATAGAGCCAGCATTCGAGCAGTTAAGAACAATCCAAGTCATTTAGTGATAACCATCTTTAACCATAATAAATTCATTTGAAGGATTTTTAGATGGAATCAACTGATTACTACTTGAAGATTTTAGATCATAAGTAGATATTAATTACAACATTTCATTTATGAACATTCAGATAGAAGTATCAACATAAAACAGTTTTAAGATGCAGAGCATAGGTTGAGCTTAATCTTGAAAAGTTCAAGATAATCAAAACATAGATAATTCAAGCACAGATTCCTAATTAGAAACATTTTAAGTAATCGTAGTCCTAATAAAGCTGGGTTTTCATGGGTCCTATTGAGTTAGACTAGAGCGAGCCTAATGATGATGAAGAAGATGAACGAGAGTTTTCAGAATCATCATTTCTCGAGCCATGCAACCTTTCTTCTACTTGAGTAATTGCCAATATCTTGCTCTTCACAATTTCTTCGGAGATCCATTCATGGAACTCAGTCCATATGTTTCTCACTTAAGGGATCTATGCTTGGACTGGAAGCATCTATTAGGTTCTGAATTCTTGTGATAGCATCATCCTTGAAGGATGTTAATTTATCGATCATCGTTGGGTTATGATAATGTTTTAAATGTTTTATTTAAGCAATGTAAGCATCTCAGAGTATGATAAAAATTTAGGTTATGGATTTAATATGGATATGATTATAGATGATAAAACAGGAAGCATCATTGATTCATATATTAAAATGATATAGAACCATCAGCACAAAACTACACAAAAACAATTTGAGATTTACTAAGGTTTAAAGCTTAATCATCAAAATCTTCTATTTTATCCACTCGTTCACATCTGGTCTCTTCTGGTGAGGATCCAGGTCCAAACCTGCTTATTAATCCCCTGGCCTTTTCTTTCCAAATTATCTCAGATATTATTCTCCCATATGGAATGTAGGCATGCATCTGATTCCTTGAGGTTCTGATAGAGTGTCTCATATGGTTAAAGATAGTCTTGGGAAGGTCTATTCTAACGTGATGTGTTAGAAGAAAGACGAAGATTCTGTCGTCATGAGTCATAGTGCTTCTCGCATACGCGCGTGGACGAAGGTTGGTCAGTGAAAATTTGAACCAAGTTTTTGGAGCAGGAAGGAGTTTCTCAGGATTATTCGGTTCGTATGGAACTGAATCATCAAACAAGATTCTACATCTCTCCACCATGCTTAAGTCAGATTGAAAGTGATCAATCGTGACTCCGTCGGAGACACACCCAATGATTTTCTCTATCGAGGCAACAGAGATAGCAATGGGGTGATAATGAACCTCAGACCAGATGGTGTTTCCATCAGTGCTAACCCTAGCATAATTCCAGAATTCTTTAATAAGATTAGTAAAGATTGAACCATTCAGTTGGGAGTAATAGCACTGCCAAGACTGAGCTTGCATGCTTCTTATTATCTCTAAGCCATCGTTTCTGAGACGAGTGAGGTTGGGTATTTTCTCTGAGATAACATGTAAATTTTCTTTTCTGCCTAAGAAGGTAGGACCATTTATTTGAGAGTTCATTATCTTGTTACAATGAGAGTTTTATCAGAAAGAGTTTAGATTTGAGGATGAGTTATGCAAGGGAAACATCCAACTATTTATAGCGAGTGATAGTAAGGAGTATAATGACTAAATTGGTGCACAAGGTTTTGGGTTTACTATTTCCTAGGTAGGTTATGATTAATTAGAGTATACTAAGGGTTGTATCTGAGTGGGAAAAGAAAAACGGAGCAGTTGCTGATTTATTAGGTAGGAGTTAATGTGTTAACATCTGTTTTACAGCGAGTGGCCAAAGGGCTGATAAGTTAATAATGACGGTTTCTTGAGCCACTAAAAGATCTTTCAAATATCTTTCAATAGATAATATCAATAAATGCTTTGTCAGATACTTGATTTTCTTAATTCCAATTAATGGTTAGTCATGAGAGAATCTCATATTCTTAGAATAACAAAGAAGAGATATTTCATTGATTTAGATGATAGGCTTGACACTTCATTTACCCTAAATCATTTAGAAACAACCTGAATACAACTTCCTAGACAAAATACGATTAAACCAATACATAATAAAATCCAGACTTAGATTAACCAGAGATATTTTTTCTAGTTACTAAAGATTTCACATTTAGTCTTCAACAAGCAGTTATCTGGAAGGCTTTCAGGACCATCTTCTTCAATTTTCTCTTTGATCATGTCCACAATTCCATCTCTAAAGAAAATCTCAGACAAAACTCTTCCATAAGGAATGTAGGACTTTGTGAGGTTTCTGGACTCAGAGATGGTTTTCCAGAGACAGTTGAAGATAGTGTGTGGTAGGTTTATTTAAAATTCATTCATTAGTAAATAAATGAATTCATGGTCATGAAATCTAAGCAAGTCATGACTTTCTCCTCTGGGAAGAAAATTGGACAACATGAGCTTGTACCAAGCTTTGGGAATGGGTAGGATATTTTCAGGATTGAAGGGTATGTATCCTAAAGTTAGGTCATGAAGGGATGCAAACTTTTTGCAGCAAAAAAATTTGTTTTTGTCAAAGTCAACATGGATTCCAACATTCTCACACCCAGTTGCAAGAGTGGCTGAGAACAGGTTGATAATGATTGGGACTTCAAAAACAAAGGAGGTGATGCATTTGCTTTCAAGATCAAGATCAGCATGTTTCCAGAAATCTTTGACAAGATTTACATAGATAGGTTTTTCTAGCATCATGGAGTATCTAGTCCATTGTTGAGTGTAAAGCACATCTGCTAGACTACAAGCAATACAACTCGAAAGTGGAGGGGTATTGATTACAAATTGTTTTTCAGGAATGATCTAAAGAAGATCTTGATTTCCAAGAAAGGTTAGTGGAGGCATGATAGCAGATGGACAATGAAAGTTTTGACAATTAAGGTTCTACGATAGAGGGACTTGAAAGTGAATTGTTTTGACAGAGAGAAGTGATTTTTATACACATATTTAGGTAGGTTAGGTTATACCTAGTCTAGTAAAAGCATGTAGGATTTTAATAAGATTTCAAACGTGCTTATGTTGTCAGAGTTATGTAATGATTTCCAAATATTCGCAATTATGATTGAAGTTGCTTTTGAGTGCACACATAGTTAAGAAGTTTTTCTTGTACCGAACCAAATTTATGCATTATTGTTTAAATATTTAAGATAGAGAAGATCATACATTTTAGTTTATATGAAGGAAGTCGTACCTTGGATATCTGAATTTCTGTTATCGTACTTTGTATTAAGTTCTGACTCAGAAGTGCTGATCATTTGAGTGCTTTCCATTCTGACTTTGATCATCAATCCTTTTTAGACGTCTGAATTCTTTATGTAAAACTTCTTACGAGCGTATTCAATGCTGAGCTTCTGATCATTAATTTTCATTTCCTGCTTCCTTCTGATGCTTGAAGAATAGGTGTCTTCTGAACTTGGATTTCTAGACGAGAATAGGAGTTAACTATTTCTTCAGATGACTACTATGTTCTATTGTTTAGGAGTAAACATCTGGTTTCTCTTCTGACTATATTTCTTTGGATAGATGCAAATCAAGTATCATCAAACATGTGTGTAGCACAACATATAATTTGCATGATACTTCTAGATCTCACAATGCTGATCTTTCTTGTTACAGAAATAGTTCATAATGGATTAACAACATATCTACTTCTGAACAGAATGTTAATTGATTTCTTCCTTCTGAAGGACATCAGTAACTTAAATTCTTTTTTACTTCAAGAGATGACTTTAGTTAATGCATCAACTTGAACATCTTCTGACTTCGGATTAAAGAATTTCTGAGAAACTTGTCAGATAGAATTCTGACCAATAACATTAGTTTCAACTGAGATAGAATCTCAGGTTTAACAGAACTTTAATCATCTGATTTTATTCAACCCAGACTTAGAATATATTCTGATCAAGTACTTGATGAATCATTTAATTTCTTCTTCCTGAATATTCTTACAGTTTATATTTTCCGAGAAAACAATATTCAGTACTTCATTGAGTCTTTTAACTTCTGATCATTCAAGATTCAGATGTTGAATCATTTCTAAGAGTTTGAACTTATCAGATTTCTAACTTCATCGGACTTAATTCTAAAGTTCAAAATCATAGAACAACAATCTTTCTTCTTTACATGAAGAAGTTCTGAATAAGCTTTAAACGAGAAAGTCAAGGGCGGACCTAATCCGTTTCTTGAAAACATCTCAAAAACTCATAAAGAATTAATCTCCAACAAACAAGATTTCTTGTTTTCTAATGATTTAACCTTGAGCAAATACGTGGTTCCTCTACACGTATCTTTCAAGATGAGCATTCAGCCGATACTATTTCTTATCTGATGAGTCCATCTGATCAGCTGATTCTTCAATCTTCAACAAGCCTTTAGGTGAGAAAAGATTTTGTTGATTAGCAAAACTTCCAGAATTAGTGATTTGCTCGAGTAGTCAGATTGATTACAATTTTGTACACAGTCAACTTCTAAACTATTACAGAAAATGTAAGTGGATTTCAATCTCACCCAGAGTATTTCTACGCACCGCATCCGGATCTTTTTCTGACACTGTTAGGTGTTTGATATCCATCAATAACAAAACCAGGGCTCTGATACCAATTGAAGGTGCGAGAAAGACACAAGAAAGGGGGGGTTTGAATTGTGTATTTGCTCTTTTGACTAATTTTTGTTTCTTGTTGTTGAATCACTAAGGATTACATCAGAGTTCGTTGAGAGACTCTGATTGCAACGTTATATTCAAACTTGCTAAGCATGAGGCTTCAGAACTAACAAGAGTCTGAATATAAGATCCACTTCTCAGAACTCGCAGAGCGGAAGCTTATCAAAGTTAAGCTGCAAGATTCTGACTTACTTGTGTAGGGTTCTGATACTCTATATAGAACATAAATAAGAACTTTAAGCATAAGAGTAAAGAACACACGGTATATCCTGGTTCACCATAAAGGCTAATCCAGTCCACCCTCCTCAGGTGATTTCGCCTTGAACACAAGGTCTTAATCCACTATAATCAATCTCGATTACAGATGCACGGGCAACAGCCGGTGACTAACCACTTGCACATTCGCACTGTGACTAACATGTAATGAACCATTCAGGGATTCAACTTAATGAATATAACGAACATTGACATGCAGGTTCCAATCTCGCAAGATCTACGGCTAGGCTTTCACAGCTAGACGTTCAAGGATTCATCGCAATGAATATAACGATACTGACCCTATTTCAGGTTTTTCCCACAATGACATCTCACCATTGTCTTCTCAAGTCTTCGGTCACACTGACCACTCAAGGAATCCTAATTCACCAAGAATTAGTTATATAGGAGATTACAAAGGTGCTCTTTAACAAGCAGATTACTCATAAGTTTAAGTACAAAAGAACACACAAGTGTTCAAGCAAGTTGTGAGCAGCAGCTCCTTGCTATTCTAAGAAACTACAGAGATGTATAAAGATTTGACAGTTGTTGACATCTTGTAGATCTTCTTCTTCTTCGTCTTCGGGGTGAGCAAGCTTTGAGCAACAACTCCTTGCTTCAGATCTTCAATGTAGTGCTGACGAGAAGGTGGTTGATGACTTGACTGATTTGCAATGTTGTCTTCTTCATCAACAGCTTCTATACCAATTCATTATTGTTGTGTTGAATGATGATCTTTGAGCTTCAACAACAATGGCCATGTGTAAATGGTGATAGCCTTGGATATTCTAAGTGTTACAACGAGAACTCATCATTGTTGCTATCTTCACACAATGACTTGGTTAATTCATGAATGATACATCCAATTGATGATCAATGGAATCGACACCTCAGAAGCGAGAACTCTTTCCTTTAAATAGCCTAGTAGAAATATAGCCGTTTGAAATATTGTTGGCCGTTGAGAAAGAGACGCTGTGTAATAATTAGCTGTACTGACACATCTCCTTTTTGCTGTGGGAGAAGTGATGAGATATATCTTTCTTGGGCGCCGTGTACAGTTACTCACAACGGTAACATGTGACTTCTGAACTTCAGAGGCTTCAGATGTTTAAGTGATGAAGCATGAGTAGAGTCTTCTTAATCAGGATATCTGATATGTCAAGTCTTCAGTTATTTGAAGAAGTCCATTAGGAATCAGTCTTCAGAACTTCAACACTTGTCTTTAAGAACGTTATCCTTTACTTCTTCAAGTCTTCCAAAACTTCAGAACTTGTCCATTAGGAATCTGTCTTCAGAGTCTTCTATATTTGATCTTCAGAAACTTAATCTTCATAACACATAAGTCTTCAGAGTCTTTAGCACTTCGGTTCTCTTCTTCAGAAGATTCGCAATCTTCAGAATCTCGACCACTTTCAGAGAGTATCCACAAGAGCATTGCATAAGCAATAACGACATCCTTGGATCTGACGGATCACAATCAGATACAGAAGCGTTCTTACTTCTTGCGACTTGTGTCACACATAGTAACTTCGCATATTATCAATTTCGCTCATCTGGCTGGTGCTTGTTGGATATGATATTTTCTATAATTATGATCTGCACACAACACACGTTAGAACATAAAATGGTTCTTTCACAAATACGTATTGTTATCATCAAAACATAGATTGACTTGTAGAGACAATTCTTGCTGTCACAACAGTTCCAATCCTAGAAGGCTGCATATTTGGAGACATTTGTTGAGCAATATTAAGTGCAAACTGTCAGCTTGGAAAGGGAGATCTTTATCAATGAGTAGGAGGGTTGTTCTCATCAATGCAGTTTTAAATTATGTTCCAATATATACTATGTCCTTTTTTAAAGTGCCAAGAAAAATGTTGCTCGAATTACGTCGTATCATGAGTAATTTCCTATGGCGTGGGGGGTGAGGACAAGAAACCTATTCATTGGATTAGATGAGATCAAGTTTGTAAACCTAAGGATGAAGGTGGCCTCGGTATTATCGAATTAGAGGTGTTCAATAAAGCTTTGCTATTGAAATGGAAGTGGAGGGTGGTCAATGATCACAATGCAATATGGAGAGGCCTTCTCAATTATAGATACAAGAATGCAGCAGTTAAGATGTTTACTGGTGATAAACGCCTCATTAACCCTGGTGACTCCATTTGGTGGAGAGATTTGATATTGTTAGATTCCAATGAAGATGGAAATACCAACAGTTTCTCTTCCAGCACTTTGTGCAGTGTAATGAATGGAATGAACACGTCCTTTTGGTTCAGCAATTGGACTGGTAAGCAATCGTTAAAGGAAGCGTTTCCAGATCTTTATGAACAGGCTACAGATCTGTTTTGCAGCATTGCAGAAATGGGTTTTTGGCACAATGGTTCTTGGAACTGGAACAGGCAAGCAGCGGTGATGTCGCAGACTCAGAGTGAAGGATGGATAGAAACAAAATTTTTCCAAGTTCTGTCAGATAACAGTTTGTAAGTTATGGAGGAAGTGGACTTTGCGATTGGACGCCGGGGAATCAAAAGGTTTACATTGTCAAGTCGGGTCATACGGTGTTGAAATCAAAGAGTGCAGTTGATTATATTCCTAGCGAGCAGCGTAAAGCTGCAATCTGTGTTTGGAAAATAATAACACCTTCGAATACACAACCAGAGACTTCCTACCAGAGAACAATTGTTCAAAAGGAGGATTATATCAGATGAAAGGGAGCTGAGTTGTCCTTTTTGTTCTTCGGCAATGGAATCTCGGAATCACGTTTTCAACAATTGTGTTTTCAGCAAGAAGTGTTGGTTAGCTTTATCCAATTGGATAGGTTCTAAGGTAGGATTAACAACAGAAGAAATTTCTTTGTTTCCATTCTTTGTTTCGAATATGACCAACAAGCAGATAAGCAGTATTATTAGTGTCGGTTGGATGGCGATTGTTTGGAATTTGTGGCTTTTGCGTAATGATATTTTGTTCAGAGGTGCGAAGCCAAATTTTGAGTTGTGTTGGTTGAACATCCAAATCAAAATGTGGGACTGGTTAAGGGTAGATTCTGATGTTAGTAATCACACTAGATTTTCCGATTAGATTTCTTCTTCTCTGTTGTTATTCTCAGTTTATGTCGTTCTTTTCCGGGTTAGGGTTTCGAGTACCCCTTGTACTCGCTTTTTTCCTGTGAATGAATCAGTTGTTTACTATATATATATATATATATATATATATATATATATATATATATATATATATATATATATATATATATATATATATATTATTTTAAAATCTATACTAATTTAAAAATCATAAGTTGAAAACTTCAGTAAATGTACTCTCTCTTGAAAAAAAAAACATCTTGTGTGCTTAAATATCTCCTCCCTAAGTATCTCTGCAGTCTTAAAAGTGAAGGACAAAAAAGTTAGCATAAAAAAAAGCATACATAGTCCCAAAAGTTGATCGCCATACCTAATATATAATTGTCTTAAGTGGTTGAAAATTTAATACTTTGTGTTTTACTCTTGGAACCTTTGGTCCCAATCGTACATTATCTCATAAAACACCTCAACTGAAATACACAGAGTAAAAAAAAAAGGCATCATGATCTGAATTCAATCACGTGAAAGAAATGGAAACACAAAAAAGACATAATGCATTGAGTGTGGTTCACAAAGAAAAGCAAAATTTCCAATTTAAGAAATTTCCACTTTGTAAAAGGCAAGCAAATTTAGATGCAAAGAAATACAAGGCACGTGAAAATAAAACACACCTTGAATTTGAGTTACAGTGTGTGTGGTGTTAACTGATTTTCGATACACAAAGGTACGTAACTAATTAATGAGAGTGCTACAATGCTATACAAATGTTTTTCTCATGTGTAACTCATTTTCCATGTGCTGTTATATACTCATTCAATTCAACTTCCTCCAACACCTATATATATATTATATATCACTTTTGAAATCTATGTCTCATGCATTAATATTAATCAACTCATGCATGTGTCCATCTAAATTTGTCAATATAAGAAGTTACATTGGAATCGCTATGAAGAGGAATTGTTATATAGATATATTATCGCAGAAATCAATGTAAGTGATTTACGAGTTTATCTTTCTTCTTTGTCTTCTTCTTTTAGCGTTTCTCATTTTTTCTCTATACGAAATTTTGTAGGAACGAGAAATCGAAAGTAAACAAACAACTTGTTGTCATTTCTCATGAAGAATTTCAGGTAATGTTTGTCTGTAAATTCAATCATTGATAATTTTTTTCAAATAATGACAATTTTTTCTTTTAATTTTTTGCATGCAATAATTACATATCACAAAAAAAAAACTAGGGTTAATGTATTATTGGATGAAATTATTTGCAGGCTAGAGTGATAATATGGTTGGCAAATCAAGAAATGGAAGGAAGGAATGGTAGGAAAAAATTTCCTCCAACACTTTCACTTTCATTGCAACCTCAAGTGTTATTAATGCATGCTTCACATGGCTTTTCCATAAAGCGATCTCTTGAAAATTTTCTTCACAAGAGAAAGAAAAGGACTCAAAGCCACGCATCTGTTGTAACGTCTCATGATAGTAATAGTACAAATTAGTGAAGCCTATAGTGTGTATTTTATGGTATTTTTAATTAATGTAGGCATGAGTAGCTTGTGACAATTAAGGCACGTTTTTTATATTTATGAATGAAGAATATTGATGCTTTCAGTCTACAACTAGAATCTAGAGCAATGGTTTATACAAGAAAAATGTGGATCTGTCGCATTCAATATATTGATATATGACTTTGAAAAAGTAGGGGAAAATAGGTATAAAATTGGCACGATCGTTAAGAGTAAAGACATGCAACGTGGGTGAAATATTTGACAATTCATTGCAAAAAATATAAAATTCTAACAAAAGAAGTAACAATAAAATGTGTTTCATATTCCTATAGAGAGAAGTCTCAAACTTTTCACAGATTCCGGATAAAAATTTTGGAATTAATTTTAGTTGAGTTGTGAATTTTTTAAAGGATCTTATTTAATTATAAATTAATTGTGGAATATGTGTTTGGAGATATTTTTTACTATATTTTAATTATAAAAAAGTAAAAAAGTGTGAGGTCCACATATAAGTCACATTACACATCTTCAAAGACGGTGTTATATATATATATATATATATATATAGATTAGTGGGAAACCCGTGCGTCCGCACGAGTTCCGTTGTGGACCGTGGATACGTTATCAGTTACGTTATGAAATATAAAAATTTTGTTGTAAATTAAAAGATAATTAAAATCATAACATCCAATAAAAAAACAATCGTGTTCAAAATTTTGATCAACACTTTTATGTTCATTTTCCACAAATAAGAATTTTGATCAGAAACTTCATGTTCCCGTTAATTTTCAATATTTTGATCAATGAGTTCATATTCCCGTTAATATTTAACATTTTAATTAGTATCTTCATGTACTCGTTAGTATTCAACATTTTGCTCGCAGCTCAGTAACTTCATGCTCTTGTTAATATTCAACATTTTGATCAGTACCTTCATATTCCCGGTAATATTTAATATTTTGATCAGTACCTTCATGTTCCCGTTAGGATTAACATTTTGCTCAGTAACTTCATGTTTCCGTTAATATTTAATATTTTAATAAGTAACTTCGTGTTCCCGTTAATATTCAAATTTTCTATCAATAACTTCAAATTTCCGTTAATATTCAATATTTTAATCAGTAACTTCGTGTTTCCGTTAATATTCAAATTTTCTATCAATAACTTTAAATTCCCGTTAATACTCAATATTTTGATTAGTATCTTCGTGTTCCCGTTAATATTCAAATTTTCTATCAGTAACTTCAAATTCCCGTTAATATTCAATATTTTGATCAGTAACTTTATGTTTCCGTTAATATTCAATATTTTGATCAGTTAATATTCAATATTTGGATCGGTAACTTCGTGTTCCCGTTAATATTCAAATTTTCTATCAATAACTTCAAATTCCCGTTAATATTCAATATTTTGATCAGTAACTTCGTTTTCTGTTAATATTCAAATTTTCGATCAGGAACTTCAAATTCCCATATATATATATATATATATATATACACTTACTAAATTACATGTTTTTCAAATTATAAGGACTAATTTAGTTAATTATAATTGTTTTACATGTTTCTAGAAGCTTATACATGAAATGAAATATTCTCAAATTATAAGTTATAAATATATATATATATATATACTTACTAAATTATAAGGACTAATTTAGTTAATTATAATTGTTTTACATGTTTCTAGAAGCTTATACATGAAATGAAATATTCTCAAGTTATAAGTTATAATTCCGTTTATTCCTTTGAGTATATTTTTTTTTATAAATTTAAAATTTAAGATTATTTTCTCTATGTATAGTAATAATATAATTTGATTAAATCCTTAACAATGAGAAAAAAATACCAATATCAATAATGAGAAATAAAGTAATCATATATGTAATAATTGCATAATTAATGTATTTTTTAATTTTTTAAAAGTGGTATCTTCTATTCAATGCAAAGTAATATATATATATATATATATATATATATATATATATATATATATATATATATATATATATATATATATATATTTTTTTTTTTTTTTTTTTATTTTTATTATTATTATTTTTTTTTTTTGGTAAAAGCATTTTCAATATTGCTAAAATTTCTATTCACTTTTGTTTGTTAAAATAACTAAAAACATCTCAATTATTATTTGTGATTTATTTATAACTTTTTTTTATACAAATTTGAAATTTTAGATAAATTAATTAAAAATTCATTATTTAAATTAATGTAGTTTAAAATATATCAATGTTTTATCAATAACGCCATTTAAATAATTATTTAGAACATGTAACTTAAAATTTTTTAAAATGTAATATTAAAATTGATAATAAAATATTTAATGTATTAATATTTTAAAGAAATTTTTTGAGAAGATATCATCTTTAAATGTATTTAAATATCCAACAAATACTAATCATTAATTTATAGGTCTGGCCAATCATTGTTCTCACCCGGAGAAGATATAATTTATAGGTCTTTAAATGTATTTAAATATCCAAGATATCAGCCTGAAAGGTTATAAGTCTAGCCAATCATTGTTCCAGGAATCGATTTTGCTTTTGTATATTGAGTTATTGTGCCAAAATCTTCAAACTTCAATTAGTAAAATAAATAATTTACAGTAATAACTATTTAATTAACATAATAACTTTTTTAATATTTTAAATACACATAAAGCATTTATCAAATACACTCTAATATCCAATTACATACATCAACCACATATTTTTTTCCCATGCATATATCTTTTGTATCTGCACCTCATAGAGCATTTTTCAAATTGTTTGCATTCAATTGAAATAAGAAAGGGCTAAACTGAATAGCATAAAATAAAATTACCTGTCAAATATCCTTTAGGAGAAAATGATAATCATAACACTTTAACTATTCAAAATAGCCAACTTAAACATTGAAGTTAACACTTTTTTAATAAAAAAGAAAGCTTTTACATGCCTTTAAAATGGATGCTGATTCTATCAAAAATGATTCGTAAACTTGTTTTACTATGATTCACAATGAGATAACCAATTAAGACATTTTGTGTGAGACAACAGGATTTATAAAGACCAGTAAAACCAAAACTATACCAAAGGCAACCAATACTACAAGTAAAAGCATAACTAATAATATTGTATTGGATTTATTTTCTGCATACACTGGTAATTCATTACAGTTCAACAGTACAAATTGTAACATTAATACAGTTGAGAATTGATTCATCCATAACTAACAATATAACTATCTTTACAGTTCAACAACTAAAGATAATGATGTAAAAAAGAGATAAATATATACATTGAATCTCGGAGTGGGCTTATCCCCGGAAATCGACAACAATACCCAATTCTCAGACCCACCAGAGATACCACTACTGATATCGGCGCAAACATTTTCAAATTCATTATCAATTTCATGAGAATGATCATTTGAGCTAGTAACTGCATTCACATCTTCTTCTCCTCCGTCTCCCTGAAATGAAATGAGGTCAAAACTCAAAATCACCAGTTCTAACTTCCAATTCCGCAACAATAATAATAAATAATGAGAAAGAAATTCTAATTACTGGTGTGAATGTATCCAAGGTCACACCATCCTACTGATCTAGCTGGTGCACCTGTTATGTAAAGCAATCCATGGCAGAATTGCTTTGACTGAATCCTGCTGGCACTTGCAAAAAGCTACACCATACCAGATTCTACCATATGTTACCAAAACTCTAGTAGCACCAAAACTTACTACCAATTGTTACAAATTACCAGATGAAGGAGGAAATATTAGTTGCAGCAACATAATTTTCTCTGAATCCTTAGGATTGGTAAAACAAAATGAAATTCGAAAACAAATTATAAGAATAAAATTATTCAAAAGTAATTATAAACATGAGCATTTGTTTATGACTTACCACAACGTAAACGACCGTAAATAAAAATTAAGTCACCAACAGCTGCAACCGCATGCCTGCAATGCCTAACCAGCTCAACGGAAGCATCTCCAACATAGAACACCTACCTTGAACAACTTCGATTTGTAGATCTCTGAATCATTTGAAGTCACAAACAATAAACCTAAAAGAAAACAAAAAAAATAAGAAACTATTGCTACATTTGCCTCAAAACTCACACCAAGGCTGTTAATATTCTTTGATGAAAACATTCTGGCCAAGACTGAGCCAAAGGTTCCACGAAGGCAACACAACACCGATAGACATTATAGCTAAGACTGAGCCATCTACACATAATCGACAAACATTCTTAACGAATCCACCGAGACTGAGCCATCTGCAGACACATTCTGGCCCACAAAAACGGTACAATATGATATAACAGTATAATACTGATGCTAAAGAGAGGCTTTCTAAAGCAACTGAATTGGTTGATAGGCACTTACAGGCTAGTAGTAGAGTGAATGATGCTTCGTGTGAGGTTTGTTTTCTACTACTTGTGTTTTGATCCCACTTTTGTGTACTGCCAACAGTCAATACACGTAGCTGATAAGATTACACAAAAAGTTGAAGGACAATTGTCAAAATCTCAAAAAGAATTTCTTCTGCGCCAGCAGGTTAGCTTTCTCAACATACTGTGCTATAGAAATGGTAAAATGATTTACAAATTGCAAACATAAAACATCCATTTGCCTCATTTAGTTGATCATATGACCTCTTAGAATCAGACTTCATGCCTGCATTACGATAAGTATAATATTTCAGAATCAGACTTCAAAAGATCCCACAAACATTCATGTGAGTGACAGAATAGTTAAACTCATTAACTTCTTCATTTATTGAAGAAACTCACAGTGATCTCGCTTGAAGCTTGTATGGCGTACACCGTGCACCTTTTTTTGAGCTATTGACAACTGAACCTGAAAGGTCCAAAAGCTACATACCAACCAAGTTCTTGCTTTATCAAATGTCAGTGTACAGAACTGATAACGGGTAGAGCAAATATTAGCCTGTTATACTGTATGTTAACTCAATCATCCTCTAAATAACATGTTGATGAGAGAAAACATACCATATTATGTGTTTCAGACTTCCCAATAATTATCTGGATCAAAGAAAAACAATGTAATCAGATGTCAGATTTAAGAGCGCTTACAAAGGAAACCAATGCTGAAAATGTAAACAAACACAATAAAAGTCCATAGTCCGCAACAAAAATCTTGTAAAACCTTTACCATACAATCTTTTGTACCACCCGAAAAAAATCCAAAGTTACATCTATATACCCGTAACAAAAACCATTTTTATTATTGAAAAAAAAGAAATAATATAAATATAAATATGAAAGTAAAATGTAGTAAAAGAAAATGGAGAAAAACCCTTAGAGTTTTTTTTGGAACACAAAAACCTTTAGATTTGTTTCACCTGTTCCGGGGAAATATGAAGGTAAGTTACCATATTTGCCACCAGATCTAAACCGTAACTAACAACAGATGAAAAATGAATAAACTTTTACAACATCAAACATCATCTCAAATGAATAAACTGTTACACAGAAAAATGAAAACTATGAATGAGAGAGTGAAAGAAGAAATTAGTATAAATGAAAACATGTAATGATAAGAAATCAAACCCCAAGCCTTAACGGTTTCCATCATTATGAGATCTACGAACATATCTATCATCATTGCCACCATCTCACCCGATCTAAGCTTTCTACATCTTTGAGGTGATGGTAATTGTAGACGAAAGCGATGTAGGATTTCATGGAAGACAGAAGAAAAGAGCGATAAGAGAAAACGGGACAGAGAGGGCGGCGGGATTAGGGTTTATAGGAGGAAACAGAGAAAATTGGAGAGAGAAGAAGAAGAAGGGGGAGAGAGAGAAGAAGAAGAAGAAGGGATAGAGAGAAAGAGAAGAAGGGGTGTTGTAAGAGCGACACGTGTCCAAAAGGGTAAAATGGTATTTATGGTGGTATAAGATTTTCTTATATGGTAGATATATATATATATATATATATATTGAAGAAAAGAGGGTTGAAA
The DNA here is from genome assembly GCA_022829125.1 of Lathyrus tuberosus. Taxonomy (NCBI): domain Eukaryota; kingdom Viridiplantae; phylum Streptophyta; class Magnoliopsida; order Fabales; family Fabaceae; genus Lathyrus; species Lathyrus tuberosus. Next base: position 1,545,086 of record JALAZF010000769.1, read on the forward strand.
CACAAAGAGAAATGAGAAATGATTACATAGCAATCAAGCTAGAAATAGAGACTCCAACACAATCAATTATCAAAAGAAAAGAAATTTGAAAATCGGTCCAGATATGAAAATCAGGTTCATTATCACTTATAGAGGACGTTTAGACACTTGCTTGAATAGCCATGTTATTTGGAATCTCGTGAGTGAAGGAATTGCGATACAAGCGTAGAGGAAGACAAAAATTTCCCTTTAGATCCTTATGAATGATGCATGATCAATGATAGAACAATTACCTCTTGTGGTGATTAACACGTTTGATGCATAATCGGAGGAATGATCATGAGCATTGAAGAACAACTCCTCTACTCAATCCACACGAACAAAGTGCCTTTAATCTAAGTGCTAGCTTCTATGAATGAAGATTTTGAGTGAGAAAGAAAGAGAGAAATTACGGTCAGGGTTTCACAAATTGAATTTTATCAAGCGTGAAAGCTTCTGCACAAGGGTTCTATTCATAAAACCACTTGTGTAGGCTACAAGCTAAAAACTCCACTTAAGTGCATCGTACCTTATGGTGTTCTGTATTTCACTTAATCGCACCGAACCTTACGGTGTTCTACAATTCACTTAACTGCACCGTACCTTACGGTGTTTCATAATTCTCTTAAGTACATCGTACCTTACGGTGTTCCTTATTTATTCCATCTCTCATCAATTTGTCCTTGTGTGTGTACCCCTGTAGGTTCCCGTGACGTTGGCAATAATATTAAACCACATATTTAGTATAATAAACATTAAGCGATATCTAGCAACACATAACTGCTACTCAAGTCAAGAAAATGTTATGTGATCTGACATAACCTTTATGTGATAATGTTTGTGTGTACAATTGCCATTTTGCATTTATGTATATATTGAACACAAGGCATAGACATTGTCACCCTTGTCCAGTTCAATATCCGGCCCTTAGACATTTATCTTGTTACGCGGGATGGGAAAATTCCATCTAGGTCACTGTTGGCTCCTAATTTCGACGCCTGATGTTGGGATAAGAGTCTCTTCTAAGAGAGAAAATATTTGAAGTATTTTTGAAGCTTCGACAGAAACATGGTTATAAGGAGGTTTAGTCGAAAGATATCTTCTTGCTAAGAAGAGAAGACTCAAAAGACTTAGAAATATTTCTAAGAGTTTGGAGGAATATTTCGACCGAAGACTAGGAAGTGATGTTCGACGCGAAGGTTTGAAATTCAAATAAAGGAGGGAATTGTTATTTTGAAAGGGAGATGTGTGGAATGCATCTAAAAGGCGAAGGTATGCAGGATGCCATTTGTCGTCATTAGGAGAAATGGTCGTTGTTGACGGTTATTTCGACTGTATATAAATAGGGAGTCGTAGTGTTAGATTTCCGTGTGTGTATTCAAAATTTGTACAAGTTACTAAAAAAGACTCAAAGTACCCGTGTGAGAGAAAAAAGTTAGCATTTAGAAAATGTACATTTGGAAAAACCCCAGTTTTATTCTTTACATTTCAATGAAGTTTTAAGTTATTCATTTGCAATTTATTTTACATTTCTGCAATTTCATTCCTGCACTTTTATTACGTTTTCATTATTTCTTTTAAGAACCAAACTTTATCATTCCTGTCCAAACCACATCAATTTATAAAATAAACAATGATGAACATAACAAATAAAAGGTTTGATTTCTATACAAATTGTCAAAACTCTTAAAGCACATTGTCCTAGGATTTGTGTGGTCGATCCTGCAAGTAAACTAATTTTCACAAATTAGGAGACCAGCGGTTGTTTGCTAATTTTCAAGGCAAACATATTGGCACGTCCAGTGGGACATTGTGCTATTGACAATTTAAAACTTTTGTTTTTACATCATTCTTACAAAAGCCTTCTTCACTTTGTTGCATGAGACTAAGAAGTGGTAAGATAGCCATAAATAACGAAGAAATACCTAGAAGAAGACGAGTAAGGAAAATGGCGAATCCAAATCCGCCAAACAATCAGAATTCCATAAATGATGGAGTAACACCCTCTATTCCTTTGACTGGGGGCAATACGGTTTCAATACCAGTATCAGAGGTCATACCAACAACCGCGGGTTCGACACCAGCGCATTCAATCCCCCAAAGTGCGCCTAGTTTCTCTACCATAGGACCCTATGTCTCTCAAATGATCCCTTCCCCTTCAGGGAATATGTACAGGCATTTTATATCCGGTTTTTTCATGCCTCCACTAAATCGAGAACAGCCGTATGGAATGCCAACATCAGTGATGACAAGTTTACATAATGCGTCATCAGCATTTACAGATCCAACGGTTAACGTAACTTCGCCTTTACAAGGATCTGGTTCCGGTATAAACCATATGGGTAAGATTAGCCAACCTTTAGGAACGGGATATCAAACATATATGCCAAACATTACTTATAATTCTGCAACAGTAATTAGGCAACAAATGGACGAAAGCAACCATGATATAGTTCAGATGTTAGCCCAACAGATGGGGGTTATATTTAACCCTTTGATTCAAAACACTACACAAACAAACCAACAATTGGCAGCGCAAATGACACGTATCGCTGATTTCTTTGGTGTCCCCCAACCTCACCAAAGGGAACGTGTAATTCAGAATCCAGGAGTAACCGTCGAGGAAGACCCTACCATAAATCAAAGACAACCAGACGTCCCTCAGGCGAACGTGTTGAATCAAGAAGGGGCAGTCGAACAGCCAGGAGTCGAAATTCCTATCCCACAAGAACCAAGGGTACTATTAGTTAATAGAAACCAAAATGCTGATAATATTATACAACAAATGCGACATAGTGATATGCCTGCAGAAAATAATTTGGCAGCCATGGTCGAAAGGATTATGGTACGAAATGGCATGAATGTGGGCCTCCAAAGGCCCAGTTATACTTCCCCTTTATCTGAATATATCTTGCAGCAAGATTTACCCCCAAGGTGGAAGGTTCCTAAGTTTACGAAATTTTCAGGAGATACTAGTGAACCGACGGTCGAACACGTGGCACGATATTTGATAGAAGCAGGCGAAATAGCAAATAATGAAAATTTGAAGATAAAATATTTCCCAAGTTCGCTAACAAAAAACGCTTTTACTTGGTTTACTACTCTGCCTGCAAATTCGATACATACCTGGACCCAATTGGAGAGATTGTTCCATGAACAATTCTACATGGGACAAACAAAGATAAGTTTGAAGGAATTGGCTAGCGTCAAGAGAAAGTTCTCAGAGTCAATTGATGACTACCTGAATAGGTTTAGGTTGCTCAAGACAAGGTGTTTTTCACAGGTGCCTGAACACGAGTTAGTCGAAATGGCTGCAGGAGGCCTCGACTACTCAATTAGAAAGAAATTAGATACCTAGTACTTAAGAGACATGGCCTAATTGGATGATAGGGTTAGGCAGGTCGAACGACTAAAAGCCAAAAAATCTAAGGCTAACAAGAATAAAAAAGAAAAAATATCATATGTCGAAGTTTGCGAAGACAACGACGAAGATAAATCATTGAATTTCAACGAATAAGAGGTCGATTTGGCGGAATTAAAATAGGGTCCGCCATATGCTTGCAAAGTCTTGGCTCCGTCGAATGGGAAAAAACCCAATCGAATCGGAAAAGAACGACAAGTTCCCCAAAAGAACTTATACGTTCGACGTCACAAAGTGTGACGAAATATTTGATTTATTAGTCAAGGATGGCTAAATGATAGTGCCACCTGGTACTAAAGTGCCTCCTTTAGAACAGCAGAAAAAGAGAGGTTTTTGCAAATACCATTATTTCCTGGGTCATAAAACGTCTCAATGTGTCCTTTTCAGGAATCTAGTGCAAAATGCAATCAGAGATGAAAGGCTCAAATTCGGCGACAAGTCGAAGCCCCAGATGAAGGTAGATTCAAACCCTTTGCAAGTGGTAGAAGCCCACTACGCTGAGCCATTCGTGGGGAACATGGTCGAAGTTGCTGAAGGCTTCGACAATAACATGAGTATGATCGAGGCTGCTGACGATTTCGACAGTAATGTGAACATGGTGGAGATTACTGAGGATCCTGCCGACAAAAGTGACATGATCGAAGTTACTAATGACTTCGTAAACTAGTATGTGATGGTTAAGGTTACTGAAGACCTTTACGGAAAGAATATAGAGAATTACATTGGTGAGGACACTGATGGCGTCAACCACGAAACTACTAAGGGTTTCGCCAAAATCAACAACGAAGCTACTGAGGGTTTCGCTAGATTCAACAACGAAACTACTGATGGTTTCGTCCAAATCAATAACGAGACCACTTATGGTTTCTTCCAGGTTAACAAAGGGACTTCTGAGGGTTCCTACAAACACGCTATTATTGGCCTCCTCCGGAGAACCATGGAGGATCCAAAGGAGAACGTTGTCGGATTCGTCAGCCAACAGGTTACCAAGGGTCTGCCTCCGAAGGTACCAACAAAGGAAACCACTGAGGGTTTCAACCGTATCAAGAAGGATCATGAGGTTAATGAAGGCCTCAGTTTGAAGTTGAACAAATTGAGCATTGCCACAGAGACAGTTGCCAATGTGAACATGGTGGAGGTGTCTCAGAATGTTTCGATGCAAGTCGATGAAGAGCGTCGACGCGAGGAGTACCACAAATTAGCATACCCCAAACAAGAGGAAAACTTGGTAGATTTCATCCACAGATGCCAGAGAAAGAGGTCTGAAGTAATGCTTTGTCCTCGTTGTAGTGTCGTCTTCGACAAAAAGGCAGCACAAAACCAAGGAGTGGAAAGAGCAAAAAGAAGAGGAAATTGGAAGCCTTCTCAACCAGCAGGAGGAGAAAGATTCGACCTCAGGAGAGGAGACCAAAACAGGCAGAAGTTAGGAGAAAGGTACCCAAACACATTCAAGCCTACGAATAAGGCTCTAAATGACAAAAGGGTTAATCCAATCCGACAAGTCCAAGGCCAAGGGAAGTGGAAAGATTTCGAAGTACAAAGGGGATCTTCCTTATCATATAGGAGAGAATTCCAAAAGTCTAAGAAGATGACTTACCTATCTGAAAACTACAAGGGTAAGAACCCTATGACGAAATCATAATGGAAAAGGTATCAGCGTCGAAACAAAGCAGAGAAGGAGGCTGCAGGAATGACTAAACAGAAACCAGCAGTAATGTTCAAACCTTGAACCAGAAAGATGAATTGAAGGATAGAAGTTCGTTCGTTGCTCCAAAACAAGCGCCTTTAAAGGAGGACGTAACTAGAGATGATGAAATGACTGATGATTTCAACTCAGGGTCGGAAGTATCTTTCGACGTGATGTGCATCGTTGTGTCAGTACTCCACAGGGAGTATGACTAGATAATGGAAGTCGAAGATGAGGAAGAGGTTATGGAAGTCGAAACGGCCAGACACAGTCATGTTTGTTATTATATCATGAACAATGGATGCGTGGAAGAACAAAATACATTTTTTGAAAGGCCAGATGATTCGATGAGAAGTCACTTAAAACCCCTGTTCATTAAAGGAAAGGTAGGAAACATAGGGGTAAACAAGATTCTGGTTGATGGAGGTGCGACAGCCAATTTGATGCCGCATTACATTCTCAAAAATATTGGAAAGGATGATTCCGACACCAAACCTCATAACATAGTGTTGTCGAATTACGAGGGTAAAGTGGGAACCACCATGGGTATGATACAAATAGATCTAACAGTCGGAACCATCACAAGGCCGACAATGTTTATGGTAATTTCCTCGAAGGCAAATTACAACCTGCTGTTAGGCAGGGAATGGATACACAGCATAGGTGTCGTCCCTTCGTCGATGCATCAAAGAATAACAATTTGGTGTGTCGACGGGATTGTCGAAAATATAGATGCTGACCAAAGTTACTTTCTGGCCGAAGTAAACCAGGTTGACAGGCGAAGCTTTGACAGAAATCTGGCTCATATCGCTCCTTGTAGTCCTGCAACGTTCCACATGACGCCAACCGACAACGCCTTCTGCTCACTATACCTTCATCCCACCCACGGGTTTCAGTGGGATGAGAAGTAGTTGGCGAAGAAAATTATATTTTTAGAACCTCACACATCCAGCCAACTGGATGGGGCAGCGAATTTAGTGACAATGAGTGAGTCACTAGTTCTGAAGAAGATTGCGGCTTACATAGCCGAGAATAAACTGAAAGCGGCCTTAGAGACCGAAGTAAAGTACATGGTTGCTGAAGCCAATGAGATCGAAGCAGATCAACAAGGTCCTGGAAAGGACTTTGATCTGGATCCACCTGACAAAGATCTGGGAGAATTGCAAAATCAGAGGCTCGACGCGATTTATGACGATGAGCCTTTAGGTTTTGAGAAGGATCCATTAGCAGCAGACATCAAGATGATGGCACAGGATCCACTCGAAGAAACCAACTTGGGGTCAGGGGCAGAAAAAAGACCAACTTACATCAGTGCAAAAGTTAATCCCCAACTCAAGGTCGAAATAGTCCAGTTGCTGAAGGAATTCAAGGATTATTTCGCATGGGACTATGACGAAATGCTCGGTTTGGATAGGAATCTGGTCGAACTAAAGCTACCAATAAAGTCTGGGAGAAAACCTGTTAAGCAAACTCCAAGGTGATTCGCACCAGAGATCCTCTCAAAGATTAAAGAAGAAGTCGAAAGGCTCCTCTGATGCAAGTTCATCCGCCCGACCAGGTATGTCGAATGGATTGCCAATATAGTTCCAGTAATAATGAAAAATGGCAAACTAAGGGTATGCACAGATTTTCGAGATTTGAATTCTGCTTCTCCAAAGGATGAGTATCCTATGCCAGTGGTGGAAATGCTTGTCGATTCTACCGCATGCCACGAGTACCTTAGTATGCTTGATGGATACTCTGGTTACAATCAAATTTTTATTGCTGAGGAAGATGTTCCTAAAACAACATTTCGATGCCCTGGAGCCTTAGGCACCTACGAATGGGTGGTGATGCCTTTTGGCTTAAAGAATGCTGGGGAAACATACCAGCGAGCAATGAATTTGATTTTTCACGATTTCATTGAGACTTTCATGCAGATTTATATTGACGATATTGTTGTTAAGTCTGTTTCAGGAAAAAGTCACATAGACCATCTTCCACAGTCCTTTGAAAGGATGAGGAAGTTTGGCTTAAAGATGAACCCTCTCAAATGTGCGTTTTGTGTGCAGGCGGGAGACTTCCTAGGCTTTGTGGTCCATAAGAAAGGGATTGAAATCAATCAAAACAAGGCCAAGGTAATAATAGAAGCGAAAGCGCCATCTACGAAGAAGGAATTGCAGTCTCTACTTGGCAAGATCAAGTTTCTCAGAAGGTTCATCTCCAACCTTAGTGGCAAGACCAAGCCTTTTCCCCTCTACTTCGACTGCAAAAAGAAGACTTCGAATGGGGGCAAGCGCAGTAGGATGCCTTCGACAAGATTAAGGAGTACCTGACGCATCCTCCAATTTTGATGTCACCTTGTAGAAGTAGGAGTATGAGGCTATACATATCTGTGTCGGACAAGACATTAAGGAGCATGTTGGCTTAAGAGGACGAGAATGGTGTCGAAAGAGCCATTTATTACCTCAGTAGGGTCTTGAACGATGCAGGGACTAGATATAGTGTAGTTAAAAAATTGTGGTTATGTTTATACTTTTCATGTATGAAATTGAAGCACTATATAAAACCAGTGGATGTTTTTCGTTTCTTCTCATTTCGATGTTATAAAATACATGTTATCCAAACCAATTTTGCACAGTCAAATTGGAAAGTGGGCGTTAGCATTAACTGAGTATTCTTTGACATATTTACCTCTAAAAGTTGTCAAAGGGCAAGTAGTGGTCGATTTCATAGTCGACCACGCTATAAATGAAAAGTCTTTGGACTACATTGAACTAGAACCATGGAAGTTATACTTCGACAGCTCTAGTCATAAAAATGGAACTGGTGTAGGAGTTTTAATTATTTCTCCTAACAAAATTCCAACAAAATTCAAGTATAAAGTCGAAGGATTATGTTCAAATAACGAGGCCGAATATGAGGCTTTAATAGCCGGACTTGAAATTTTATTGGAATTGGGGGCAACTCGAGTCGAAATAATGGGCGACTCGGAGTTAGTCATAAAGCAAATAACAAAGGAGTACAAATGTGTCAAAGAAAATTTGATCATGTACTTTGTAATAGTCAATCGACTCTTGAAAAGATTCGATATGGTAACGATTCGACATATCCCTCGAATAGAAAACCAGGAGGCAAATGACTTGGCGCAAATTGCTTCTAGCTACAAAATATCAAAGGAAAGTCTGCAAAAAGCCATTGAAGTCAGAGGTAGAGTCATGTCGACTAGATTATCACCATCAGACTTGGAAGCTACAAAGTTAGGGTACGCTGATAAGGAAAATTTTGAAATTTTGGCTGTGGATAGTTTGACGGATGAAGATTGGAGAAAGCCAATAGTGGAGTATTTGCAAAATCCAACAGCATCCACAAAGCGTAAAACCAGGTATCGTGCTTTGAGCTATGTTCTTTTGGGTAATGAGTTGTTTAAAAAGACCCCTGAAGGGGTCTTGCTTAAGTGCCTCAGTGAATCTGAAGCATATTTAGCCCTTTCGACTGTCCATAGTGGGGCATGTGGGGCACATCAGGTAGGCCACAAGATGAAATGGCTCTTGTTTCGACAAGGCATGTACTGGCCTACCATGTTAAAAGACTGTATCGAATTCGCTAAAGATTTTCAAGAATGCCAAGTGCATGCAGGTATACAACATGTTCCTGCAAGCGAATTACACTCCATAGTCAAACCATGGCCCTTTAAGGGTTGGGCTTTGAATTTGATTGGCGAGATTCGACCAGCATCGTCTAAGAACCAAAGGTATATTTTGGTAGGCATTGATTACTTTACAAAGTGGATCGAGGCTATACCTTTACCAAACGTTGACCAAGAAGATGTGATTGAAATCATTAAGAAACACAACATCTATAGATTCAGAATCCCAGAGACTATCACAACGGATCAAGGATCTGTTTTTACTGGTCGAAAGATGCAGGAGTTCGCTAAAGAAATGGGTTACAAGTTGTTAACCTCTACACCATATTATGCTCAGGCTAATGGTCAAGTGGAAGCAGCGAATAAGGTAGTGATTGGGTTGATTAAGAAGCATGTGGGAAAGAAGCCAAGCTTTTCATTTGACTTTTGGCCATAATGCATTTCTACTTGTGGAAATCTACTTACAATCAACAAGGATCCAAAGGCATCATGAGATCCCTTCTGAATCTTATTGGAATATGATGTTAGATGAGTTGTTAGATTTAGATGATGAAAGACTTAATGCCTTGGAGTTGTTAAAAAGACAAAAGAAAAGGGTAGAAAAGTCTTACAATAAAAAGGTGAGAGTCAAGACTTTTTCTCCTGGAGATTTGGTTTGGAAAGTAATTTTGCCTATGGATCGAAAGGTTAGGTCTTTAGGAAAATGGTCCCCTAAATGGGAGGGTCCTTTTCAGATCATACAAGTTTTTTCAAATGGTGCCTATGAGATTAAAGAGGTAGACGAAGATAAAAGAATCTTGAAAGTAAATGGTAAGTATTTGAAAAAATATAAACCTGTACTTCAGGAGTTAAAAATTTCTTATGAGTAATTGCAGAGAATTGGTCGAAGCCAACTTGGTATAAAACTGTCAGAATGGCTCAATTCATTACATAAAAGCCTCGAGGGGCTGAGAAATATTGTGCTAAAAACAAATATATTGAAATGGCAAATTAAAAATGAAGGTTTCTCTTCATCTTGAGATACTTCGACTTTTGGAGCTCAAGGCGTCTCTCACATGAGGATTTGTCAAGCTTTAGCGTTGCAACCTCTCTTTCTAACCGTCGAGCTTTGTCAAGAAATTCCAGGGCAAGTTTTAATTCTCTGACTACTTCAGATTCGTCAAAGGCTTGTAGTTCAGAGTTGCGTTGCTCATCCTTGGAAATCTTGGCTTACAGTTCTTCAATTTGTTTTTCCAATTGGCAATGTCCACTTTATTGCTCTCAATCTCCTTAGTGTGTTGTTCCTTCATCTGTTCCAATTCTCCCAACCTAGCTTCCGACTCAGCAGCAGTCGTCCATGCAGCAGCCTCACTCCCAAATGTGGTCTCAAGTGCATTATTGATCTAAGGCAGTTGTTTTAGATTGGCGGTAACTTGATCAATCATAGTACCAAGTTCCAAAATGATGGTGGCAATGTCAGGGGAAACAGTTTGGAGATCAACATGCTTGAGAAGAGCCTTCAATTGAAGAGAGGCAGTAGCATCAGATTCTAGAAGTCTGAAGAGGTTACCTTTGAAGACTTTCTCTTTGATCTTTAGAAGGGCCTCAGTTTGAGGCTTGCTCGAAGACTGACCTCTAGAAGCCGTCGAAGCACTCACGATGCTATCAGAGGAACTCCCTCGTTTGTTGAGAATGATTTTCAGGTATTCACGAGGGTTAGTGGCCTTAAGGCAATTAAGCTCTTCTTCAGAGTAAGAAAAAACTGTCTCTGTCGAAGGTTTAGCACTTTCAGCAGTTACAGCAACCTTAGGAGCAGCAGTGTGTTCTCTCTGGGTTTGATTTTTGGCAGATTCACTTCTAGCCTTCTCTTCGGCGCCCTTATCATCTTCACCATCATCTTCTTGGTCATCTTCATCATCATCATCATTATCATTACCTTTATCATCATCATCATTATCATTACCTTCATCATCATCATCTCCGCCAGTTTCAGGTTGGAACATTGAATGTTCTTCTTCTTCTTCTTCCATTTCATCTTCTTGGATAGCAGCATCTGGATCAGCATTATTTGGGTCTTTGTTGCCTGTGAGTTCAACCTCTAGGGAGCCATTGTCAGAAGATTTCACACCCAGAGTATTGCCTTCATCCATAACCGTTGTCTCTTTATTTACTTCTTCAGGAATACCTTGGTTCTGGTCCTCCTGCTCAGAATATCTGGTCTGAGATTGTTGTGCAGACGAAGTTGGAACTTCTTTCACAATAGGTTTGTTGACTGGGGCAGGGAGAGTAGTTGGAGGGGTAGAGTTGGTTGGTTGAGTAGAAGTACCTGTGCCATCCTGAAATAACAAACAAATAAGGTTAGGATTGAAACAAAAGAAGGCCAGTAAAATAAACAATTTAAGGAAAAAATTAAAATTACCTTGAGTTCTTCGACTCCAGGACTAGAGTTATCGCTTTCAAGATGAGTTGAGCCTGCCTTCGATGTGCCTTGAGGAGAAGACTCCATGTTCTTTCATGCGGAAGATATTTTAGAGATCTTCGCTGCCTTTACCTTAGGTTGGCTCGAAGTCTCAGTGATCCTAAGTTGCTTCTTCCTCTTCTTGGTTGGTTGATCATCAGGCGGAGATTGATCTTCGTCGTCCGATTTGAGCACAATTTGGGCAGTAGCCCTTTTGGATTTTTTCTTTTGAGGAGTTAGAGGTGGTCTTCGAGAGCTCTGAAGAAAATTTAAATATTAGAAAGCATAACAATACACAGCACAAGAAAAGTTAAGGAGTAAAAGTTAATTTTGTGGATGGTTCAGTCTCTTCTTCCACCGGTCTTTTTGCTGCAGGTTTCTTTGGTTTGACAGTTGCAGATAAACAAAATAGTCATAAGTCAGTAAGAACAGTCAAGTAAGGGAAATATAAAATTCGACAATTTTCATTTCACACCTTCATAAATTTCGGATCCGATGCGAACATCTTCGATACCGATATGAAGTAGTCCTTTGAAACAATCTAGGGTGTACTTAGTCGGAACCACCCGCTAAGCCTTTGGTTTTGATTGCTGACGAAGGATCTTTATAGAATCCCCACAGATGAACCAGTCTGGAAATGGAGGGGCAAATGCCACTCCAAAGTCAGCAGATGGCAGTCGAGGGAATTTGGGAGGAAACATATTGAAGGTCATTTCGTAGCGTTTCTCAGGAGGAACGTACGAAGGTATCTTTAATTCTCCATTTTCGTTAAAAAAATTCCTTCAGGGTAACAGCAGCCTCGCGGACCGTTCGACTAAGATCATCTGGGCGATAAATAGTTTCAAAGAATTTTTGGAATGACTGGATTTCCTTGATATGTGTAGAATTACATTTCTTGGCTTTCTCCTGCACAGAGAGAAAAGCTTCGTCAATCAGCTGTGTGAAGGAAGCAACATCAAAAAACTTCTCAGTGTAGTACTTCGACCACCACTGGTAAAATTCTGAAGTTCAGAGGTAATTGGGCTCAAAATCAACTGGAGAGAGGAACGCTTTGTATGCATATCGAGTCATCTATACTGTTGCCATCTCTTCAGTATAGCTGGTGTGATGGAGAAGGAGATGTCATTTCTTCTCGTACAAGCATTTTGGAAGCGTTTGAACCAAACCAAACAGGCGAGCAACCAAATTAGGTTGATAGGCAATCAAAGAGACTTGACCTCTTCCCAGATTAAGTCGAAGGGTCAGAAGTCGAGGAATCATAAAAGCCTCCCAGATCAACTTTGATTCTTCTTCTTGGGTTTTATTAGAGGTATGGAAAGGCCTAGTAAACCACTCAGGGCCGTATTTCCTTTTAGCAAAAGGGGCCATGTTTGAGGTAAACTCATGGCGCTTGGCGAACATCTTGATGAAGCTAAGAAATGTTTGCCTAAGCAGTTGACCCTCTTCGGTAGGGGTTAGATGTACTAAGTGGGTCCCTTCGACTCGTCGCTCTTTGATTTATTTGGCTTCCTCTTTGACAGATCCTTTGTTTGGGAGACTGGCTTCAAAAGAAGCATTCAGCCAAAGTTGAAAGAGCCAGAAGGGCCCTGATAGTAACAGTTTTCCTCCTGCAAATAGCCCTTTGAGTTGAGCGACACCTTCACTTAAGGACTCATAGAGGTGCCCTAGAATCACCTCACTTAGACAAACATCTCGACCAGAGTGAAGTTGGGTGGCAAGTGTGAGAAGTTTTCTGGCTACTTGCAAGGATTTTGAGCAAACCACGCAACGTGACAACCAAACAGTCAAACAAGCTATATGTTCTCGATCAGTAACATCAGTGGCTTTGGGGTCATAATAGTGCTTGATAAAATTTGTATACGTAGGCTTGGCAGATGTAAAACCTATCTGGTCCTCAGAATCCAATTCTGGGTTGTAAGGCTTCCCAGTTGGTTTCAGCCCAGTGATAGCGGCTACATCAAATAACGTCGGGGTCATCATCCCACAAGGGAGATGAAAGGTATAATGGGTGTTGTCCCAGAAGTAGAGGTATGAAACAAGCATTGTCGAATAATATGCGGGTCCTGTTTTCGACAGCATGATAAGGTCATAGATTCCTAAGTCTTTCCAAGCTTGGGCCTTAACCTTTTCTATTTTGGTTAGCCAGTTCAAATAAAAATCAGAATCTTTGAACGACGGAGTTGCCCTAAAGATCCTAGATTCGTCATTCATGTACTGTAAGTCTATGTTGTTGAGGGCTACAACATCAGGAGTATTGGTTTCCACCTTAGACTTGTTAGCTTGCCCTATGGGTTTTGTCTTATGGTAGGAGGGGAAGTAATCACTAATCTTCTCAAAATCAGTATCTAAAGCAGATAAAGGGTCAGATAATGCATGTGGCTTACCAGAAACGACAATAGGAATCAATACCTGAGATTCATAGATAGACCTCTTCTCCTTCTCAAGCGATTCAGAGATGTATTACAGGTTCTTCACTATCTTGGGCCCAGCAAGCGTAGCAAAGGGAGGAAGCTAAGAGTGGGTCTTCAGCTCCTTGGGTTTCTGGGTTTTCCTGGAATCTTTGATGTTGGAGGTTGAAGATGCCATGTGTAACACCCCAATTCCCATCGCGAATAAATAATACAAAAAAAAAAATCAGAGTGAATAAAAATTTATTTTTCCAACAGAAACAGGGATGCCACACTAAAAGAAATAAAATACAATCCCTGCTCAATATTTTTAATACATAGCACAAAATATAATGCCCACAAAGGGGAAACTTTTTCCAACAAAAGGAAAGGTCAATTATGGAATAAAATGGAAAGATCCATAACTGGCTTGTTTTACAAAATAAATCATTTTAGAACCTCCACTATATATATACGAAAGTACTACCAAATACATCCAACAAATGTATATACATATATATATATAATCGTTCCCCGACTCCCGTGCTACGTATCAGAGCAGACACCAAGACCGACAACAGAACGGAGGGCTAATCTCCATAAAAAGACCTCCAACAACTCTAATCTGCAATGCCTCATAGAGTATCATAAAACAGCAGAAGGGTAAGAAACATTATCATAATATCGATGCATGTAATTATATATTTCAACATAAAAATACACCTAACCCATTTATTACCATATACACTATTACCCACCAATTCCATTATATAACATATATCACAACCCCAGCATATCATTCATGCACATAATCGCCTATTTTCCTACAATGCATACGTTTATACACAAAACATATCATTTACAATTCACTACATCCAACATAATTGCATATGCTTTTCATTTAAAATCAACCATTTCTCAATGCATATCAAACATGCACAATACATTTATCATAAATGTACATCACCATTTTCCACACAAATAATCAATCATGACTTTCCACATATAACAATGTAATCATGATTCATGCAGATGCAAAGAGACCGACACAACGACTCTCTATGCAAATGCATATGCGGTACCGACTCATCACTAGTTCACTCAGGAACTCTGCTGGAACCATCGCTTGTCACATCACTGTAACTCCCCGTCGGGCATACGATGTTCACCCACCGCTCACACCTCCACCAAGAGAGGCTCACGATGTTTATGGATCGCTCACACCTCCACCAAGAGAGGCTCACGACCCGATCGCTCACACCTCCACCAAGAGAGGCTCACGATCGTCTATAACCATCGCTCACACCTCACAGGCGGGCACACGACATTATAGTGGATTCCCTTCGGAACCGCCGTCACTCAGTGACGCAAACGGCTATAACCATCGCCCTAGGTCCTCAGGCAATTCATACCTCATATTTTCGAGGCTCACGATGTTATAGCAGATTCCCCACCAGAACCGCCGCCACACAGGACGCCACAACAATGCATATCATGATGCTTCACATGCAAAATGACTCAAGACATTCTTATAATGCACACATGTATATAGACATTGTCATGCATTCTTCTCTTACAATCACATACAATTCATCAATATGAATTATTTCACCATCTTTATTCATGCATTAGAAATCAATCCAACAATGCATTTTCTTGCCATACGGCCACCAATTAACATACATTGAACTTCACGTAAGCGATTCATTTTCACACATACATGTAATCATAAACATGCATATAAAACCAATTACAACATATCACATTCATTTGCCTTTCGGCCACACTTTAACATCACAACATGTCATCACATGCATTATCATTACACAACATCATACAAGGCATACACATTAATATCAATGCCACATTGTATGTTATACAACCCATATACACATTTAAAACGACAAAAGTCGGTAAATGACACTATTCCCGAATTCTCAACATAATTAAATCGGCTAACAATTTCAAAATCATCATATTATGAAAGTACATTTTATAGGTTTTCCATTGGTACAAAGAACGTCCCGATCCGAGTTACGGATCGAAAGTTATGCAATTTCAAAGAAAACAAAACAATTAAAATTCCCCAGGAGCGCCCGACGCCACCCAAAGATCGCCCGGCGGTGCTCCCTTCGCCTCTGCATCGCCCCGCGAAGCAGCGGAGAAACTTCCTCATCCCAAAACTCAAAAGAGGCAGAAACATGGTTACGATGCGCCTCTCGGCATCGCCCGGCGCAAGAACGAATCGCCCGGCGCCCCAAAGCCTTCGCCCGGCGTTCTGCACCAGATGCAGAAAAATTCTGCTGCGTTTACACTGTTCCTCACCCCAAAATTCCATCAAAATCAGTCCTACTCCAATAGACATCATCCAAACCATTACCCAACATGTAAACATCATTAGAAGCACATTTATAGACACAAAATCACATTTGGATCATCATCAACAACATTTCACCAATTTAGGGTTTTCTAAAAACTCATAAAAATCTTGCAATCCACAAACATACACATACATAACTACACACATAGACAAGATAACAATGTTTCTAACCCTTACCCGGATTCCAAATGATCTAGCTCTTGTTCTTGATGATTTCCACTTTTTTTCCTCTTTTCTTCTCTTCTTTTCCTCTCCCTCTTTCTTTCTCTTCTTTTTCTTTCTATTTCCCCTTTTTCTCTTTCTCTCCTATTTCCTTCCTCTTATTCCTATTTCTTTTCTTTTATTTTCTTTTTCTCTCATTTCTATTTTTACCACATAATTCTATTTCTCTCCCAATTCTCTTATTTTCTATTTCTACACAATATTTCCTCTAATTCAATTTCTACACTTAATTCATTTTCTAATAAATTTCCCCTACAAATTACTTCCTTAATTTTCTCTAACTCATTAATAGTTATAAAATGACCAAAATGCCCTTAAGCCCAAAATTCTCGAAACCGCTCTCAAACGAGATAATACATCATGACATAGCATAAAAGCATATTATCACACCAAAGCCATAAATAGAATAATTTAACATTCAATTAAATAAAGGACTCAACAAAAATTAGAATAATCGAAATCGGGGCGTTACAACTCTCCCCCACATAGGAATTTTCGTCCTCGAAAATATACTGATACCAACAGCTCCGGACACGACTCTCGCATCCGACTAATCAAACCAACAGGCCAACCAAAAGCACACCACGAATAACACAACTGACAAACCACTTTGCTAATAGCAACAACAACAACAATAATACGACCACTACTACAACAACAACGACAAGATGCAAAGCCCATACAATGCACTTGACGACCAACTCACTGTAATACCCCAAATTTTGACCACTTAGATTTCCCATCATTATGAAAATTATCATCACAATATGGATGAACCATCATGCTTCATCAGTCTCCCCAAAGATGGGTGAGCATCCAATACAATCAAAATTAGGGTTTCAAGCCCTCTCTGAGTGCTTAGACAAAGGATCAATCAAGAAATGACATGATCTTCAACTTGTCTAATCTCTTAAACATCCACAATGGATCAAAAAGGACTCCCACTTCAAGGATTAAGCACAAGGCTGCTCCCTTCTAGGTGGATCAAGTCTCAAGATCGCCAGTGTCACCAAATTAGGGTTTTGATCGACCAGGGCCTCTAGATGGAAATTTTCATCTGGGCACAAGGCAATGATCCAAAACATAACCTAATATGCTTCATGGAACCTCATGAACCCATGCATCAAGTCAATTTTGCCTCAGGGGATGCATTCATCAAAAATCAGGAATTAGGGTTTCTTGACCTAATTCACCCCTAAGTTGACTTTTGGGACAAACCATGAGCCAAGACCTCAAGACATGATTTGAGGGTCTCTAATACACCATATTGATCCATTTGGAACAATGGATTGATCCAAGAAGCTTGAGCAACAAGTCTCAATTTCATCTGCACCACAATTAGGGTTTTAAGGGAAAAGTCAACTGTAACTTTGACTTTTGACCAGGACATGCTCCCAAACCCTAATACATGATTGAATATACCCTATGACACCCATGGAACATGTCCATCAAGTTTGATTTAGGTCAAGGACATGATTTCCTGAAGAATTGCACAGTTTGGAATTCATCTGATAAAAAGTCAACTGTGCACAAAAGTCAACTTTGACTTTTTGAGATTTTTCACCAAAATGGATTTTTAACCCTAAAATGATGTTAATGTATGATTTGAATCATCATTCATCAAGAAAAATCAAGAAAAGTGGGATAACTTGTAAAAGGGGTAACCATAAAACTTAGAAATTTTTCTAAGTTAAAAATAAAGTGGCAAAGGTACCAACTTTGGAGGACCATAACTCCTAAACCACAAGGCCATTTTTTCTCATCCAAAGATGGATTTGTAGCCCTCATTATCACCTACAAAAACTTCAACTACAAGTCATTCCAATTCATTAAGGATTTTGAGTTATGGAGTGATCAAAGTGGCTGAAAAGTGAAAATGTCACTTTTTCCAACACTTAGTGAAATTTTCACTAAGTCAGATTCTGCCTCACTTTTTGCCAAATGTAGGGGGATTTTTCACTTGGAATCAAACGAGATCAAAACCAAACTTGTTCAAACAGTTGTTGTATCATGTAAGAGCTTTCCAAAATGGCCAAGAACATTGCCAAATTCAACCTACATCATGAGATACAACATTGGCAAGTTGCCTTGCTGAAATCTGTCAAAGCAAGACAGAATTTGCATTTTGGCTCGATTTGCCAAAATCAGCCAATTTCAATAGTTCCTATCCACTTGGACACCTCTGAGGATTGAATCTAAAGGGGACAATCACTGAGCCAAGCCTCCAAAGTCCATGGAACAAGAAATAACATGTTGAACCTAGAGTTGCCAAAATAGGGACAAGACTCCAAATTTGGAATGAGGCATTCAATGGAACCATCAAGGTGGCATGGACTGAGCCATTCTCATCTGAAATCAGTCAAGACTTATCCAAGACCAAGGGGACCATAGCTCTGTGCCCTAACCTCTAGTCAATGGCTAGAGGAGACTTGCATTTTTATTGGCCAACATTAAGGAAACACCTGCTGCAGTTGCCATTCACTGTGGATCCCAAAACAAACTTGCTCTACTATAAATAGAGCTCAATTGTGGTCAGTTTGAGTACACCAAAGCCATCTAACAGATGCTTTCCTCAAAATCTCTTTCTCTTGGCAAAAATGCCTTTCTTAGCAAGGTAGCTATCGGGTTTTGAGTTTGAGAGCAATTCTGCACAAACCAATCACTCACACACCTCACATACATCATATATGAGCTGATCAAACACTCACATAACTTCTGAAACATCAATTTCACAAAATCACTTGCCATCCACACAAGTTTGAAGTGAAGTTGCAGCTGAGATGCCATAAACTGATCCAGTCCATTTCAATTCAATCCAAGTGTTCAAACACACTCCATATGGTGTAGGGAAGCTGTTCAGATCATCACCACTCATCTGTAACACCTCCAAATCAAAAATCACTCTGAACTTGCTGTCACGGCTTGGAGGTAAGCACATACTTGGTCATCTCTCAATCTATGCATATTTCCTCACACAATAATTTGGCCATATGTTCATAATCATGCATGGAATGTTTTCCCTCAATTAATTGCATTATTTGAATCGTGTATCAAAAATCCTAGCCTTCATGCAGAAATTAGGGTTCTTGAGGTTTCTTCGTGATTTCATGTTTTATGTTTAATTTAAATGAAATTAAGTGTTATAAACATGATCGTGAGGTTGAGACGAGCATAATGATATGTGGATTGCATGATATGATTACGTATTCAGTGAGATTGAATGGAAAACGCAAATCAGCCAAACCCAGAAAAACGCGCGTGTTCTTGCTTGTGTTCTTGGCGCCTTTTTCACAAATTCAAATATTTGAATTTTGTGATTTTGTTTAATTGATTCAAAAATTAATTTCTCTCTGAGTTTTAATGATTTTGAGTTGATTCTTTTTTTAATAATTCACAAAAATGTTAAAATATTTTATTTTACCAAAAAATCCCAAAAATATTATTTATTTCATATAATTGATATTTTTGTAAAGAATTAATATTTTGATTGTTTTTGGCATTTTAAATATTTTTTCTACATTGATTTTGCAAATTTTAATGCTTTCTAATTATTTTGTAGGTCAATACTTAATTTTTGAAGCATTAATCCAAGATCACAATTTGTTTTCCATGTGTTAAACAATTTTTGATCATTTTAATTGAATTTTTATTCAATTAAATACATTTTGAAAACAAATTAGGGTTTTGGATTAATTCAACCCTCATAAATCATTTTCAAAACACTTTGGGCCTCTATTAGAGTGTAAGACCCGATTCTTTTTTTGACCAAATCCTTTTTGGGCCTCACTTATTGTATAAGTCCCGATACCGTCAAAAAACAAACGGCGCGATCGTCGCCTTTTTCAAAAATCATCTGGGCCTACCCTCGAGTAGTAAGACCCATTTATTCATCTCAAAACTCTTTGGGCCTCTTGAGAGAGTGTAAGACCCGTCCCCCCTTGTACAAAAACTTTTTGGGCCTCACTCATTGTATAAGTCCCTCTGTACAAGTAAACGGCGTGATCGTCGCCCGTTTAAAAATAAAAACCATCTGGGCCTACCCTCGAGTAGTAAGACCCATTTCTCTTTTCTTTAAACCTTTTTGGGCCTCTTGAGAGAGTGTAAGACTCATCCCTTTGTACAGAAAACCATTTTTGGGCCCCAGTCACTTGTATAAGTCCCGCTGTACAAAGCCAAACAGTGCGCTCACTGATAAAACCCTGGGCCTCTCCTTGAGCTGTAAGCCCCAGATCTTTCTTTTTCAAAGCACTTTCTCCTTTGATTTTGAATATACTATTGTTTTCAATCTTTCTTTGTTGAACAACTAACCAAACAGCATGGAAGCACTACAACCGAGTAAGTGGTTATCGCTTTCGTTTACTGCTTTCATATTATAAACTGTATTGTGGGGCTGCTCACTGTAAGTCTCCTTTCATAAACTCATATCTACTGTGTAATAATAGTATAGATATTTCGAGTTTCCCCGGCAACTACGTCTAGAACTAGGTGACGCCGTCTCATTTATTCGTAGAAATAGACGTCTAGATCCCCAATAGGAGCACCAGATACAGTCTTCTCTTCGGCTGTCCTCCTTAGGAATCGTCAAGAAGCTCTACTCCCCAAGATGAATGTATTCTCCGTGAATGGCATCTTTTAGTTTCTTCCAAATTCTCGAACTTTCCTGACTTGATCTATTCCTTGTGGATAGCTTGCCTTGAATGTCTCGGGGTTTGGGTACCCACTACGGTCATAATCTTTGACCTTAACTAAGGAACCCTCTTTAAAAGTTAAAAGTCGCTGGATAGTAAACCTCACACGTTTACCAGTGGTTTTTATCTTTAAAAGAGTTATCTCTCCTAATGGAAAGGAGATGATAGACCCACGGGCTTCTTAAAAGCATCGGCCTCCTCTTGGGCATTATTCAAGGACACTACGGCTTCTTAGAAGTATTCACAGCCTCCTCTTAGGCTTCGTATAATGATCTCTTCCTCCGGGAATGATAGCCTCCTCTTGGGCTTCGTACAAGGATCCGTCGGCTTCTTAAAAGTTTCCAGCCTCCTCTTGGGCTTCGTACAAATTGCCCCGACGACCTCCTAGAGGTATAGGAACAGAACCTAGTCATCCTCATAGAGCAGTCCTTTCATAGAGTCTACTACTGTTTCTCAAAGCATAGTACAAAAGATAAAACTCTAGACACGGACAGTCTAACTTCCTTGAGTCTCAAAGACATTCTCAAGCACCCTTCGTTAAATAGGAAGGAAACCCGCAGACTCGGATAGTCTCGATACCCTTTGGATTTCCTGTTCCCTCAAAGAGAAGGAAATATCCCTGATCCTCAAATCAAATCCCTGAGGACAGTGTTGCTCATATAAGAACTGATTTTCTCTTTTTAAATCAGTATATTGGATCTGTCACTCAACTGAAACAGTTACAATAGCCTCCATCTCGGGCTTCGTACGAGATACCAAAATTCTCCCCAGTGGAGTCAAAACAACCTTTTCGCCTCTCTCTCGGGCTTTGTACGAGATACAAAAACACTCTATTACTGAGTATAAAAGATTCTCCAACTGAGTCAACTCTTTGCTAGCCTCCTCTTAGGCTTTGTATAACGATATGCCCCACTGGGTCAAAAACTTTTAGCCTCTCTCTCGGGCTTTATACGAGACACAAAATAGCCTCCTCTTAGGCTTTGTATAATGATTTTCCTAGCAGAAATTAGCCTCCTCTTAGGCTTTGTATAAGAAAACCACTGGTTGATCCAATCGACCTTTTAGCATCAAAGTTGTGCCTCGTTCGCAGTACACAAACATCAACAACTCCTTTCCCTTCATCTAATCGCTGTAAGCGGCAAGCCTCTGGATCATCTACATCCATGCCACTGTCCCTCTTTTAGCATGAGAAATTCCTAAGGAAAGATGGCATTGCTCTACACTGAGTTAAAGTCTTCTCCTTCAGGTTAAAACCCTTTCTTCGGAAATTATGGCATTGCTCGGATCCGCGTATCCCAGTTAAAGTAATTCTCCTTCTCCCCTCTTTAGAGATGACAAATTCTCTCTAAAGCCGAGACCTTTCAGCTTCACATCTTGGGCTTTGAACAAGATACAAATCACCTTTCGCTTCACATCTTGGGCTTTGAACAAGATACAAATCACCTTTCGCTTCACGTCTTGGGCTTTGAACAAGACACCAAAACACCCATTTCCTCCCATAGAATAGGAGGAACTACGAATGCTCTGATTTCCCTGTTTCGGTAAATGGGAATACGTAGGCATAAGATCGAAAGAAAAGATCTTAGCGAGCGCAATCAACAAAAAACCCAAATCCCATATCTTCGTCAATCAAAAGCAGTAATTCAAAAGCACCAGTCCTAACATCCTAATCCTTATTCCCCACCAGAAACCCTTTGCCTAGATAGAAAGAAAGAACCTGTATTGGCGAAATACGAATAACCAGTACAAAAGCCCCCCCACATTGATAGCATCCGTAACCTAACAGACCGCTGTTTAAACTCAATATGCAAGCAGGGTTAATTGGAGACATCTATTTCCCTTCCTTATTCAGCTCACAATAGGATAAAAAATGAATCGACCTGTAGTTTAAAGCTCAAACCGTAGAGAGCGACCAGCGCTTAAGAACCGCGTCCAAAATCGCTCGCTACACTCACAACTCAAGAATACCCAAGCACAAACTCACAGGTTCACTCTTGAACCGAAACACAACAAGATCGTTACCATCACCGTGGAAACGAGACCACAACACAAACAAGAACAGAAAGTTCCACACACAAATACAAAATGTGCCATATCACGCTTCCGCTGCGCACTCTGATTACTCTAAATCCTCTAGTCTACCCATCTTACGTCCAAAGTCTAACTTTCTTTCATATTCACCAAGAATTACTGTTCACTGTTAATATACCCAACCTCACTCTCTACTGTGTTACCTCGCACACCAGACACAAGCCTCAGAACTGGTCAAATAATTCTAATTCTCTGACCATCAAAACCGACATGCATAACAACTTTCGACTTTACCCTTTAGGCACAACATCAGCTTTTTCCCGAAGGATAATCCAAGCAAAATTCATAACTCATCACGAATTCCAATTAAAGTCATAACTCATCACAAATTCTAACCATCCTCATTGTCTCGTACTCTATTCCTTCAAACCAACCAAGTACTCTAAACTCTTGCGATTACCAAACACTTTGAACCTAGAACCAAAAAGATAATACCTTCAATCATTCCAACACAAAACAATTGCAACCAACTCCAAACCCTGAATAGTATCGATCCTTTTATGAATCCTCAATTGGCGTAAAGCATAGACCACGACTTTACCCTCTTGCATTAACACACTGACTAAACTCATCAAGGACGCATCCCAATACCTCACAAACGGTTCATTAGGATCACACAGAATCAAAACTGGAGCCGTAGACAACTTCTACTTCGGCCCTCTGAAACCTTCCCTTCAACGAATATTCAAAACAAACGACTCACCCTTTGCAAGTCACCTGAGATAACAGAACTACGAACTTAGCGAAGTCTTCCATAACCTGCAGTAACAACCAACTGAGCCCAAAAGTTTCTAATCTCCTTAACCAACTTCTGAGTCTCTCAATGTAGAACTGCATCTACTTCCAATGGATCCATAACCATACTCTCATCCGAAGTAACATATCTGAGAAAAATAACATTTTTCAATCCAAATTCTCACTTGAATAATTTAGCATAAAACTTCGCCTCTTTTCAACACTAGTGATTCAATTCTCAAACACTCTACTTGTTCTTCCTCTTAGTTTATAACAGATCCAAATATCCTCAAGCAAAGCCATTACGAACTTATCCAAATAAATATGGAAGATATGATTCCTCTACTCCACAAACATTACCGACGCCTTACTAACACCAAATAGCATCACTGCACGTTGTAATGTCCAACCAAACTCCAAAAGATATAAATTCTTAAAGCTTTCGCAAAACTTTTCACTGGGTAACTGGTTACTCTCGTACAAGCTTAACCGAGTAAATCACATCATATCCTGACGATAACAAACATAACCAGTCACATTACGTCGATCAAAGCCTCAACTCACACAATTCACCATCCTTATCAAACATTCCAAACAATTGCAATTTCAATCAAACTCAACGAAACCATTCCAATCATCTATTCTCGAAAGTGGACACTTAATATCAATCGCTACCTTACTCAACTGTTAGAAATCCACACACAAGTCCTTTTCTTAACCGTCCAAATTCCATAAATCCCAACATGTAGCAACAACCAACCAAAAAGAACTCTTAAATATTACATCCATGCCTAAAGGTTCTCTCAAAATTTCCATTAACGCTCTACATTTCCAAAGACTCCAAACCTCGCCAGAACTCTAAGTTTTGCTTCCCATAGCCTCAATACCATCATACACCACATGCTGGTTATTCCGTTCAATCATCCTTCCTTTTGTAACTAACCACACTGAAGCTCCCTAAGACGACCCACTACTGTTCCATCCAAAAACGCATCTGAAAACCATGCACCACTGGCAGTCCATTACCGCGACTTCTTGTCAATTCCAAAACACTATTATCACAACCATAACAAACGTCTTAGTCTCACTTCCTAATAGTTTTTCTACTTACTTAGCAGATTCGAACCTCCAAACCTTGCCTTCGTCAAATCGGAGTTCACACTCTACTCTCTGAGAACAACCATTAATAATACCCAATCATTCTCTCTCAATAACTTCCCAACTTGTCCAACATATCAACCTCTAAACCGTCTCATCTTCTGATATAAGAATCTCCATCAATTCATCGAAGCAATCCGTAATCACTTTCTCGATTCCAAACAATTCATTGCACACACAATCCAAACCAGAAAGACCCGTCTATTCCATCCAACATAATTTCCGTCTGCTATCAACAAGAGATTAAGGGTGATCAGTTCCTCAATTTGTCAATAGACAGCCGACAATCATGATGGGGCATAGACCGCCTTTACCAAACTATAATAGCATCCCTTGCATAAAACTACCTAAGGCACAAATCCTTAGTCGACATAAACCTTACCTCCGCATTCCTTCCAGAATCGGGAACCACACTGTCCAAAGAGCACTTACAATCTTGCAATTCATAACACACTGAGCCAACGCTCCACACCTGAAGCAACTTGGAGGAGTACCAGCTTCTCCCCCACTTATCTCAATCTCACACCTGAAGACAAAAGATTAGAGAAACCAGAAAGTACTGACAGTGCTTCCACACACATATCACGTACTGAAGAACAATCAACAACGACAGTATTCAACTGTCACACCAATAGACTCAACAACTTGGCCGGACGGACCGACCTGCTCTGATACCACTAATGTAACACCCCAATTCCCATCGCGAATAAATAATACAAAAAAAAAATTAGAGTGAATAAAAATTTATTTTTCCAACGGAAACAGGGATGCCACACTAAAAGAAATAAAATACAATCCCTGCTCAATATTTTTAATACATAGCACAAAATATAATGCCCACAAAGGGGAAACTTTTTCCAACAAAAGGAAAGGTCAATTATGGAATAAAACGGAAAGATCCATAACTGGCTTGTTTTACAAAATAAATCATTTTAGAACCTCCACTATATATATACGAAAGTACTACCAAATACATCCAACAAATGTATATACATATATATATATATATATATATATATATATATATAATCGTTCCCCGACTCCCGTGCTACGTATCAGAGCAGACACCAAGACCGACAACAGAACGGAGGGCTAATCTCCATAAAAAGACCTCCAGCAACTCTAATCTGCAATGCCTCATAGAGCATCATAAAACAGCAGAAGGGTAAGAAACATTATCATAATATCGATGCATGTAATTATATATTTCAACATAAAAATACACCTAACCCATTTATTA
The DNA here is from genome assembly GCA_022829125.1 of Lathyrus tuberosus. Taxonomy (NCBI): domain Eukaryota; kingdom Viridiplantae; phylum Streptophyta; class Magnoliopsida; order Fabales; family Fabaceae; genus Lathyrus; species Lathyrus tuberosus. The sequence continues at coordinate 1,571,178 of JALAZF010000769.1, forward strand.
CCATATACACTATTACCCACCAATTCCATTATATAACATATATCACAACCCCAGCATATCATTCATGCACATAATCGCCTATTTTCCTACAATGCATACGTTTATACACAAAACATATCATTTACAATTCACTACATCCAACATAATTGCACGACAATTTCTAAAGGCTCCTCATAAGCTCAATCATAAAATCAACCATTTCTCAATGCATATCAAACATGCACAATACATTTATCATAAATGTACATCACCATTTTCCACACAAATAATCAATCATGACTTTCCACATATAACAATGCAATCATGATTCATGCAGATGCAAAGAGACCGACACAACGACTCTCTATGCAAATGCATATGCGGTACCGACTCATCACTAGTTCACTCAGGAACTCTGCTGGAACCATCGCTTGTCACATCACTGTAACTCCCCGTCGGGCATACGATGTTCACCCACCGCTCACACCTCCACCAAGAGAGGCTCACGAAGTTTATGGATCGCTCACACCTCCACCAAGAGAGGCTCACGACCCGATCGGTCACACCTCCACCAAGAGAGGCTCACGATCGTCTATAACCATCGCTCACACCCCACAGGCGGGCACACAACATTATAGTGGATTCCCTCCTGAACCGCCGTCACTCAGTGACGCAAACGGCTATAACCATCGCTTTAGGTCCTCAGGCAATTCATACCTCATATTTTCGAGGCTCACGATGTTATAGCAGATTCCCCACCGGAACCGCTGCCACACAGGATGCCCCAACAATGCATATCATGATGCTTCACATGCAAAATGACTCAAGACATTCTTATAATGCACACATGTATACAGACATTGTCATGCATTCTTCTCTTACAATCACATACAATTCATCAATATGAATTATTTCACCATCTTTATTCATGCATTAGAAATCAATCCAACAATGCATTTTCTTGCCATACGGCCACCAATTAACATACATTGAACTTCACGTAAGTGATTCATTTTCACACATACATGTAATCATAAACATGCATATAAAACCAATTACAACATATCACATTCATTTGCCTTTCGGCCACACTTTAACATCACAACATGTCATCACATGCATTATCATTACACAACATCATACAAGGCATACACATTAATATCAATGCCACATTGTATGTTATACAACCCATATACACATTTAAAACGACAAAAGTCGGTAAATGACACTATTCCCGAATTCTCAACATAATTAAATCGGCTAACAATTTCAAAATCATCATATTATGAAAGTACATTTTATAGGTTTTCCATTGGTACAAAGAACGTCCCGATCCGAGTTACGGATCGAAAGTTGTGCAATTTCAAAGAAAACAAAACAATTAAAATTCCCCAGGAGCGCCCGGCGCCACCCAAAGACCGCCCGGCGGTGCTCCCTTCGCCTCTGCATCGCCCGGCGAAGCAGCGGCGAAACTTCCTCATCCCAAAACTCAAAAGAGGCAGAAACATGGTTACGCTGCGCCTCTCGGCATCGCCCTGCGCAAGAACGAATCGCCCGGCGCCCCAAAGCCTTCGCCCGCGTTCTGCACCAGATGTAGAAAAATTCTGCTGCGTTTACACTGTTCCTCACCCCAAAATTCCATCAAAATCAGTCCTACTCCAATAGACATCATCCAAACCATTACCCAACATGTAAACATCATTAGAAGCACATTTATAGACACAAAATCACATTTGGATCATCATCAACAACATTTCACCAATTTAGGGTTTTCTAAAAACTCATAAAAATCTTTCAATCCACAAACATACACATACATAACTACACACATAGACAAGATAACAATGTTTCTAACCCTTACCCGGATTCCAAATGATCTAGCTCTTGTTCTTAATGATTTCCACTCTTTTTCCTCTTTTCTTCTCTTCTTTTTCTCTCCCTCTTTCTTTCTCTTCTTTTTCTTTCTATTTCCCCTTTTTCTCTTTCTCTCCTATTTCCTTCCTCTTATTCCTATTTCTTTTCTTTTATTTTCTTTTTCTCTCATTTCTATTTTTACCACATAATTCTATTTCTCTCCCAATTCTCTTATTTTCTATTTCTACACAATATTTCCTCTAATTCAATTTCTACACTTAATTCATTTTCTAATAAATTTCCCCTACAAATTACTTCCTTAATTTTCTCTAACTCATTAATAGTTATAAAATGACCAAAATGCCCTTAAGCCCAAAATTCCCGAAACCGCTCTCAAACGAGATAATACATCATGACATAGCATAAAAGCATATTATCACACCAAAGTCATAAATAGAATAATTTAACATTCAATTAAATAAAGGACTCAACAAAAATTAGAATAATCAAAATCGGGGCGTTACACCATGACTTAAGAGCAAGAGATTTGGGTTTTGTTTTCTAAGAAGTTGGAAAAAGAAAGCAAGAAGTTTGGAAGCGTAAAAAGAAAAAAATGATTTGGGGAGAAACTATTTAAAAGCTACGGAAGATCAACAAACCTCAAATCAACAATAAATGACTGATGTTATAGTGGGACACGTGTCTCGTTAGGGATGATAGATGGGACGGTGGTAGTTACTGCCTATACCCCACTATCTCCTAGGTTTTAGGAGATACGATGATGGCTAGTGATTTGGTGCGCTTTGAGGAGATACTTTTCAGAGTGTGTCATGATGACCATGACGTCATAGAGTGGTTCAGAAGAAATTGAACAGTTGGAATGTGGGAGTTCTAATTGTATCAATATCTTTGTAAGTGGAAATAAGGCATCGAATGTTATTATCAAAAAATGACCTTTTCTCCAGCAATGTCGAAAAAGAAATTTTTGGGGGGCAATTTGTTGGCTCCTAATTTCGACGCCTGATGTTGAGATAAAAGTCTCTCCTAAGAGAGAAAATATTTTAGGTATTTTTGAAGCTTCGACAGAAACATGGTTATAAGGAGGTTTAGTCGAAAGCTATCTTCTTGCTAAGAAGAGAAGACTCAAAAGACTTAGAAATATTTCTAAGAGTTTGGAGGAATATTTCGACCGAAGACTAGGAAGTGAAGTTCGACGCGAAGGTTTGAAATTCAAATAAATGAGGGAATTGTTATTTTGAAAGAGAGGCGTGTGGAATGCATCTAAGAGACGAAGGCATGCAGGATGCCATTTGTCATAATTAGGAGAAATGGTCGTTGTTGACGGTTATTTCGACTGTATATAAATAGTGAGTCGTAGTGTTAGATTTCCGTGTGTGTAGTCAAAATTTGTACAAGTTACTCAAAAAGACTCAAAGTACCCGTGTGAGAGAAAAGAGTTAGCATTGAGAAAATGTATGTTTGGAAAAACACCGGTTTTATTCTTTACATTTCAATGAAGTTTTAAGTTATTCATTTGCAATTTATTCTACATTTCTGTAATTTCATTCCTGCACTTTTATTACGTTTTCATTATTTCTTTTAAGAACCAAACTTTATCATTCCTGTCCAAACCACATCAATTTATAAAACAAACAATGATGAACATAACGAATAAAAGGTTTGATTTCTATACAAATTGTCAAAACTCTTAAAGCACATTGTCCTAGGATTTGTGTGGTCGATCCTGCAAGTAAACTAATTTTCACAAATTAGGAGACCAGCGGTTGTTTGCTAATTTTCAAGGCAAACAGTCACTCATATCCCTCAGCATGATTTGTGGAGTATCCATCAACTATTTTTATGGTCATCCAGCTACGGACAACGTTTGATTATCAATAAAGCACTCAACTCCATATCTAAGATCCATAATGGTTTTAGGTCGAAGGGTGTTATACACCATTATCACCATGAGAATAACTTATGACATTTTGCATAAAATTCTATGTAGTATTTTCAGAGCGGGTCAATCCAGTATAAATATCACTCATAATATTTATACATATGTGGGGACTTTATAACTCTTTATCCATGATCCATGAGATGTGATCATCAGTCAATCCACTTAATAGTCTTAATGATTTAATGTTATCCCACATCATAATAAAGCATGACTACAGATACCTTAAGAATATTGTCCTTATGTTTAATGGGATCTCATGATTAAGTCACATTTAATGTTTCATTAAACAGACTAGTTATTTAAGGGACTTTATTATTTTGGAAATGCCTTTAATTATTAATAAATAATTTAATACAAGTACCAAGTTATAATAAAACTATTGGCCTCTAGGGCTTACACCAACAATCTCTCACTAACATTAGAGCCAATAAGGAATATCCCCTAATACCCATAGATCTAGTATGGCCATCATGCTTCTGCTGCGCAAGAGGCTTTGTTAGTGGGTCAACAACATTTCCAAGTGTTGGTAGTTTGCATATCTTCACATATCCTTTATTTGTTATCTCTAGAATAAGGTGATACTGCCTAAGTATGTGTTTGGATCGTTGGTGAGATATAGGCTTTTTAGCTTGTGCGATAGCACCATTGTTATCACAGTAGAGATTAATGGGATCCACAATGCTAGGGACCATGTCAAGTTCACTAATGAACTTCTTGATTCAAACAACTTCCTTTGTTGCATTTGAGGCAACAATATGCTCGACCTCTATTGTAGAATCAACAACTATATCCTGTTTTCAGCTTTTTCAGCTCACAGCGCCACCATTTAAGTAAAACACATAACTAGATTACGATCTAAAGTCATCTTTATCTGTTTGGAAGCTATCATCAGTGTATCTAGTTACAATGAGCTCTTTCTGACCTCCATATAGAGAGAATGGGTCATTAGTCTTTCACAAGTACTTAAGGATATTCTTCACAACAATCCAATGGGCATCATCGGGGTCATATTGGTACCTACTCGTTGCACTTTGTTTATGTATATACTCTGACTTAGGCCAAGCAGTCTTTGTGAGTTATCTCTATAGAACTTGAGTCCTAATATATAGGTTATTTCACCCAGGTACTTCATATAAAAGCATTTCTCTAGTCAGGTTTTCACTTGCTGTGAGGTATGGACACTATTTCCAATGAGTAATATGTCATCTACATATAATATTAGGAAAATGATCATACTCCCGCTAACCTTCTTGTAGACACAAGGCTCATCTTTGTGTTTGATGAATCTATATTGTTTATCTTTTCATCAAAGCGAAGATTCTAGCTTTTGGAAGTTTGCTTCAATCCATAGACTGATCATTGAAATTTGCATATCTTTTGGGCTTCTTCTGGTATGTAAAATCCACCAGGTTGTGTCATATGCACATCATCAAGAAGATAACTGTTATGGAAAGCAGTTTTGACATCCATCAGCCATATTTCATAATCATGATATGCAATGATAACAGGTAAAATCTGAACAGATTTAAGCATTGCAATTGGTGAAAATGTTTCATCAAAGTCTACCCCATGAATTTGTTTATATCCATTAGCAACTAGTTTTACCTTATAGGTATGTACCTTACCATCCATGTCATACTTCTTTTTGAAGACCCACTTGCATCGTATAGGATTAACTCCTACATAAGGCTCTACAAAGGTCCAAACTTGGTTTGTGTACATGTAATCCATTTCATATTTCATGGCTTCTAGCTACTTCTCAGACTCAGGACCAGTAATGGCCTCTTGGTAGGTCATAGGCTCATCTTGATCCATGAGTAATACTTCACCTTGATCGGTTAGGAGATAACCATATCTCTCAGGTTTGTGATGTAACACCCTAAACCCTTAAACTTAAATAAATCATTAAATGACAACTTCATCAAAATCATTTGAACTATGCAGCGGAAAAACATCATTCAACACAACTTCATAAATAAGTTATAAACTTCAAAATAACAAAAGCAACAACAACTTCGAAAGCATAATAAATCTCTTGCCTGATGTTACACAATCAGAGTAGTGAACCACTAATGTTATTAACGATTAAGAGTAAAAGCGAAGGGTAGTTCCAACAAGACACCTTCCAACACACAACAACAAGGATCACTCCTGAGTATCTGCAAGATGACCATGGTTGACAACATGAATCAAAAGGGGTGAGAAAAAATAAATCAATATAAATAGTGTAAGGGCTGCTAAGGTAGAGAACATACAACAAGCACACATCCATTACACAATCAAGAACTTCATAGTCTCACACCTATTCTTAACAACATGTAAATAATAACAACCAATCAACAACATCATGAACAATCAACTACATATGCGCTCATGTATGCAAATGTACTCCACAACTAACTCATTATGCATGTGGTACCATTCATGAACAGTTAGGTTCATCTCCCTCCTGATCCCTACCATAGTACTATAGCACACAATTTTGTTACCATCACCATAGGTAACGCTTCACTAGCTCCCATATGAAACCGACTACTCGCTCCCGATCCTCACCATAGGAGCAGAGCACACCAAAATTCATTACCATATGTCATACCCTAATTTTTACCCCTAAGATCCCACCTCATTTACATCTTTACAATGCATCAATATCACAAACTTGATTGTCCCCTAACCCTCTCACCTTTAGGTTTGACTTTGCGGAGATCACCAAGCACCTCTTAGATATTTTCTATCTTTTTTGTAATTATATGCTTTATATCTCACTAACCACTAATCAAAATACAAAAATATATGCCTTGTCCCTTTTGTTTCTTTTGCTGGGTAGGGTTAGGAATCAAGAGCATCAAGTGATTGCATCCTCAGCTAGGGTTTGAGTTCCTCAAGTCAAGGTGTGGTCAACCAATGATTTTCAAAGGCTATTCATCAAATCATAACCTCTAATATCAAAGTATAAAGTCTCAAGCATCACTCAACATCATTTTATCAAAGATATCTCAAGATTGGATGACTTGTTTCTCAAGAATTTTCAAAGGTTCATGTCTTTATTTCCATGTCTTCATCAACAAGTCTCTTCAAGACATTGTAAGTATAATCAAAGGAAAATCAAGAGTACATCATTTTGAGTTCATATGATCATCAATGTGCCTTGAAATGCGAGAAAATATCCAAGGTTGCAAGTTTGTGCAAGGAGGTTTGACCAAAAAGTCAACATTTCAAGCCCAAGTTCAAGACTTCACAACTTCTTCATGCTTCAACATTTTTGAGTGCTTCTTTGGGAAAATGTCTCTTCTTGACATTCCATCCAACTTCTCTTCACAAGTCAAGAGTCAATTATGCTTGGAAGATCATCAAAAGTTTGAAGACATTATATGTTATTTTGTGGACTTAGAAATTTTTGGCCTAAAGTTCAAGTATGGCATGCCTATGTTCCAAAGATCATAACGTCTTCAATTTTCAACTTTTATGGGAGCTTCTTTTTGCCAAATATCCTTTTTGATGTCCTATACAACTTTATTTTAGAGGTTAAACATCAACTAATGCTCTAAGGAGCTCAAATCTTGAAGGTCGTTTGTGCACAAAACTAGGTCATGACCTGTTTGACCTAATGCCAGACCTAATTTTCAGTGGTTTTCCTTCAACTTTCCAAGCTTGCCATTTTCTAATCAAGTATCCAATTGAAGTGGTTCTTTTTGAATTAAGTTATACTCCATGGAAGGAACATTTGGCTCAAGAAAAATCACAAAATTCATGAGAGAATTCCATTTGGCCTGAATTAGAGGTAAGTGATCTCAACTCGGTTTTGACCATGACCAACAATTTTAGAAATGACTTAAAACTCAACTTAGGAACTACAACACATGTGCAAACTCGTTTGTGATTATAAAATACATCTCACCAAGTGCAAAATGACTCATTTCAAGTCCTGAATCACGCTTTCCACCTTGCTTCATACAGTTGAAAAAAAAGAGAAAATTCTAGAATGGATTCACACGTTCTGGATATGATCTCACACACTTGAGTTCATCATTTCATTCCTTATAAATAGAGGAAGCTTTTACCTCATTTCTCAAGCTTTGAAATCTAAGAAATCCCTAATACTCTAAAGCTCGAAATCACTTCAAAACCAGAAAGTTGAAACCTCATTTTCTCTTGGTTTCAACTCCAACTATTCACCCAGAATCCATCATTGGTCTCTTATGAAGCCAACAAAATCATTACCACAGCTTGTCGTGACCTCTAAGCATCAAACCGATTCCACCATTTTCAGACCTTGAAGCTCATTTAGGAAAGGTAGATAGGAGTTTCATTTTCATCCAAACAAGTTACCATTCTCTTCGCCTTGTTCCACTGATCATTTCCCCTAACCTAATTGGAATTTATTCTTCATCTTTGGAATTTAATTTTTGTTTGAAGTAGTTAGGGTTCTTGCGTATTTTTGTAAATTCACTTTGCTCAGATCAAATAAATTGATCTTGAGCAAGGAGACATGAACGATGAATTAAGACAAAGCTTGCACCATGAGTGTTTGATCTTAAAATTACAGTTCATGATCTTGCCATAGCTAGGGTTCAGAGGTTAAAGATGATGACATTCCCGCCTTCTGGAGAAAAATTCAAATCCTGACCAATAGTGTGTTGACACACATTTTTTAAAATTTGTTTTAGCCTTTGTAATCTAGTGCAATAATCTAACTGAGAGGGCGTGTTTTACTTTAGATCTGAACCATTTGATGCGTGTAATTTTGATTTGATGGCCAAGCGTGTGTTTGCTAGCTAACCGTTGATCAAATCCTATGGTTCAGATATTTTGCTTATTTTACATTTCATTTAAAATTGTTTTTAAATTCCATTTTATTTTGAAAATTCATTAAAAATAGCTTTCTTCATTTTTTTCATTCCAATTTTTTTCATTATTTTCTAAAAAAAAAATTCTGCTTTATGAGCATTTTCCATATTTTTATTCCTTGATCTAATATTTTTCATTATTTTCTTCATTTTAAATGCATTTTAATTTTTTTTTTAATATTTTTATGCATTTTTAAATTCTTCAAAAATGTTCTTGTAATCCTTGACTTGTTTCTGATTTATCATAATTTTCTTGAGCATTGGTTTGTTGTTTAGAAGCCTCGTTCTCAATTTTTATTTTATTTTCATTTAAAAATCATTTAAAAAATATTTTCATGCATTTTTAATTGCTTTTGTTGAATTTTGGTTTGCTTGCTGGTTGTTGCCTTGGATCATAACTTGTTGATCAAGCTTCTCTTCAATTTCAATGGACTTTGGGTGTTGATGAGGTTGGATGAACTTTCATCCATTCAAATCTATTATTAAATTGATGATAGGTTTAGTGCCTTAATCCACCAAGAAAGGTGATTGAAATTGATGATGAATTGATCTCGAGTCTTGATTCAATTTGGTCCTCTCTTCAACTTTCCTTCTCATTCTTTTTCCTTTTTTTTCTCCTGATCAATTGGATGATTAATTGTCCATCTTGTTCATGATGTTTGGATTGATGCTTAATGAACTTTCATCATTTAAAATCTACCATTTGATTGATCATTGATCATTGGAGGTACTTTGAATTGATGCATAAGTTTGTCCTTAGTTGTCATGAAGGATTGATTGATGTAATGGACCAATCTCTTTGCCTTAGTGTTTTATCCCTCCTTGGTTTTTACTTGTGTTACCTGTTTTAGGAGTATGATTTTTATCATATCTCTAACATGTATGGTACATAAATTGTTATTGACCAGCCTCCCATAGTATGATCCTCCTTATAGATTGTGCTACGATTGCTTAACATAGCGCTAAATGTGTCCTGAATTGGATCATTAATTCTAACATCAATACTAACCATATTTTTGTTGTAACTTTTAATTTATGTCATTTACTTTTATGCACCTTTACTTTTATGTCATTTACTTTTTTGCTATTTATATTATGTTTTTGCTTCTTGAAATTCTGGCATAGCAGATAGCAGATGTCCTAACACATGTCACGACATTGTTCTCTGCATAACATTAAAACAAGGGCAGAACAAACAAACTGATATTCTGAATATCAGCATCAGATTCACAACAAATGTTTCAACATCTGTTACGACATGTTAATTAATACTGAACTATAAAATTGCAGAATGATAAACAACATAGAATATGATGACCCAGATCAATGCAAATCGCCTACATCTGGGGGCTACCAAGCCAGGAAGAAGAATCCACTTTGAGTAGTATAGTTTTATGTAAACAACCTCTGGTTTACCTATCACTACCCAATGAAAACTTTATCATTAAAAGTCACATCTAATTGATAAGAGAAACCCATATCACTCCCTATATCACAACCTGTGATATCTAACAGTTACAATCGACAGCAACTGCATCATCCTACTTGAAAGAATCCTCTTTCAATGCAAAGTTCAGCCAAGCATTCTGTGACTAACAATCCTACTCGGATTTGCTTCAAAGCTTCATCCAAGAACAATATACAATTCATTACCTAAAGGTTTTTGAATCTGTATAAACATCTATGTATACCACAATGTATCCAACCGATACAAAGGGAGACTTACAACATAAGAAAGCCTATGACTCTCAAAACCTTAAACTCTATTTTCTACTTTACAAGTATTACAATAAGGATTAGTTAAATCCATTTCTATCCTAGGTCTTGGTCTTCTTTTATAGTCATCTGTCTTGGGCTTCGAATCTTCTGTTTATTTCTTCCTTAATCCATGTTCTGATTGCTCCTTAAATCTTGGACCAGAATTAGCAACAGTCTGTTATATCAGGTCAAGATGTCGAGACACAAGCTAGGACATCTTGTCTGATATGTCTTCTTCCATCAGACTTCTTCATGTTGGAACATCTTGCACAACATCCTGTTTTACCAAAATTTTCTCAAATCTGCAGAGCCTTCAATCTCCCCTTTTTCACAAATTTTGGCTAAAACCCTTAGGTAGAAAAATAAAGTCCGAATGTTATTCAATTTATCCAGAGAGTGGCGGTTATGATTGGTACACTTCTGAGACTCCTTCTTACCCCTGAAATTCCTAGCTGTCTGTTCGTGTATATGAGGAAGAGAATGTAACACACACCCCCTCAAACCTATATTTGCCACGGAGGGATAAACCTTCCTCTTAAGGGGTATAAGAGAACCCATAATGATGTCCAGAAAAAGAATAAGAAGAAACAAATGTATCATACGTAACACAGAGTACATAGAGAATGTAACTCAGGTCACAGGACACGACTTGCTTCCTAACTCAGATCACAAGGCACGAAGGAATAAGAACCTGAGATTCAGACAAGATGTCAGAACATCTTGCCTAACATCCTTGCAAAACAACTGCAAGAATGTAACTCCACACACAGTCGGGATGAATCCACACCTATTCTCCCCCTTTTTAGCCCAAACTTGGCAAAAGTAGCCAATGCAGTTCCATACCCACATGGTACTTACCCAAACCCGGGCAAAAGACATGACGATGCAACCCAGAACAAGAACCTCAACCTGGGACTCCAGAAACAAACACGTCCTTTAAATACCCAAACAATTTCTCTAGAAATCTACGGTCCATAGAAGTTACCGCTGAACAATTCAATGGAGAAATAAATTTAGGTAGGTAAATTCAACATAAATGATTGTGCACCGCCTAGCTAGGATTTGACTGTTTCAACTTTAGGATAAACCGTCCAAAGAATGCACTAGTATCAAGACACATGTTTAACACGCCTTCTCTAAGACACACAATCCACCGTCCAAGACAATTAACTAGGAAACAGCCATATGTTCCAAGCAATGTTCTGACACCTTGTCAGACTTTATTTAGTCCCTCTTATAGACTTTGAAGCATAGTCACAATGCCTTTCAATGAGACCCAAGACTAATCCTTTCAACCAGAAGAAAGATAATAACTGACCAAGATGTTAAGACATTCCTTCAAACATCTTCCAGTTAGCAACAAAGACTCCCAAGAAGCTTTATCTACTTATGCAGAGAAAAATAAATTCTCCCAGAAACAAGCAATGACTCTCAGGACACTCCCATGAAGCTTGTATACTCTGATTCAATCCATTGACATCCCAATGACACAACCAAAATCAACCAGTCAAGTCCACCCAGAACTAAACACAATGTCATGACATCTCGTCAGACATTATACCCTCACCAGAGTTATTCTATCATAAACTATTTGAAACCACAAACAATCTTGATAAACAATTGCACTACTACAGCAATAGATCCTAGATAGAAGTTCAACTCCCCCTATCGTAGATAATCAGTACTCCTTTGCAAGAAGAACACTTTAAAATGAATGGAAAACATAAGTCTCATCTTGATGTCTTCAAGAGCGCACTCCTTGTTCAACACACATGCTGAACACATTCAATTACTACTTGATTCACAAGCCATTTATGTACCACAAAAGGACACCCAACAGACATAAGTTATCCCCCTATCTTTCGTAAATGATGCTCCTTTCAATAAGAAACAACCAGAATCACCACATGATATCCCATGACAAACTTCATGATCATATAGTGAAAGAGTACCAGGACCACATCCTTGTACCATAACCAACAAACTCTTGGATTGAGACCAAAATCACTATTGATCCCTCTCATCCATCAACCATCCATATCCTGTACAAATCCACCTTGAATTTTACAACCATAGATATCCTTGTTTCTTAAGAATAAATCCAATTGAATCTGGAATGTTTCACATTTGTCAAAGAGACATACAGAATCTCCTAGTTTGCCAGCTAGTCCAGATGTCATTCACATTTGAAAGACATTAAATACTTGCTCCAGAAATCCTCAGCTTACTTGCTTCACAAGCACCAAACTGATCCACTTCTTTCTAGAGATACTTGCAGCAGAAGAAACCACCTCTCTACAAGCATTTTAACCTCAACAAGAGTCAGACTACCAGATAAACACCCCATGATCCTAGATAGTCTTCACTTCATCATTCTCCCGTATGATAAGTTGGAACATTTTTTATTCAACTGGCGAATATCAGCTTCCACAATTTGAACTCTAAGTTCAGAAAACATGATGATGTTCTAACATCAGTTAGGACATCCTGATCATATCACAGACACCATACTCTAGATGAGATTCCTGCCACGAAACTTCCTAGACAGAATATGTGCCTCTGTAGATCCAACCAGAAGAAGGTTCCCAACACTTCATGTCAACACACAAACGTTTGGTTCCCTGAGCATATGCTACTCCTCTCTCTTGTCCTAAAGATTCACTCCTTGAATCAACAAGATTCTGCACAATCTCTGCTGATGGAATGTTTCAATATCTGGTTGAACATCAGATCCTTGTAGAACCCCAAACAGATCCAAGGACTAGATACTTGAACATTGATGATGTAGCAACTAATGAGACACCTAAGCTTCACCTTCCTTGATCATCAATTAAGATAATTCATTAAATACTTGTGAATATCTCAAATAGCAATGAACCTTAAATCCTTATAAGAAAATCTTCTTGGATCATCCACGTGATGTTAGTCTCCAAGCAGTTGTAACGAGATATGTTGCACCTCCTGAACTCCAGCAATCTTGAGCTTCAAGAACATGGATAATCAATTAAATACTTGTGCACTCCACAAATAGCTATTGATCTTGAATCCTTATTCAGTACCCCATACATCTATGAGATATCAACACTTTAGGAATACCAATTAAGTATTCTTTAGTTTAGGTACCTTATGTACCAAGCAGAATGTTGAGACATCAAGGCTGACACTCTTGACCTTGCTGATATAAACTTCTGCATCTTCCTTGAGAAGAACCACTTCAACTGATCCGAAGAAGCATTACCTTGCACGACATGGAAGGTGAAAATAAATCACCCCCAAATTCTTCAGATTGATGATCCTCAGGACCACCCTTGATCCAGAAGAGCAACCACAAGCCTCAAGAACAAAAATAGTCCTCATGACAAGAGATGCCTTTATGAGTGGACTTGAGAGAATTCTCAAGTGTCTTTGGCAACTTTATCATGACACGGGTATTTACTGGTTTCATAACCCAAGAAGTTGATAATCTAGACCTCTTCTCTTTAGACTTCAAAATACCTGAAGGGATAAATCTTCCAAGTACCAAGGCAAATAGCAACAAACAACTCTCTCCATTCCATTACTCCCTGCTGGAATGGCTAGAAATTCAATAGATGCTGACACCTTCATGAAAAGAGTCATTAATCTAGCATTACCAAAGTTCTTTCATCAGAAACATATGCAGAGGAACACCAACACATCTTCAACAAGCTCCAATTAAGATGTCAAGACATCTTAGGGGACACCTAGCAAAAAAGAACCTCTTCACCAGCAGCGGCTGGAGAAACTTCACAGAAGCAAAAGACAACCAAAAGAGGTTGTCATCCTTGATCCAATACCGATCATTCCAGACATCCAATGAATGGTATGATTGCACACACACCTTGTTTAAAGACCAGAAAGTATCTCCCAAGATCTCATCTAGAAATAGACAGGATGCCTGCTCTGATACCAATTGAAATTCTAGCATAGCAGATAGCAGATTTTCTAACACATGTCACAACATTGTTCTCTGCATAACATTAAAACAAGGGCAGAATAAAAAAACTGATATTCTGAATATCAGCAACAGATTCACAACAGATGTTTCAACATCTGTTACGACATGTTAATCAATACTAAACTGTAATTTATAGAATGATAAACAACACAGAATATGATGACCCAGTTCGGGGTAAATCACCTACATCTGGGGGCTACCAAGCCAGGAAGAAGAATCCACTATCAGTAGTATAGTTTTATATAAACAACCTCTATTTTACAGTAAACAACCTCTGGTTTACCTATCACTTCCCAATAAAATCTTTATCGTTAGAAGTCACATCTGATTGATAAGAGAAACACATCTCACTCCCTAAATCACAACCTGTGATATCTAATAGTTACAATCGACAACAACTGCATCATCCTACTTGAAAGAATCCTCTTTCAATGTAAAGTTCAGTCAAGCATTCCTTGACTAACAATCCTACTCGGATTTGCTTCAAAGCTTCATCCAAGAACAATATACAATTTATTACCTAAATTTAGGCTTCTGAATTTGTATAAACATATATGTCTACCACATTGTATCCAACCGATACAAAGGGAGACTTACAACACAAGAAAGCCTACGACTCTCAAAACCCTAAACCATATTTTATAATTTACACGTATTACAATAAGGATTAGTTAAGTCTCCTTCTATCCTAGGTCTTGGTCTTCTTTTATAGCCTTCTGTCTTGGGCTTCGAATCTTCTATTTATTTCTTCCTTAATCCATGTTCTCATTGTTCATTAAATCTTGGACCAGAATTGGCAACAGTCTATTATATCAGGTCAAGATGTCGAGACACAAGCTAGGACATCTTGTCTGACATGTCTTCTTCCATCAGACTTCTTCATGTTGGAACATCTTGCAGAACATCCTGTTTTACCAAAATTTGCTCAAATCTGCAGAGCCTTCACTTCTATCATTACATATCATATTGCTATTGTTTATACTTGCTTTTCCCTTTTGTCCATTTGGACTTTTTCTCTTTCTTTTAAGACATTAATAAAGGAAAAAACTCTAAAATACTTAATTGTTTCCTTGGACTATTGGTTATTATTCCAAGCTTGGAGGTTGGACTTATGGACTTAGATTTGGGTTCTTGATCCTTTGCTTTGGAGTTGTGATTTGAAACCTTGGAATTCATCTGGTACCTTTGACCTTGGGTTGACTTCCTTTGAAGATTGTGTTTATTCTTTGCTTAATGATTGCTTATTGCTTAAATCCAAAGGATGGGAAGGTTGGCTTGACTTATGTCAGAAGCTTGCTATTTTGGTTAGATATTTCATTTCCTTGCTCTTACTTTATTCATTAGGGTAGCCTCTTCATCTCCTCTCCTTCTTTAATTTTCAAAATTTTCTCCCTTTTTCAAAAACCTTCATGTTTTCAAACTTGAACCACTTTCACAATAAACCTTGACTTTGTCAAGTGATTTTAAAACTTTCTTTTTTAAATAAATGCTAAATTATCTTAAGCATATCAAGACCATTTCAAAAGACATAAAAAAACACACAAACTCAATAAAATCATTTTGTGCCCTTCATGCACTTTTTCTTTTAAAACCTTTTCTTAAGGATTAGACATGAGTCATTTTCATAGTTGAGATGTAATTCTCCTATCCCCATAATGATGTTTGATGTTGATTCTTTTCCACTTGAGAGAGTTAGTGGCATACTTGTTGATCTCTATCCAAGTTGGAGTTCTTCTAAATAGTGATACAAAGGTCCATTTTCATAGACTTGTGGGCGATTAGTTGAGTTTTCTCCTTAAAATGACAACACCAAAGTCACTGTATGTCGAGACTTGACCAACCACCACCACCAGTCCACCCAGATCAGCCACCACAGCAGCACGACGAAGTTCCACCCGATGATCAAGCATTTGATGAGCGTTTCGTCTGCATGTACACGTGGGATATGTCTATGCCTCATCAAAGGGCCTTTACATTTTTGCACTCATCCATGCGAGCCTTGCATTTGCAGGTTCGTGAGCCACAGGTTGAGCATCTGTTCCCGATGCAGGAGGACTTTGACGCTTATGTAGCTTGGCCTAGGGACATGCCTTTCCATTTCCAGAGGGGGGAGGTTCCGCCTCAGAGTGCTCAGGCACCCCAGCCAGAGGCTGCTAGGGATGATAAGGATGTAGAGGATGATGAGGCTGCGGATGACGATGATGATGATAGTGGGGAGACCACATGGGAGATTGGTTCAGAGGCCAGTTATGAGTAGTTGATCCTGGGTTTATCTTATCTTTTGTTTACTTTATATTATATTTATGTTTGAACTTTCTGGATTTTGTTGTTCTGTTTTTATTGTACTTCTGGATCATTTTGTACCATCCTTGGAAGGATGAGGAACATATGTTATGGCACCACCATTGTTTTGGGTGTCGCAAATTTTGGCATTATGATAATATGTTTTAGTATTTTGAGTAGTTTTTGCAATTGTTAGTTTTGGTAGAAAACTTTTGATTTTGTGTTGTTCCTAAGTTGAAAACTTGAGGGAACCTTGTGACTAATGCCAAGATTGATGAATCAATAGGAAATTGAGTGGTAATGATATGATCGAGTAAAGGTACCGTGCAAGGTACATTTTTATCGCTTTCTAAACTAAGCATGGAAATGAAACTTGTGATGAGTGTAAAACTTGTAGTAATTACTTCTTTGGGAATACTTGTTCAATTATGAATCATTTAGAACATTGCCTTTGTGAGGAAGCTTTCATTGTATAATATATGCGGGATACCGACATTCTTGTTTAACTCATTCTTATTATGTTGAAATCATGCATGTGTGTTAATTTATGGAAAAGGAAGAAAGGGATCAAGGTAATTTTTGTGTATTTTGAGAAAAACCACTTGAACAAATAAGAATGATCAATCTACCTTGTGAGTGAGCGAGTATTTGATAACCCCATCGAGCCTTTGTGTCAAGATCCATGTGAATAATTGAATTGTGTAAATATTGTGCATGGAAAATTAGTGAATTTTGAAATGGATCTTGAAATTTTGTTGTGAAACTTTTGAACCCCAAACTTAAGTATGGTTGCTTGTGTTGTTCCTTGCCTTAGATGTGTGAGAGCATTCTTAATTATCATGTTTTGATTATGTTCAAAGTTGGGGAGAAAAAGGTAGATTGAGGCATCATGAAAAATAAAGTGGTTTTGAATGATGAAATAGCTTGAAAGAAATAAGCAAATGAAAAAGAAAAGAAATTGGGCATGAATTGCCAAGAAAAAGCTCAAAGTTGTAATGATGCCTCATGTCGCACCTCGAAAAATCATCGAAGACACGACCCTCGCGCAAAAGGTGCAGAAGAAATTGCGGTTCGACAGAGTCGCCACCGAACTTTATTTATCCTAAAAGAGGGAAAGTAAAATACCAAGAAAACCTTTAAAGAGATAAGAACATGGTCGTAGTAACCACATTCTGGGTCCGGGAGTTGGTTACGTGAGAGGAAGGTACGCGCACCCCCTCATATCCGTTGTACTCAACAGGAACCTCTTAATTCGAATCGTGATGAACGTTAGCTAAGCTTGTTTGTTTTCTTCTCAATGATAAATGCAAAACGATAAGATAAAAGGAAACGATGCTAATGGGAAATGGGTGGTTTTAGGATAGGGTGCTCACCAAGGATTGGGGCCCTTGTGCCTATGTATGCTCATTTGGACGAGAATGAGTAATCAGAGCAATCGTAGTTCGACTACGGGAAAGGATATGGGGAAAACAGAAGATGGAGGGAAGGTAGGTAAATGGTGGAAAAAGAAAAAGTGTGCTCGCCAAGATCACCGCAATCTTGTGCCTACGTATCTTTACTCGGACGAGAATAAAGAATCAGAGCAGTCGTAGTTCGTGGAGACGACCACGAAAATAGAGGGAGGTTGTGATTGGAAGTTTGGTTTGGATGACGATTACTCAAAGATTAAGAAAGGCTCCTCGGGCCCAAGTAATCGGGAGAGTGAGTCAAAGGCTTGGCTCTCACTCTTTTTCATCTAAGGTTTGAGTTTGAAAAGGTTTGATGGTTTGAAAAGTGTTTTGGATTATTGGAAGAATGGTTTGAATGGTTGTCGAGTTGGAAGTGTTTTATGTAACACCCCAAATTTCGTAAGAATATTTATTTAATTTATTTAAATATAATATTCGTGAATTTCTGTGGATTTGGGTGATTCGTGTTGATGTCGGTATTTTTGTGGAATTTTAGTTATTTAATTGAATAATAGTATATAATATGAAATATATTAGTATTATTATTAATTTAAATAATATTAGAGGAATTAAGGGTAAGATGGACTTTTGAGGAGGATTAGTGAGGGTAGTATGGAGAAAGCCCATTTTAGAAGCCCAAGGGTTAGGTTTAACAAAAAGGAGAATTTGAGAATAGGTTTCCTTTTGTTAGACCGTGAAAAGAAGGAAAGAAGTGAGAGCTCTAAGGAAAAAGGAGAAGGCGAGGATTCGAGAAGGTTTCCAAAGACTCAATAGAGAAAGCTTCGAATCGACAATCTAAGGTATGGGAAGTATTGCCTTTCATTGTTTTCAATATAGGGATTCGATGTATTTAAAGTGGATTTTTAGGTTTATGAGGGTTTATGGGTTTTATGATAAACTGATGATTTGAAGATATTTTGTGAATCGATTATTAAGGGTTGAATTGAATTGGATTAAATAGACTTTGAGGGTGATTTTCCCTGTCGATGTTGTTTCGACCTTGTGGTGAAAGGGATTTATGGGGTTTATGGGAATCTTGAGAGATTGTGAAGGTTTAGGTGATTTGAGGTTTTGAATAATGTAATGAATCGACCTAATAGACGTAGGTTTTATGCCTTTGATTTCCACGATGCATTAGGAATGTTGTAGGGACGTTTTTGGGGTAATTGGGGTTGAAATCGTAAGGGGTTTTGGACCTGTTGTGCTACTGATGTGTAGCAGCGATTTCCTGAAATTGCAGGTTCGCAAAGCGAACCATTCCTTCGCAAGGCGAACACTCGCCCCAGACTCGCAAAGCGAGCAGCGCAGCGAATACGCGATAATTTGTGTGATGATACTGGGATGGATTTTGAAGGGTGATTTTTAGCTCGCACAGCAAATGTTCAAGCGAGTGGCTTCGCAAAGCGAATGGAGGTAGCGAGGAGGGACAGAGGGAAAGCCTCTCTGGTTTTTGTATGGGGATGGGGATTCGCTGTCAGCTTCGCAAAGCGAAGGTCCCAGTGAACGCCTGCTGTTCGCGAAATTTTGTTATGATTTTGTGCTGTCTTGCTGTTTTGATGCTGGGATTTTTCTGATGATTTACCTAGTGTATACTGATGATTATGAGATGATGTTTTGTGATGTTTGACGAATATATGATGATATGATTTAACATGAGATATTGATGGATGATGATGCACATAATGGTTTTTATTGATGATGATGATTATTGACGTTGTGTATCATGCATTCATAGCATTTCAGTGATGATATTATACTTCATTCTCATTATGCGGATATGAGGTAAATTTTGACGTGCTCCGGTTCTTGTGTGGAACCGATCCTAATGATGGGGATCTTTGGAGGGTGATGGCCTAGTGTCCATTATCTGTGACGATTGGTACCACATACATGAGTCTTGTTGTGCATTGCATTTATTTGGCATTGATGTATTTTATAATGTTGTGATTTTGATGTTTTCCTTGTGATGACCCTGAAGATGTTGTATATGATGATGACGTCATTTTATGCATATCTTGTTTTTATATTTATTATAATGATTTGTGATTACTCACCCTGCCTGTTTGAATGTTGCCTCCACGTGGGTAACGTGTAGGTGATCAGGCCTAGCTGTGGATGCCTTCGAGGACTTTTGGAGTTTATTTTGCTTTTGGTCGATGTAGAGGGTCTTGCTCTGATATTGTAACATCGGGTTGGGTCGTTGATTCGAACCATGTTGAGTTGTTATTTTTATTGTTATTTGATTATTATGGTTTTAATGAAAACCCTTTTGATTTTGAATTATTGTGGTTATGGTGGTTCCGCTGCTATTTGATGGCTTTTTTATTATTTTGAGGAAACCCCGTTGTTTACGGAGAAAATGTTTTATTTTGAGTTTATTGAGAAATGTGCACCCTTATAAGGTGATTTTTACTCTGATAATTTGTGTATTTTTCCATGTATATTTGTGGGGTAGAAAAGGGTGTTACATTAGCAGTATCAGAGTAGGTCGGTCTGTCCGACCAGGTTTTTACTTAATGTCAGTCGACGAGTCTGTGTACACTGTGATGTTTTAGTTCTTCTAAACTTGTTGGTGGTGTGCAGGATGGCTGGAAGAAATGATTGTGCAATCGCTGATGCATTGGAATTAGTTGCTAATGTGGTGGCACAGCTCAATCCGAATGGTGGAGTCCAAGATGAGTTTCGTGCTTTGGGGAAGTTTCAGAGGAACAATCCACCGACTTTTGTGGGTACTCACGATCCAGCAAGTGCACACAAGTGGTTGAAGGCGATCGAGAAGATCTTCTGAGTGATGGGGTGTACTGATGAGCAACAGGTTCAGTTTGGAACACATATGCTGGAAGAAGAGGCTGAGGATTGGTGGGATAATACCCGTCAGAGACTCACAGATGTTGGTACTGTGATAACCTGGGCTGTATTCAAGCAGGAGTTTTTGGGCAAGTATTTTCCAGAGGATGCTCGTGGCAAGAGAGAAGTGGAATTCCTTGAGTTGAAGCAAGGTGACATGACTGTGGCAGAGTATGCCGCGAAGTTTGAGGCTTTGGTGAAGTTCTGTCCGCACTACAATCGTGTTGATGCTGAAATGTCCAAGTGTCTCAAGTTCGAGAATGGGCTGAGACCAAAAATTAAGCAGGGTATTGGGTATCAACAGATCCGCGGGTATGCTGAATTGGTGGACAAGAGCAAAATCTACGACGAGAATACCCGAGCTCGATCTGCTCACTACAAGCAGTTGAGTGAGAAGAAAGGGCAATATAGGGGTAAGCCTTATACAACTTCAGCTGACAAAGGGAAGTAGAAGGCTTCATAGGGCAAAAAGACAAGTGGGGGAGCAGCTCCCGCTTCTGGGAAGTGTTATAAGTGTGGTGAGCAAGGCCACCGTGCTGATGTGTGTACTAATAATGTGGTGAGGTGCTACAGATGTGGTAAGAAGGGACATAGAGCTACTGACTGCAAGGACGATGGTCCAACTTGTTTCAATTGTGGTGAGAAAGGTCATATCAGTACTCAATGTCAAAAGCCGGAGAAGACTGCTACTGCCGCTCAGACCAGTGGTCGTGTGTATGCTTCGAGGTACTTGTTTTATTAATAATATCGAGTTGGTTGCTATTATTGATATTGGTGCTACTCATTCTTTTATCTCGCTTGAATGTGCTAATAGATTGGGTTTGAAATTGGCTGATATGAATGTGAATATGGTAATAGAAACTCCAGCTAATGGTTTTGTTACTAATACCCTTGTGTGTTTGAGATGTCCAGTGACGATTTTTGGGAAGAGTTTTGTGAAGGATTTGGTATGCCTACCCTTGCACCAAATTGACGTGATCTTTGGAATGAACTGGTTGGAGTTCAACCGTGTTCATATCAATTATTATAACAAGACTGCAGAGTTTCCTGAGATTGATGATAATGGGGAGTTGATGTTCTTGTCTGCTAAGCAAGTAGACAAACTTATGAAAGACGAAGCCCTGGTGTTTGCAATGTTTGCATCATTACAAATTGATCGTGAAGCTGCGAGTGTGGAGTTTCCTGTTGTCTTTGAATTTCCAGATGTATTTCCATATGAAATCAGTGATTTGCCTCCAGAACGTGAAGTGGAGTTTGCAGTGGACTTAATACCAGGTACGAGTCCAATGTCAATGGCTCCTTACCGGATGTCCGCTTCTGAGTTAAATGAATTGAAGAAACAACTGGAAGAATTTCTTGAGAAGAGGTTTGTCCGACCAAGTGTTTCTCCATGGGGTGCTCCTGTACTATTAGTGAAGAAGAAAGATGGTAGCATGAGGTTGTGTGTTGATTATCGGCAGTTAAATAAGGTGACTATTAAGAATAATTATCCGCTTCCGAGAATTGATAATTTGATGGATCAACTAGTAGGTGCTGGTGTGTTTAGCAAGATTGATTTGAGGTCGGGTTATCACCAGATTCGGGTTAAGCCTGACGATATTCCGAAGACAGCTTTTCGGATGAGGTATGGTCACTATGAATATACTGCGATGCCATTTGGAGTGTCCAATGCACCTGGTGTGTTCATGGAGTACATGAATCGGATGTTTTATGAGTATTTGGATAAGTTTGTGGTGGTGTTTATCGATGATATCTTGATATATTCTAGATCTGAAGAAGAACATGTCGAGCATCTGAGAACTGTGTTGCAAGCATTGAAAGAGAAGAAGTTGTATGCAAAGTTGTCCAAGTGTGAGTTTTGGTTGAAGGAAGTAAGCTTTCTTAGCCATGTGATTTCAAGTGGCGGGATTGATGTTGATCCCTCTAAAATTGATGTTGTGTTACAGTGGGAGACTCTGAAGTCTGCTACCGAGATACGAAGTTTTCTGGGATTGGAAGGTTATTACCGCAAGTTTAATGAAGGCTTTTCTAAGCTGGCATTACCTTTGACTCAGTTGACTCAAAAGGGTCAAGCTTTTGTGTGGCATGTAGCTTGTGAAGATAGTTTTGTGGAATTGAAGAAGAGCTTGACGACTGCTCCAGTGTTGATTTTGCCTAATCCGATCGAATCTTTTGTTGTGTATTGTGATGCGTCAAAGATGGGTCTTGGAGGAGTATTGATGCAGAATGTGTGAGGGCTAAGGTCTTTCATCTATTTCGGTTTTAATGATGTCAACAAATAAGATAGTCATTAGATTGTAATTTGAGCGGTATCACTTCTAGGTCGGGCAAATTGCATCTAACCATCAATGTTCATGTGTCTAAACATATAAGAAGAAGTCTACCCAATTTCTACATGTGCATGATCATAATATTGATGTTTGGTATACTTGTTTCGAGTCTTGGTCAGCAAAAACATACAGAAAAATGAGTTTTTGAAAATTTGCATGTCTTGAGTCGACCCAAGGTGACCATGAGTCGACTCATGCTGGTTTGAACAAATTTTGTGAAAAGCTCGGGAAAGCGTACGCTGACCCCCCTGGTGCATGGGTCGACGCATGCTTCTGGAAATTTGAATTTCTGCAAAATCTGCAGGCTTGCGCCGACGCAAGGTATTGATGGGTCGACGCATGGTGTCAAAATTTGCATAGACAATCCTACGGGATAGCTCACGCCGACCCTCATTAAAGGGGCGGTCAACCCAACTCTGTCTGAACTGATTTTTCTGCATTTATTTTTTCTGTTATTTCTGTTACTTCATATTGTGGGTCATTTTATTCATTATAAATAGTTGGGTCAGCTCACATTTCATAATAACAAGAAACCTGAAAATTTATACCAATCTTTCTCTTCATCTTCATCTTCAACCTTGAGTAAACAAACAATTACACATAATCATTTTTATTTGTGTCGCCCATTGTTTTGAAGTGATAACATTTAGAATTAGGAAGTGTGTGATCTTCATTTATGGGTTGAGAATTGGTCGGTGTTTCTTGAATAAAACCTTAGGTTTTATCCTCCAAGAATCAAGGTGATTTTGGGGGTTTTTGGCACAAACCATTTCGTTCTACAGTTATTCAGTCGTGCGAAGGTAGCCGAAGAACAGGGTATTCATTCGGTTTAGTAGCTACAGTTGGAGGATCGTAGAAGAAAGGTTTAGGGATCGAATTGTGGAGAATCGAAGTCGACCGAGTGAAGGTGACTGAAGAACGGTGGTTTCTTGCAGTCTAGTAGCGTGGGACGGTGACTTGTTCAACCGAATTCGAGGCACTTGATTCGTCTTGAATCAAGGGGGGGGGGGGGGGGGGGAAGACTCTGCATCAACAATCAAAGACGTTTGAGAGTTTGGATGTTCATAGTTCTTCTCTTGTATAAACAATTTGCAAACAGCAACATATATATATATCTCTCAATTCCAATTGTGGAATTGGGGGCAGAGGTACCCAAAGCGAGGACGATTGGGGAACTGCCTAATCAAATCGTGTTTGTTCTCTCTTTCCCTTAACTCTTTACGTTTGATATTATTCGAATTTGAGAAGTTTAAATTGATCAAAATTTCTGAGATAGTATAATCTTGAGCTGATAAATTGTTTTGTAAATTTGATATAATCCCTTCGATTGTATTTAGGATCAGCTTTACATCACATTATTTGGAAATCTGTACTTTGTGTGTTTACGTACACAAAGTGTTTGATAATTTGTTTCAAAGCAAAATCAAACGCATTTGCATTTAATTGTTTGTCAACCTATCTCGTTGGATTGGATTAATATCAAGCAAATAAAACATTGTTGATTGCGTTTAATTTTGTTGATTAATCTGAATTTTTTCTCATCCGTATTTTATTCCTAGTATTGTCGTGCATATCCGATCCTTTTAGTAGAGGTTCGTTGTAGACGTGATTCAGTGGTTGCTTCCGTTAAAACTTTTAAAACCAATTTTTTGGAAAGCCATTTGCGTGTAAAACTCGAGGGATATATTCAACCCCCTCCCCTCCTTCTAGATCCTAGACATCGTCTAACAAGTGGTATCACGAGCTCCGGTTTATCTGGTGCTTCGGTAAAACTTCTTGGAATATGGCGAACGAACCTAAAGGGGCTTATAATAGAGCTCCAGTTTTTACAGGCGAGAATTACAGCTACTGGAAGGATTGTATGCGCGTCCATATAAATTCCATAGATCAGAAGGTTTGGAACGTTATGTTAAACAGTCCCATGGAAATTACAATGACCAATGCTGAAGACGTTGTCGTTCCCAAACCCGAAGCTCAATGGAATGAGGAGGACAAGAAAAAGTACAGCTATGACTGGAAGGCTCGAAATATTTTGATCTCCTCTTTGGGAGTTAACAAATATTATCAAGTCTCTCATTGTGAAATGGCCAAAGCCATATGGGATGCCTTACAAGTAGCCCACGAAGGCACTAATGATGTCAAAATGGCCCGTATCAACACACTAACGCAAGAGTTCGATCTTTTTTACATGAAGCAAGGGGAAACCATAGCGGATATGCAAAAACGATTTACTCACATTATCAACAAATTGCATGTACTTGGTAAACCAATTCCCAACGAGGTTGCTACTAATAAAATCTTGAGGTGTCTTAACAGGGAATGGCAACCGAAGGTCACCGCGATCAAGGAGGCCAATAATCTAGCTACTCTAGACCTCACGACATTATTTGGCAAACTCGATGAGCATGACCAAGTGCTCATTAGCTTGGAAAAACATGAGAAAAGTATAAAGAATGAGAAAACAAAAGATACGGAAAAGAAGTCGATCGCTCTTAAGGCTTCTTGTTCAAAGTCCACATCTCAAGAGCAAAGTGACAGTGAAACCAATAATGATGAAGATGATGACTCGAGTGATGACATGATGTTGTTTGTGAAAAGATACAATAGGTACATTCGAAAGAATGAAATTCAGCACTCGGATAAAACTCTCATCAAATTTAGAAGGCTATCAAAAATTAAAGGCAATAAGAGTGGCAAGTCAAGAGGGTCTTATTTCAACTGTGGAAAGTCCAGGCATTACAAGCCGAATTGTCCATCACTCAAGAAAGACAAGGATAAAGATAAGAGTCGTCAACACAAAAAGTCAAATAAATCTAGACGAGCATACATCGCTTGGGATAGCGATAGCGAGTCGGAAAAAGATGACAGCTCAAGTGACGAAAGTGAATCCGTCAATATTTATCTTACGGCACATCCAAACAAGAAGAAAGAGGTAAAACACTCTAAATACGATCACTATAATAATATGTCTCATTTAGAATTACAAAAAGCTTTTGATATGTTACACCATGAGGCTAAGGAAGCTTTTCAACGCTTAGCCTCGAACAAAAAGATTTTTTCATATTTGGAGAAAAAGGTTTCCGATTCCGAAAAGGAATTGGAAGCTCTTAAAAACTCCATGGTGGATGCATCAAAAGCTAAGATTGATGAGAATAAGTCTCCATGGTTCAATTTTGGGGGCTGTGATACTTGTCATATTTGGCAAAAAAAAGGTGAGAACCCTTAAGGCCAAATTAGACAAGGCTCTTAAGCCTAAAGTTACGTTTGCTATTGATCGATCACATTATCGAGAAAGTATGAATAATTCGTATCAAAAGTATACGTATGTGATTCGAGATAAAGATAGCAAAGGTAAATTCCAAATGAACTGTAATTGCCTATATTGTTGAAAACCTGGCCATACTATTGGTAAATGTCGTTTTAGAAGATTTCATGTTCCAAAAGGCATTTACCAATGGTTACCCAAAGGCAACCTTGGTTTCACTCACCACAAAGGACCCAATGAGAATTGGGTACCTACTTTCCCTTGATTGACTATGTAGGTACAACGTCTTGAGACCACCGAAAGAAGATGGGTTCTGGATAGTGGCTGCTCAAGACATATGACAGGAGACATATCTATTTTCAGCGACTGTGTGGCGAAGAAAAAGGGGTTTGTTACCTACAGAAACAAAAACAAGGGACAAATGTCGGAAAAGAGGTTATGTATTGTTGAAGAGTCGGTACACGTTACTTTTGATAAGTCTTATCCGAAAAATGTCGGAGAAGGTAGTTATTTTCATGGTGCAGGTGTATCTTTAGAAGACATACTCAAGGACACTGATAAAGGAACTGATCAGCCCTAAGCAGTGCGTATTGAGGAGGCAAAGGATCACCAACCTATGAAGAGTGAGGAGGATCATCCAGCTAATGAAGATGACCTTCCTCCAGCATGGAAGTCTTCCAAAGACCATCCAATCGACAATATCATCGGTGACATCTCTAAGGGAGTAACCACCCGCTCTAAACTTAGTAACTTTTGTTATTACTCCACTTTTGTGTCACAAGTTGAACCTAAAAATGCAGAGGAGGCGTTACTCGATGAGCATTGGTTTTTATCAATGCAAGATGAACTAAATCAATTCAGGAGAAATGAGGTTTGGGACCTTGTCCCCCCTCCGCGAGATCATTGAGTAATCGGCACCCGATGGGTGTTTAGGAATAAACTTGATGAAAATGGGGTTATAACACGTAACAAAGCGGGCTTGTAGCGCAAGGCTATAACCAAGAGGAAGGAATCGACTATGAGGAAACTTATGCGTCGGTTGCCCGACTCGAGGCTATACGCCTTTTACTTGCTTATGCTTGCACTAAGAACTTCAAATTATTCCAAATGGATGTTAAAAGTGCTTTCGTTAATGGATATATAAATGAAGAGGTTTATGTTGCCCAACCTCCGGGTTCTGAATCCCATGAATATCCTGATCATGTCTACAAACTTAAACGTGCTTTGTACGGACTTAAACAAGCCCTAGGGCTTGGTATAAATGTCTAAGCAAATTTTTACTTGATCAAGGGTATTCAAGAGGGAAGGTTGACACAACCCTCTTTAATAAACGTCAAGGAAAACATTTAATCTTGGTACAAATTTATGTTGACGATATTATCTTTGGGTCTACTAACATGACCTTGGTCAAGGAGTTTTCTAGTTTGATGCAGGGGGAGTTTGAAATGAGCATCATGGGGGAGCTCAACTTTTTCCTCGGATTTCAAATCAAACAACTCGAAGAGGGCACGTTTGTGAGTCAAACAAAATATTGTCTTGAGCTTCTGAAACGCTTCGACATGCTAAACTACAAGACAATAGATACTCCTATGCCTACTTGTGACAATCTTGATCCTGACAAAAATGGTAAGGATGGAGAGGTAAAGAAGTATCGAGGTACGATTGGATATCTTTTTTATCTTACCGCATCACGACTCGGCATTATGTTCAGTGTATGCATGTGTGCGAGGTATCAAGCACGTCCCAAGGAATCCCACTTAAAAGCAGTTAAGTGCATACTTCGATACCTTTCCGGTACTCCAAAGTATGGGTTGTGGTATTCTAAAGGTAGTGTTTGTTCCTTAGTTGGCTATTCCGATTTTGACTTTGCCGAGTGCAAATCGGATAGGAAAATTACTAGTGGCACGTGTCACTTTTTCGCAAATTCCTTAGTGAGTTGGCATAGCAAGAAGCAGGTTTCTGTTGCCTTGTCAATAACCGAGGCGGAATACGTTGTCGTAGCCAGTTGTTGTGCTCAAGTCCTATGGCTTAAGCAACAATTGCTTGATTTCAATTTAAAACTTGAGCGTATTCCTATTTTGTGCGATAACACTAGTGCTATTAACCTAACTAAGAACCCCGTATTACATTCACGCACCAAGCATATCGAAATACGTCATTATTTCCTTAAGAATCATGTAGAGAAAGGTGATGTGGTCTTTGAGCATGTTGATACTAAAAATTAACTTGCTGACATTTTTACAAAACCACTAGCTACAAAGCCTTTCTTTCATATCCGTAGGGAACTTGGCGTTCTCGACATCTCGGATCGTGTTTGATATTCCTCTAATATATTTGCTCTTCACATATATATGTGCTTGTTTATGTTTTAGACTAACAATACAAAGAGTCATTGAGCTATATGTGAGGGCTCTCACCGTTCATCATGATCAAGGTAATATCGTTCCGCTTTGTAAATTCCTTTTAAGTATATGTACCATGTTGAGTGCTTTACAATTGATGTTTATTACATATTTTAGCATATATTATTCATTTGGATGTTTGATCTATGTGTTTGCATGTTTATTTATCTTATTTTGGAACATTTGTATGCAAAAATTTAAATTTTTCATGTTTCACTTGGATGAGTCGACCAAAGGATGCCATGGGTCGACTCATGAACTGAAATTTTTTCTTAAGAAAAACAACCGAGTTAGCGTGCGCCTACCTGCGGTAGGCGCATCTCAAATTTTTTAAAAAAAATTCAAAAACACGTCAGCTTGTGCCGACGCATCCAATGCTTGGGTCGACGCACACCTGACGAATTCTGAATCCCTTTTATTGGGAACGCGCGCGCCGACCTAGTGTTTCTAAAATTCACTACATACTTTCAATGCACTTAATATTTCTTCATTGCATGTCATAAATTGGATCTTTCTTGGTCTTCTCCTCTCTTTCTCTTCCAAATTTCCATTCAAAATCCATCAAAGCTCCATTAAAACCCTAAAACTCAAAACCCACAAAGTTTGAATTCACAAGGTTTATAAGAAAGGAGGTTCACAAGGTATTTGGAAGCAAGCACTCTATGAATTGTTCATCATTTGCTCACTGTTCACCGCGCACTGTTCATCATTTTCCTCAATTCTTCAACAATGGCCTCTCAACGTGTTACTGGTAAACGAACAACAAGAGCTTCAACATCCAGAGCTGGAACTTCTTCAACTCCGGTAAATTCTATGTCTCTACTCTCCAATGCTCTGTCTGAGTCTTTCAATAATGATTTCTGCAATCGTGCTGTTATTCGACTACATGCATACTACCCCTTGATGGCTCACGACTATCATCTCACCGAGGTAATTGACATGCTAAATGCTCAGAATTTTGATGAATTTCTTGAATGTGATGATAAGTTCAACTGTGATCTGGTCCGCTTATTCTATTGCGGGATTGAGGGAAAATTTGAAGGTACCAATTTTACGTATCCAAAACCTGTTTTCAAAACCAACCAAAGCTTTCACGACCATACAACCTATACAACCTGCACTACACTCTAGACCAAAGCCAAACCTTACACAAATTTGTGACCTGTTATTTGCTGCTCTTAATGCCACAGACCTGCAGAACCAAGACTCATCAATAGAAAACAAATTCTGTCACGAAAAGGACAGCACCAAACGGTCAAATTCAAATTAAAGAAAAATTTTGTTGAAGTTAAAAAGGAGGAGAACTGATTCAAACGGGGGAGAACGACAGACCTCTTCATCATTTTTCTTCTGCTAAAACTCTCCACACCTCTCATAAACACAAACCCAATCTTCAATATTGACATCAAAAACCACTTTTCCACCTATCATCTTCCCTCTCAACTCAACCATGCCACACTTTAACCACTACACTTGACCACTTTCCAAAACCACATCTGATATAACCATCTAACCTCCTTCTTCTTACTTAACCTTTCCTTCATCTCCATAAATAAATAAACAACAACACAAAACCCACTTCCATATACCTCCATTAAACCCACGCATCCACAAGAACATCACTACCACCTGTGCGAGGCCGCAAGAATAGAGGAATATAAGTAGAAGAAGAGCCGAGTGCGAGTACGAATCAGATAACATACCCGATGTTTCATCCGAGGTCTTTGTAGTCTTGTAAACACTGTAATCTCTGAC
Source organism: Lathyrus tuberosus (assembly GCA_022829125.1). Lineage (NCBI taxonomy): Eukaryota > Viridiplantae > Streptophyta > Magnoliopsida > Fabales > Fabaceae > Lathyrus > Lathyrus tuberosus. Next base: position 1,601,882 of record JALAZF010000769.1, read on the forward strand.
TCTGAACCTTGATTTCATGATTGCAGTAGTTTTGAATCCGACTCATATTTTATTCCCGACTTTATGGTTGTACGATACTTTGTTTCTTGAACATTTCCTATGTTGAACCGTGTTTAACCGCTTGGAGGAGGCGATAGTGAATGGAGTGATACCGCGATTGAAAGGAAGCTTGTCGGCGACGCTTTATTAAGTGGAGTGAATTTGCAACAGAGAGTATTCAGAGGTTCCTGATGGTGAGGTGACGTGTTGGCTTCAGTTTGCTCTGTCGTTTCTCGCGCGGCGAACTTCACATGGCGGCGAGGAAAGTTTGAACATATTGGCGATCAAAGAAGAAGAAAGTGAATCCCGTTTGCGAAAGAGAGCGTATTTGAATCCTCAATTTTCTTCTTTTTTTTCATTTGGCCGTGTTTTTGTTTTTTAGGTTTTGTTTCAAGTGCAGGGTTTGTGTATACCAAATGGGTCAACCGACCTATGCTGCACCAATAGATGGGTATGTGGGTCGAGTAGGTTTAGAGTGCTGGCCCATTCGTTTTACTTTTTGTACACTTAACAATTTGTTTCTTTCCTTTTGGGCTTTGGTTGTTCAAGTAAAATTAGTTAGTCAATTTTATTTATTTATTTATTTAGAATTAGGGTAAGTTTTAGAATTAGTTCATTTTTTTTATTAGATTTAATTAACCAGTCTTGATTAGAAACTAGTTTAATTATTTAGAAATTTGTTTAGTTAGTTAAATTAGGATTACTTTAGTTAGTTTTCCATTTAGAATTAGCTAATTAGGTCTAATTAGGTGTTATTTAATTTTGGATATCCCTGATTCTTAATATTCACTTTAATTTAACTCTCATTGCATTTGCTGTATATATTGCTGTTCATTCTACCCTTGACCCTGGAGGATTTCCTCCTTGTCTCTCTGTGCCTTACACATCATTCCAAAGGAAAGGACCATATGGTTGACCGTCATGTCATTTAGATAGCCCTGTCCACTCCCTTATCTCACGCTGCCGCGTGATCGAGACTTGCCTTCCCTTTTAACCTAGCCTTAGGTTTGGAGTCGCCACACTCCATGTAGGTGTCTTGCTGTCAGACCCTACTTTCCCGTGGATACTTCTTCCCCGTTTTACCTAGCCTTAGGTTTGGAGTCGCCGCAATCCATGTAGGTGTCTTGCTGTCAGACCCTACTTTCCCTTGGAACCTTGACCATAGTCAAGAGTTCTTCACCCCCGTTGAGGGGAACTACGGACGCTCTGATTTCTCAAGTTCATCTTGAGAATACGTACGCATAGGATAGTGAGATCCTAGCGAGCTACCTTTTTCTTTTTCTACCTTTTCTTTTTTCACACCTTTTCTATTTACACCCTTTTACCCCATAGTGAAGGGAACTACGAATGCTCTGATTCCATTCCCGTCAGGATACGTAGGCACGAGATGCGATGTCTTGGCGAGCATACTTAGTGTATATATCCCTAGGTCTTTACCTTAGCACTTTTCCCTTAGCAAGCAACATTAGCATAACACAAATACTTACAAGAGGTTCCTGTAGAGTACTACAGATACTTAGGATGCTAACACCTTCCCTAGGTATAACCAACCCCCGAACCTTAGATCTCTGAGCTGTGTTCCTACATAGCGCACTTAGGGTTTTTTCGATCTTTACCCTTTCCTTTGGATAAATCAAAGCTCGGTGGTGAATTTCAAAGTTTTGTGATGCAAGTTAATTAATAGCTTGTTATCTGATCGATATTTAGTGTGCCTAAATAAATCTAACTGCAAGTATACAGTTGTATCGCGTAGTTTTAAAAGATTATCGATCCCACGGAGACTAAAAATCGAACGTATCGTTATCTAATGTTACTATGTAAATCTAAGGCTAATCTGATATGGTTTTAGGTTCAAAAAGGGAAATTAAAGGGAAATTAAAATTTATGAATAAACTAGTTATGATTAGGATATCGGTATATAATTCCGTATACCATCGTGGATTTCATTAAACCTAAGCGTATAAAAATTTATCACAATATAATTTTGTAGAAAATACCAGTTTAAAAGCCCTCACCTCACACTCTCGTGGTTATTGCTTCGGACTATACCTTTAAGTCAATATGTCTGCTCTCGCTAGCACATATGAGTTTAAAAATAATTTTTGAAAACTAATAAGTCCTAATTAACTTTAAAGCTCTCTCGCTGTTTTTAAAACTAATGCTCGATTTCAGCTATCCGGGTAAAATCTCACACTCTCGTGGTCTTGACCTTAACCTTTGTTACCTTTTTACTCTCATAATAAAAGTTGGTTTTAAATTAAGAAATCGAAGCCAGAAAATAAGTTGATTTATGATTTTAGCTTAGGAATATTTAATCCATTCCGGTTACGCAATTACATACCGATAAAATCGGTTTAGCTCGACATACTAATTAAAATGAACATGAATGCGAATAAACAATTAAACCTAAACTCAGACATAATAAAAGAAAAAAAAAACAATTGCTATAAATTGAAATGATAAAAACCTGGTAAATGCGGTCTAAGCAATTCCTCCACAGATTGGTAGGCTTTTGCTTGAATAAATGGAAAGAATAAAATGATGAAGGCAGGAAACAAAAACTTAAACTAAGGTGCAATAGTTCCTCAATGTGAGAAACTATTACTTTGTTCGGTAATAGGGGACAAGGAAAATGGTAAAGGAAACAAAACAAAACAAGAATGAAATTCTAGAAATAATTCTGCAGCAATACGGCACTTCGGAAAGGAAAATTGACCACCCCCTTTGTTCTTGGAATCCTTCTCATATATATATCCTCAGCTATGGAAGTAGTTTGAGAAAATGTAGGGACACCACTTTGTCAGTTACTTGGTTTGGAACCTAGAAATCTTCGGAGAAAATGTAAACGTGCAATAACTGAAATTCTGAAGCTTCGTGACCACGTCTGTGCTTAACGTATTAATTCTGTTTTGATTCCATGACGGTCGTGAGGAAGATGTGACGGTTGTGATGCATTTTAAATCCATGACGATCGTGAGGGGGCTGTGATGGTCGTCACACCAGCAAAATATGATTTCTGCTATTTTCTGCTCTTTTCTTGCTTGTTCTGCTTCTTTTCTACACTTTGCATATTTTTAACTTGGAAATTGAAATACCTGCGAAAACACTTAAATATTATCGGAATAATCGGAGATTAGACGGAAGTGGAATAAGATTTTAACATAAATCAAAGTAAAAATACGATATGTTTTCGTGTTATCAAACTCTCCCACACTTGAATCTTTGCTTGTCCTCAAGCAATCAATAAGTTAAAATCGGACAAACTTCATCAAATGCACATACATGGTACACCAATGGATTTGAAAATGTTGGAGGAATTTACTTTAGTAAGTCAGGTACTTGCATAAAACACTAAAAATACATTAATGACACAAAGCAACAAGCTTTGTCATAGACCTCTCTTTTGTACAATCCAGTTCTAATCATTATATTATAGTTCAACCTGAAGCTTTCGTGTCTGTTTCACCCGGTTTCATTCTAACGCAATCACATTAAGCCCTTTGCCTTATTCACGCACGTAGTGGAGTAGTCGGTTAGTGACTTTGATCCCTTTTTCTTACGGGGCCTGATACACAAGTGTGGTAACCCTTTATGCATCTCATTCGTAGATTGCGGGGGATCGAACCGTAGTTTGCCCTACCGAGTCCAGAATCAGGTACCTCTGAACCAATCGACAACGGATTTCTTTCTTTTCTTGTAAGTTTTCACAACCGTAAGAATTGTTGCGTATTCTATATTTCTCGGCAGACAAATAAGAAAGAATCTTCTTTTCATGATTGGGCATCAAACACTTATATTCATCGGCTCCCCACGTGGTTTTGTGATTCAGACGGTGCTGACTGCTAATATAAACTATTAGGGGTTACTTTAGGACTGAACTCCAGGTATCGGTATAATAAGTATTGAAACTGATATCGCATACGCAAGAGGTCTAAGGTGTCAAGACGGTATTGATGTTGTTAGCACTTTCCCAACTTCCTAACATAACTTAAAGCTTGGTATGTCACGATGTGCATTAATCGTAAAAATTTTGTTATGGCAGAATAAAATGGGGAAATCGGATACTGAACGAAAATTCTCATATATTGACTTTGATAAGGGAAACAGGAAAATAGAAAAAGGGAAATAAAACAAAAATAGACTAACTCTCCCACACTATATCGGACATTGTCCTCAATGTTGCGATATAAGGGGGATCAACAAGACAAACTAGAAAGAAAACAAATAAAATAATCAAGGAGCCCCACGTCCTCTGCCTCTAGGGCGCCCTCGTCCATGTTGTGCCACATGATCTGGAATGCCCACGTGATGGATGTAATCATGTAAGTCCTGCACTCGCAATGTCAATGCACCCATCTCATCGATGACGCCGTCAAGCCTCTGACCTTGGTCGACTTTCCCTTGCTGGATTTGACGCATGAGAGTCATCATTTCATTGTGTTGCTCCTGTTGATGTGCTTCTCTCTGGGCAGCCAGCTGGTTTTGTTGCCATATAGCCCTCAAGATTTCTTCATTTGTGACGGGGTCTTGGTCGGGGCGGGCGGTGGTTGGTTTTCTGGGGCGTTATCCATTTCTTGCTCCATCTCATCAACAGGGGCCTGATTTTGGTCATCATGTGCAGCCGCATTTTGCTCGGGAGCATTCAAATCAAAGAGCCAATTGGCCATATTCTGAGGGTCAATGCGGTTCCTGCAAGGCATAATGATACTTCGAACTGTTCTTGTGCGGACCATTGGATGGTATTTACCATCTCTTCTCAGTTTGATGAGGTGTGAGCTGCGGCAGTAGTCGATGTCGAGCAACACCGGAGCCACGAAAGGTAATCTATTAAGCTCGTCCCCCAAATCCAAACTTAGAGCAATAGAAGTGACAATCCCTCCAAAGTAGAAGGGTTTGGAACCTCTAGCACAGTTAGCTTGGATGTGTGCTAGCAGAAAGGGTGCGGCGTTGATAGGCTCGGGGTGAAACATACAATGGAGGAAGAAGAGTTCCTTTGAGTTCACCTTGTGGTTGCTGTCCCTTGCAAAAATAGTGCTTCCTAATGTGCGGTGAACGTATCTGATGGCTGGGTTGTGGATATATGTTGCGTTGAGGCTTTCCCAGCTATCGACCGTTGTTCCGGTCAATCTATTCCATAAATCAAATGCTGCTTGGAAAAATGTTTCCTGTGGCACCCGACAATGAACATTCTCGCCATGGTGGAAACCAAGCATCTCTGCAAGATGATTTTGGCCGATTTTATACTCAGTACCAAACATGCGAAACTTGGCTACACCGGTGAGTTGGTTCGTTTCTCCATAAGGTGTTACGTATGTGAATGAACTTAGAAACTCGAGCGTCAGGGCTTCGTAAGTAGGCCGACTCTGAGTACAGAGCTGCCATAGACCAGCATTTTGTAGCATCCATTTAGCTCCATCAAGCATTCCTAATTCTTCGAGACATGCAATGTCTACATAACGAGTTGGTTGCACGGAACGTTGGTAGAAGTTAATGTAATTAGCCCTTTGACGTTCACCGGCTGCTCCTTCTTTGAAATTTACGGTGGTAAGGTCTGGAGTTTGTCTTGCCATGGTTGGTTCACAAAGAAACAAGGTATGGAAGAAAATAGGTTTTTGGAGAAAGAGGGTTTGTGAGAAAAATGTTGTACGAGTGTGGTTAAATAGTGAGTGGGAAGACGAATGGTAATGGAAATTATGAAATTTGGTCAAATGTGTAGTGGTATGACGGTTTTGGAATTTTGGAGGTAGTGGAACGGTGGTGTTTGAATTGGAAGAAAGAAGAAGAAGAAGAGGGGAACGTTTCTGTTTTAACACAGACCGCGTCCCAAACCCGCATGACGGCCGTCATGGGACTGTCACGGTCGTGACAGCTACAAATTTTGGAGGTTAACAGCAGTTTTGACAGCAAACATTCAATTCTTTTCTTTTTCGTAACAGACAATTGTTAGCACATATGGTAACACTATAATGCATACATAAGCATAAATAAAATGACAAAACAAAATAGAATACGACAGGAACAAATTTAATACCATCAAGATCAATATTAAGCAATAAATTGAATTATTCATTAAAACCAGAATATATGCTAGCAAAGACTAGCAGTGTATTCAATCATAAATAAAAACTGAATGTAAATTAATTTGTTCCCAACATAAAAAAGAAAAGGAAAAACTGAAAATAAAGTAAATTGTTTCCAAAGTAAAAGCAGTAAAACATGAAAAAGCAGTGCTTCAAAAAAAATCTAGCCAAGGAGTTTCTTCAAAGATGCAATGGCTTGGTTCAAAGGATCAAATTGCTCAACTGTCAGATCCATGAGGCCGACAATATCTTGTCGCATGGTGTTCAGTTCACCCTTTACTGAGGTGATCTCTTTATGATAGACTTCTAGAGTTTTAAGGATGGTAGTCAGATTTGCAGGATAATTTGTGGCATCACCCTTAGGAAAGGTAGTGTCATCTTGGAATTCCATAAAGTCAAAATCATGGTAATGCGGGGGTGTCTTAAGATCAATTTCAGGCTCACGAAAGGTTACTTCAGGTTCAGGCTGTGGTTCATCTAGGTCATATAGCCAGTTGTGTTCGTTGTGCACACTTGTGCGTTCATGATCTGGTAGAGTAAAATGTGGCACAACTACATTATTGATCAGGAGCTGGAAATGGTGTGGACCTTGGTTCCTAATCATGGCCCTATTGAAACAGAAGGTGATATTCATAGGCCTAAAGTCTCCAAAAGGGTTGATTTTAGAAAGTCGGGTCCTAAATCCCATAGCATCGGCTATTTTGGTAACTAGACCACCTATCAGAATTGGGTTGTTTTCATTTCTAATGATTTTGTAGAAGTTATTAAACATGAAAGTCAGTTCGTTAACCTCTCGAGACTGAAATGCACAAAAAATAATAAAGAGCTCATCCCTTGAAACAGTATTGTCATTCTCAGGCTTTCCAAACAGGGTGTAGGCTAGGATCATATGAAAGTATCGGATGGCTGGGTTGTGAATTTCGGTTGACAGCACAGGGTTCATGTCAAAATCAGGTTTCCCTGAAATTCTACCCCAGAAGGCATTCAGCTCACCTACTAACATCAAGTCCTCTTGTACCACGGAGAAAACGGTGGGTCCTTCAGGGAAACCTAAAAGATCTGACAGTTCCGTAATGGTAAACTAGCAGTGGTATCCAAACAATCTAAAAGTAATTCGGCCCCTATTAATGCCTTTTCCACAGTAAGGATTGTAACCCTTGGTAATTTCTATCACTCCACTCTGTAATACCTTGGTAATTTCAAAAGGACCGGACCATCTAGATCTTAGTTTCCCAGGAAAGAGTTTTGGTCTTGAATTAAATAGGAGCACAACGTCTCCCACACTTAATTATTTTCTAGATAAACGCTTATCATGCCATTTCTTAGTTCGTTCTTTATATATTTTTGCGTTCTCATAAGCGTCTAGTCTTAATTCTTCTAGTTCGTGCAGATCCAGGATTCGCTTTTCACCTGCAGAATCGTACCTTAAGTTTAGTGTTTTAATAGCCCAATAGGCTTTGTGTTCTAATTCTACTGGTAAGTGGCATGATTTACCATAAACCAGTTTGGAATGTGTAGTTCCGATTGGTGTTTTGTAGGCCGTCCTGTATGCCCATAAAGCTTCATTAAGTTTAGATGACCAATCTTTCCTAGAGGTGGCTACGGTCTTTTCTAAGATTTGTTTTATTTCTCTATTCGAGACCTCAACCTGTCCACTAGTTTGTGGATGATATGGTGTTGCTACGCGGTGTCTTACTCCATACTTTGATAGTAATTTGTCAAATATTTTTGATATGAAATGGGAGCCACCGTCACTTATGACAAGTCTCGGCACACCAAATCTGGGAAAGATTGTGTTTTTGAAAAGCTTTATGACTACTCGAGCGTCATTTGTAGGAGAAGCTATAGCCTCAATCCATTTTGAAACATAGTCGACAGCTACGAGTATATATTTATTTCCAAAGGATGATGGGAAAGGTCCCATGAAATCAATCCCCCATACATCAAAGACTTCTACTTCCAATATGCCTTTTTGGGGCATCTCATCGCGTCTTGATATGTTACCAGTGCGCTGGCACCGGTCGCAGTTTAGTATTGCAATGTGGACATCCTTCCAAACGTTAGGCCAAAATAGGCCGGATTGCAGAATCTTAGCGCATGTCTTTGAAGTACTTGCATGTCCTCCATAAGGAGCAGAGTGACATTGAGAGATGATGTCTTCTATTTCAGTTTTAGGGACGCAACGACGGAAAATACCGTCGGCTCCTCTCTTAAAGAGCAGAGGTTCATCCCAATAATAGTGTTTTAGATCATGAAAGAATTTTTTCTTTTGTTGATAAGATAAGTCTGGTGGAAGTACTCCAGCTGCTAAGTAGTTGACTATTTCAGCATACCATGGCAGTATTGTGTGTGAGTTAATTTCTTCCACGGCTTTTTCTATTTTTGGTTCATTTAAATGTAGTTTTGACATTTCACCTTCAAGTTGGGCTATGAGTCGTTCATAAGGGAAATCGTCATTAATAGGTACTGGCTCTGGTTTGATGCCATCTAATCGGGATAAGTGATCTGCTACTACATTTTCAGTTCCTTTCTTATCTTTGATCTCTAAATCAAATTCTTGTAAAAGCAGGATCCACCTTAGCAGTCTAGGTTTTGCATCCTTTTTGTTTAATAAATACCTAATAGCCGCGTGGTCTGTATAAATAATGATCTTCGCTCCCACTAGGTAAGAACGGAATTTGTCAAGGGCGAAAACCACGGCTAGAAGTTCTTTTTCTGTGGTGGCGTAGTTCATTTGAGCAGGGTCTAAGATTCTACTTGCATAGTAAATAACATGGAGTTTTCTATCCCTCCTTTGTCCTAGAACTGTACCTACGGCATAATCACTCGCATCACACATGATTTTAAATGGTAGTCTCCAATCTGGTGGTTGCATGATAGGTGCGGTGATGAGAGCCGTTTTTAACTGTTCAAACACTTTTTGACATTTCTCATCAAAGATAAATTCAGCGTCTTTCATCAATTGACCGGTAAGTGGTTTGGTAATTTTCGAGAAATCTTTTATGAATCGTCGGTAGAAACCGGCGTGTCCTAAAAAACCTCGTATTTCACGTACGGTTTTCGGAGGTTGAAGATTTTCTATAATCTCTATCTTGGATTTATCAACTTCAATCCCTCTATCAGATACTACGTGTCCAAGTACGATTCCTTGATTTACCATGAAATGGCATTTCTCCCAGTTTAATACGAGATTGACTTTTACGCATCTTTCAAGTACCATTTCTAGGTTCGATGGACATCCTTCAAAACTCTACCCAATTGTATTTGAGAAGCCTGTGTTACAATCTCAACCTGGATTTGTAACATGGCAATCTAGTGGTTCAAACCAGAATGGTGATGATGAAGTTTTGAAATTGATTAAAAAGAGTGAATACAAGATTGTTGATCAATTACTGCAAACTTCATCCAAATTTTATGTCTTATCTTTGTTGATGAACTCCGAGGTTCACAAAGAGGCTTTGAGGAAAGTGTTAGAACAAGCTTACGTAGACCATGATGTAACCATTGATCAATTTGATGAGGAGCTACCAGATGAAGGAAGAAATCACAATATGGCCTTGCACATTTCAATGAATTGCCGAGATGACGCATTATCCAACGTGCTGGTAGACACTGGTTCCTCTCTAAATGTAATTCCCAAGTCCACTCTGACAAGGCTTTCATATCAAGACACTCCGATTAGATACAGTGGGGTTGTTGTTAAAGCTTCCAATGGATCCAGAAAAACTATGATAGGGGAAGTTGATCTCCCTGTGAAGATAGGTCCCCAACCTTTCCTGATTACATTCCAAGTTATGGACATTCATCCCGCATATAGTTGTTTGTTAGGTAGGCTGTGGATTCACGAAGCTGGAGATGTCACTTCGACTCTTAATCAAAAGTTAAAATTTGTGAAAAACGGGAAGCTGGTCGTGGTAGGTGGTGAGCAAGCCATGCTGACAAGTCATCTTTCATCTTTCTTCTATATTGATGCTGATGAGGCTATAGGAACTCCGTTCCAAGTCCTCTCTATTGTTGACAATGTTCGTAAGAAGAGTGGGGCATCCATTTCTTCTCTGAAAGATGCACAACAAGTTGTGGAAAACGGTCAATCTGTTGGCTGGGGCAGAATTATTGAGCTTGCTGAGAACAAGAATAAAGCTAGTATGGGATTTTCTCCTGGTGCAACTAGAAGAGAGTTGAAGCGCAATCAAGACATATTCCACAGTGCTGGGTTTATCCATTCAGGAGATCAAAATGCTGTTGCAATTATTGAAGATGATTCAGAAGAAGATATGCCAAACTTTGTGACTCACGTAGTGGTTTTCCAGAATTGGACAGCTGTTGACATTCCTTCTATTGTTCACTTTTCAAAGTAATTTATTTTTATGTTTTCAAAGATCCTTTCATTATGCCCAAGGTGAAAGTGAATGTGAGGGCTTTGCTTTAATCTTTAATATCATGAATAAAATGTTATTTTGCTTATCCATGTGTGTTTTTTAGCCTTTTACTTTTTTCTGGAAAATGGTAACCTAAAAAATCCAAAATATAATAAAATAATTTCAATATATGCATAATTCTTGCACATTTACTTGTTTCCTAAATTCAAGTATATATCATTGTGCAAATTGATTGATAAACCCATTGAAAACAATGTCCATATGCCCTCTCCCAACTTTGAATTCCCTGTGTTTGAAGCTGAAGAAGAGAGTGTTGAGGAAATTCCTGATGAGATTTCTCGGTTGCTTAAGTACGAGAAAAAGACCATTCAGCCTCATAAAGAGCTAGTGGAAGTGATTAATTTGGGTTCCGAAGAGGACAGGAAAGAAGTCAATATTGGGGCACTACTTCAGCCATATGGTAAGAAGAGGATGGTAGAGCTTCTTAAAGAATATGTGGATGTGTTTGCTTGGTCTTATCACGATATGCCAGGTCTTGATACATATATTGTGGAGCATAGATTGCTATTGAAGCCAGAATGTCCGCCAGTCAAGCAAAAATTGAGAAGAACTCACCCCGATATGGCTGTTAAAATTAAAGAGGAGGTTCAAAAGCAGATCGATGCAGGTTTTCTTGTTACCACTGAATATCCTCAATGGGTGGCCAATATTGTGCCAGTTCCAAAGAAAGACGGAAATTTTAGATGTGCGTTTATTACAGAGATTTGAATAAAGCTAGCCCAAAGGATAATTTCCCATTACCACACATTGATATGTTGGTAGATAATACGACTAAAGTCAATATCTTCTCCTTTTTGGATGGTTTTTTCGGCTATAATCAAATTAAAATGGCACCCGAGGATATAAAAAAAACATTTTTTACACCCTGGGGAACATTCTGTTATAGAGTGATGCCCTTCGCTTTGAAAAATGCTGGTACAACGTACCAGAGAGCCATGATCATTCTTTTCCATGATATGATAAATAAAGAGATAGAGGTATATGTAGATGATATAATTTGTAAGTCGAAGACTGAAGAAGATCATGTTGAGTATTTGTTAAAGTTGCTTCAGCGTTTAAGAATGTTTAAACTCCATTTGAATCCTAATAGATTCACTTTTGGTGTCTGTTCAGGAAAGATGTTGGGCTTTGTTGTCAGCTAGAAAGGTATTGAAGTAGACCCTGATAAAGTTAGAGCTATTCAAGAAATGCATGTACCCAAAATAGAAAAACAAGTTAGAGGATTCCTGGGGTGTTTGAACTACATCTCCTGATTTATATCTAACATGACTACCACTTGTGGGCTGATCTTTAAACCTTTAAGCATCAAATCGATTCCACCATTTTCAGACCTTGAAGCTCGTTTAGGAAAGGTATATACGAGTTTCATTTTCATCCAAACAAGTTACCACTCTCTTCGCCTTGTTCCACTGATCATTTCCCCTAACCTAACTGGAATTGGAATTTAATTTTTGTTTGAAGTAGCTAGGGTTCTTGCGTATTTATGAAAATTCTCTTTTCTCAGACTAAATAAATTGATCTTGAGTAAGGAAACATGAACGATGAATTAAGATGAAGCTTGCACCATAAGTGTTTGAGCTTAAAATTACAGTTCATGATCTTGCCATAGCTAGGTTGAAGATGATGACATTCGCGCCTTCTGGAGCGAAATTCAAATCCTCACCAATAGTGTGTTGACACGCATTTTTTTGAATCTGTTTTAGCCGTTGTAATTTAGTGCAATGATCTGATTGAGAGCGCATGTTTTACTTAAGATCTGAACCCTTGGATGCGTGTAATTTTGATCTGATGGCCAAGCGTGTGTTTGCTAGCTAACTGTTGATCAGATCCTATAGTTCAAATATTTTGCTTATTTTACATTTTATTTAAAACTATTTTTAAATTCCATTTTATTTTGAAAATTCATTAAAAATAGCTTCCTTCACTGTTTTCATTCCAATTTTTTTTCATAATTTTCTAAAAATATTTTCTGTTTTATGAGAACTTCTCCATATTTTTATTCCTTGATCTAATATTTTTCATTATTTTCTTTATTTTTCATGCATTTTAATTTGTTTAAAAATATTTTTATGTATTTTTAAATTCTCCAAAAAAATTCATGTGATCCTTGACTTGTTTCTAATTTATCATAATTTTCTTGAGCATTGGTTTGTTGTTTAGAAGCCTCATTCTAATTTTCTATTTTATTTTCATTTAAAAATCATTTAAAAATATTTTCATGCATTTTTAATTGCTAGTTGTTGTCTTGGATCATAACTTGTTGACAAAGCTTCTCTTCAATTTCAATGGACTTTGGGAGTTGATGAGGTTGGATGAACCTTCATCAATTCAAATCTATCATTTAATTAATAATTTGATTAATTTTTTGTGCTTTGAATTGATGATAGGTTTAGTGGCTTAATCCACCAAGAAAGGTGATTGAAATTGATGATGAATTGATCTTGAGTCATGATTCAATTTGGTCTTCTCTTCATCTTTCCTTCTCCATCTTTTTCCTTTTTTTCTCTTGATCAATTGGATGATTAGTTGTCCATCTTTTTCATAATGTTTGGATTGATGCTTGATGAACTTTCATCATTTCAAATCTACCATTTGATTGATTATTGATCATTGGAGGTGCTTTGGATTGATGCATAAGTTTGTCCTAAGTTATCATGAAGGATTGATTGATGTAATTGACCAATCTCATTGCCTTAGTGTTTAATCCCTCCTTGGTTTTTACTTGTGTTACATGTTTTAGGAGTATGATTTCTATCATATCTCTAACATGTATGGTACATAAATTGTTATTGATCGGCCTCTCATAGTATGATCTTCCATATAGATTGTGCTACGATTGCTTAACATAGCGCTAAATTTGTCCCGAATCGGATCATTAATTCAAACATCAATACTAACCATATTTTTGTTGTAACTTTTATTTTATGTCATTTACTTTTATGCACCTTTACTTTCATGTCATTTACTTTCTTGCTATTTATATTATGCTTTTGCTTCTGTCATTACATGTCATATTGCTATTGTTTATACTTGCTTTTTTCTTTTGTACACTTGGACTTTTTCTCTTTCTTTTAAGACATTAATAAAGGAAAAAACCCTAAAAGACTTAATTGTTTCCTTGGACTATTGGTTACTATCTCAAGCTTAGAGGTTGGACTTATGTACTTAGATTTAGGTTCTTGATCCTTTGCTTGGGAGTCGTGATTTGAAACCTTGGAATTCATCTGGTACCTTTAACCTTGGGTTGACTTCCTTTGAAGACTTGGTTTATTCTTTGCTTAATGATTGCTTATTGCTTAAATCTAAAGGATGGGAAGGTTGGCTTGACTTATGTCAGAAGCTTTCTATTTTGGTTAGATCTTTCCTTTCCTTGCTCTTACTTTATACATTAGGGAAGCCTCTTCATCTCCTCCCCTTCTTTAATTTTCAAAATCTTCTTCCTTTTTCAAAAACCTTCTTGTTTTCAAACTTGAACCACTTTCACAATAAACCTTGACTTTGTCAAGTGATTTTAATACTTTCTTCCTTAAATAAATGCTAATTCATCTTTAGCATATCAAGACCATTTCAAACGACATAAAAAACACACAAACTCATTCAAATCATTTTGTGCCCTTTGTGCACTTTTTCTTTAAAACCTTTTCTTAAGGATTAGACATGAGTCATTTTCATAATTGATATGTAATTCTCTTATCCCCATAGTGATGTTTGATGTTGATTCTTTTCCACTTAAGAGAGTTAATGGCATACTTGTTAATCTCTATCCAGGTTGGATCCCTTCTCAATAGTTATGCAAAGGTCCATTTTCATATACTTGTGGGCGATTAGTTGAGTTTTCTCCTTAAAATGAAAACTTGTTTTTCCATTTAAAATTAATCACAACAAATCTCTTTTGTTATTTTTACCATGAACTACGAGGTTTTGATCCTCCATTGCACTTTGTGGGTACGTAGGCACGAAGCTCAGGAAGTCTTGTCAAACACCAAAATCTTAAAAAATATTTCTCTTCTCATCTCCCCAATCTTTTGCAAACAACTGGTTTTAAGCTAAACATGGATTTTCAAGAGGTTCCTATAGAGTACTATAAATGTTTTGGGTACTAACACTTTCCCATTGCATAACCAACCCCCTTACCCTTTGTCACTCTATTTTATTATTTTTGTTTTAAAACCTCTGTGGGTTTTGTTCGTTCTTTTTCCCATTCCTTTGGGAAAATAAAAGTTCGGTGGCGACTCTTGCTTTATGAGTTAAGTTGATCAATAGTTTAATCTCAAATTTTCTCACTACACCATCCCTATAGGTAACGCTTCACTAATTCTTCATTAGAATTAGCTACTTGCTCCTGATCTACACCACCTGACCAGAGCACACCAAAATTGGACTAAAGTCCATACACCATGATGCATGAGTCTCAACAACATGCATTATCACCAAAAGGTTCACCAAAAGAATCACCATGCATATTTCACCATTTATGCATAACATCACTCATCGCACGCAACAATTAATAAATGTTTCAACATTAATAAACAACAAAAAAATAGCAGCAAATCAACAGATATAACTTCATAAGCATTCATTCAGGTTACTTCACCAAAACAACAACACACCATTGCATAAAAATAACGATTCGCTAATTAATCATACAAGTAAGCACAAACATTGCCATAGTACACATATGATTATAATTCAAACAATTCACCAAGCACTATCATGAATGTAGCTCTGCGTGTTAGCTTTCTAATGCTTTGAACAATGTCTCATTTAGACTTACAAAACGAAAGTTACAACCAAAATCGTCGGAAAATACAACAAAATCAAAAACATAATTTTTCACAATTTGGCCTAAGACAATTGATTTTCATAGGGTGACAATCGACAGTCATCAAGACGATTTCACTACTGAATTCTCAAAACTCAAGTTTTTAAGCCATACAATCGATTAATTAAGTGGTGCAATCGATTATACTATTGTTTTTTTTCAAAATTTGAACTAGTGCAATTAATTATCATATGGTGACAATCGATTGTCACTGTAATTTTTTCCATAAAAAAAACAGTTTTCATCATACGCTCATCACCCCCTGGTCCTTAAACCTTAGACATTTGTCCTCCACTTTCTGTTCAGATAGTTCAAGGAATTGTTGAACTTTTTACTCAAGAGAGCTATATCATTTTATAAGTTCTCTTTTATATCCCCTTGACTTTCTTTAGTATTGGAAACAAAGGTTGTCCCTGTGTTCTTCTTTTCAGATCTTTCATTGATGGACATCTTAAAGGTTTGTAGGGTGTCGCATCTGCGAAAATCAACCGGTGGAAAGGAACAGAAGAGTCGCCACCGAACGTTATTTATCCCGACGCAGGGAAAGGAAACGATCGAAGAAAACCTCAACAAAGGGAAAGGAATGGTCGTCGCAACCATAGCCTGGGTTCGGGAGTCGGTTACGCGAGAGGAAGGTATTAGCACCCCCTCACGTCCATCGTACTCGATGGGATCCACACTTGTTGTTATCGATCAAAGGGTGTGAATATCTGAAGCTCAACTGCTAATGGAAATGGAACGGAATGGGAAACGGGAAAAGAAAAGACAAGGTGACTCGCAAGGATCGTCGCAATCCTATGCCTACACATCTTCGTGGATGAACGAAGAATCAGATTCGACGTAGTTCGACAGACTACGCACTAATGGGGGGAAGGTTGCTCGCCAAGACACCGCGTCTCGTGCCTACGTATCCTCAATCTGACGCGAAGGAGGAAGTCAGAGCAATCGTAGTTCGACCTACGGGTCGGTTTTGTTTGTTTGGGTAAAAAAGTCTCGATCGCATGGGTGCGAGAGAAAAAGGTTTGATTGATTGATTGATTGGTTAACATCTCGGTCGCATGGGTGCGAGAGAAAATGGGAAGTTATTTATTAGTGTACTCTAGGTGATTCATCTGGATCGCACGGCTGCGAGAGAAAAGGGAAGTTAGTCGTTAGTGTGCTCGCCAAGATATCGCATCTCGTGCCTACGTATCCTCAATCTGAAAAGAAAGAGGAATCAGAGCATCCGTAGTTCATGCTACTATGGGTGAACGGGAAACAGGATCTCGATCGTATGGGTGCGAGAGATAAGACTCACGGGAGGTCTAGGGGAAACTCAGTCCTACAAGTTAGCATGTAATGATGGTCCTAAGGTCAGGATCAGGAGGGAAATCTACCTAATGTTAGCATACATGGATTGCTATCCTAATGTATCTCCTACCTCCGACTTAATCAAAAATTAAGTGGAGCTAGGAATCCTAAGGGATTGTATCATCAGACAAGTAAACATTATGTAACTCAATCCATCAACAAAAGGAACTAAATGCAAACGAAAGAGTAATCAGTGTCAGTCAACCATAATGTCACAAAATCAAAGTAAGAAAAAGGGGGAGCTTTAGCCAAGGGGTAATATCAACCGAGGCAAACAAGCTGGTTGTGAGTAATAGGGGTACTCACCCAATGGTATCGAGAACCATGGAGAGCAAAGTAAGAGGGGAAGATGTGAATCAAATCACATAAGCATCAGCATCGGTCAATGCGAGCTATAGACAAGGTGTGGGGGTTTGATTGCGAAACCCTTTTCCACTTGACGGACTCGATAACATGAACAGGTGATGTTCAAAGCTTCAATCATGTAATGAGAGCTAAGAACGACCCAGGACTAGAAATGACGGGAGTCGATCGCGGACTCTCATTCCGCCTAATGCCTTCTTTGAGGACTTTTTAGGGAAATGGGGAATGGGATGCCTCATAGAGGTCTTTGGCACAAAAGTAAACAAACACAAACATGGCCTCCTTTGAGGACTTTAAAATAGTAAACAGAATTGCCCACCTAAAGTAGGGACTCCCAGTCATGCATCTCCATTCCTACTTCTCATGGCGTCGAAAGCGGTAAAGTACGAGTAATATAAAGAGATGAGATGTCCTACCAAATGGATACAGATCCATAGCAAAGCAACGCAAGCAAAACCAACGTAAGCACCTGTTAATGTTAATGAACAAACAAGTTAGAAATGAGCATTTACAAAGTAAACAAACTATGCCATTCTTGGAGATTTCCTTGAAACACCTTGCACAAATCAACAAATGAGTTAGGAATCACAAGGAAAAAGCAACAATGAAACAACCAAAGGAACGAGGCCTTAGTTGTTAAACACCTTTGGTTAAACCCTATCCATGTTAATGGACCAAAAGAAATCAAACAATTACAAACTGTAGCAAAAGCTAAAGTCTACTTCAAAGTCAATTGTAAACTACAAAAGAAAGCCATTATAAGTTAGATGAATTGAATTAAAACATGAAAATGGACCAAGGTCATAATGTGCACCCTTCATTGATGCATGAGAATATCATTGAACTAACATAGAGATAGCACATGGATGCATTCATGATGAGCAAACAAGTTATGCACACTTGAGTTCACTAAGATGCAACATTTCAAATGCATTTATGCACAGAACAAATGAGTATGGATGTAGGCAATTAATAAAGCTCAAAGTCATAAATGAAATCAAGTTATGAAACCTAAAACATCCTACAATTATCAAGAGGTTTCAAGTTATCACATGTCTCAATCACTCAAGCAAAACTACCACAAGTTAACTTTTAATCAATTCCTAAACTAGTGACTTGCAATACAAGTAAGAAATGAAGTCATGAAGATGTAAATACACACGAGGCAAGTTTAGGTCAGTAGATAAGGCACCTACAAGTTATGTTCAAAGCTCACAATCAATGCACACAAGTGGAATTCAAAGGATTAAGCAAACTAGGCAAGCAAGTGTCAATTCCCTTTTAGGAGCCAAAGCAAACTTGATCATGCAAATAAGAATGGTAGGTCCAATTTAAATGAAAACAAACATTATAGGTCAGTACCTATGCTTCATAGCATCATGCTTACAAGTATCAAAAGTGATTGACAACAAGAGGTCTCAAAAGTACAAGTAGAATGCCACAAAGTTGATGCAAAATGATGCTTAAAACATACAAGCTTCCATGCACACTATGAACATGCAAAAATGACTTGGAATGGATTATAGGTCCTCTAAATTGTGTCACATTTCAAGCATATAAGATCAATATAAGTTTCCAAGTCATGGCATAAATGCCTTCTCATCAAATGTCTCACGAACACAACATGGGCGCAAGCGTGTTAATCATAATGAAAATGCACGAATAAATGGTTATGAGCATTGGAAAAATGTGTGATTTAGAGCATAGTTGGATGAGGTCAGGGCCTAAACATGTCAAGAAGATAGGCTCAAAACTTGGCTTTTATCATGTTCAAATTAGTGCAAGCAATTCACCTATAATCAATGACTATACATCCACAAGAGATTACCAAAATTACACTTAAAAAAGCTCTAAAAAATCTCAAACAAATGTACAAGGTCCTTCAATATGTGCACAAATCAAGTATCGGATTAGGTGCAAAAATTCAATTCACAACTAACTAAGAAAAATCAATTAGGAAACATGTAATCAAGGGTGTGATCATAGAAACATATCTCAAGGTAAATTCAAGAAAAATACCAAATCATGCCAAAAATGGAATTAAAAATTGAGGAAAATTAATTAACGTCTTCAGGTACACATCTGAATTTATTAATAATTTTCCTCAAACAGAAACTATTTAAAAAAACATTTTCCCAGCATGTATTAAAGGAAAAGAATAGAAATGAAGAACACGAGCTAGGGGGTGCGACCATAGCATTTTTTAGTTTAATATTCTATTGGGCTCAAATGGAGGGGGTGCAAGTAGTAAACAGAATTAGGCCCAACAAAAGTTCTGGCCTGAGGTGCATGGTGATCCTTCACTATCTAGCAATCAATCTACGTCGTACGATCAATCTGAGGGAATTAATCAAAGGGTTTGATGGGGAGTGCGCACGGTAGTAACCGTGGGGACGCACACATGGTATCAGTGAGATGGTTTACCGGACGGTGACAAGTGTCCATAGTGGCGACACATGTCACCGCCGGAGAAGTCATAACTATCATCTTATCCTTATGGCAATACAAGTGACGGTGGAGAAGAAAATATAATAACGTGAAACAAATCATCACGCCTCTCTCTCATGCCATACCTCTCTCTTCAATTAAATGTTTCAAGAACCCTAAAAGACTCGCCGGAGAAGGTGATCCCACGGCGGTGGCTGCCGTCGTCTCCGGCGGAGCTACCTCAGATTCCCAACCTTCTAACACAAATCTACTCCTATTCCATGAATACCGTGAATCGCAACAACCTAACCTAACGGCACTACGCGAAGCCGGAACTTCTCAAATCAGAGTCAAAACTGAGGGAGTTCGACTCCGATACAATAATTGCTACATGGCGAAATCAAGATTGGAGGTGAAGTGAACGTACCTGCGTGAAGATTATGTCGACGGTGATGATGGTTCTTCGGTTCGCTCAGCTACGCGCGACACTATACTTGAGGTAATAGTCTTCAACTGCTCTTGAATTCCACCTTCATCTTCTACTTCTTTTGCGAATCTAAAACCGTCGTCGTGATCCTCGCGAGATGAGCGTGCTTATGATATTGAATTATTGACGTTGTTGTTGATTAAACCGATGCTTCTTCTAAATCGTTGTTTCTGCTCTTTCAATTCTTTTTTTCTTCTTGATTATGCGTGCGTGATGTGAATCGAAGAAGCTATTGCGGTCGTTGAATTCTATTGGCAGGTTTCATGAATTGGAGATGATGAAGATTGGTGAACGATTTCAAGTGGCGAAAAAATGAAATTCGCAATTGATGAAGAGTGTTGAAGGTTGATTGAAGGTTATTCTTTGAATTTGTAGATGATGAAGCTCTCAGAAGATTGAGATGAAATTGAAGATGGAAGCCGAGAATTGGAAGGGAACAGGGTGATGGAAGAATGAAAAATAATCCGAACCTCCCTTGTATTCTTGATCTTGATTTCTGCAGTATATCCTCTGCTGTTAATATTCTGATATGGTTTTTTTTTCACCTGATGCTGTTATTTTCTCACTGCTATGAGTTTATACTTTAAAGCTGCTGTGTATTTTCTGCTGTGAATAGGCTGCAGTTATTGTATTCTCTTCTTGGATCTGTTGGTAAAGTTCGGCTGGCCCTGAGAGCAGAATAGTCCGGCTTGTAGAAGCGGGATTCCGCGTATATTTAGAAACCTCTGCATGCTTTAAATGGACATAGGCAACACTTATCAGCAACACTCGTGTCTTCTCACTGAGATAATAAGGGAAATTGCCAAAAGTAACATTGCTTTCTCTTTTGGATTTGGCATTTGATTTAGAATGAAATTAGGTTTAATGAAATGGCTTGAGATATGGACTAAATGTCTTTGAAATGGTTTAGGGATATTGAATAGGAATAGCATGGTTTGTGAATTTAAACTTGAATTTTGGATTTGGTTTAAAATGATATTGGATTTTAGAAAGATGGATAAAAATGGATTTAGACTTGAATATAGATCAAAAATGAATATGGTTTATTTGGAATGGTTAAAATGGATACTAAAAATGGTTTTAGAAAATGGATAATTAATTTGGAAAAGAATGAACATGGATAATGAAAAATTGGAAACATGGATACAGACCAAGAATGGATCTAAAATATGGACATGGGCTAAAAATATGGTTTTATGATCTATGGATATCAAGAATGCGGAGTTGATTTAACTTTGGATATGGATGTTAAAACGGACAATTGGACTAAAAATGGATATTAAGAATTGGATAATGGTTTACGGTTGAAATGGATATCAAAAGTGGATTATGGTTTATGATATTGGGTGGATACGGATTTACGAACTTGTATCTTGAATTCCAAATATCTTATAGCGCTTGCCCAATCCAAATTCAAACTCAAATACTCCATGAACTCCACCTCGAACCAACTTCAATCTCCTCCCTCATTAACTTGTATTACAAGTAACAATAAGCAATCTGAGAAAATAATTTTGTCCTGACCATAATATAAATCCACGACTAGATCTATGTCAAGATGCCTTTGCCATGAACCTTAACCACCATCTTCAATTGATGAATATCAACCAAGTCGCATAGAAGATAAGAAACCATGATCCCATGCCTCAGGAGCCCAATGCAAATGAATGAATGAGTTATGACCTAATGGATATGCAGATGAATGCGAAACAAAAGCCAGAAAAAAGGTTAGAAAAAGTGAGGGCAAATTTTGGGGTGCTACATAGGGAACCAATGAGTTCATAAATATTTACAATGCTAATGTCCCAGGGTTCTTTAATAGCAGACACTTTTATATCAAACCTTTTGGGTAATGATCTGAGAATTTTTCTGGCAAGCTTTTCTTCAGACATCTTTTCACCTAAGGAAAAGGAAGTGTTGGCAATATCACATAGTCTGATATGGAATTCACAGATAGATTCATTTTCATTCATCCTCAAATTCTCTCACTTAGTTTTAAGGAGATACAACCTTGACATACAGACTTTAGATGTGCCTTCATGCATAGTTTTGAGAATCTCCCAAGCTTCTTTAGCTTCTGAACATGTATTGATCAATCTGGACATCTTCATGTCCACATCATTGAATATAGAATTCAAAGCCTTGGAAATTCCAAGAGCTTCCTCATCTTCAGCATCAGTTCATTCATCTATTAGTTTTAAGCTCGTAGTTCCATGTTCAGAAGTGATCATTGGATGTTTCCACCTTTTTATAACAAATTTCCATGCTTTTTTACCCATGAATTTTAGAAACAAAACCGTTGTAGCCTTCCAATAATCATAATTGGTGCCATCTGAAACTGACGGTTTGTTGACTGATCTCCATCTTTCATTGTGTCCATTTGAGCATAATTTATCTAGAGTTCACCCAATAGGCTAGGGTGATGTTCGCTGTTGATTTTGGCGAACAACCTCTGGTTTACCAATCTCTTATAAAACTGGGTTACTTGCAGGACCAACCACACAAATCTTGGGATGCATGTGCAAATTTATCTAACTCTTAGGATAATGGTATTTTGATGGTTCATTTTGTTATATCTTTTATGTATGAATGGTTTGGTTAAAGAACTAAATAACAATTTTCTGGTGAAAGGATAAATTGAATGAACTTAAAACTTGCATAAAGTAAATGACAAAGGATAAATGACTAGGAAAAGTAAAGGCAATTATAAAAGACTTTGAATTTCTATAAACTTAAAAAGATGGTGTTTCACACGTACATTTCCAGATAATAAACTCTTTTCTCTCGCATGGGTACTTTGAGTATTTACAGGAATTTAGTACAAGTTTTCACACACTAAAATTCTACAACAACTATCCTATTTATATACAAATACAATAACTGCCTAATAACGGAAAAATTCTAAATCTTTGACACTTGGCCTTCTGCATGTCTTCTTTTCTTCTAAAGCTTCCACGCGTCTTCTGCCAAACGTTATAACTCTTGAATTTGAATTTTCCCTTTGTGTCGAAACGTTGCGCCTCTTCACCTTGTCGAATTGTCGAAAAGTAACAAATGTCCCTCTTAAACATTAAATTTCAAAACCTCCGTTGAAAGAAAACATTCTTTCCTTTTGAACATATTTTTGTACTTAGAAGAATCTGACCAACTTTCCTTGAGTGCCATTGATCTTCGACCAGCTTCCTACATCATGAAATCTTCCCGTCGAATCATCCTGTCGAATCCCCTATTGAAAAATCCAATTTCCTCTGAACCATTTTCTTGGCGTCGAAATTATCCATCTACAAATTGCCCCCCAAAAAATGCGTTTTCGACTGAAGGAAAAAACCATTTTTTGCCAGTGCCTTTCGACGCCATGGACCATTCGACTAGTGACTGTTCATATGATTTAGACATTAGAAGTGTCAGAATCATCATTGCGCTTTTCCCAAAATGTCATTTCAGCCCACGTTTTTGGGATTTCATCATTCCTACCCTACTCCTATCACATCGTGGGTCAAACCCTAACTGCCACCGTCAGTATTATCCACTTCATACTCACCACGTGTCCCATAACTTTCCACTATTTTTCCATTTCCACTTTCAGAATACCAACCGCTCCTCTTTCCCAACTTATATATAAGCTGAAAACTTCCTTTCTCCCTCTTTCACGTTATTTTTCAAACTTCATCTTCCTCGTTTCCACTCCAAAAGCTCTTTCAAAACTTCATCTTCCTCGTTTCCGCTTTCTCTGTAACCAGCAATGGCGTCTTCCACCTCTCAAAAGATCACCGGCAAAGACCCTCGGAAGTCCAACAGTCTGGCACCGATGGAAAGGATCCTTGGTCCCAAAGTGGTGGGGAATCATGAGTATGTTCCAGAACCTCCTAATGAAGAGGAAAAGCTCTCTATTTATCAATCCCAGGTACTTATTCCCATCTTAGTTTCTGGAAAATCCCATGCTATATTAGGACCGTTACCTGACGTAAAATTAGATCCAGTTAAGGTGCGAGAATTTTTTCCCACCTACCATCGCTACAAACCCATAGCAAATGGTGTTAGACCAAGGACAGATAAGGAGAAGATTATAGATGAAAAATCCAAAATAGATGGCCAAGGGACTCCTTCTGACGAAGTGATAAACCTAGAATACATGAATAATTTTAGAATTTTTAGATCCTGTCCTCTATCGAAGGATCCCTCTGATTATTTGGCATGGTTGGAAAATATAGAAAGGGTTAAGAGCAATGATTGGAAAACCATGGGCATTTATGATCTTATTCAATTGTCGAAAGTAGGGCCAGGATATTGCCCTTCCATGCTTTTGGCCTCTCTCTATTTCTGGGATAGCACTTACAACAATTTCCATATTCCCTGTGGGATGATTACTCCTACGCTTTTCGACATAGCTGCCATCACTGGCTTAAGTCCCTTAGGAGTCGACTATGATCCCAACTTGCTTGCTGACGATTCAATAGGTTTCGATACCAACAAGGCCACCTTTACAGCCTATATCGCCAATTATCATGACAAGGAAACCAAGGAAGTTTCTGACCAAGAACATGTAGCTTTCCTGGCCCTTTGGCTGTCGAGGTGCATTTTCTGCTCCAGATCTCTCCAGGTGGCGAAGCGCTATATCACCATAGCGAATCAGCTTCATGCTAGGCACAAATTATGTCTTAGCGAGATAATCCTGGCGAATCTATATGAATCCCTTGGCGAAGGAGTCACCATTTTAAAGAACATCAAGGAAAAGAAGACTTTGCTGCTATCAGGGCCTTTTTGGCTTTTACAATTGTGGCTCAATGCCACTTTCGAAGCCTCTCTTCCCAACAAATCCACTGTGGACCCAGCTGTCCTAGGGGACAGACGCGTCGAAGGTCTTCGTTTGGCGCAACTGACACCCCATGACGAAGGCCTGAGTCTTCAACAAACCTTTACTAGCTACGTCATGATGTTTGCGAAACGTTATAGTTTTACACCCAACATGGCTCCCTTTGCTGAAAGGAAGGTTGGACCCTCATGGTTTACTAGAAAACTCCCCTTGGAGTCGAAATCTCTAGAAGACGAATTTCTCAACGTCTAGGAATCTTTCCTCACTCCAAGACTTCTAGTTTCCAGACTTGGCCCTTCAAAACTCAAAGTTTCCCTTGTCAACTATCAGCCCAACCTAGTTTCTCGACAGTTTGGGTTGATACAGATCATACCAAAACCTCTTTTCTCCAGGAAAGGTTCTCTGATCCATTACAACATGACCCACACTGAAGATGAATGCGCTGAACAGCTGGCGAAGTATTCTAACCTGGTCGAAATCCAACCAGTGGTTTTTCGACCAATCTTCCTCTGTACTCAAGAATTCGATGAATGGTGGAGAGCTTACTATGAGTCTCAGATGTTTAACGTGGATGCTTTTACCACCCAACTGACTAGAGCTTTTGCCCTTGTGCAGGACAGGACCAAGAAAGGTACTTCTCGACATATCAAAGAAATCCAAGCTTTCCAGAAATACTTTGAAACTGCCTACAGGCCTGATGATCTTAGTCGAACCATACGCGAAGCAGCAGTTACTTTGAAACAAAAGTTTACAGAAAAACTTGATGAGTTAAAACTACCCTCGTATGTTCGACCAGAACAACGTTATGAGGTAGCTTTTAAACTTTATCGCCCAAAATTTCCCCCTCTACCATCTGCTGCATTTGGCCTGGCTTTTAGCCCTCCATTCCCAGATTGGTTCATTTGTGGGGAGCATCTAAAAGTTCTTCGCCAGGACAACCAAAAACGTGCCAAGCGAGTGGTTCCGACTAAGTACACCCTGGACAATTTCAAAGGTCACCTTCATATTGGCCTAGAACACGTTCGCGTGGAAACCCCTATATATGAAGGTGTGGAAAACGGGAAGCAGTTCAATCTTACTTTTTATTTATTCGAATATATGTTTTTATGCTTGACTCTTTTCCTTTTCTACTTTTCAAGCTATAAAGATTCCCATCAAAAAACCTGCCACAGTCGAAGCAACAACCGCGGGAGAAGCAGAGCCTCATAAGGATACTGCCAAGACACCTTTGGCGAAGGTATCAATTTACTTTCTTTTCTCTATAGTCCAAGTGTTTCATTTTCTTGAACTAACTAATGAAATTTTCTTTGATCCACAGGGCAGTCGAAGACCCCCACCAACGCCAAAGAAAAGAAAAGTAAAAGAAGTCAAAGCTGATGAAATTGATGATGGTGATGAGTCACCAGATCAGGTAAAACCCACCAAAAAGAAGAAGAAGGCAACCAAACCTCTCCCACAGAAACCTCCTACTCCCAAAGTTTTAGAGAAAATTCTATCAAAGGAACCAGGTGAGGAAATCACTCCTGCCCCAGCGGAAAGTGAAAGTTCTAGCCTGAAAACCATAATTCCAAAGGTATGATTTTTTTCTTTCGATGCTAACAAGCTGTTTTACTTGTATTCGCTTTTTTGACCTATTTATCCTTCAGGTACCTGTTGATATTCATGGACACCCTATGATCCAGGTTCTTCCCAAGACCAGCAATGATCCTACTTATAATCCAGCCAGCGCCTCCAAATCCTCTCCTAAGAACTCAGGGAAGGAAACAACCACCGAAGTAGATCAACCCGTTGCCATTTCTATACGAATTCCAAAAGTAGTGGAAGAAGAGACTGGTCCTGATACCGAAGACTTCGTCGAAACTGATGGGGATACCGTGATGCCTACTGTAGCGGCTGCCATTAGAAATGAAGCTGAAGATCAATCTCCCCCCCATTCAGAATTTGCTGACGAAGAGAAAGATGAGGAGGCTGCAAGTGATGCCGAAGAAGAAAAAGAACATGAAAGGCCACCAACTCCTGCTGTTAATACTGACGAAGAGACAGAAAACGTCGAAGAAAATCTTGGTAAAACAACCAAAGCTGCTTCAACCGGGACGACTTCGACCCAGTTTTCTCATGAGGAGCTAGAAAGTATGAAGGTGCAAAGGCCTTTTGAGTACCTAAAGACCATGCTCAGTTCCCGATACAACTTTGCTGATACTACCATCAGTAGTTCAACCACCTCAGGAACTACTTCTGATGCCAAATCAATGGACGAATCGCTGGCAAACATTCGACAGAAGGTCCTTGATATTGACTTATTTCAACTTCTGGAGAATGACTCCTCTGCTCACTTCGACTTGAAGAAAATCCTAAAGCAAGTCAACGTCCTGGAGGCTCCTCCTGAAGTCACTGATGTGGTGTTGGACCTTAATACCTTGATAGATCTTGTGGTAACTGACCTTAATCGACTTCGAGAGTACTCCAAGAAGTTTGAAAACAAAACAGAGACCCAACTTACTGAGTGGGAAGCTGCGTCGAATTCGTCCAACAAGGTAACTAAAATGGAGCAAGTGTCTGAGCAAAATAAGCGGGAAGCAGCTTTGTGTGGCGAAAACATTCTAAAATGGGAAAAGCAAATTGCTGTCCTCCAAAGCAAAATTTCACATGCGAAAAAACGTCAAGCAGAACTGCAGAAGAATGACCAGGAAGAAATCCGCAAAGAGCTGGAAGTTGGTGTGCACCATGTCGACAGGGCTCGTAAGCTTGGCGAGGAGATTGAGGAGATTGCTAAAAATAAGACACTTTGTGAGCGACGCCTTCAAATCCAGAAGTCGAAATTTGAGAAGCTGAAAGCATCTTTTCCCGTTTGAATACTTGTACTTTTTGTTTGGCTTTTAAAGCCCTTTTTGTAATGACAATGGATCTGTATTATTTGGCGAGAAGATTTTTTAATCCGCCATATTGCTTTTCTTTTTACAATTATTCGACTGCTATTTTAATTTCTTGCAATGTTGGCTTATATTTTTTCAAATACTTGCCATTTATCTTCAGTATTCTTTTATCTTTATCTATCTCTTCGACCTCATATGCGCCATTTGAAAAAACTTTTAAATTTTGGAAAGGTCCTTCCCACTTAGGAGACCATTTTCCCATTAATCTATCTTTTCGATCCATAGGAAGAATTACTTTCCAAACAAGATCCCCCACTGAAAGGGTCTTAAATTTCACTTTCTTATTGTAAAACTTTTCGACTCTTTCTTTTTGTCCCTTTATCAGATCTAACGCACGCAATCTCTCTTCATCCAAATCAACTAGTTCATCCATCATCATGCTCCAATACGTTTCTGATGGAATTTCATGATGCCTTTGAACTCGTATTGACTGTAAATAAATTTCGACTGGTAGCACTGCATCATGTCCATAAGTCAATTTGAATGGAGTAGAATTTGTCGCTTCTTTAAGAGACGTTCGACAAGCCCATAAAATTTGATCCAAAGTCTTATGCCAGTTTCTAGGTTTTCTACCCACGTGCTTTTTGATCAAATTTATCACAACCTTATTTGCTGCTTCGACTTGTCCATTTGCCTGGGCATAATAAGGTGTCGAAGTTAAGAGTTTAAAACCTGCGTCTTTTGCAAACATTTGCATGTTTTTCCCAGTAAACACAGATCCCTGATCAGTAGTTATTGTTTCTGGTATCCCAAATCTGTAAATTATATGTTTCTGGATAAACTCTATAACTGTTTCTTGATCCACATTTACCAGTGGTATAGCTTCAATCCACTTAGTGAAATAATCTATTCCAACTAAAATGTACTTCTGCCCTTTTGAAGAAACTGGTCGAATTTCACCAATTAAATCCAAAGCCCAACCTCTGAATGGCCAAGGTTTTATAATTGAATGCAACTCACTTGCAGGGACATGTGGTATACCTGCATGCACTTGGCATTCATGACAACCTTTTGCAAATTCGACACAATCTTTCAACATTGTTGGCCAGTACATTCCTTGTCGAAATAATAACCATTTCATTTTGTGGCCTGCTTGGTGTGCGCCACATGCACCACCGTGCACATTCGACAAAGCTATGTAAGCTTCATCTTCGCCCAAACATTTCAGCAAGACTCCTTCTGCAGTCTTTTTAAACAATTCATTTCCAAAAAGTACATAACTTAAAGCTCTGTACTTTACTTTTCTTTCGACTTTCTGATTTGGGTCTTGTAGATAATCCTTGATAGGTTTTCTCCAATCTTCAATTTCTGAATCATCTATATTGAAAATTTCAAAATTTTCCTCATCCCCATAACCTAATTTTATTGTCTCCAAATCTGAAGGAGCCAATTTGGTGGATACGACTCTTCCCCTTACTTCAATAGATTTCTCCAAGTTTTCTTTCGACACTTTGTAGCCTGACGCAAGTTGAGCCAGATCATTCGCTTCTTGATTCTTCAATCTAGGAATGTGTCTAATGGCCACATTGTCGAATTTTTTGAGAAGTCTATTAGCTATTACGAAGTACATAATCTGATTCTCTTTGACACATTTATATTCTCTTGTCAATTGTTTTATCACCAACTCAGAGTCACCCATTATTTCGACTCTTGTTGCCCCCAATTCCAACAATATTTCAAGTCCGACAATCAAAGCTTCATATTCTGCTTCATTATTTGAACATAAGCCTTCGACTTTGTACTTGAATTTTGTTGGAATTTTGTCAGGAGAAATAATTAGTATTCCAACACCAGTTCCATTCTTATGACTGGAACCGTCGAAATATAACTTCCATGGCTTTAATTCGACATATTCTACTTCATTTTCATTTATTGAGTGGTCAGCTATGAAATCAGGAACTACTTGTCCCTTAACAGCCTTTAAAGGCAAATATTGTAAGGAATATTCTGTCAATGCCAAAGCCCATTTCCCAATTCGACTATGTAAAATGGATTTAGATAACATATACTTTATTACGTCGAAATGAGAAGAAACATATACATCAACATGTTTTATATACTGCTTTAACTTTGTACAAGAGAAATATACACACAAACATAATTTTTCTATCACACTATATATAGTTTCAGCATCATTTAGGACTCTGCTGAGATAATAGATGGCCCTTTCGACGCCATTTTCATCTTCTTGACACAGCATGCTTCCCAAAGTTTTGTCTGACGCTGAAATGTATAACCTCATACTTCTTTTTCTACAAGGAGACATCAAAACTGGAGGACTAGCCAGATACTCTTTGATCTTGTCGAAGGCATCTTGTTGTTCTTGCCCCCATGTGAAATCTTCCTTCTTTAATCGAAGTAGAGGTGAAAAGGCTTGTGTCTTCCCACTAAGGTTGGAAATGAACCTTCTGAGAAAGTTGATTTTCCCTAGTAGAGACTGCAATCCCTTCTTTGTCGATGGCGTTTTCGCTTCCATTATGGCTTTGGCTTTGTTTTCATTTATTTTGATCCCTTTCTTGTGGACCACAAAACCTAAGAAATCACCCGCCTGCACACCAAAAGCACATTTAAGGGGATTCATTTTTAAACCAAACTTTCTCATCCTTTCAAAGGACTGTCGAAGATGGTCTATATGATTTGTTCCTGAAACGGACTTAACTACAATATCATCAATGTATATTTGCATAAAAGTGTCAATAAAGTCGTGAAAAATTGAATTCATGGCTCTTTGATAAGTTGCTCCGGCATTCTTTAAACCAAAGGGCATTACTACCCATTCATAGGTTCCTATTTCACCAGGGCAACGAAAAGCCGTTTTAGGAACATCTTCTTCAGCAATAAAAATTTGATTATAGCCAGAGTATCCATCAAGCATACTTAAATACTCATGGCCTGCTGCAGAATCTATGAGCATTTCTGCGACTGGCATAGGATATTCATCTTTAGGGGTAGCTGAATTTAAATCTCTAAAATCAATGCATACCCTCAGCTTGCCATTTTTCTTAATTACAGGAACTATGTTTGCAATCCATTCGACATACCTGGTGGTGCGGATGAATCTGCATTTTTGAAGTCTTTCGACCTCTTCTTTTATTTTCGACAAGATTTCTGGTGCGAAGCGTCTGGGAGTCTGCTTTACTGGCTTCTTTCCCTCCATTATTGGCAGCTTCAATTCGACCAAACTCCTGTCTAATCCTGGCATATCGTCGTAATCCCATGCAAAACAGTCTTTGTACTCATTTAGCAATTAGACTATTTCGACTTTGAACTGAGGATCCATCTTGGAGCTGATGTAAGTTGGCCTTTTTTCTGCCCCCAGTCCTAAATTGATTTCTTCTAATGGATCCTGTGCCACCATCTTCATGTTAGTCGATGCTGGATCCTTTTCGAACCTCAAGGGTTCGTCATCATAGATGGCGTCAAGCTTCTGATTCTGCCATTCGCCAGTCTGATTGTTGTCATAACCTTTTTCAATATCCCTTTAGGGACATTGCTCTTAAAAATCTTCTTTGTTGGCTTCGACAACCATGCATTTTACTTCGACCTCTAGGGCCGCTTTGAGTTTATTTTCGGCTATATAAGCCGTAATTCTTTCGATCGCTGAGGCTTCACTCATCATAATCATCAAATTCACTTCCCCAACCCGTTGGCTCAGTATGAGAAGTTCCCCATACGTAACTTGGTTCGCCAATTACTTCTTTGTCCCATTGAAAACCACGTGTTGGGTGAAGGTACATGGAACAATAGGCGTTGTCAGTTGCCTTCAAGTTGAATTCTGCTGGGTTGCAGGGGGTATGTGAGCCAAATTTTTTTTGAAACTTCGACTATTCACATTGTTTACTTCAGTCATAAAATAGCTTTGATCTGCTTCAATATTCTCAACAATCTCATCTGGCCTCCAGATGGCTATTCGCTGGTGCATGGATGATGGTACAACTCCTATCCCATGAATCCACTCTCTTCCAAGCAGGAAGTTATAATTCGCCCTTGAAGCTATCACTATAAACATTGTTGGTCTTGTTATGGTTCCAACAGTTAGGTTCACCTGGATCACTCCCATGGCACTTCCTACTTTTCCCTCATAATTTGACAACACCATGTTGTGGGGCTTTGTGTCTGAGTCATCCTTTCTAATCTTTTTTATCATGAAATGGGGCATTAAATTCACAGCAGCTCCACCATCTACTAATATCTTGTTGACACCAACGTTCTCCACTTTTCCTTTTATGAACAAAGGCTTCAAGTGTGCCTTCATTGCATCATCTGGTCTTTCAAAGAAAGCATTCTGCTCTTCGACACAACCATTGTTCATTATATAATAACATACAGGCCTGAGCCCCATGTTGTCATCTTCAACCTCATCTTCTTCGTCTTCGATCTCCATCACTCTATCATAGTCTCTAGGCAGCACTGAAACCACATTGCATGTGACATCGAAATATGCTTCTGAATCTGACCTAAAATCATCAGTCACTTCATCGTCTTCTGGCACCTTGTTGTTAGGCTTCGACATCTCCACTATGTTTCTTGGTTTGTCCTTTTGAGAGGGCTCGTTTTTGGGAACAGACTCTTCTTTGTTCATTATCTGCATGTTCTTGCTTGACTCAGATTTATTTTCATCGACAGTTTTTTCTTTGATTTTGTTCTTTTCTGCAGCCTCCTTTTCTGCTCTTTTCTGTCTTTGGAACCTTCTCCACTGAGACCTTGACATGGGATTCTTTCCTTTATAGTTCTCTGATGGGTATGGTCTTGGTTTCTGTTTTTCGACCTCCCTTTTTCCTTCCATGGAGGAACCTCTCTGTATTTCAAAATTCTTCCATCTTTTCTGCCCTTGAGCACCTCCGATTGGTTGGACCCACTTGTCATCCTCAGCTTTGACAGATGGCTTGTAAGTCCTATGACGTCCTTCGCCAAACCTTTGGTTGTGATGCTCACTCCTCCTTGGACCGAACCTTCCATTTCTGGCTGCTGGGATTGCCCCCCAGTTTCCTCTTCTTTTGGCTTTCTCCACCCCTTTCAGATTGCTTGCTGCTTTCTTGTCGAACACCGCACTACAACGTGGGCACAACATGACTTCAGCCTTCTTCCTCTGGCACCTTTGGATGAATTAGACTAAGTTCTCCTCCTCCCTAGGGTAAGCCAACTTCTGATACTCTTCTCGACGGCGTTCTTCGTCAGTTTCTGTTTGTTTCTTCTGAGAAATTTCCACCATGTTGACATCCACATTCTGGTTATCAATGATACTTAATTTATTCATTCTTTCAATAAGTCTTGCCTCTTCTTCAGCATTCCCTTTTGCCTGGTCGAAACTTCCCTCTGAGGGTAGGTCCCTGGAGATGAGTTTGCAGCATTGTTCGACTGAGTTTCCTTTAGGGTCTTCCATTGTTCTACGCAAAATCCCATAAGGAGCGGGCTTCACAAGGCCTTCTGCAGCCTCTGCCTTGATTCTGGTAACGTTCTTATTGACTGGTTCCATAGTGTTGATCTTGTCAGCAACTTTCATTGTTTCCATTTTGTCATGATTAAGGCCTTCAGTAGCCTCATCTTTGATGATAGGGGCATTATCATTTGCTCCTTCGTCAGTATCTTCAAAGAACTCTCCCTATCCAGTTGGATGGATCTTATTGATGTCAATACGAGAACTTGGGGGTGCAGAGTATTTCACGAGATAGTCGAATTTTCCACTGGGCTCCCCTAAAGTATCCCAAATTACTCCATCTTCAGCAATTTTGTTGTTATTCTCTTCGTCGAAACCTTCAGTAACTCCAACTGCATTCTGGTCGTTGAAACCTTCAGTAACTCCAACTGCGTTCTGGTTGTTGAAACCTTCAGTAGTTTCCTCCTTCTTCTGACTGTCGAAGACTTCAGTATCTCCAACTTTGTTCTTACTGTCGAAACCTTCAGTAGTCTCAACTTTGCTGATATAGTCATTCAAATTTCCTACATCAGGATTTTCAGTAATCTTGATCAACACTGGCTGGTCTACAAAGTCCTTGGATACTTTTTCCACCTCAGGCTTGTCTAGGAGATCATCAGCAACCTCCACCATGTTGATATTATTGTCGAAGCCCTCAACAGCTTCCACCATTTCAAAACTACAATCAGAGGCTACTTCGACCTCCACCATATTCACAGTGGAAGGTTCAGCATAATTGGCTTCGACCACCTGCATGGGGTTTGAGTCAATCCTCATCTGTTGTTTTGATTTGTCTCCAAACTTCAGTCTTCCATCACGGATTGCATTCTGAACAAGATCCCTGAAAAGGAAACATTGAGAAGTTTTATGACCCAAAAAGTTATGGTATTTGCAAAAAACTCTCTTTTTTTGTTGGTCCACAGGAGGCTCTTTAGTGCCTGCTGGTTTTATTAATTGACCATCTTTGACTAATAAGTCGAAAATTTCATCACACTTGGTGACGTCGAACGTATAAGTTCTTTTAGGAAACCTATCATTCTTTTCAGGTTCGACTGGATTTTTCCCATTCGACGGAGCTAGTACTTTACAGGCGTATGGTGGGCCTAACTTTAGTTCTGCCAGATTAATTTCTTGTTCGTCGAACAAAATTAGTTCATTTTCGTCACTATCATCATCTTGGCATACTCCTACATAGGCCACTCTTTCCTTTTTATTTTTATTTGATCTAAATTTCTCAGCTTTTAGCCTTTCAATTTGTCTTACCCTATCTGCTAATTGTGCCATATCTCTCAGATATAGAGTGTCTAATTTCTTTTTTATAGAATAATCTAGACCCCCTGCAGCCATTTCGACTAACTCTTGTTCTGGCACTTGTGTGAAACATCTTGCCTTACGCAACCTGAACCTATTTAGGTAATCATCTATAGGCTCTGAAAATTTCCTCTTAACACTGGCTAATTCCTTCAAACTTATCTTAGTCTGACCCATATAAAATTGTTCATGGAACAATCTTTCTAATTGGGTCCATGTGAATATAGAGTTCGCAGGCAAGGACGTAAACCAGGTAAACGCATTTTTTGTCAAAGAACTTGGGAAGTATTTCATTTTCAAATTTTCATTATGGGCTATTTCTCCTGCTTCGATCAAATAACGCGCTATATGTTCTATGGTGGATTCGCTAGTGTCTCCTGAAAATTTGGTAAATTTGGGGACTTTCCACCTTGGGGGTAATTCCTGTTGTAGAACATATTCAGATAATGGGGAAGCATAACTAGGCCTTTGTAATCCTACATTTACCCCATTTTGCGCCATTATCCTTTCGACCATGGCTGCTAAATTATTTTCGGCATGCAGGTTATTATATCGTATTCGCTGTTGCAACACATCATCAGCATCTTGGTTTCTCTGGACTATTACCCTCCTAGGTTCTTGTTGAACGAGGATTTCGACACGAGGCTGTTCGACCACTGCCTCTTGGTTTCTAGGGTTTGCCTGAGGATTCTCTAAAGGCCTTTGATTTATTGTGGGTTCCTCTTCGACATTCACTACTGGGTTTTGAATTACTTATTCTCTTTGTCGCATTTGAGGAACACCAAAAAAGTCAGCAATGCGTGTCATCTGCGCAGCCAACAATTGGTTGGTTTGGGTAGTGTTTTGTATTAAAGGATTAAACACTGGTCCCATTTGTTGTGTCAACATTTGGACCATATCATGATTACTTTCGTCGATTTGTTGTCGAATTACTTGCGCAGAATTATTTGTAATTGCTGGCATTTGGAAATTTGGTAGGGGTTGGTTCAATCTACTCATATTTCCACCATATCCCAACCCTTGTAGTGGTGAAGACACGTGGACCATGGCATCAGAATACAAGGATGGTGCATTTTGCAAGTTTGCCATCACTGAAGTTGGCATTCCATATGGTTGTTCTCTACTAAACATAGGCATGGAAAAATTTGTCTGAAATGGCCTATAATTATGTCCTCCAGGAGGAGGTGTCCCCATGGGCATTGAATGTCCCATTGTGGAAGAACTAGGCATATTTTGGGAGAGCGAAACCGCTGGTATAGATCCTGTTGATGAAGGCATAGCCTCCTCCAGAACAGGATTTGAATCCACATTTCCCCCTGTTGAAGGGATAGGGTTGGAAATTGGAATGGTTTCATTTGGATTTGGATTATTTGGCTGATTTGCCATTCTTCTTACTCTTGTTCTTTTAGGTCTTTCTACGTCGGTTACGGCTAATTTACCACTTCTCAAAATCATACAATGAAGTAGAAACTATTTGGCTAAGAGTTATTCTGTAAAAATTTCTAAAATTTTGCACGGGTCCCACCAGGTGTGCCAATTTGTTCGCTGTTGATTTTGGCGAACAACCTCTGGTTTACCAATCTCTTATAAAACTGGGTTACTTGCAGGACCAACCACACAAATCCTGGGATGCATGTGCAAATTTATCTAACTCTTAGGATAATGGTATTTTGATGGTTCGTTTTGTTATATCTTTTATGTATGAATGGTTTGGTTAAAGAACTAAATAACAATTTTCTGGCGAAAGGATAAATTGAATGAACTTAAAACTTGCATAAAGTAAATGACAAAGGATAAATGACTGGGAAAAGTAAAGGCAATTATAAAAGACTTTGAATTTCTATAAACTTAAAAATATGGTGTTTCACATGTACATTTCCAGATAATAAACTCTTTTCTCTCGCATGGGTACTTTGAGTATTTACAGGAATTTAGTACAAGTTTTCACACACTAAAATTCTACAACAACTATCCTATTTATATACAAATACAATAACTACCTAATAACGGAAAAAATTCTAAATCTTTGACACTTGGCCTTCTGCATGTCTTCTTTTCTTCTAAAGCTTCCACGCGTCTTCTGCCAAACGTTATAACTCTTGAATTTGAATTTTCCCTTTGTGTCGAAACGTTGCGCCTCTTCACCTTGTCGAATTGTCGAAAAGTAACAAATGTCCCTCTTAAACTTTAAATTTCAAAACCTCCGTCGAAAGAAAACATTCTTTCCTTTTGAACATATTTTTGTACTTAGAAGAATCTGGCCAACTTTCCTTGAGTGTCATTGATCTTCGACCAGCTTCCTACATCATGAAATCTTCCCGTCGAATCATCCTGTCAAATCCCCTATTGAAAAATCCAATTTCCTCTGAACCATTTTCTTGGCGTCGAAATTAGCCATCTACAGGTGCCTGCTCTGATACCAATTGAAATTTTATTCCTATGGGGACAGATGTCGAACACGATGTCCTAGACAACTGGTTCAACAAGTTAAACCAGAAACACTATAATAGCAAGTACTAGTTAATGGAGTAGAAAAGCAGTAAATAACATGATAGTTGTTTACCCAGTTTGGTGAAACAACAACTATGCCTGGGGGCTGAGTCCATAACCCAATAAAGGAAATTCACTATTAATAGTTTTGTACAATTAGACTTACAAGCAACAATAAATCTTATGTTGTTCAATGTCTCTTCCTAACATTACCCAATAAATTTCTATTTAGAGCTCCCCCTAAACATGAGAACCTACTCACTTTCTTTCCAATCACACAACCTGTGATTGGAGATTACAACTTAATAATCAATGTTGAATACTACCACTCAACTCTAAACAAGCCTTCTATGCAAAGTTAGTGAAACATAGAGGTGTACATATAACAATAATAAGGACTTAAAATAAATTCAACACTCTAAAAACTTCAATGTATTACTTGGCTTCCAATGTAGGTTTTGAGATTCTTATATAGCATAATAATTATGGGATTTTCATCATGGACTTGAGATTTGATTTCGTCTAGAATTAATGCAGAATCTGTTGGATATTATCTCTTCCATAAATCTCTCCAACAAGATATGATTTGTTTCAACTTAAATTCAAATTTAAATCTTCATTTAAATATGAACCAATATTCATCCATCTGTCCAACAAATCATATAATCATATTTCTAAATAAAAGCAATAAAATATGATTGAATATTCTCAAAATGTTCATTTAAAATGCAGCAATCTGGTGACTGATAGAAGAGTAAACCTCCCAAGTCAACTCCATTTTTTTCTTCCATCATTCATCGAGCTCCTCGTTACCAATAGCCAACCTCGTCAATAAGAATGTGAGTGGCATACTCCACCTTAGTGTTTCCGGTACAATTCAAAAATTTAAACACTACTACATATAATAGATGTAACAACGATTGTAAAAGAAATATAACCACAGTTAATGGTCTGCGGTAAAGAAGCGTGTGGTTGTAAGTGGGATATTTACAATCACAGTCTACTGGACGTGGTAATAAGCTGGCAAGCGCACTACATATCACCACGGTTGTAATAAACAACCGTAATGAAATGATTTAAGGTCTTGGGGTTTGATACCCAACAACGCCATTTTGGATTTTTTTTTAAATATGAATAACACGTTTACATATCACTACAGTTGAAACACCCGACCATGGTTATTTTTTAATATAATTTTTTAATTTTACAAAATTGCTAGATTTTTAACCTGTATTTTTTGAATCGAAAATAAAGCAGAAACAAAGACACAAACCATTTGAGAGCCACACCTATAGTTGGCAACTAAAATGACTCAAAATTATATTACATCAAAACCAAAAATTGCATTAATATATATATATATTATATCAAAACCAAAATGGTACAAAACAACATGCATTTCACCTATCATTACACCAAATAATATCTGCAACCTGATAAATGTGCATTGTCTTTTGGTGTCTTGACTTTAAACACCTATAATTTCAAATAATAATACTTGTTAGTAAATAACCTTAGAAATTATAACATATAATAAATTATGAATAAACAATACAAAATATTTACTTGCTAATTTTCCCATATGTCTTCTTCATGATTATTACAAATAATACACACATCATCTTTATCAACTTATTCATATGAAGTATGCACTTGTGTTGCGTACGAAGGAATCAAACGAATATCAAAACTTCAATCATGATTTTCATCACTATGAGGAATGTATTTTCCTTGTAGAACAATTGATCATCTTTTGTCAAAAGGGTCACTCACATAAAATACTTGTTTTGCTTGGGTAGCCATGATAAATGGTTCGGTCATATAAGTTGTCTTGCCAAGGTCAACCCATGTGAATTCTAACTTATCAGTTTATACACCAATTTTTTTGCCAACCCACTTGCATTTAAATAAAGACACTTTGAATAAAACATAATCAATCTCCAAAATCTCCTCAATGACCCTAAAGTACGCTCTAGATGCCAATATTGAATTCTTATCTTTTGAACTAGGGAAATACATGGATTCGGCCTCAACCATAACCCCAATATTTTGCATTGTACTATATTCAGCTTTTGATTTTGTATAAAAGGAAAAAGTATCAATGTTGTATGCAGTCCAAGTTACTACGTTAAATTTTGGCAAGTATTACAACTATTTAATTGTCTCAGATGCACTATCATCATTAGAAATCCTTTAATTAAACCAACTTATGAAATTCTTGTTATGCTCTTTCAACAACCACTTGTCATTCATTCGGGAATATTTTTCCTTGATAACTCTTTTGTGAGTAGATAAGTAAGGTTCAACTTCGTCAACATTATTTAATATATACAAATGTGTTTGAAGAACTATATACTTATGCATTGAAATAACATTTAAACCTTGAGTACCTCTACCTCCATGCTTTGAGCATGGTGAGACTTTGGAATTCCTATATACTCTACTTTCGACAAAATAATTTGAACAAAACTCAACAGTTTCTTCTATGATGTACCTTTCAACGATCGAAGCTTTTGGTTGATGATGATTCTTCGTATATCCTTTAAAGATATTCATGTATCGCTCATTGGATACATCCACGTTAAATAAATTAGACCACAAAATCTGATTTCTCTGACTAGATAAACAATTAAGTGAACCATAATGTCAAAAAATAATAGAGGGAAATACGTATCCAATTGACACAAGACTATTACAGCTTCATCTTTTAATTCATCAAATTTTTTGAAATAAAAAAACTTTATTACATATAGAGTTAAAGAATACGCACAATATTGTTATAGTTACTCTTACATTTTTTGGTAGGATGTCACAGATAGACACTGGTAGAAATTGTTGCATCAAGACATGACAATCATGAGATTTTAAGCCAATTAACTTGAGATCTTCCATTGATACAAGTTTATTGAAGTTTGATGAGTAGCCTTGCAGAACTTTGATACAATGCAAACACTCACATAAACTTTTTTTTTCTTTTTAGATAGAGTGTGACATGCCAGAGGCAAATAAGTTCTTTTTCCTCTTTCTTATGGATCCAATTGTTATCGTATACCCATTTCCACCATATTTAAATGAAATTCTTACTATCTTTAGTCTTGCCAAAAGTGTTTAGAAGTGTTCCAATCAAACTATCACACACATTTTTCTCCACATGCCTCACATCAAGACAATGTATTACATCGAGGCTAAACCAATATGGAAGATCAAAGAACACATATCTCTTTTTCCAAATATTTCTCTCAGCAGACCCTTTTTTTATTTTTTCCAAAGATAATAATATTAAGGTGTTCTTGTCGTTGATAAACTTCATCTCCCATTAAAAGTTTAGGAGAGATTTCAAACTCATGTTCTTCGTTAAAAGCCTTCTCCAATCTACGATAAGGATGATTGGATTTTAGAAATTTCTATTGCCTAAGGTAAACGATCTTTTTTCCAAACCAAAGTTGGTGAAAACATGTATTAGATTCACATATAGTACATGCTTTATGTCCCTTGACACTGTATCTAGCCAAATTACCATATGCGGGAAAGTTGTTGATTGTGAAAAATAACATGGCCCGCTTCTTAAATGTTTCACCTGAATACGCATCATCAACGTCAACGCCTTCCTCCCAAAAAGTCTTAAATCTTCAATTAACGAACTTAGATAAACATCTATGTCGTTTCCATGTTATTTTAGTCCAAAAATCATCATAGATAACAAGATATACTTACGCTTCATACATAACCAAGGAGATAGGTTGTAAATTATGAGAAGAACAGGCCACAAAGTATGGTTAGTACTCAGATTATTAAAGTGGTTCATTCCATCTGTGCCAACCCCAAGCCTAAGGTTTCTTAGCTCAAGGCCAAAATCCATAAACAACGAATCAATTTTCTTCCATTATAATGAATCAACTACATGGGGAATGTTTTTATCACATTTTCTTTCATCTACATGGAATATAATATTCTTTGCATTATTAGCATTAGCAAAAAGTCTCTTGAACCTTGGAATTATTGGCAAGTACTATAACACTTTAGCAAGAGGACACTTCTTGCTAAAATTGTCATAGTCATCACCAC
This sequence comes from Lathyrus tuberosus, assembly GCA_022829125.1. NCBI lineage: Eukaryota > Viridiplantae > Streptophyta > Magnoliopsida > Fabales > Fabaceae > Lathyrus > Lathyrus tuberosus. Next base: position 1,642,917 of record JALAZF010000769.1, read on the forward strand.
TATTGCTCTTCACCTTGTAGCGCGAGTCACCATAATCCAAACATTGATCCAATTTTTCATATTATTTCCTATATAATATGTCATCATTATGACATGCATGTATTTTTTATATACTCCAAACCCATTGGATACGATATCTTCTTAGCCTTATAACAACGATCTGCCAAATTATTATCTTCTGATAGCATTTGTTTTAGCAAATCAAGTAATTTCGTGAAAATTTCATTAGTTCACCCATTTTCTGCCTTCAAATTAAATAATTTTAACACCACAGACAATCATGTAAAACTTGTACACCCTTTGTATAAAGGTGCATCCTTATCGCTACATAAAGTATCATAAATATGAGCTTTATGACGTCGCATTTAGATTTTTATCCACTTCATCATGCCACGTCCATATTGTATAATTTTGACAAATTTTATCACAACATAGGTGATGAAATTGTTCTACGTATTCAACGAATTCAAGAACTCTTTTCTGATACACTAGACCTAATCTATAATCTTTCATCCAACTACAATCCATAATAAATTACGAAATTTATATCAAAAGCTTGTAGAATCATTTAACAATATAACAACACAATAAGTTATAAAATAATCTTTATCTTTATATCATTCAATCACAGAAATATATAACACTCCTGACAACATAAAAAATATCTTCATATCACTCAATCACAACAACACAAATGGCACACTAATGTTACACACAACATAGTAACATCTACACAACATTCTCACGTACTAATATGTTGCATACATATATATACAACAACACTCTAACATATATACAACCTACATTCACAAAACATACTAGAGGTTCATACACACACTACATAGGAATATGGTTCAATCATAACAATATAACATTTAACAACACCAAAACCTAAAACTCTACATGAATGGTGATAAATGTGAAGAAATAGATAAAGTATCGTAAATTGAAGAAGAGGTTGTAACCAAGAAACACCCTTTGCGTATGTTCACACTCACTTTTGTTGAAGATGAAGAAATAGATAAAGTAAATCGCGTTTGTGTAAATTGAAGAAGATGGTGTTCCAAGTAATGAATGAGAGGTAAAAAGATGAAGTTTGGAAGTCTGTTTCGCTATCGCTTGCGTCTGTTATTCACTAGGGACTTGTGTTATGAAGGAAATAAACTAAATCTGATATGTTTTAATTATAATGAAACACATTTCACCATGGTTGATAACACAAACCGTAGAGAAACATATTAATTTTAGGTGACATATAACCATGGTTGACAAAAACAACCATGGTGAAACTATTTTTAATTTTTATTTAAATTTAGACATTAATGGACACACTCTTTGTTGTATAGAAAAAATAGAAACATGTTGGTGTTGGGATCCGAAACCTGTTAGGCTTGACATTTCACCACAATTACTAGTATGTATCATAGTGATATGTATTTTAATGAAAAAATGCAGGCGCCTAATTAAGAGATATTACTTCAGTTGATTAATTAACCGAGATAATAACATGTTACGATAGGTATATTTTGCAGTAATGAAATATTTTCTCTGCCTTATCTAGGTTGTGTTCCTTTTTTTATCTAGGGGTTCCATATAATGGAAATCAGTTAATCCCCATGCAGTAGCAACAATATCATTATGTTCTTCTCTTTAGGTCTCACATTAGGCCTAAATTCCATTATGTTTAGTCGTAGTTGCATTACGTTAAACCATTGTCACAACCATTGAGTGTATCGCGTGAATGCTGGCGGTTAGAATCGTCAAAATGGACAACATGCTAAGTCCAATAAAATACGAGGTTTTAGCCTTAAAATCAGAGACCAAATCTTACAAGGGTGTTTTAGCCAACTCCTAAATAGTCTATTACTCATTATGGCTAGCCCATATTGATAACGAATAGTTTGTTTATCTCACAAAACAAATTCTAAAAATTATACTAATATTTATGTTGCATCACTAAAAAACAACATATTGAGTTACATCACTTCACAAAGTTTTATCTTTTATATTATATTCATTAATTCTATGTTAAATATTAAACATTAATACAATCCAATTAAAATTTAATTATATCACATTTTAATTTACAACTTCTTCGTATGCTATTAGTTTGTGTTATATTGGATATCTGTATATTATTTTAAACAATTTATTAGTTCTTGTATTGGCTGGAATTTTGGTAAAACAAAGTTGAACAATGTTGATGTCATATGTCTGATGTTTTAACATTGGTTCCTAACATTAGTTGTTGCAGGGTTGAAGTTTTATATGCTGGTGTTAAACTGGATGTCTTGACATCAGTTATCTGAACTTCAGAACATCAGGCTGTGATGTTTTAGGGCTGCGCGTAAAAGTTGTTTTGAGAAGATCTGTTAGAGAGATTGTGTACGAATATATTGGAGAAGATATTTTCAGTTACTATCAGATTTGGAGCAGATTCTGTTGCTATGTTTAAGGGTTGTTTGATTTAAAAAGATTTGAAGATCAAATCTGTTTTAAATTCTGGTTTTAAAAACAAATCATATTAGATATTTGGAAGAGGTCCAAGCCCAAGTCAGAATTCTATTTAAAGCAGCCTCAACCCTTGTTGGAAGGAACGAAGACAAGAGAGCAAAGACTGAGAGTCAAATTTGTGTTTTCGTGTGTGTTTTGTAAACCTTTCATGGTTGAATAGGTGTTACTATTTTGGGTTGTAAGTGTATTCACTCTAGAGCTTTTAAGCAAGAGTGTGTTGTTCTTGATCAAAGCTGTTAAGCAAGATCAAAGTGGGTTTTAAAGTGTAATCTTTGAATTGTATCAGTGAGGTGATTTAGGGAGTGAGTGGTTTCTCATATCTAAGTAGTTTCTTAGGTAGAAGTGTCATTGGGTAATGATTAAGATTAGTAGATGTCAACTGGGACTGTTGAGTCTGTAATTTAATACTACTTATAGTGAATTTCCTCCCTGGCTTGGTAGCCCCCAGACGTAGGTAGTTAGACCGAATTGGGTGAACAATTCATTGTGTTGATTTACTATTGTTATAGCCTTGTTCATATTAGCAGATTGTGTTGTTGTGACATCACACTTAACATCACACATCTGATACCAGAATTTCAATTGGTATCAGAGCAGGCATCCTGCTCTGCATCTGGGTGAGATCTAGGGCTGATACTTTCTGGTGCAATGGAGAAGGAGAGTGGTGGATTTGTGAATAGATCCCCTATTCTAGATGGCTCCAATTATGACTATTGGAAACCACTGATGGTTACCTTCTTGAAGTCATTAGACAGCAGGGTGTGGAAGGCTGTCTTAAAAGAATGGAAAACACATGTTATTGTTGAAAAGGATGGTACAACAAAGCTGAAACCTGAGGAAGATTGGACCAAGGAAGAAGATGAGCTTGCACTTGGAAATTCAGAAGCCTTGAATGCCATCTTTAATAGTATTGACAAGAATATCTTTAGGCTGGTAAACACTTGTGAAGTAGCTAAGGAAGCTTGGGATGTCTTGAAAACTACTCATGAAGGAACTTCCAAGGTCAAGATGTCAAGACTTCAACTGTTGACTACTAAGTTTGAAAATCTGAAGATGAAGGAGGATGAAACCATTCATGATTTTCACATGAATATTCTTGAGTTGTCCAATGCTTCTAGTGCTTTAGGAGAAAGAATGACTGAAGAGAAGCTAGTAAGGAAGATTCTCAGATCCCTTCCCAAGAGATATAAAATGAAGGTAACTGCTATTGAAGAAGCTCAAGACATCAGCAAGATGAGGGTTGATGAGTTGATTGGTTCTCTTCAAACTTTTGAGTTGGGATTGAATGAGGAGTCTGAAAAGAAGACCAAAAGCATAGCTTTGGTGTCTAATACTGAAGATGGTAAGAAGAAGTATAATTTTGAAACTCAGGAGGAACTGTCAAATGCTGTTGTGATGCTTGGGAGACAGTTTAATAAGGTGCTAAAGAGAATGGATAGAAACTATAGACCTAATGTTAAGAACATCACATCTGACAACAACAGGTATAGTAATCAAGTGAAGAAAACAAGAGATGAAGAAAAGTCTAATCATGACAAAGGAGTTCAATGCTATGAGTGTGAAGGTTATGGTCATATCAAGAAAGAATGCCCTACATATCTCAATAAGCAGAAAAAGGGGTTATCTGTTTCCTGGTCTGATACAGATAGTGAAAGTGAAGAAGAGAATGCCGAACATGTTAAGGCATTGACTGGAATATGTGCCTCTGATGGAGAATCTAGTGATGGTGAATTGACCTTTGAAGAGCTGGCATCTTATTATCAAGATCTGTGTCTGAAAAGTGAAGAGGTATGTCAAGAAGGGGAGAAGCAGAAGAAAATTATAATACAGCTTGAGACTGATAACGCTGAACTTGAGAATGAAGTTTTGTTGTTAAAATCCCAACTTGATCAAATGTCAAAATCCATCAGAATGTTAAATAGTGGAACTGACACTCTGGATAAAATACTTGAAGCTAGAAAAGGGGCAAGTGATAAGACTGGTCTAGGATGAGGGTGAGAAGAAGATATCTGCATAGGCTAGTTCTTCCGGGGTTAAACAGAACATTCCTCATCATCATGAAAAAGGAAATGGTTCTGGAATTAAGAAGGTTGTCCCTCACCTTGGGCCACAAAATAATGGAAAGGGTTATGGTCTTGTACCTAAGAAGTTTTTGCCTCAACCTCAAGGAAAGCCTCAGGTTTCTGGAGCTAGGCAGTATATGCCTCCTCAATACCATAGGAGTATGCAGGCTTCTAGTTTCAAACATAACATGTTCCATCCGATGTCTCAACATCAAGGGAAAATGTATGGTTTTGGACCTAATAATGTTGTGCCTCATTGTTATGGCAGAAGAAGGTCGCATCATCATGGTAAAAGACAGCCTAATCATTACAAAAGACAGACTCATCATTACAGAAGACAGCCTAATTATGGGAGAAGACAACATCAATATTCTGACAGATGGCAGCCTCAGCAGTATGACAGAAATCATCATCAAGGTGGCAGACATTTCAATCACTTCAGAGAAGAGATTCAAAGAGTGAGATGTTACTATTGTGGAAGATTTGACCATACACAATCTTCTTGCTTTAAACTCCATGGTTATCCCATATCTGTTCCTCAACCTAGACAGAAGCATAACAGGCCTCAGGCTGTTAAACAATGGGTTCCTAAAGCTGCTGCCACATGTCTATTAGCTCACTCATCTGTTAGAACCCCAACTATGGTTGGTTGGTATTTTGACAGTGGTTGCTCAAAGCATATGACAGGTTTCAAGAATCATTTGGTGGATATCAGGACTTACTCCACAAATGATGTAACTTTTGGTAATGGAGAAAAAAGGGAAGCTAAAGGAATTGGAAAATTGAATTGTGAGGCTGGACCTAATCTTGAAAATGTACTTCTTCTCAAAGGATTGACTGCTAATTTGATTAGCATCAGTCAGTTATGTGATGAAGGATTCAAGGTTAGCTACACTAAAGATGAATGTTTAGTGACTAATGAGAAGAGTGAAGTCGTTATGAGGGGAGTTAGATCCATAGATAACTGTTATTTATGGGTTCATCAAGAGTCTAGCTCAGCAGGTAATGTCAAGGATGATGTTATGACATCTGAATGTGACATTAGAAGGATCACCAAACAACCTAGTGTTATGCAACTATTCAGAGGAAATCTTAAAGAAACTAAGGTCATAAAGGTTGATCACTCAGATATGAAGTGTAATGACAATTTCCCTAAAGATATGTGTGCTGAAATTTGTGAAGTCTTAAGTAGAAATTTGGGCATGTGGAAAAGGCATCTGAGGTTAGTGACTTATGGTGTGCATTTATTAAATTTCAAAAATTTAAAAGGAAATTTGTTTTGGTGGGGAAAATGCATTTATTGGCTTTTAAGTGACCAACAAAAGCAGCCCCCTTACCTTAGGCTATCATTCCCTATTGTTACTCTCACACGCTACATCAATCTCCACACTCCAAGTCTGTTCATCTTCTCTCCAAAGATCGGAAGACACAACACATCCTTGTACGTCAATTGTTTCAAAGGAACAATGTCTCAACATGGGTCATCTCCCTCCAAGAAGTCTGCTTCAAAGACCTCTTCGCATGCAACATCTAGGGTTTCGACGAAAGAAGTTTCAATAGATGAAGCCTTGGACATAGCTCCTCTCTCTATGATTTCAGGTTCAGAAAAGAAAATACCTGAGAAGTATCAACCTAAGAGGCCTTCAAAAGGTAACACTTCTGATCAATCTGCGGGTAAGAAATTTGATGATAGCAAAAGTAGAGCGTTTGTCACTAGTATTTTGTTTGGAAACAAACCTACTCCTAAGACTACCACCCCTCTCCCTCAAGCTGTTGAAGAAAGGGTAGATGTGGACAAAAGTGTTGATCAGATTGTCACAAAAAATTTTGAGAAAGGGATTTCTGTGAAGGGAATATCTAGACCTCTGAGTCAAATGTCTGCTGATCAATCTGTTAGAGAAAAGGGTGACATGCAAACTTCTGAAACCAATCTTTACAGATTGGCTGTTTCTGTCATTGAAGATGCAGAAGCTGAAGTTGAAGATATTGATACTCATATTGAAGATGAGGTTGATGTTGAACCTGATGTCAGAACATCACCTGCTAGGAATTATGTTTCTAGTCCCAGAGGAATGAAGACTGCTGATGTGGTGGATGTGGTTGACCTATCAGATAATGAAGTTATTGGTAAAGTTGTCCCTGGTATTGCCAAAAGAATAAGGTCTAAAAAAGGGAAGTCTGCAGATACTTCACCTAAGGAGAGACCTGAGAACAAAAAGAAGAAGTCAACTGTGGTTGGTCCTACTAAGACTTGGAGCAAGGTTGTTGTGACTTCCAAAAAGAGAAAGATTAGAGAAGAATATAAATCTGAGTATGATGTTGAGGAAGATGTTCAAGACATCACCCCAGTCAGAAAGTCCATTTTGAAGAGAATTTCTGATAAGGTTCCCGAAGTGCCAGTGGACAACATATCCTTTCATTATGCTAGCAGTGCTCCAATGTGGAAATTTGTGTGTCAAAGGAGATTAGCTTTGGAAAGAGAGCTTGGCAAAGATGCATTGGAGATGAAAGAAATTATGGAGCTCATTCATGTTGCTGGCTTGTGGAAAACTGTGACTAAATTCTCTAAGTGCTATGGTGGACTTGTTAAGGAATTTGTTGTTAACATTCCTATAGACATTTCTGATAAAAGAAGTGTGGACTTCTTGAAGGTGTTTGTTAGGGGTAAGTGTATTAATTTCTCTCCTAGTACCATCAATAAGTATCTGGGAAGAGATGATCAAGAGGTTTGTAAACTGGAAGTGACTGATAATGATGTGTGTAAAGAGATCACAGCTACTCAAGTGAAGGTTTGGCCACTGGAGGGTAAATTGACAGCTAGCAAACTCAGTATCAGGTATGCTATTTTGCACAGAATTGGAGCTGCTAACTGGGTATCTACTAATCACAAAACCACCATAGTTGTGGGATTAGGAAGGTTTATTTATGCTGTTGGGAAAAATGTCAAGTTTAATTATGGTTGATCAAGTTGTGAAGCATGCTGCCACTAATGCTATCAAGATGCCTATAGCATTCCCTTCCCTTGTCTGTGGAATGATCTTAGATCAACATCCTGGAATTTTAACTAGTTCAGATATAGCATGTAAGAGGGAGTCAACTTTATCCTTGCATCCCAAGTTGTTTGTTGGGAATCATGTTCCAGACATTGTTGTAACATCAAGTTCTGGTGTTAAGAAGGCCTGTACGAAAACTGAGTTAATTGAAGAATTAAAGGCGGCCTGCAAGGATCTTGATATGGTGATCAGTACTAGCACTGCTAGGAAGATGAAAATTGAGCAGATGATCAAATCCTTGGAACAGGGTGAAGATGATGTGGGTGTCAATGTCAATGCTGAAGATTCAGGTTCAAAGGAAGGTGATGAGGATGCTGCAGTTGGTTCTACTGATGAAGATTGAATTGTTGCTTTTACTGTTTATTGCTTTTGTAGTTTGTAGTTTTGTTTTTTTTTTGTTTCTGCACATTGTGTGCATGTTGTGTAACTTGGATAAAAGTACTTTTATGCTTATCTGGTTTTTGGTCTATGATTTGTCATGTGGTGCTGACTTTTGACTGACAAGGAGAGCTAGTATGACTAACTGTTGTAAGTGTTAGTTGTGTGGGGGTATAACTTGTTAGTAGTTGTCCAATTATGGCTAAAAAGGGGGAGAGTTAACCTATGTGCCTATGTGTTGCCTAGTTGTCTGTTGTGGTTCTAGGCTTGAGGGGGAGTGTGCTTGATTGAACAGCTGGTATGCTGGTTCTTGTTTTGAGGGGGAGTTTAGCAGATTTTGGATGTGATTGATGATGGTTGTGAGTATGAAGTTTTTCCGCTGCAGGTACCTCTGATGTTGGCAGAGATTGTTTTAGCCAAAATTAGCCAAAGGGGGAGATTGTTAGTTCTTGTATTGGCTGGAATTTTGGTAAAACAAAGTTGAACAATGTTGATGTCATATGTCTGATGTCTTAACATTGGTTCCTAACATTAGTTGTTGCAGGGTTGAAGTTTTATATGGTGATGTTAAACTTGATGTCTTGACATCAGTTATCTGAACTTCAGAACATCAGGCTGTGATGTTTTAGGGTTGCGCGTAAAAGTTATTTTGAGAAGATCTGTTAGAGAGATTGTGTGCGAATATCTTGGAGAAGATATTTTCAGTTACTATCAGATTTGGAGCAGATTCTGTTGCTATGTTTAAGGGTTGTTTGATTTAAAAAGAGTTGAAGATCAAATATGTTTTAAATTCTGGTTTTAAAAACAAATCAAATCAGATATTTGGAAGAGGTTCAAGCCTAAGTCAGAATTCTATTTAAAGAAGCCTCAACCCTTGTTGGAAGGAACGAAGACAAGAGAGCAAAGACTGAGAGTCAAATTTGTGTTTTCGTGTGTGTTTTGTAAACCTTTCATGGTTGAATAGGTGTTACTATTTTGGGTTGTAAGTGTATTCACTCTAGAGCTTTTAAGCAAGAGTGTGTTGTTCTTGATCAAAGCTGTTAAGCGGGATCAAGGTGGGTTTTAAAGTGTAATCTTTGAATTGTATCACTGAGGTGATTTAGGGAATGAGTGGTTTCTCATATCTAAGTAGTCTCTTAGGTAGAAGTGTCATTGGGTAATGATTAAGATTAGTAGATGTCAACTGGAATTGTTGAGTCTGTAATTTAATACTACTTATAGTGAATTTTCTCCCTGGCTTGGTAGCCCCCAGACGTAGGTAGTTAGACCGAACTGGATGAACAATTCATTGTGTTGATTTACTGTTGTTATAGCCTTGTTCATATTAGCAGATTGTGTTGTTGTGACATCACACTTAACATCACACATCTGATACCAGAATTTCACAATTACAAACTTATATTATATTTAAAAGGTTTAATATCATTTTTGGTCTCGTATCTTAATTTCAGAGTTTATTTTGGTCACTTAACTTAAAAGTAGTTCATATTGGCCCCTTAACTCTTCAAAACGTTTCATATTAGTCATTTTTGTCCTATTTGCGACGGAAAAATTCAAAAACCGGTCGCTAAATTCGTCGTTAATTAGACAAAAAGGACGGACATGAAACATTTTGAAGAGTTAAGAGACCAACATAAATCTTTTTAAAGTTAAGGGAATAAAATGAACTTCGAAGTTAAGATACATAACTAAAAAGATATTAACTCTATTTAAAAATATGTTATGTTGTTTTTTAAAATAATATTGTACTAGCACTTTAAAGTAACATAATTTATATTTTGTATTTATAATAAATAATATTGTATTTATAATCTAAAATAACTCATTTAGAGTCGAATAGCGCGCAAATCATATAGGATAATGTTCAGATAATACATTTTAAACTTATAATAAATCATATCTTTTTTAGTAAATGATCCTATAAAGTTTGAGGCCTCTCAAGATTGATATGTTTAAGAGGGATAATTCATTTTGATATCTCTATAGAAAAAAATAAAAATAATATAACATCAATAATGATGATAAAAAACTATCGGAAGAGTTTGAGAAAGTCTAGAATTTGAGTGAGATTGTTATTATCAATATTTTAAACTTAAGAAGTCTTTAAAAAAATAGTTCAAGAGAATCCATTAATATTTGTAAACTTTTAAATATCATTTTTTATAAATAGTTAGAAATTTCAATTTAATATCAGTAATTTTTATTGTTTTAAAAAATTAATTGTCTTAATTGAAACAAAATTTATTTTTATTTTATAAAAAATAGTTGTATATAAAAAATTATCATTATTTTTTTAAAATATTTTGAAATTTTAGTCAAATGCATCTCACTTAAAATACTAATCTAGTAAAAAAAACTAGAGGGTTAATTTATTAAACGCCTTTAACTTAAAAGAGGAAAATATATTTTGCCTTTTCTAAAAGATCTTTCAAACGCATCCTTATTTTAAATTGTTTTTTTAGGTGTGTTCAAAAGTTATCTTTCAAAAAAACTCCTTTAACTTTTAATGAGTGCGACCAAATGAATAATAAAAGATAATGAGTGTATCAAAAAGATAATTTTCAAACTTTGAAAGTGTATTGGTCAAAAAGTATAGGTATGTGTGTTCTTTTTGCAAAGGCATGAGGACTCAGAGGCCTTAGTAGGTATATTACGTTATATGGTAGTTAAGGCTTGCCCGCGACGGCAAGAAGTCTTGTATGATGGTGTTTTATGGTGTTATAGAGGTTCTGCTCACGTGAGGTGAGAGGTCTTGTATGAAGTGATGTGCTTAAGTATGAATAAGTGTTGGGGTACAATCTGTTTGGTTTAATATTTGTCCCCCTCCCCCCTTGTGCGAGGAGTATTTATAGAGGCCTCTAGGGCCTAGGGTTCCCTTAGGAAGGGTCACCGTCCACCTAGTCAATAGTGGGCCACTGAATCCCTATTTACAAGGGGGTGTGGGTAAGTTAATGACCCTGACTTTTCTCTGCTCAAGAAAACGTCATATCCCATGTTTTCCATGTCTGGGTGATAGGAAAACCCGGGGGCGAGGCGATACCTTCCAGGGGCGGCATATTATCATTGCCTTTCCTAGGGCATCCTACAGTCATCGCTCTTGGCGGGTCCTTTTTAAAATATAACACTATAGAAAGATAACTTCTGAACATACCTCTTAAACTCTTACTATGTGAGACCAAATAAACAACAATGTAATGAACGTATTCCAAAAATAACTTCTAAACAGTTGCATTTTTATATTTATAGAGTTTGTGAGAAATACATATGTAATGAGAAACTCTTATAAAAAAATTGTAAGAAAACAAAAACAATTCAATTAAAGGTCGATTGTCCCTTAGTTTATAGGTATTACTTTTCCAACCCTTAGGGGTGCTAGTTCACCATGCTGAAAAAATCACAAAAGCCCCTGGATTTCGAAGATGCATCTCCAAATGCACCAAAATTACACACCCCGAGGATTTCCTGAGTGAGTCACCCCATGTTGCCCAAAAATATTTATGGAGATGCATCTTCGTAAAAACCCTTAATTTAAAAGTCAGTGTTTTTGCACTCAGTGAGTTTTACAAATATGCATCTTCGGACGGAGTTTAATTGATATACATCGCGCCAGAACCTTCCTCACTCCTTCTTTATTTGTTACATTTTAAAAACACTTCAACTTCAGAGCTCGTGAGAAAAAACCAACAAGGTCATTTTCAAGTTTCAACACTACTTCAACTGCAATGCAATCAATCATAGTAGATCCTTTTCACTTCATTCAAACTTTCACACAACAACTTTTAATCAATAAGTTTCTCATTTTCTTTCTATTTTTTAGCTCTGATGCATGTATTAGATAAAATAGGTTGTTTTAAATTCATTGATTTGTAGTTACATTCAAAACATGTACGTTGTTTAGACATGCATACAAATTTGTTTGTGGTTAGGGCATTATTTGCATTTTCTGGAAGTTCTGCATTGTTGCACATTTTACGGAGATACATCTTCTGTTTTCTAGGTTCTATTGTTCTATTTTTACGGAGATGCATCTCCGAAATTTACTTGATTTTGATATTGTTTTCTGTTTTGTAATATACGAACATATGAACAATTATAGAAAACCAGGACAGGTTGAGGCTCAGTCGTGTATTCCAAAATGCGTCTGTTCGTAGGGATATGGAAGCATGCTTGAGACCACAGGTTAGTACCAGTTTATTTAACGCAAAGGCGTCAATTTCACGTCGTCGGGTGTTTCACGCTTTACAAGGTTTCATGTATTAGACTTCGACCTCCGAAGGGCACGTGTCTTCTGCTAACCCTCCAACTTATGAAGCTTATGATGCCCCTGGAGCCCCTGCTACGGATCCCATTCCTGATAGTTTTCCAAGAGGCCCTTATGACACCCCTTACTTCCTTTTTATGTTGAACATGTTGCTAGGCATGTCTGGGAAGAAGATGTATATTTATTTACTTTTATGTTACATCTGTTTCATTCTAATTGAGTTACGATTGATGTTGATATATTTATTTTTAAAGGAGTGTGAAACTATAAAATATGTAAAACATGACATGAAGATGTTGAACTTGGAACATAATACAAATGCATGGTTTCAAGATTGTGTTAGTTACTCTGGGCTGACATGTTTATGTGTCACTGGATACATGAACATTAACCATGATATGTTGGTGGCTTTTGTGGAGAGATGGCACAAAAAGACATCTTCTTTCCACATCCCTCATGGTGAGATGTCCACCCCCTTGATGATGTCTCAAGCCTTCTGTATCTTCCAATTAGGGGAAGATTACTAAATCATTCTCAGATTAATAGAGGCGAGGCACTTGAATTGATGTTGAATTTATTGGGAGCAAACCCAGGTGAGGCCAAAGAGGAGATTGATGCCACGAGAGGCATTCATGCTCGATTTTAATACTTGGTGGACTTTTACAAATACCACCTGGGGATGAAAGCGGATGTCAAAGGTGATGATGAATAGTTTTTCTTCCATAGACAATGTGCATTGCGATCATACTTCCTATACTCGACTGGCACAATAATATTTATGGACATAAGTGTAACCTACGTCGATGTATTCTACGTGACATACTTCACCAGCTTATAGCGGACCCACGAGTGGAACTAAGGGCTGCATGTTTGGTTTATCTGTACTCCAAACTAGGTGAAACTTATCTTTGGAAGACAAGACAGATGATAGGAAGCTGCACACTATTTACAATAATTTATTTGTAACCTTTACTGTTACTAATAGTTTCATAACACTTGTGTTACACTTGCTACTAATATTTTATTTGAACCATTTCAGGCGTAGATCATCTCTCGCTTTCCTCGCATATCCAGATGGCAACCTGTCACGGACTACACTAAGGATTGGCCATGTACTTGCGTCTTTTCCCCGTACAAAGGGAATTAGGTGATAGAGGTGTTCCGAGTGTTTATTGACATCATTATAGCAAATGACATATCATTATGCTCGTACGAAGGGCACCGTCAGATGTGTCCCTTGGATGACATAGCCTTCCACTATGGTTGGTTAGCTTGTGGGTTGCGCCTGGTGTATCCACATCTGGCTGAGCGGGTCATGTGCCAGTTCAAATATCTTTAAATTATTCCAAGACCTCCATCTGTATCTGCTCCTCCAACAGTCTGCCACAAAGATTTTGATGCCATACTCGATGATTTCTATAATCAGTTGGTACATGACGAGGCACACAGGGTGATAACTTCTGATCCTTGGGTTACTATAGAGGGTTACATCCATTAGTTTTATCAGGTGTCACATCCTTACATGATACCAGATGTAGCGAGAGCACCACCTAGACCGACTCGTCGGGATATATTACAAGATAATCAGGTTAGGGATGACCAAACCTAGAACTTGTTGCAGGTCTGTCGTCGTATTGTGACGATTGTGAGAGAGGCAATATAGAGAGAAGATGTTGAGGAAGGCAGTTATGGTATGGTCGTCGTACATGCCATCTTATCCGAGACACGAAATGCCTTGGGGTACAAGCGGCAAAGAAGGGTAGGGGATTAAATATACACACTGGTTTATTTTTATTTGTATTTTTGGCAACAATTATATTTTAATTTGTATTTTTTGAACAAATTATGTATTGTGGTAATGTTTGGATTTATATTATTGTTTGAATTTATATATGACAAATAAAACGGTGTTATTGAAATTATGCATCGTATGGTTTGGATTTGTATAATTAGCATGGGGTTAATATATCAATTTGGCCTTAAAAAATTATACTTAGTATAAATGGTTTAAAAAATATCAATATGTGACACTTGTCGCTAAGGCAAAATCTCTCAAATGCTTTCAAAAGTTATTCCAGAGATACATCTAAAAAATTCTTTTGAAAAAATGTGAAGATACACCTCCGATTCATTTTTTTTATAACTTTAAAATGAATGGTTCACTTGATGTATCTTTAAAATATAAAAAGATAAATTCAAATTTTCGCTGTGTCCACCCTCACCATGACGACGTGGGAAAAGTCAGATTATTCTACCTGCCACCCCCAATCGTACCTGGCACACCCCCCCCCCCCCAATTACAAGCAAAAAGTCCATTTTACCCATGTCCAAAACACCGGATTTTTGAAATTTCCGGTGCCATACCAGAAATTTTGCCCATTACCGGATTTTTCAGCCATTTTCAGTGTGTTTACCTGAATTTTCAGGTAGTACCGGTAATTTTGAAAATACCGGTAACATCCACCGGACATTTTCAATTTACCGGTATAAATGTACCGGATTTCCTAATTTTACAGTAAATGTGAAATTACCAGGGAAATGAAATATCCGGTATACCGGGAATTTCAGGCAAACTGAAATTTCTGGTATCAGTCCTGAGCTTGAAAAAAATTTGAAAAACCTGTTATTTTCATTTTTTTCCCACAGTGCTTGATCAACAAGAACATCAATAAGATTACATATTAAATTAAGATGATTTCCTTCGTAAAAAATACATAACATCAACAAGATAACATATAAAATTAACGTGACTTCCTAATTTCTTCGTCCCAGTGCCTAATCCGTCCTGCATATGCTGTTTCCCAGGCTCTTGCCTCTTCAGTACAGTTCTCTCTCCACCGGGTCGTGACGGGAGGCAAAGGACTATCAAGTTTTAATTTTACCCGAACCCAATGATTGTTGTTGACAAAACCAACAATAATTATTTTATGCCTACTTGCAAACATAGATGGAGTTATGGTAAGAGGGAAGAAGGTTTGGTTAAGTGTCATTGACAGGGAGACAAAAATCAAACTGTACCAGGTCGCAATAGGATAACCTATATCTGGAATCGACATCCATTTCTCTCTACCCTGTACACCCAAGTGTGTTACTTTTAAGGAACTTCGAACCACATCAACGGTGTCATAAAATAACTTGGAAAACAATTTTGGTTGTTGATAAATTTGAGCATCCAACTGATTCCGAATCAACGCCCAAGACTCTTCACCCCATCCAAGTAATGCTGTAATAGCCCGAAAACCACAATTTCAGACTTTTTTCTTTTATAATTTCCTCCTCTCTCACAACCCATTATCAATTTATCCTTCCTTCCTCGCTGGCCAGTTGCACTATCAGAACGAATTGTCACAACTATGATACCATGTTGCTTCCCAATATTCTGTGTCCAAGCTAATACGTCGGATCGACTCTCAAAAATCTGTCGTTCAAAAACATAATAACTTATAATAACACAAAACATGAAATCAAACGAAATAGTATTAAATTTTACGCATCTACGTATAATACATACTTTGTCTTTGGTGAAGAACTGAGTGTAATCGCTACACGAGTCGGTAGAAGACCCTGACGGTTCCAGAGCGCAAATGACAAGCATTTTTGAAGAAACTGACCTGTTATCGGAAATTTCGTGTAAAACTGAAATTCCCGGTATACCGGACATTTGAATTTCCCGGTAGTTTGAGATTTACCGGTAATTTAGAATCCCCATTCCCCGGTATGCGTGTGCAAATGCACACCGGTAATTATTACCGGTAATTTAAGAATTCCCGGTAAGGAGTACCGATAAATTTAGATTATTACTACCGAAAATTTCGTTTTCGGAAAATTCAGATCAGAGATTACCAGGAATTTTGAATTGCACTACCAAAATTTTGTTTTATTTTGTCTGAAAAAATAATTTTTTTTTATAAAAAAAATTATTTTTTATGTAAATAATAACAGAAATGATATGAAAATATTGAAAAAATAGAGAGTGCCAAGTACGATTGGGGGATTGGCAGGTAGATCCCTCGAAAAGTCATGCCCTAATTTAATTGCCCACTCCAAGATGTCCGGCCTGGCCCAATAATTTAATTAGAGGCGGAAGCAGTTTCTTGTCACTCGGGGTAGTACCGGGAGACTGTGGAAGAAGAAGCAGCAGTAATGGAAGACGCAGAGGAAGAAAAACGTCGTCGTTTGAAGCTTGAAGAAGCCCTTGAAATCCAATCCCTCAGACGCATCATTAGCGCTTACCTCAAGTACAATCATTCGTCCCTTCTCAACTCTTCAATTTTTCAACTTTATTCGTAAATTATTATGATCCATTGAATTTTGTTCGTTTGACAAATTCTAGTTTGATAATACTCGTTATCTATTATTGTTTCCATCATAATATTCAAAATTCAACGTTTACGTGTTCTCAAAGGTGCGAGCTTTGTAGTTAGAATTTGATTTTGTAAACTCCATAGACATCGTTCAAATCCCTTTGAAACGGTTGTAACATGATACTCAGTGTCATAGTCAATTAGTTACTTTTCAGTTTGTTAGTTGAAACAGAGCGGGTTATCCTAAGTGGTAATCCATAATTTCGAAATCTAGAGGTACACATTCACATAGTTCCACTGGTTATCACTGAATACTGATTGCACTTTTTGTTTTTCGTATTTCTCGATATTCTTGAATCCTAATAATAAATTAAAAATTGAGCCTTTTCTTTTCTGTTTTCTGATGCAGCTATCCTGATGCAGCGGATGAGGATGTTAGAAGATATGAGAGATCTTTTAGGAAGCTTTCACCTGCCCATAAGGTATTTGTCTCTTCTGAATCTGCTTGATGTTTCCGCGAATTGATGCTTGAAGAAGATATGTATTGTTATTTCTAGGTTCTTGTAGACTAATGATATGGAGAAAACTTACATACAGTCATGTAGGTTCTGTTAATAGGACATGTAAGCATCAAATTTTTATGAAAATTAACATCGGTTACAATTTCTTTTGAAAGTCGTCATTATTGACTTACGAATGGATCATCATGGATTCCCGATTCTAGACTTTGAGTGGCAAAATTTGATATCTAGGTCTCATTAGCATTCATGCTTGCTTCGACTTTTCCAAAAACAACCATCATTTGGGTCAGCCTCCATAGTTGCAAGTTTGCAGCCCCTCGCTGTAGTATTTCTAGGAAACCGTGAACAGTCAAAACACCGTCACTAACTTTCAGTCAGAGCCGCTATAGTCACCTCAAGAGACTCGCAAACACAGATTGAACTCCTTCTTCCAACACCAATAGAGTCTCACAGATACACATCGTCCCCACCGCTCTCGTTACCACTTCCCTCGACTCCAGCGAGATATTCCTTACACCTATCAATTGTTTGAAAAATTCTTGTAACCAGACATTGTCGCTCGCACCAGCTACCCTGTTCTCCGCCTCTTATGTCGCCGGCAAGTCGGTAACATCAAACTTGCTAGACAAGTTTTCAAAGCTATGCCAATTGCTATCCACAACGTTGTCACGTACCGCTCCCATATGTATCTTTTTTTCTTAGACTAGCGGAATACTGTTGGTGTCGTATGAGATGGAACCACTAGGCCATGTGTGTTGTTGTTATAGGAGAGCAGTTCCATCTGGATGTAGGGTACTGTACCTATTAAATTTAGAAGAAATAATATTCTTATATATTTTATGAGGTCACTGGACCTATATATATATATATATATACATGAGCCTACAGTCTATTTTAGGAAATATGGACAGCTAGTTCTAAGGAAACAAATCCTTGTGATTGTGGGATTGATCCTAAATAAATAAACCTAATAATTAGCAAGATACAGCTGTTACAGAATTACTACAAATATAGACCTTCCTAAAATACACAAAGACAATCACTGTTTTGACACTCCCCCTCAAGCTGGTGAATAGGTGTTTTCCATTCCCAGCTTGGATATAATTCTTTCAAAGTTAATGCAGTTCAGCCCCTTGGTAAGTATGTCTGCAAGTTGATTCTGAGTGTATACATATGGTGTGCAAATCATGCCACTGTCTAGTTTTTCCTTGATAAAGTGTCTGTCAACCTCGATATGTTTAGTTCTATCATGCTGCACCGGGTTGTGGGCTATACTAATTGCAGATTTATTGTCACAATATAACCTCATAGGTTCATCCCATCTTATCTTCAAGTCTTCTAATATAATATTCAGCCATAGAAGTTCACATATTCCTTGGGCCATTGCTCGAAATTCTGCTTCGGCGCTCGATCTAGCCACTACACTCTGTTTTTTGCTCTTCCAAGTCACGAGGTTTCCACCAAGAAAGGTGCAGTATCCAGTAGTTGACCTCCTATCTACCACTGACCCCGCATAGTCCGCATCCGTATATGCTTCAAGACTTACATTCTTGTTTCGTTTGAACAAAATCCCTCTTCCTAGGGTCCCTTTCAAATACTGGACAATTCTAAGAGCAGCTTGTAAATGTGCTTCCTTTAGTTGGTGCATAAACTGGCTTACTAGACTTATAGCAAAAGCAATGTCTGGTCTAGTTGAGATAAGTAAATAAGTCTGCCCACAAGTCTTTGATACATTTCCTTGTCCACGGCAATATCCTCCTCCGCACTTCCCAACTTTACATTTGGGTCAATTGGGGTACTTGTTGGTCTGCAGGCTGTCTTACCTGTTTCTTTAAGCAAGTCAGTAGTATACTTTTGTTGAGATATGAAGATTCCTTTCTTGGAATGAGCCACTTCAATTCCCAAAAAATATTTAAGTCTCCCTAACGTCTTGATCTCGAATTTCGTGGCAAGGCATTCACTTAACACTTGCTGCTCCTTTTTGTCATCCCCACTTACTATAATATCATCTACATACACCAATAAAATTGTTACCCTCCCTGAAACTGAATGTTTGATAAATAATGTGTGATCCCCTTGGCTCTGTTTGTAGCCCAGACCTGTCATAACTTTGGTGAATCTTCCAAACCACGCTCTTGGGGATTGTTTCAACCCATATAGAGCCTTTCTTAACTTACAAACAGTTCCAGCAACCACCTGTCCATTGTAACCAGGTGGCAACTTCATGTATATTTCTTCTTCAAGGTCTCCATGTAAAAAAGCATTCTTCACATCGAACTGCTGCAGGTCCCAATTATGATTCGCTGCTAATGACAATATTACTCTGACCGTGTTCATCTTAGCAACCGGGGAAAAAGTCTCAAAGTAATCAATTCCATATGTTTGAGTGAAGCCTTTGGCCACTAATCTTGCCTTGTAACGTTCAATGGTCCCATCAGCCCTGTACTTTACTGTATATACCCACTTGCATCCTACTGGTTTTTTTCCAGTTGGTAGGGTGACAAGTTCCCAGGTCCTATTCTTGCTTAACGCCTCCATTTCCACATCCATGGCTTGTTTCCATTTCCTGTCAGATAATGCTTCAGATACAGAGGAAGGTGTGTGTGTGGAGTTGAGGTTTGTGAGGAAGGTTTTATGGGTAGGTGAGAATTTTTCAAAGGATAAGAAATTTGATAGTGGGTAAAGTGGTTGTTGGGTGCATGTTCTAGTTCCCTTTCTAAGGGCAATGGGTAGGTCTAGATTTTGGTCCACTTGTGCTTCTAAATTTTCAGAAACAAACTCATTAGAATCATTGGAGTTTATAGGATTCGAAAGTGTTACCTCATGCAGTGATGATGGGCTGGACTCTTGGACATTGCCAGATTCTAGAATGGCCTTTTCTCTCCTTGAATATACCAGATTTTTCCCAAATCTTCCACCATTCGGTGCAGGTTCAGGTGCAGGTCTTGCTGTTGGTTCAGGTGCAGGTGTAGGTGTAGGTCCTGTTGTTGTTTCAAGTGCAGGTCCTGCTGTTGGTTCAACTTCAGGGACAGCAATGCCATTTGTCCCAATTTCAGGTCCCAATGTCATATTTGGAAGCATGAGAGTCTCATCTTCCTCTCTTACATTCTCCCCCTGAAGATGAGGCTGCTTGAAGTAGCTCTCTTGTTCGTTGAAGGTGACATCTCTCAACACATAGAATTTTTTTGATAGGGGGTGAAAGCATTTGTATCCCTTTTGTGTGGTAGAGTACCCTAAGAATACGCATTTGACAGCCCTAGGGTCCAATTTTCTCCTTTCATTACTATGAACATGCACAAAGGATACACACCCAAATATTCTAGGTTGGAGTTTATTTGTAGGATCCAAGTGTGGGTAGAATGAGGATAGGACTTCCACGGGGCTTTTTGTGTCTAAGATTTTAGTGGGTAACCTATTGATTAGATAGGTGGCAGTAAGAAGGGCTTCCCCCCAAAATCTCTTAGGAACATGGTTTTGAAAAAGTAGAGCTCTAGTTTGATCTAATAGGTGCCCATTTTTTCTTTCCGCAATCCCATTTTGTTGGGGTGTGTTTACACATGATGACTCATGGATTATCCCTTCCTTTTGGCAAAAAGAGTTTAGTACAAGGTTAAAATAGTCCTTGGCATTATCAGACCTAATTCTTTTGATACCGACCCCAAATTGATTTTTAATCATTGAGACAAACTGAAAAAACACAGAGCTAACTTCAAATTTTTGTTTTAATAGAAAAATCCAAGTCACCCGGGTACAATCATCTATGAAGGTTAAAAACCATTTAGCACCTGAGATATTAGGAACGTAAGCAGGACCCTATACATCAGTGTGAACAAGAAAAAAAGGGAAAGGACTCATCTTATTACTAATGGGAAAAGGTACACGCTTGTGTTTAGCAAGCTCACACACATCACAATGGAGACTCTCCACATTTAAATTTTTAAACAAGAAAGGGAAAAGCACTTTTACAACTCGAAATGAAGGGTGTCCTAGCCTGCAATGGTATAGTTGAACTTTCTCTTTGTTGGTCATGGTGGATTCAGATATGAGAGAGCGGCTCTTGGTAGGCAGATTAGGATCCTCCATGTAGTATAGGTCATTCCATTCTCTAGCATGTCCAATCGTCCTCCCCGAGTTCTTGTCCTGCAGTATACAAGAGTTGTTATGAAAAACAGCATTACAAGAGATCTTTTGTGAGTTTTTGTATAGAAATCAGATTGGTGGACAGTTTTGGGACATGAAGGACATTTTTTAATGTTATGGATGAGTTTATTTGGACCTCTCCTTGTCCTGCTGCAGTCATAAGGGTTCCATCTGCTGTGGAAATTTTCTTGTTGCTAGGACATGGGGAATATGTGGAGAAATATTTGGGTAGAGGGGTCATATGGTCAGTGGCTCCAGAGTCTAATATCCAGTAATGTGTAAATGGTGTATCTGAAACATTAAGCCCAAAAGAAAGTGGAAACTTACCAGAATATGTTAAGGAGCATGTACTTGTGGGCTTCTCCAATTTACTAAGGAATGATCTTACCCGTTCTATCTCTTCATGATTCAGCTGGCTAGATCCTTCACTTTGTCCATGACTGATGTGAGCTTGCCCTTGCCCTCCTTTTTTTGGAGGGCCTCCTTTCGTCCCCCATTCTCGGCTTGGGGGTTTCCCATGTAATTTCCAGCACTTCTCCCTTGTGTGACGCGGCTTGTTACAGTGGGTACACCAGATATCCTCAGGTTTTTTCTCCGTATTGAGAACCCCGCTTCTCCTTTGGTTAGCAACCATGATTGTTCCTCCTTTAGCTATCATTGCAGAACTTTTAGTTATTGAGGTCTCCAGCATCAGTCCTCTCCTGCTTTCTTCACTCCGGATAATGGCTACCACTTCATTAAGCTCTGGGACTTTCTCTTTTCCCAGGATTTGGATTCGGACCTGGTCATATTCAGGATTTAAGCCTACCAAAAAATCATAGACTCTATCTTGTTCAATATACTCCTTAAGGATTGCTGAGTCTTCTGAACATTTTGCTTTTATAACTCGATAGTGGTCCAATTCCATCCATAGAGACTTGAGTTGATTAGCATATTCTGTAACAGATCTGTTTCCCTGTTTGGCAGCCACAGTTTTCACCTTTACATCATAAATTTGAGCAGTATCCTTGGCCTTAGAATAAGTTTGTTCTACTGCCTCCCAAATTTCCTTTGCTGATTTAAGGAACATGCAGGTATCACTAATTTCTGGGACCATTGAATTCCACAGCCACGCCATGATCATGGAGTCTTTTTCATCCCATGATTTGAACTTGGGATCTGTTTCATCAGGTGTACTATCAGTCAGGTGACTGACCTCTCCTTTTCCTTTCAAGATGGTCCTAATGAGTTGAGACCATTTGAGATAATTCTTCCCATTTAACCGATAAGCAGAATGAACATTCTGCCATTCTCCAGCAGTCTGGGGTCTGTCCCCAGTTTCCAAAATAGGATCCACGATCTCGGCCATGACCAGGTGCGATCAAGTTAGAGAGGGCTGCGCTGCAATGAAAGCTGCGACAAAGTTTAAAGGTAGCGCAGCAATGAAGGCTGCAACTTAGGGTTTACAGGCACGGTCAGAGACTCCCAAGGATCAGGAGCTCTGATACCATATTAAATTTAGAAGAAATAATATTCTTATATATTTTATGAGGTCACTGGACCTATATATATATATACATGAGCCTACAGTCTATTTTAGGAAATATGGACAGCTAGTTCTAAGGAAACAAATCCTTGTGATTATGGGATTGATCCTAAATAAATAAACCTAATAATTAGCAAGATACAGCTGTTACAGAATTACTACAAATATAGACCTTCCTAAAATACACAAAGACAATCACTGTTTTGACAGGACCTAAATTTTGTCCTAATGATATTTCTCAGTGTTGCACTGTTACTTCTGACTTTTTTGGGTCTTCCTAAGCTTGAGCAAGATATGTTCTCTTTGGTCAATTCGGACTGTAGAATTGAACTTTTTGAACTCATACTCGTTACTGTTTGACAAAGATGCAAAACAGGAAGGGCATGAAAATTTGAAAATGCCTTATGGATCTCACCTTGCCTGGGTTGCCACTTGCTCTTATTCTTTTTGCATTAGAATGACTGGTTATCAGCACCATTTGGTAGACGTGTTGGAACTTTCTTTTATACCATTCATAAATAAGGAGAGTATGGTCAAAATTATGTGGCAAATCAGTCTACGATGGCATAAATTCGTTCTCTATACATGATTTATTAGAGGAATTATTAAATATTAAATCTTATTTAGCTCCTACATTAGAGCATTAATTGACTGTACAATGTCTACTGTCTAATAGTTTAATCAACATAGTTTCTATCTGTTCTTTTTCTGTTTTTACATTGTTTCTAGGAGTTTCTGTTCGTTCTTTTGTTCCTCTGTTTACTGCACCTTTTTTTTCGTGTGTTTGTAGGATTTGCTATCCCACTATCCTCTAAAGTTTGAAAAATTACGCAGGTAGATTTTCTTAATCTTTTTCAGTACTTCTTAGCTTCTCTCTTTTTTTAATCTTATATTTTGAAATTGAAAATGCTGAGATACTTCTAAGTTGATGCTGATGGCACTTAGAAGTTAGAACAGGGGATCAATTGAACTTGTTGCTGCATGGTTAACTTTGATTCCTCATCATAAAACCACATATGGAGAATTTAATGATTGAAGCCTTTGAAAGTGCATATAAATAAGCTGTTTTAAGCTTTTAGCTTTTGTAGAAAAGCTTCTCTCATATCATGTTTTGGATGTTGCAAAATGTAAAGTTCACGGAAACACACCTATATAGTATTATTCTGAAAATGTTCAGGTTAATTGTATTAGAATTTATATTATATTTATATAAATATAATTAATTGTAAATTTGTATTTTTGTATTTATTGCATTCAATTTATAAATATAAATAGAGTCTGAACCAAAGTCCAAACACTGGGTTATAATGGAGAGGCCGAGTTTGATTGAAAAATGGAAGTTTAACTCGGATTTGAATATCCGAAATTTATGGATTTTGGTGCCTTCTGTTGTGCAGGTGTATATCAATGAACTCTCATTTCATATTCGACATGCTTCAGGTGCGAACCTATTCTCCCTGTGGCTTGCTCTGTTTTTATGTTATGGTAATATTTGACATAGGCCTGATGAACTTTTGTAGGCATTTGAACCTCCAATTGATATGAGCCAGGACATAGATTTAAGTGCAGATCAACATCCTGAATATGCCCAAAAAGATCATTTAGTCCATGAAGGGATTAATTCTTGTTCATGTGAATCAGCCCCGTTGAGAATAACATGCTCTGTTTCTAATCGACATGGTTGTGTGGAAGGCAGCAATGATTCATGCAGATCATCAGTACTGGTGCATCCCAATGAGGTTTCTTCTGCATTCATGACTCCATTTTCTTAGTTTAGTACATGACTGTGTGATGTTTTGTTGGCTCTATTATTGTTTTTTTCATTTAGAAATTTGACTCTGTAGATAACGACAGGAAGTGAACATTGAGAGTCACCATCAGTCAAATACTGGTAATGGTAGCCATCCTTCAAACATGTTACATTCTAAAGAGACTAGTGAATATGGTGGAAGTGCTATTGCTGATTCCAATGGAAATGTAATTTCTTCTTGTCCGTGTCATTGTCAATTTTTCAAAGTAATTGGATAACTTTACTGGTGGTGATATCTTCCTTTACTATGGCACCAAATAACTTTTTTTTTTTTCAAAATTCATATTCATTTGTTCCCCCCTCCCCCCTAGGCATGTCTAGGAATGGCATGATGAGACCTTGTTGCTTGCAGAATTTTATGGCATGTTGATTATTATGGCCGGTTGTTTTATGGAGGAGATGGAGGAGTTCCTATAAATTTATCTGCTTTCGTCTTGATTCATTCTTCTTATGTGGCCATATCCGGGCAAAAGATAATTCATACTGCTAAGCAATTTTTAGTAGAGTTGTTGATTATATGCTCATTTGGTTAAGGTTTTGACTAAAGCAAGTGGGAATCTTTAGTGTCCTTATGCCCTTTTTCTCAAAGCAATGTTATAGCTTCCACTTAAACTCCATTTGAGAGCTTCCAAAATCTAAAACCGAATAGACTTTGTCTTCTAGTAGGTTTAATTTATTGTAGATCATACTAATGAACGTGTTATTAATCAATAATCATACACCTGCCCTTTTTTAGCCCTTCTTTCTTTATTTTAGGTCACTGACACCTCATCACCGCAACAATGGATGGACCCATCTTTTCAGTTGAATGTTCCTTTAATTGACGTTGACAAGGTATATTTACGTTCCAGCATCCATTCTTTCTTGTTGCCTTTTGTTTCAATGCTTACTTTCGAAGGATTTTTATTGTAATGGGTAGAGGTTTTCATGGATGAATCAATAGTACAAAATAGATGATGAGTCCGTGGCTGTATAGCACTTGTTAAAGAAATAGAACAGAAGATGAGAAGAACATGAATATAGACTTGATACCTAAGGTTTGAAATTGAATGCTTGAGTAGGAGAGTAGCTGGCCACAGACATGCCTTAATTTATAAATTGCTCTTTTGTTTAGACAAAAAGCTACTGCTGTTTAGTTGGCCTCTTATTTTGCAATAATCTGATAGGACACCTAGGCATATCTAGAAGAAACTGGGGACCAAAGGGGATATAATATGTTAGTTAAGTAGGTGCACTGATGTCATGGAAATGTGGTTATAATAGAGAGGTGGGTGGAGTGAATCATTCATTCTGAATTATTGTTAGAGTTGGTTAGGAGAGTTTTCTTTCTGCTTAGGAGCATAGTGCTCTGATTAGGAGTCTTTGACTCTGGTTTATCTTTCATTTTGCTGCTGTTAGAGCTTTTGCTCAGTTTCCATTCAATAAACATATTGTTTCGTAACTCTAAATTAGTGGGTTCTATCATAACAGGAATAGAATCCGAGTCCTATGAGGCTTGGAACTCTTCCACCTGTCAACTAAATCCATAAGGGAAACTTGGATAAAAGTAGAGTGTGACTATAGCCAATTTGCCCTGTCAGTGCTTTGTGTTTGCATTATTTTGTTAGTATAAGGATTCTAGTGAAGTGACGGTTCTCATATGATTTCGTTGCTACTTACATGCAATTTATCACTACTTTTGTCTCAGGTGCGATGTATCATAAGGAATGTAGTTAGGGACTGGGCTGTAGAGGTACTGTTTTTATTTGCTACTTTGTTTAAAATAATCTAATTATGATGATAATAGCAAAACTTAATTTGATAACTTTCCCTCACGGTTGCATTTTAATAGGGTCAAAAGGAACGTGATCAGTGCTACAAGCCTATTCTTGAAGAGCTCAACAATTTATTTCCTAATCGCAGTAAAGAGAGGTAGACTGTAATGTTCTTAATAGTGATGGAAAATGCTTGTTTGGGCTGAAGATTGTTTGTACAATTTGTTTTTTTTTTCTCCTAAAATCATATACTTTCTCAAACAGTCCACCTGCTTGTTTAGTTCCTGGTGCTGGACTCGGTCGGCTGGCTTTGGACATTTCATGTTTAGGTGTGTGTCTATTTCCAGGCTTACAAAGAAGTTACAATTAGACGTGCTTTTGTTCTATGTCTAGCTAATGCATCTTATTATGATGCAGGATTTATCAGTCAGGGGAATGAATTTTCGTACTACATGATGATATGCTCAAGTTTTATTCTTAACCAGTAAGAACAAGTGTTGTTTATTCCTTGTTGATATTTAATGTTTCAAATTACCTATTGACAAGTCACAATGCAAAGATTTCTCTTCTGATTTTTAGTATTTTTGTCTTTTTTTGTAAATCAATTGGCTCATTTGGATAACTTAAGCTGTGAAACTGCTGGTGAGTGGACAATATATCCTTGGATTCACAGCAATTGCAATTCACTTTCAGATAGTGACCAACTTCGTCCTGTTTCAATACCAGATATTCATCCTGCCAGGTACATACATGGTTTCTTATAATAAAAACAATTAATTAGAAGAAAAGAATGAATAAAAAGAAAGGAACCATATTATGTGTTAAACTGTCTACCATGGATATTCCGTGAAAGAAATAGGGGTAGGGATTTCAGGTAAAAGAAACAATTCTTCCTAAACTATGAAGCACGGACACTCCGAACACGACACCGACACCGACACGGCAACATCGGTAATAATTTGAAAAAATGAATAAATTAAAGGTAATCACAAGTATCGGTGTAGGTGTCGATGTCCGACACGGACACGCCATTTTATAGAGGTGTCGGTGCTTCATAGTTCCTAAATGTTTGAATTATAGAGAGCCTCGTCTTCAAAGCAAACTCTAAAAAGAAGAAAATCAGAATCATGCTAGACCTGGCAGATTGATTTTTTTTCTTCATCCACTAATGGTTTTTCCCTTAGTGGATCATCTTTTGCTTGTTAGAAACTGAGAGTAAACAGAAGAAGAAGAAGAAGAAGATTGAGCAGAGAGAGAGAGAGAAGAGAGAGAAAGAGAGAGAAATCTATTGTTTCATTATGTAAGAAGTTAGTTACAATGTGAATGGTTAGATTGCTTATATAGCAATCCTTTAGTGTAACAGATTCTGTTACATAACTGTAACAGAATGAAACTAACTATAACTAACACTAGCTGTTGACAGCTCACACTAATAACAGCTTTACAATTACAATGATACCCTTTCATACATATAGTCTAATATTCCCCCCTCAAACTTAGGGAGGTTGATCAAGTGTGAGCTTGTCAAGAACCCTAAGTTTGTCTCTTAGAAGAATCAATCTGTATGTAGATAGAGGCTTTGTCAGAACATCAGCCCATTGATCCGAGGCTGGAATGCGGGTGACAATTAGACTTTTGTTGATAACCTTCTCCCTTACAAAGAAAATGTCTAGCTCCATGTGCTTGGTTCTGGAGTGCAAAACTGGATTGTGAGCCTGGTTGGATGATCCAAAAAAGGCCTAGGCAAAGGAGTGCTAGATTGAGGTGAAGTTGCTGAAACAGTAGAAGATACAGAATGACTGGAAGGAAACAAGTCAGGGAAGGGAAACCTGACTTCATTAAACAAAACATCCTTTGAAATGAAGATTTTGCCACTAGGATCCAAGCATTTATAGCCTTTGTGGGATGAAGAATAACCAAGAAACACACATTCCTTTGAATGCATAGCAAACTTATTTGAATTATAAGGCCTTAAATGAGGGAAGCAAGAACATCCAAAGGGTTTCAGAAACTTGTAATCAGGATATTTAAAGTAAATGAGGAAAAAAGGAGAGACATTGGCCAATGTGGGTGAGGGCAGTCTGTTGATAAGGTAAGTAGCAGTCAGAAATGCATGATCCCAGAAATGAAGAGGCAAATTTGCTTGAGCTAGAAGGGTTAGACCAGTTTCAACAATGTGCCTGTGCTTTCTTTCCACAGAGCCATTCTGATGATGTGTATGTGGGCATGTAGTTCTGTGAACAATGCCATGAGAGGTCAGAAAATGAGTGAGAGGCTTGAATTCACCACCACCATCAGTCTGCACAGCCTTAATCTTAAGATTAAGTTGGAGTTCAATAAGTGCTGCCTTAATCTTAAGATTAAGTTGGAGTTCAATAAGTGCTTTGAACTGAACAAAGGTGTTTAGAGTATGAGATTTTAATTTGAGAGGATACACCCATGTGTACCTGCTGTAGGCATCAACACAAGTAAGAAAATATGTAAAACCACAAGAAGAGGGAACAGGGGAGGGTCCCCAAAGATCACAAAAAATCAATTCTAAGGGCTTAGTATAGACAGCAGTTGAAGCAACAGAGGGTAATCTATGAACTTTACCCAAACAGCAAGCATTACAAAAATCTGTAAGCACTTTATTAGGAATTTGAATATTACAAAGATTGAGTACATGTTTTAATGTTTCATGACTAGGATGCCCTAACTTTTGATGCCAAATTTGATATAGACTAGGGCTAGATCTAACAGCATTATTACAATGAGTATGAGAATTAGGGCTAGAGCCTAAAGAAAAGGAAGAAACAGAAGCACTTGCTGGTGGATGAGCAACACTCAGAACTTGTGGAGAAGATGCAGAGAGAGAAAAGCTGTCAAACTTGTAAAGTCCATCACTACCAAGTGAGCCCTTCAGCAACACCTTAGAGGTAGCCTGACATTTCACAAAGCAAACATTAGCATGAAACTCAAAAAATACATGATTATCTTTAGCAAACTGACTGACACTGACTAAATTTTTAGTGATTGAAGGGACTAAAAGAAGATTATTCAGTTTGAATGACTTTGTAGGACAAAAATTAGAAGAAAAGGTCATAGAACCAAGAGATGTGATAGCTAAACCTTGACCATTTCCTACATGAACTTGATCAGATCCAGGTAAGGAAATAGAATCTGCAAGATTGGAGGCATCAGGGGTGACATGATGAGTAGCTCCAGAATCAGGGTACCAATTCTGATTGTAGAAAAGAGTATAATCAGTGCCAGCTACAAGAGCCTGAGGCCTTGGTGTTGCAAATGAGGGATGAACAGAAGGAGCACCAGGTCTAGGAGTAGGATAATATTGAGAGCTAGGTGCCCTGTATCCAGGATGAGTCCACACATTGGACTGAGGCATGCCAAAGATTGCAGGAGTAGAAGGATTTCCAGGAACATCCTGACTGTGACGAAAATAGCAATAGCTTGCATCATGACCAATCTTGTGACATATTTGACATTGAACCATACCTCTGTAGTTATGGCGTGCACCATTGCCACGACCACGAAAACGTCCACCACGTTGGCCTCTGCCACGAAACTGACTCTGTCGTCCACCAACACCACCATTGGAAGTATCAAATTGAGTTGGATCCATAGATTCAGCAGGTGCAGAGGGATTAGGAGGAGCACTGCCTTGTGTAAGATTGACTGAAACAGCTTCAGTGACCTCCTTCTTTGTCTTTTCAATACGTGATTCCTGAGCAAGAAGAAGGGATTCAAGCTCATTAAGAGACACAAATTCAGGCCTGGTGTTCACAGCAGCCACAACTGAATCAAATTCAGAAGGAAGAGCTTCAAGAATAAGCTCAATTTGGTCACAATGCAGAACAGGATCACCAATTGACATCAAAGTGTCAATGATGGTGCGAACACGAGCAAGAAACTCAGAAATGGTGCGAGATCCCTTCGACAGTGATCGCAGCTCAGATCTTAACTGCCTGGAACGAGTTTTCATCTGCGTGTTTGCAGTAGGAATGCACTTCGTCCCAAACTTGCCATGAATGTCACAGAAGAACGAAACGCGAGAGTAGAGAATCAGAAATCGTGGACAGAAGCCACGTGCAGAGCAACGCATCTTGTTCTTCCCAAGCTACGAAGCTAGGGTTTTTCACTTCCTGAGTCGCGATTAGCAACAGAGAGAAATCGCTCAGGAATTTGAGGTGAAACCACGAATTTCACCATCTTTGTACCTCGTAAAACTCCTTCAACCTGTTGGCGCCATTGACGATAGTTAGAGTCATCCAATTTTACAGAAATTTTCTGTTTGAAGGTTGTTGCAGCAGCGGAATTTGATGTAGAAGATTGCGAAAGTGTAGCCATTGCGCAAGAAGAAACAGGTTCCAAAGATCAGAAGCTCTTGGATACCATGTTAGAAACTGAGAGTAAACAGAAGAAGAAGAAGATTGAGCAGAGAGAGAAGAGAGAAAGAGAGAGAAATCTATTGTTTCATTATGTAAGAAGGTTAGTTAACAATGTGAATGATTAGATTGCTTATATAGCAATCCTTTAGTGTAACAGATTCTGTTACATAACTGTAACAGAATGAAACTAACTATAACTAACACTAGCTGTTGACAGCTCACACTAATAACAGCTTTACAATTACAATAATACCCTTTCATACATATAGTCTAATATTGCTATCTCAAGTGTCATGATGATGAACTACGTTGTTGGTTCATGTCCTAGGGAGACTTTGGTGACAGTTGTCCAAATTAGTGATCCATGCCAAATGAAGCGTTTTTCTGGAAATGAAGTCTATAGTAGCAATTCCTAGATTGACATCCAATCTATTCTAATGCCAACTGGAATCACCGTCAATAATTTTCTGTCAATAGTAGAAGCTCTTGGAAGGAAAGGCACAATGATCTACCGGCTAAAGCCATGTTTGCTCATGGTGGAAAGGGCGCAATGATCCTACTGGCTAAAGCTCATTAAGGATTGACAACAAAGGCGGCACACGTTATATATCTCTCATTTCTCTTCTCCTATTGGTTCTTAAACTGGATAGTTTTTTTTTAGTTATATAGGAAATTCTTTAAGACAAAGGAGGGGATGATTAGGAGAGGTAAGATGATTGCGACAAGTTTCAACATTTTCCCACTCAGTGGTTCTTCTGCCAATTGATTTACTTAAATAAACTAAATTGAATTTTGCTTCTGTCCAGCTAGCCTCCTAGTTTAAATTCAAAAGTTTTTCAGTGAGGCGCAGAATCAGCCAAATGAATAAGCTATATGATGCACAAAAAGAGCTCTTGGCCACAGTATTTAATTTTAATAACTTGCTCCTTTATTAACTATTAGGCTTAAAAACATGACCTATTCATATAATATGTTCCCGTGATCAAATATAGAAAAATGTGACATGTATAGCTTGTATAAATACTGAATCATCAATAGTTTGTTTGGTATAATCTAATATCTTTTAATCGTAATATTGTTTTGTTACAATGTGCGAGAGCAGTGCAGGAATTACCGAAGGTTTTTCTATGTGTGGAGGTGACTTCGTTGAAGTCTACAGTGATGCAAGCCAAATAGGTAGGAGAAATTATCTACAACTATATTTCTTTCTTATTTGTTATATTAAATTTCTTTCTTATTTCTTATATGTTATGTTATCTACAACTATCCCTATTGTAATTTATGACAAGTTTTTACAATGCCCATGCAGGTGCATGGGATGCAGTAGTAACTTGTTTCTTTATTGATACTGCTCACAATATTGTCGAGTACATTGAAATTATTTCACAAATTTTGAAAGATGGAGGAGTAAGTTCTTTAATCGAAATTCAAATAGATGTTGTGTATTTCTTTTCCTTGTCCGTTTGTGCTCTTGTTGTCTTTCTCATTTCGATATTGTCCTTCATACTGAATGAACTTGACACCGTCACAGGTTTGGATAAATTTGGGCCCTCTTCTTTATCACTTTGCAGATACGTATGGACAAGACGATGTGAGATTCTTTTCCCATACAATAGCAATAGCATGATCCGATGTGTGGGGTCTTTATCATCTAATTTGTAATTTGTATGTAGGAAATGTCAATTGAATTAAGTTTAGAAGATGTTAAAAGGACTGCATTGCATTATGGATTTGAGTTTGAGGTAATCTCATTTGATTTGGATAATGCCCCTTCTATTTATGCCGGCGACTAATCATATTCGCATTGTCTTGTCATGGAATTGCAGAAAGAAAGGACCATTGAGACAACATATACAACCAATCCTAAATCAATGATGCAAGTAAGTTTTCACTTAAATCAATGATACAAGTAAGAAAGTTTTCACTTAGATCAAAATTATATAGTATTGGAAATTGTTTTGATGTGCTACACATCACCTTATATTACAAGAGAGGATGTGTTCCTTTTATAAAACCATAAGGAATCATAGCAAATCATTAACACTGAACACACTGAAAACTTTTGTTTCTCTTTATATATGATAAAAGAATTGTGTTCCTCTTTGCAGAATCGTTACTTTGCCGCATTTTGGACAATGAGAAAAAAATCGGCAGCAACTCGGCAGCAAATGCCCTGAGGTGGGGGGACATGATTGTTGTGATAGAAGTTAATAAATTAATCTTCTTTTATCATCTGACTTTATACTTTGAAATGTATAACATTCCCGCATTCTTGAAATCTTTACAATTTGTTCGTAATTGGAATTTTGTGACATTTGGTTAAAGAAATGTATATCATGAACATTTGGTTTTGGCAGTGATATGCATGCAGTGTTTAAACTTGCCACTCCCTCTTCACTTGTATCCTCTATTTTAAAGCACTTTTACCATTATAACTTTTTATAAAAATCAGATTTTTTTTTTTTTTGAAATTTACCTTATTTTTATTGGAAATTTTCAATTTTTTTATTTTTTATTGAAAATTCTGAAATTTTTAATAAAAAATGAATATTTCCAGAAAAAAAATATAAAGAATATTGGAATTTGAAAAAAAAATTCAAAATTTTCTTTTACATTACGAGAAATTTCAAAATTTCTACTACACTCGCAAATTTTGAAATTTTAAGTACAGTACCGAAAATTTTAGGTAGTGTTAAAAAAATTTATTTTTTATTGAATATAAATTATTGAAAATTTCATTTTAGTTGAAATTTCGAGTATAAAATGGAACATTTAAAATTTCTAATAATATTTTTGAAGTTCACGTAAATTCAGAAATTGGAAATTATAAATATCTAATAAAAATTTAGTATGTATTGGAAATTCTGACATGTCTAACAGAAATTTTGTACGAAAATTTGTTTCAAATTTTTTTAGGGGTAGTTTTGAAATTTTGAAACTATAAGGAATGTCAGATTCAAGTTGGGGGTTGG
This sequence comes from Lathyrus tuberosus, assembly GCA_022829125.1. Lineage (NCBI taxonomy): Eukaryota > Viridiplantae > Streptophyta > Magnoliopsida > Fabales > Fabaceae > Lathyrus > Lathyrus tuberosus. The sequence goes on from JALAZF010000769.1 coordinate 1,676,600, forward strand.
TAAGTTAAATACTCCAAATTGTATATAAAAAAACGAAAAGTTCAGTGTGGGTTGAACAAATTATTTTCCTTGCAAGTGACACAAGTAAGTTAAATGCTCCAAATTGTATATAGAAAAACGAAAAGTTCAGTGTGGGTTGAACAAATTATTTCCTTGCAAGTGACACAAGCACTGATTTCATGAGAGAATTTCTTTTTCCACCCTATGTATTTTTTACGTATCGTGTCAATTTTCACGTTATGCCCTCAAGTTTCGGAGATACATTTCCGGACGCACCTCAATTTTGAGTAAACGTTAACATATTTCGAAATAATATCTTTGGAACTATTTTTAACCTTAAATGCTCACAACATGTCTCCCATAACCCTTTTTCATTTGAATATTTTCGAAGATGCATCTACGAAAATTTTTCGGAGATATATCTCCGAATTATATCAGTACAAGTTTTTTTTATAACGCGTTGTGTATTTGTTTTCAGATGAATTATGAAGCACGATCTCGAATAAAATAACAAACATATAAAATAATATAGCAATATAATAGTAAAATGTCGTACATCACGAAATTCAAAATGTAGTAACAATGTCAGAAAAAAGTACAAACTATAACACTACATCAAAATAATAACAGACTCCTACTAGGTGTGCCTGACAACCTCTCCTCTACCTCCTATGCCTCATCTGCCTGGTCTGCCCCATCGCCTATCGATCCCCTATGTCCTCGTGTGATGTATGCGGGTATAATAGTGCCCCATGTGCCTCCGCAAGAATGTCATTTAGTACTCGCCTGGCAGCAGACCCCTCAGGGAAGATACCCTCGTCAATGCCTGGCCGCGCAATCTCCACTATGCGACGACAACGAGGCAAGACACCCTCAGTATGATCTAGTTGAGCCTGCTACTCCTCTAGAATCTCTTGATCAACTAGTCTTGGCGGATCTCCTGGAGCAGTCCAGCACCATATACGAATGTGAGACCCTGAAAAACCACCCGATGTATCCGTCAACGTAACTCCAGTCATTCTTCGCTATGGTAGCCCGAGACTCCTCCAGTACCAGATGACTATGATAATCAACAAAACATCTCTTTTATCTGTATATGAGTCAAGGCAGGATGAGCAGAGACAACAAGGTGTTTAGGGATGGTATGGGTGTACCCGAACTACCACATGATGCGCTCGGGCAGATGAAGAGCAATCATACGCGATCTACGGGCCAGCCATCCGGAGTATAGAGATATGTTATCAAATGGCCGCATCTGCGGTGATCCACGTCGCAGTTGAAGTGGATGTCCTTAGCAAACCAAGTGGTCAAGATAGACTCTGAAAGGCTCGACCACCTGATTCCCCCTCAGTGGGATAAAAGCACAGGCACGGGGCATCTCCTCTATGTACACAGCCCAACACGACCAACCAGCGATGCGCGGGAAATGCTGGAGTATCCAAGCCTGAAATGAAAATAAAAAGCATTCAGGGATCAAGAATTATCGCAAATATGAAATGAAAAAGATAAAAAAACATTCAAGGATAAAAATTATTACCACTAGTAGTGTCGTGGTGCCTATGACCTGCTTCGTCCTCCATCGACATCCATCTCTTAACTTCGAATACAGATAGGCTATGCAAGCCGCCCCCAGTTGTACTCATAGATCCGTGTGAGATTCAAGAAGTACCGAAGGTATGGAACGTCAGTATAGGTGGCACTCGTGTCTAGAAAAATGCAAGTGTCAACCAAAAAAAGAAGATATGCCTTCAAAGCATGAGCCTTGTGTAAGGCCACCTGCATGGCATCACCATCATCCTGCTGTGCGGCAATGATCTCATCATATATCTTTTTCAGGAACTCAAACCTAGAATGAGCACCCCTAGTCCTATCTGTCTCCTCAATCGCGTCCCCTGGATTAGCCCCCAGATGCTCCACCATCATCTCGACTGCCTCATCTTTGGTCATCCTACCATGATGGAGGAATCCCCCCTGATCGGAAGATGTAACAAAGACAAGACATTGTCCAGTGTGATAGATATCTCACCACGCGGGAGATAAAAAGAAGACATCTCAGAATGTCATCTCTCCATGAATGCATTAAGCATCCCATAGTTGATCAAACTATAACCGGTCATGCATAGGTCACTCAACCCACAAATGGTCATAACTGAATGAAACCACTGCTTATTCGGCTGATGTAATGCTAAAATCTTCCTCCATGCTTTAGAAACTTCTAGGGATCACACACCTGCGATTTTTCCAGAAATAATCAAAGTCGGTAATAATCAATGTTAGAAATAATCAATGTCAACAATTTAAATTAATATAAAAAAAATAATTCCAAAATCAGACTAATGTTACCTCTCCATCCGAGATATGTCTGACAATGTGGTCTGGATACATAGGAAGTAGGGACATTTTAGATGGGACCCCCCTCTGAATCCCCTCTGACTCGGCATCAACAACCTCACACTCAGAGGTGGCACTGGATCAGCAGGATCATCAGCCAGAGATGGCACCGGATCAGCAGGAGGTGACACTGATGCATCTCGATGCCTATGAGATGGGGGAAATGACGCGTCAGCTGGTGCATCCTGCCTCCTACGGTATGTAGAAGAAGAAGGAGGAGTGACCTGAGATGAAGATGAAGTGGCCTGAGATGAAGGTGGAATGGCTTGAGATGAAGTCCGAGCCCCAGGAGTAGACTGAGCCCCAATAGTAGACTACGCCCCAGAAGTCGACGCCTCTGCCTAAACAGAAGTACCTGCTACCTCCGCTCCCGCCGAACATATGCGTGCTGGGAAACCCTTCCAAGTCTCAGTCTGTCGACTCTGTCAGTAATTATGCATGCAAGATAAAATTAGGCATATAATTAGTTTATGCAAAAGAACAACACAAACAAGAAAATTAAAAAAAAAAACATACCAAGGAAATTCGGAGATATATCTACGGAAATACCTCTTATACTATTATGAAGATACATCTCTGGAATTTCCCCAAAAGCATATGAAACGTTGAATTTTCCGCAGATGTATCTTCGGAATGTTCTGAAAACTAGAGGTCGCGACAATGGCATCCTCTGCTACTTGGATTGTGAAAAATAACAACCTAATCATCCATTTCAGCCAACAAACAATGCCTACACTTACTCTAAACTACGTTCATGTGATTTCTAAACATTTCTAGAACTAACAATTGATTCTAACTCGTTTACAACAAAACTCAAATATTTACTGAAAACTCAAAAAACTTACCCGAAATTTATGATTTGGAAGATTTTGAATGATGAAATGGATTATGCTTAATGTTTCCTTGAGCCTCATATTGATGAAATCTGAGTTGGAGAATATTGAGAATGAGAGAGTGGAAGAGTTGTGTTTGAATGAAAATGAAAGTGTGGGAGGAGAAGAGTCTGACGCGGTATTAACCTCCAAAATGTTTCGGAGATATATCTCTGAATATTTCAACGTTCACTTGAGTTTTGGTGCGTCCGGAGATATATCTCTGGAACCCGGGGGCATAAGTGGAAATGCACACAGTGCACAAGAAATGCATAGGGTGGAAAAAGAAATTCTCTTTCATGAACATGCAACTTATAATTGCTACTTTTACAAGTTACAACTTGAAATTCTGGCCTATGTAGACAGCAGATGTACTAACACATGTCAAGACATTGTGCTACATAATCATTTAAACTCAGAGGCGCAATAGCAGACTGATACCTTGAATATCAGAACTGCACAATCACAGATGTCACAATATCTGATCTAACATGTCTATCATGAACCCTAACAGAAAACGTAAATCTGCAGAATGATAAAGAACACAGTAATTGTTAACCCAGTTCGGTGCAACTCACCTACATCTGGGGGATACCAATCCAGGAAGAAGACTCCACTATCTGTAGACTGCTACAAAGTTAAACTCTCCCGTTTACAACTTCATACCTAACATCTACCCAATAAACATCTTTACCAAGGCTAAACACAAACGTTTACAACCCTGATATGAGATACCCCACTCACTTCTCTTAATCACCAACTGTGATTTCTACATCATCCCTGTCAATACAGAAATCTGTCAAGCATACTTGACAAACAAGCTAACTTGGATTTGCTTAAAAGCTTCATCCAAGAACAATACACAATCCAATACCTCAAGGCTTATGGATCTGTACGACACCTATATCTACCACAGTGTATCAATTGATACAAAGGGAGACTTACAAGAGAAACGTACGACTCTTAAACCTAACCCTACTTCATAAAAAATAGGATTCCTAAGTCTATGTCGTCCTCTCTATCACTTCTGTCTTGGTCTTCTTTTATAGTTTTCTGCTGAGTTGGGCTTCATATCTTTGATCCTTGATCCACTGCCAATCGCCTTGAATCTTGGAACAGATTTAGAACCATTCATGATGTCGAATCTTCATGTTGTGACATTTTACTTGACATCTTTATTTTGGGGCTAAAAACCTCCATGTTGAAACATCTTTCACAACATTTATGTTTTACCAAAATTTAGTCAAACACTCAGAGCTTTCAATCTCCCCCTTTTTGGCAAATTTTGGTTAAAACATCCTTTCAGCCTAATGGGTGCATGCAGTGGAAAAGTACTTGAGGCAAGTGCTAAGGAAGAGGAAGAAGATAAGATCTAGTTACCCTCTTCATTCCCTTGTGATACCGAATACATAGAGGATGTAACTCAGATCACAAGACACAACTTGCTCCCTAACTCTGATCACAAAACACAAATATGCATATATCAAGAATGTCGAGGCATCTTTTGAAACATTTCGCAGATCAGTAGCACAAGACACATACACCATACATATCTCAGCGGAGTAACAAGCCATTCTCCCCCTTTTTAGCCAAAAATTGACAAAAATGGCCCATGCACATCCAGACCCAAACAATGCTTACCCACACACAAACAAAACTCATTTTGTATTACTCTAAGTGAGATGTTCTAGCTTGATCTTCCTTAAATATGAAGAAGTTATGTAAGTAGAGCAAATCCAGACAAAGACTAGTCAAGGAGTGCAATAACTGCTGGTTAAGTTAGTTTCGAGAGATTCCATCTTTCTGACTTGTCTTTGAGCCTACTTCTGAACAGCGTTCTAATGCCTATCCTGCATTTGTCAGGGTTTATGGTCCCCACTGCTAGGATTTGCTTAGTCCAGATTTAGTAGACAAAGAATACAACAGAGTTTTTTTTCCCTTCCTTTCCATTCGCAGAAAACCAATTTCTCCCAGTTAGCCCCCAATAGATTTCTGTATTGAATAAACTCTTCACAGTTTCGTGACTACAGTCTGCAGAGAAAAATAAATTCCCCCAGACTCATTCAATGATTCTTAAGCATCCAATAAGAACCCATTTAACTTGTACTGCCAAGTCTCCCACAACTTACAACAATACAACAACGTCAAGACATCCTCCTTGACATCTCAGCTTGCTTAACGCACAAATGCAAACTGGAACTTCAACTGCATCCTCACAGTAATTCATCTTAGATCAAGGAGCAACTCCCCCTATATAAGGTAACTAGTGCTCCTCCTCAGAACACGTAGCTAATGAATGGAAAACATAAGATGCATCTTCATATCTTCAAGAGCGCACCCTCATTTCAACTTACCAGCTGAACACAATCATCAACTCTCTTATCGCTTCCTCTAACAAGAAACAATAATCACTTATACATGATCACCATCATGCTACCCGTGAGGAAATGTATACCAACCATAACAAACTCTTGGCTTAAGATCAAAGTCTCATTGATCCCCCCCATCTTGCAACCATCTACACACCACACGAACTCCTTTTGAATTCTCATGTATAAACCTCCAGTTGCTTGAGGCACAAACCAATTAAATCAGAATGCTTCACATTCCTCAAAGAGATGCACATGGCCTCTTAGTTTGTTATAACGATGTCAGTTATCGTATGCATGCTCCAGAACTTCACAGCTGTTAAACTGATCCACTACTAGCATGACTCGCAGCCAGGGGCAACATCCCATTCGCAAGATTTTCCACCAACCTTACCCAACCAGCAATAGAGATAGACACCCCACAATCCAAGACAGTCATTCTTCATCATTCTCCCGTATGATAACCTGGAATACTTCTGATTTTCTGGTGAATATCCACCTGAACGCATCAGAAACCAGACCTTCATGCAATCATCACATGATTCACTCCAGTCTTCTCAAACACTTTACATCAGACCTCCAAGACTGTTCTTCTACTCCATTATTCTCCCGTATGACAATGTAGATACTTCTTAGATATGATGCAAGTAACCAGTTCCTCACTGAACCTGAAAATCCTCCACCAAGGATAACCAACCCAAAGATGTTATAACATCAGTTATGACATCTTCCACACATCACAGACACCACACACCATGGTTCTTGATATGCTCCACCATTGGACTTACTATCAGCATAGTAATCGACACTGAAGATCTTCACACAACACTGTGCCACCAACTTGAACAAAGAATACTTCAGAAACCCAGAGAGAAATAAACTCGCATCCACTAAAAGAAGATATGCTTCCATTCTCAACCCAGAACTTCTGCCACAAGATCTCAGAGAACTAGAACCTCCTTATAATTTCAACTAACTACTCTTCTGTACAAGAGCAATCAGTTTCAAGCATCCTGCTTGAATGCACACAATGAAACCAACCAAATGGCACTTTTTAATTGATCTCAATCTTCTTCAGAACTCCCACAAGATACACTGATCCACTAATGAAATCATGCCTTCAAGTCACATGAACTACTTGCCCCATAGCAAGACATCTTGGATCCACCAAGCCTCTTAGTCATGTAACATCTTTCCATCCACAGCTCCCACAAACTGCATGAGATAAACCTTTTTTGAAGCATCCATAACTTCCATTCTCCTGTAGACCACCTTATCTTAAGCTGATGTGCCACATCACCAGCTGGAGACCTCTGATGTTGAGCTAGATGTCAGAACATTTTGATATGACATCCAACTGTTGAATTCAGCTCCTCTTTCTGCCACTTAGAAGAGCCTCATCCCTTTGCAGAACAAGAGTTCTATGCTCTCATAGACTTGATTCAACAACCAAGTTTGAGTAGACAACCTCCATCCTGCTTTAAGACTCCAAAGACTTCAAACCTGCCACGTCTGAATCTTTAGAAAATAAGTAGTCAAAGACTACCCCATAGCCATACCAAAGAATCCCACTTTCCTCAGTAGAGCCATTAGTAGAAAGCCAGAGATAACTGCCACTTATCCTCGACCTTCACAAATAGAGCAAGATCCATGTTCCAAAGCACCTAGATCAGAAATAAACTGATCTAAGCAGTAACCATCAAGATCATGATGTCTTCATCTTCATCTTCAACAGCATCAAAGTCCAGACTAGTTTCTTGCCAGGAAATTCTCCAGAGAACAAATGCTTCTGTCACACCCGACTGAAGCCACTTCTTAGGTCACCACCTAAGACTAAAACAGATGCTAAATCATATGCAGTACCCCTCCCATGATTCTACACAAACTCCTGATGATGAGATGTTCCAACATCTCGTTGAACATCAGCAATCTTGACTTTCAAGGATAATCAATTAAATACTTGTGGATTTCATAAATACCCAATTGATCTTAAATCCTTGTCCAATAACCCTTCTTCACTGCTGTAGCTGAGCTCCACCAGATCATGTCCTGAACACTTATAAAGTATTCAATCTTTTTGCAAGTATCTTCTTTAAAGGACAGTGTTAAGATACCAAGGCCGCCACCCTTGACTTAAGTAACTAAGACTTTCTCTGAACAAATATTATTTACCTCAACAATTCTTCAATCAAATTGGATCCACTCTTAGGGTCAAGAGAGATGAATCCTTCCTTGCTGTTTTTGGATGGTGAAAATAAATCACTTCCACTTTCTTCAGATTGTGTTTCAAAGAAACACCTTCAAGTCAGAAGAGTAACTAAAAGACTCCAGATACACGACATAGATGCCTTTATGAGTGGACTTGAGAGAATTCTCAGTATCTTTGACAACCTAGCCGACCAATAATTTATCAAACTCTTAGAGCAAGAACCTGATAAACTTAAACTCAACTCCTCTCCTCTTCAACTGACTTCAACTGCACCAGGAAACCAAGCTTCCAAGTACCAAGTCATCATACCAGATATCTAACCACAACTCCTTTCACTCCATCGCTCCCGACTTTGGAATAAAAGAATGCAGATATCTTCAAATATAGAGGCCGACGATTGAGACCTTCCACCAAGTGTCTTCAGTAAAAAACTCTAAAATCCCATAATTCTAGAGCTCTTTCCATCAGAAACACATGCAGCGGAACCACCAAGGAACAAATCCTGCTTGCCCTAATAAGATGTCACAACATCCTATAAGACACACCAACAAAAGAACTAGCCATTTCTCCTGTAGTTGTTGTAGAATCGCCTCAGCAACATGAACAACCTTCGGGTTGCTCCCTTCGATCCAGAACATCCATCTCATCCATTAATACCCTTGAGTATATCTGAGTTGATTGATATGATCTTCAAAACTCCTCCTTGTTTAAACGCCAGAAAGTACCTCCCAAAGATCTCATCCAGAACCAGACATGATGATTGCTATGATACCAATTGAAATTCTAGCCTATGCAGACAACAGATTGTCCTAACACATGTCAAGACATTATGCTACATAATCATTTAACTCAGAGGCGCAACAACAGACTAATACCTTGAATATCAGAACTGGACAATCATAGATGTCACAACATCTGATCTAACATGTTTATCATGAACCCTAACAGAAAACGTAAATCTGCAGAATGATAAAGAACACGGTAATTGTTAACCCAGTTCGGTGCAACTTACCTGCATCTGGGGATACCAATCCAGAAGAAGACTCCACTATCTGTAGATTGTTACAAAGTTAAACTCCCCTGTTTACAACTTCATACCTAACATCTACCCAATGAAACATCTGTACCAAGGCTAAACTCAAACGTTTACAACCCTGATATGAGATACCCCATTCACTTCCCTTAATCACCAACTGTGATTTCTACATCATCCCCGTCAATACAGAAATCTGTCAAGCATACTTGACAAACAAGCTAACTTGGATTTGCTTAAAAGCTTCATCCAAGAACAATACACAATCCAATACCTCAATACTTATGGATATGTGCGACACCTATATCTACCACAGTGTATCAATTGATACAAATGGAGACTTACAAGAGAAACCTACGACTCTCAAACCTAACACTACTTCAAAAAAATAGGATTCCTAAGTCTATGTCATCCTCTCTATCACTCATGTCTAGGTCTTGGTCTTCTTTTATAGTTTTCTGCTGAGTTGGGCTTCATATCTTTGATCCTTGATCCACTGCCAATCGCCTTGAATCTTGGAACAGATTTAGAACCAAAACTTGTTGTACCAGTCATGATGCCGAATCTTCATGTTGTGACATTTTACTTGACATCTTTATTCTGGGGCTGAAAATCTCCATGTTGAAACATCTTTCACAACATTTATGTTTTACCAAAATTTAGTCAAACACTCAGAGCTTTCACAACTATTTTTGGGTACTCTCATGCAATCAAGCTTAGATTTAAAAGTTATAAATTATAATTTCTAAATAGAATTAATTCTTTTCTTTTAGAATATGAAACATGTCAAACTCAATCATTTTGTTCTATTAAAGTAGGACCAAGCGTGCACTTAACAGTTTGGCTGAATGTGAAATGAGAGTTAAAATGTCAAAATGTCAAGACGTACTACATAGTACTGGCAAAATGGTGTCCACTCAAGACATAGTTAATGCGAGGACAAAATTTTTTCCATCTTCGGTTGTGTCACACACACCATTGAAAATTCGAAAATGCCATCATCAATGGACATACTTAAAATCACGCATATCTTATCTTTTTTTAGTTTCACCTTAGTTTTTGAAAAAAAAAAGTCTGAACATGCATATCTGTATCATAGTTGAGTGTACTCGGAGATGCATCTCCAAAATACCTCCTAAACTTCTTTGTGGGATTATTATTAATGCAAATGATTTAAATAACAAATCAATGATATTTTCAGAGAGGCCAGCGGAAAAGTTGATAAAACACCACTTTACATGAACTTCTTCTTTATGCTAAAAAAATAAATCATAGCAAAAACCTTGAAAAAGTTTATCTCATTCTCAAGAAATTTTTCAACACCAAAACATCATTCTTGTATTTTGTCACTTTAAAGAGAGAAAAACAAACTGAAATAGCAAATAAATATCATTCATTTCATCTTCGGACACATCTTCTAATTATTAAAAAAACAAAACAGCAGATTATCCGGAGATGCATCTTCCGACAGACCCTTATTTTTTTGAAAAAATAAAGGCGAATCCGCATATGTATCTCCGAAGTATTTCATGCAAATATGATCATGTTAGTAAGGTCCTTATTGTTATACAACTTCTATATACAAGGCCTCACATTCCATTTTCTTTACACAAACCAAAATGATTACATATCCCCATCTTGCATTTGTGTACTTCAATGGTGCAAAATCCCCCACTTCAATTTCGAATCTCTGAGGACATACTTCTCGTCGATCTGAAAACCAAAATAAATATTCTTCTGCAATATCCAAAAAATCAGAGAGTTGTCAAGTTCGAGTATCGTTCACCCTCTATATACAATGAATGAAACATACAGTTCACCATGCTTGAACTAAAGACGGGTGATGATTTGAAGGTGATGTGAAATACCTTTTAGCGTTACTCAACAAATGATCCGATTGAAGTGGATGCGGCGATTCAAAGATCAGCTGAAGATATTATAAGAATGTTGCAACGTCCCGAACCACATGTTTTTAATAACATATAATGTTAAATTCATGTAACTTTTATTTATGTAATGTTTATTTTGGAGTTAATTTATGTTGGTTTTCCATTTTTTCATTTTTCTGCCTATTTCTAATTTGATCTAACAAAACATTTTCCGAAGATGCATCTCTTGAAATATCACTAACTAATGGACTAAGAGGGGTTATATAGATACATCTCCGAATCAACCTTTCGTACATACGTAGATGCATCTCCGAATCAAATTTTAACATAATAAGCTTTCTCACCATTTTTGCCTCAGCTGTGTGTTGAAAAGGTGCATCCAAAGATGCATCTCCGGACGCCAGGGGGCATTTTAGTCTTTTCACGATGATGTGGGAGAACCTCTAAGGGTGGAAAGAGCAATCCCCTAATGTGATGACAAAATACATATTTAATATTTAGTGTGGAATTCAAAGGACAACAATCTAGCAACTCTACATATTTAAAGGGAATTGCTAATTCCACCATAAGAGGTGGAAAAACACCATATGAAAATCTAAAAATGCTCATCAGATTTCGGAAATGCATTTTTGGACGCACCTTGTGCCTCACTGAAACACGGCCCAACTAAGACTCACCCTATTTTTTTTCAAAATTTATTATAGGGATGCATCTTCAGACTCAACCTAACAATCTATTTATAATTTAACAACCTAGTGACTTTTTTGGAAGTACACTTCCGGAATTGTGAAGCAGGAATTTGAAAACTTGCCACCTTTGCATGTCAGTCATTTATGAAAATATCAAACGTTATTTTTAATAAAATAACTTGCATGATCAAATCTCATAACCATTTTTTCTCAAAACCCTTACAAAAAATCATTCCATTCTCAATCAAGATTTTCTCTCCAAAACTCCGATCTTGTGTTTCATCACATCAAAAGGAGGAAAATAAGTTGGAATTCAAGTTAAAGATAGTTAATTTCATTCCTCATTGCTGACATTAATCTTGTTTTGTAGCTGAAAATATTATGTTGTATCCAGAAATGTATTTCTGGATTTTGTATGAATTTCTCCGAAAGTGCATTTCTGGAGTCTGTCTATTTCCATTTTCAGTCAGTCTGTGTTTATTTTCAAACTGTATTTGAATATTTATGTTATTTTTTTGCATTAGATATCGTGCACCCCAATGTTTTTCCTAAACCTATTATGTCTCTGGAATTCAAACGTGTTGATGTGAAAGAGATAGATGTTGGTAACTGATTGTACCTGGATCAGACAGTATTTGGTGGCCAGCAACGTCTTGTGGACTTCAGCTCCGGTGAGGTTGAAAGACGGCCGGGGGGGGGGGGGGGGGGGGGTACCTGCAAGGTACTCCGACGCTCAAGTAAGATAACGGTCAGAGAAAAAGCAAGTATAGAAGAAGAAGGTTAGAGTGTAGAGAAGTGTCCAACCTGACCCTCTCAAGTGAGAGGGTATTTATAGAGAGCCCCCAGCGCGGGGCCAATGGTTACTTACATTGGGCTGGATTGTTAGGCCCAATCCAAGTAACTGCCAGGGCTTACGTGGCGTAGTGAAGACCAGCACGTGGTCTTCGCCCTGGGGTAACCGCTCCTAGATCTCCGGAACTAGGGCAGACCGATTCCATCGGGAGTGGGCGGTTACATGAGAACGTGTTCTCGCGGGGAGGAGTCTTGCGTGTCGGGGAGAGATGTGTCCTCGCGGGGAGGACTCTTATGTGCCGAGGGAAACGGCTCCTCACGGGAAGGAGCACCTGAGTGTCGGGGAGAGGCGAGCTCGGAGAGGCTTAGCGCCTCTGCCCGACGCTCTATGCCGCGTGTGCCCGACACTGTTATGGTGGCCCGTGTTCGACGTTGGTTGTGATAAGAGGCCTTTGTTGGGCCACCCCAGGATGTGTGGGTTGGGCCTGCTCGATTGAGGAGCAGACCCTGGCCCAGTCCAGAACAGGAGCCCCCCAAGTCGTTGCTCCGAGGTGTCAGAATAATGACTTAAGGGTCAGCTATGTCGAGGACTTGCCTTGGCGGGGAAGGGATTCTAGACAAGGAGCGGCTGGTCAAACGGGGAGAAATAAATCGATCTGCTCAGACTGGACTGGCCGTGGATGAGCGACTTCGCGGGGATATGGGAAGTCTGAAGCGAGGCGAATGGAAGGACGCGTGTTGGGGAATGAAAAGACGCGCGTGGGAAAGCGTGTGCCACGTGTCACACCTCATCATTCCCTAGGGCGGCTATGCTAGGGTAGCATAATCGATTGCCTAGGAGATCCTCGAGTCCCGTGAGGCCCTTATAAATAGGGGTCATCTCGTCTCATTTTCACTTTTTCTCCCCCTTCGCTCAGACTTCCTCTCTCTATTCCTTCTCTGCTTCGCCACCGTACGCCGCCACCGGAATGTAAAGCAAGTTTTATACAACGCCATGAGCGACAAATATACATGAGATCATAGCCAATACATATACACAACCCAACCATAAAGAAAAACACAAAGAAAAAGAGAAATGAACCAAACATCACGTGGATTGTCAAAGTCGATCGACGAGAGATCCCCCCCGGTTCATCCGTATGTATGCTCCATAGTTGTTTTCTAAGCTAAGCCAATGAAAAATGAAGTTTGATGGAGTTGGGATCAAGAAAAACCAAAATCATCCCTAAAAAATTGTGTTTTTATGCCTTAAATGTGTTTCTGTTCGTCAAAATTTGCCTGGCGAAATTTTGGTTCGCCTGGCGAATCAAAGGCGGCTTATTCTGGATTTTTTTCCACATTTCTGGCTGTCTGACTCGCCACAGATTCGCCTGGCGAGCATGAGGCGAATTTGACATAACAACCAAAAATCCTGCACTGTTTTATTCGTAACTTTTGAACCGTAACTCCGTTTTTCGCCCGGTTTGAAGCGCTGGAAAGCTTATTAAATGCTCTATTTAACAATGAATAAATATAAATGCTTGAATACCTACAAAAGTGAGATAAAATCAATTAAAATCAATGATATTTATAAGAAACCGCAATATACACACAAAAATGTAAAGTAAACGTATTTACACATAAAGTGGGGTTTATTCAACCAATTTTAACACAAAGTAACGATAAGTGCAACAAAACTTATACACAACAATAGGTATATTTTTCACTTATCAAGGAGACACGTTCGGGCGCTTCTCTCCGAGAAGCTTCACTTAAGCTGAATATAACACTACGTTATAACGAAAAAGTTATCAAACGTGATTTTTAAGTGGGCACTCTCGTCCTACGAAGAAACCAGAAAGACTCGCGAGAAGGCAAACTCGCCGCGAACTGGGAGGGCCCGTACCGCGTCCACGCGAAAACGGGGACAGGAGCCTACTTCCTCGAGAATCTGCACGGGGAAGAACTTGCTCGACCATGGAACGCTGAGCAGCTCAAACAATACTACAGTTAAGCACTGCCCGCGACTCACTAGCACCGCGATTACGGGGACACACTAAGGCACGAGCGCGACACCCTTATACAGAACACGATGATCAAAAGCTGCGTTGTGTGTGCGCAAGGACTTTTGGTCTGACGGGGATACCTCGATCGAGCTCTGCCGTCGTTGTACCAATTAGGTAGAACACCCAGCTCGCGATGGGAAGTTCACGCCACAGAGCTAAGACCTCGATCGAGCTCTTAGCCTCGTTGAAGGTCGGAATACGTATCCGACCACCCGACCAGCTCTCCACGCGGTCAAGGACTATCAAGGTCGATCAAATTCCAAAGTCTTTATTACTTAGACAAAAACAAAGTATAGAAATCTCTATTACTTGGACAGAAACAAACAAAGTATAACAAATGCAATAACATCACACACGATTGAAAACATACAAACAGCACACTAGCAATAAGCAAAAATGCATTAAAGCGGGTAGAAGCCCATTGTACAGATATTACAAATAAGTATCAAAAGCCCATGGCACGCATGCCGGGCGTACATATAAAAAAATAAATAAAACAGCTCGTAGGCCGAATAAAACGAAGAAGAAAAGCCTACTCAGCGACAGTCCCTTCGGGCTCCTCGCGTTCATGAACCTCGTCCAGCCGCATCGGCTGCACGATCTGACCGTCGACCACCTCGGAGTCGGGGTCAATCCCTTCAGTTATGAGGTCGGGGTTTAGAACCCGAAGCTGCTGCACGGAGTTCCTAAAACCTATGTCAGCCAAGACGAGGTTGTCCTCCTCGGATTCCCGGAGCTTCGCTATCAGCGCTGCCCGCGAGGTCAGCAAACTGTCTTCCTCAGTTTCCTCATCAGCGGGGCAGACAACCTCCTCAAACCCGGCGTTCCTCGCCAAGAGACGATCCCTTTCCTCTTCAATCCCGACGAGACGTCTCCGCTCTTCCTCAGCATTCTTCAGCTTTTCCTCCAACTTCCCTTGAAGCTCGACCTGGGCCTGGTTCTGGCTTTTGCAGTCGGCCAGCTCCTTGCCCACCTTCTCGATTTT
The DNA here is from genome assembly GCA_022829125.1 of Lathyrus tuberosus. Lineage (NCBI taxonomy): Eukaryota > Viridiplantae > Streptophyta > Magnoliopsida > Fabales > Fabaceae > Lathyrus > Lathyrus tuberosus. The sequence continues at coordinate 1,691,874 of JALAZF010000769.1, forward strand.
GGCTGAGATGAACCGGAAACTTTTGCACAACCTGTTCAGCTCATCTTTCGGGCACGCCTCGTCGTTCAGAACCAGGCCAGCCGCGCAAACCCATATCACAGTGGACACATCCTCCACCAGCGCACTTCTCCGAGAGACCTTGTCGACGCCTAAGATGGCCTGAGCTTCGGGGGCACCCACGCATAGGGAATTATTCCCCATGAAAAAGTTCGGCCTCGAGTGACAAGGCGGGAGCACAAATTTTACAGCAGGGGGACCCTCGTTCTCAGTAAGGTTGATGGCCACTGTGTCCGCATTCCGCTGCCTCTTAGGGGAGCCCTGGGGGCTGGGAGAATCACTATCCTGGTGAGATCCAGAAGAACCCCCGGTTGTCTGAGTGGGAACGGATTCCTGCGTTCGGAGCTGCTCGAGATGGCTTTTGCCTCCCTTCTTCGTAGCGCGGTTATCCTTCAACTTTTTGAGGCTCTCCTCAACAGTCAACATCTTACCTGCAAACATAAAAACAAAGAAGTCAGTAATTCAAAAAGAAGGACGAAGGGAGAGGCAGGTCGGGGAGGCCACCCCACCTAACAGCACGAGAGCTTCCTCGTCAGAAAACGTCTCGAGGACAGCCCTAGTGTTGATCAGTCGACGCTTCGTTAAGACCTTCCCGTCGTCGCCCAGAAGGAAGTCCCCGTTTGGCGTCACGAACTTGGCTTTGTTAAACCCACTGACGAACTGGACTATGGCCTCGTGAGCCAAGCGGTCCCCTTCACAGAGTTTACCGGGGCTGACGATATAGTTGTCTGTCCCTCTCTTGAAGTGTTCTTCAGTCCAGAACAATGGAAACCTGGGCACAAGGGCCTCCTCTCGCCGCCCATCTACTTCTTCGACGACCCGACGGTACACTGTATTTACGGCCTCATGTGAGACCGGCCTCACGAGGTAGTACCGGTACTTGAAATCTCGCACAAAGTCCATATAAGTGTGAAACAGGCTGCTCACCTGCTTGAAGGACACCCAACCATGCTTGCCATCGACAACCTGCCGTTGAAGGTGGAAAATGCAAAAAAATAGGGGCATCGTCGCCCCAATCTTCAGGTATTTGCACACGAGCTCGAAAGCCCTGATGAAAGCGAGAGAGTTGGGGTGGAGTTGAGAAGGGGTCAAACGCATCCAGACAAACACTGAGTGTTGAAAATCCGTGAAGGGCAAACGCCACCCCGCCTCGTCGAACATAAACTCATATACGGGAAACCGCATCCCGCTATATGTCGAGCATATCCGATGATGTGGCAAAGGCCTGAACACGTTCCACGACTTCGGTGATCCTATTAGGCGGTGCTCGACGGTACAAAATATGTCGGCCTCGTTCAGGTCGACAAACTCGGAGATCATGTTCACTGTCTCTTCGCAGGCCCACTCGTCAGGAGGCTTCTCCCCGGCGCTGGTTGTCTCCGCCATAGGTGAATCGGGCCCGTCGTAAATATCCAAGGATCCCTCGGCCACTGGCAATACGTCCATTTACCTGAAAAGCAGAAGGAAATGGTGAATTCGATGACCCATATCAAATCCACCCCTTCCACCGTTGATCAAGTGAAAGGGCGAGGAGGGAACGTTGGGGAACGCGAACCCGCGACCATGCTCAGGTACGTGGGGAGCGAAATTGGGCGGGACCCCGGGGTATTCGACCCATATCCCCGAGATAAACGTCAGTTCCCCGAGGATTCTGTCCTTAATCCCCGGAATGTTCAACAAAAGAACCAAGAAACGTTCATCTCATGACCCCGATATATTCTTCGTGTCCTCGGGGACTTCATCGTCTCTCCCTGCGAGATTCAACAACTAAACTATGAAATTCCACCGTTTTCGCCAGATATTTCGTGATTTCCATGAGAACTTCATCAGTTCACCACAGAACCACCCTATAAATGCAAACGAAAGGAAAAAAAGAGAGAAACTTACTTGATCACCGCTTCCGTTTCGTAGGTCAGACGAAAGGGGGTCTCCCCGGTCGTAAAATGTGGGGTCGTTCGGTAGGCCCAGAGGACGTTGCGTAGCTCCTCGACCCACCGCTGTTTGCCGTCGCCTAATCGACGTTTCAATCCTCAGAGGATTACTCTGTTCGCCGCCTCAGCCTGTCCGTTCGTTTGAGGGTGTTCGACCGACGTAAAGTGCTGCTTCGTGCCTAGTTTAGAGATAAAGTCTTGGAAGTTCCTATCGGTGAACTGTGTTCCGTTGTCGGTGACAATGGCTTGAGGCATGTCGAATTGGGCGAGGATGTTTCTTTTGTAAAAACGCAGTATGTTGAAGGCCGTGATTTTGGCCAATGCTTCCGCCTCAATCCACTTCGTGAAGTAGTCCACCCCGACGATGAGGTATTTACTTTGATACGACCCCTGAACGAAAAATCTGAGGATATCCATCCCCCACCACGCAAACGGCCACAGGGAGGAAAGTGTTTTGAGCTCGTTAGGAGGAGCAAGGTGCATGTACCCGTGTCGTTGGCATTTATCGCACTTCTTGACGTGTTTCTTGGCGTCTTGTTGCATGGTGGACCAGTAGTACCCCGCTCGAAGTGCCTTACGGGCTAACGATCGCCCTCCAAGGTGCTGTGCATTGATTCCTTCGTGGATTTCCTGGAGGATGCCAGGGACCTTGGTCTCCTCGACGCACCTGAGGAGGGGGATAGAGAACCCTCGTCGGTATAGCTTGTTCTCGACTATCGTGTACGAGCATGCCCGCCGCTTGACCATTCCTGCTTCCTTGGGATCTTCGGGCAGTTTGCCCGTCGTGAGGTATTCGTACACAGTGGTCATCTAGAAATTGCCGTCACCAATGGCGTTTACGTCCGCCAGTGGAGCGGGTTTGACGATGCTCGGCCTGGAAAGCACTTCCTGTATGACGAATTTGTTCCCGCCTTTCTTCTTTGTGCTTGCCAATTTGGACAAGACATCTGCTCGGGCGTTGTGCTCGCAGGGGATGTGAGTTACTTCCGCGGAGGTAAAATTTTTCATCTTTTCTTTCACCAAGGTCAAGTATTCGATGAGATTGTCGTTCTTGGCCTGGTACTCTCCTCGGACTTGCGAGGCCACGAGCTGGGAGTCGGTGAAGATTTTGACCTCCTTGGCGCCGAGGTCCTCGGCCAGCCGAAGTCCGGCGAGGAAAGCCTCGTACTCCGCTTGGTTGTTCGACATCGGGAAGGATAGTTCGAGGGATACCTCGATCAGGATGCCTTCCTCGTTTTCGAGGATGATGCCCGCCCCGCTTCCCTTTGGGCTGGATGCTTCATTGACATAGATCGTCCGTTTTTGGGATCCGTTGGTCGAAGGTTCCGGGTTGGTCATCTCTGCCACGAAGTCGGCCAATATCTGTGCCTTCAGGTCTTTCCTTCCCTCGTATTGGATGTCAAACTCGGCGAGTTCGAGCGACCACCTGAGCATCCTCCCTGCCATATCCGGTAGTCCAAGGAGTTGCCTTATAGGCTGTTCGGTCCTTACGACGACAATGTGGGCGAGGAAGTAGTGGCGTAGCCTCCTGGCCGCGGTAACGAGGGCTAGGGCGACTTTCTCTATCTGCTGATACCTGAGCTCGGGGCCTTGGAGGTCTTTGCTCGTGAAGTAAATTGGTTTTTGACCGTCTGGGGTTTCCCGAATGAGGACGACGCTGACTGCTTCACTCGTGATTGCCAGATACAAGAAAAGTGTTTCCCCGTTCTCAGGCCGTGAGAGGACCGGGGGTTGCGATAAGACTTGTTTTAGGTGGATGAGTGCCTGCTCGTATTCTTCGCTCCATTCAAACTCCGCTTTTTGTCGAAGAAGTTTGAAAAACGGGAGTGTGTACTACGCCGACTTGGCGACGAAGCGGGAGAGGGCGGTAAGCATCCCGTTCAATGATTGTATTGGCTTCTTTGAGTCCGGAGTAGGGATCTCAGAAAAAACTACATTTTTCGGGGTTAGCTTCGATTCCTCGCTCTGTGAGGTAGTAACCGAGGAACTTACCTGCCCGAACGTTGAAGGTTCATTTGTCGGTATTGAACCTCATGCGGCACCTCCTCGCTGTGTCGAACACGTTCTTGAGGTGCGCAGCATGGTCGACTTCTTCTGCGGATTAGACGATCATGTCGTCCATGTAGACCTCGAGCATGTCGCCGATTTGAGCCCGAAAAACCTTGTTCATCATCCGTTGGTAGGTCGCGCCAGCGTTTTTCAGGACGAAAGGCATTACGTTGTAGTAGTAATTGCCCGACTCAGACATGAAAGCCGTGTGCTGTTTGTCGACCTTGTCCATGGGAATTTGGTTGTATCCCGAGTATGCGTCCATGAAGGATAATAGTTTGTAACCTGCAGAATTGTCGATCAGCTGGTCGATGTTAGGCAAAGGATAACAGTCTTTTGGGCAAGCCCGATTAAGATCAGTATCATCAACACACATCCTCCATTTTCCATTATTCTTTTTAACAAGTACAACGTTGGATAGCCAGGTCGTGTACCTGGCCTCCGAAATAAAATTTGCCTCTAGGAGGTCTTTTACAGCCTTTTCAGTAGCCTCCGCTTTTTCGAGAGACTGCTTACGCCTACGTTGAGCTATGGCCTTAGCGGTCAGATCTACTGCGAACTGATGGCAAGCCACCTCGGGGTCGAGTCCAGGCATCTCGGATGTGCTCCACGCGAAGAGATCAGCGTTCTCCCTTAGACATGCCTTCAGCTGCTCCTTCTCCAGGACGGGGATCCCGATGCCAATCTTCACGTTACGGTTTGGATCGTCCCCGAGGACCACGAGCTCAAAGTCTCCGTCTGGGATAGGGCGCGTTGGGTGGCGCGGCCGCCCGTTGTTCTCAGCCTGGAGGTCGAGGTCTTCTGCCCCGTCTTCGTCGGGTTCGCCTAGGAATCTGCTGTCGAGTTCGACCGCGTTTACGCGCGGGAAAGGTACCTGTTCGGGGTCTGGTGGTGGCTTCGCCACGGTCTTGGGTTTGGTGCCGATGGAACTCATGCCTTTGATGGCGGCGTCGAAGCATCTTCTGGCCGCATCTATGTCCCCGTGCATCGTCACTACTCGTCCCCTGGTCGTGTAGTACTTCATTTTGAGGTGGACCGTTGATGGTACCGCCGTAAGCTCGGCCAGGGTGGTCCTCCCGAGGATGCAGTTGTAAAGGGATGAACATTCGACCACCAGGAAGCGTGTCTTCACTTGTCGAGCAGTGTCTTCGGCCCCGAATGTGACCATTAGCTCAACGTAGCCCCATGGTCTGGTGGTGGTTCCATTGAATCCCTGCAGGTCTGAGCCGACGTACAGCGTCAGATGTCTCTTGTCGAGTTGGAGAGTCCCGAACAAGTGAGCATACATGATGTCGACCGAGCTGCCCTGGTCGACAAGGATCCTTCGAACGTCAAAATTCGCCATCTGATCCCTGACCAGGAGGGGGATAGTGGCGTTGGGTGCTCCGTCGGGGAGCTCCTCAAGGTAGAAGGTGATAGGGTTTGAGTCCCCTCGCACCTTCTCAAGAGTGGTTATTTTTGCCGACGTTGCTGATTCCAGTTCATCGAATTTCCTCTTGATTGATCCGACGGACAACTTCTCATAACCACCCCCGGAGATGACCATTGCCTTGGGGAAGCCTTCCCAGGTGTTACGGGCAGCAACAGGGTCCTCGTGGGGGAAGGTTGCCCACATGTTGCAAATTGCTTCTTGGCCTTCAATGATTGGGGGGACAAAGAAATCTTCGGGTCGAGTGACACTGAGGGCGACCTGAAGCCGACTCTCGTCGGGAGGAGGTGTCATCTCCTCGACGTTCTGGGCTTCCCGAGAGCTGGGACGAGGAGTGTTATTCTTCTGGGCGTATTTCTTCAAGTGTCCTTCTTTGATGAGAATTTCAATTGCATCCTTGAGATGGATGCAGTCTTCTGTTACATGCCCGTGGCTCCGGTGGAATCTGCAGTACTTTGACTTGTCAGTGTTTGGTTTGGGAGTAGTCGACTTCGGAAAACAGACGCCTCCTTTCTAAAATTCTGAGTTCTGGCACTCGGAGAGGATTTGCGCGCGGGGAGCGTTGAGCGGGGTGTATTCCGTGAACCGGCCAGCTGGTCCGCGCGGTTCACGAGTATCACAGGGGCGATTCTCTTTCTTTCTTTCTCCTCCTCGTCGGGGCGGAGAGTCTTCATATTTGTGGCCGCGGGGGACTTCCTTGCGTCTCGACTCAAGGGCGATCTGTGCTGCCTCTGACTCCGCGAGCTCGATGTACGACTGAGCTCGTAGGAGGAGGTCCTCCAGACGGCGGGGTCTGCGGAGGCCCACAGACTTGGCAAAATCAGATCCAAAACGTAGTCTATGGATGATCAAATATTTCTTCATGTCGTCGGTCGTATGAACCTCGACAGCCTCTCTGTTGAATCTCTCTGTGTAATTCCGGAGAGATTCGTTCTTCCCCTAGAAGATGCTCTCTAGGGCAGCGTCTGTCTTTGGTTGTCGATGAGACGCAGTAAAGTGTTTGGTGAAGCGTTGTCTTAGTTGCTTCCAGGATGTGATCGACCCGGGTGCCAGGCCCTTGTACCATGTCATGGCGCCCTTCCGCAAGGTGGTGGGGAAAAGCTTGCATCTAATGGCTCCCCTGACGTTTCTGAAGTCGAGCATGGCTTCAAAACTTTCGACGTGATCGTCGGGGTCGACCAGACCATCGTAGGTCCCCAGTGGCGGGGGTTTCTCCATGCCCGGAGGAATTAGGGCGTTCATGATCTCCCACGACAGAGGGGTCCTCTGGTCGTCATCGTCGCTTCCGATCGGGGATCTCGAAGGGGACCTGTGATGCTGTGAAGGGGAATTCCTCGAACGGTTCCTCGGTCTCTCCTCGGTGGTTTTGGACTTCTTGGTATTTGCGGAGGGCCTGGGTTCCTTCCGAGGCGGGGAGCGATGACGCTTTTGGGAGATCACGGGGTGGGGGCATTCAAGGGGTGGACGATGGCCCTCGCGTACCGGCGAGGGGGTTCGATATTCTTCGGATGGAGTCCTTCGCGGGGAACGGGAGCGGCGAGGTGAGGGTGGACGGCAATGTCTTCACGGGGAAGATCGCCGTGTCTGCCCTTGCTCTAGTGCTTCAATTCTGGTATTCTGGTGTGCTATCAACTGATTGGTCTGATTTATCAAGGCAAATAGGGCCACGGTGTTTACATCCGCATTGGGCGGAGGAGCAACTGGCTGAAAGACGGCTTGTTGGTCTTCCTGCTGGGTAGCGTTGTAAGTCGCGTCTTGGGAGTCTGGGGAGGTGGTCTGCCCATCTCTCACGTCGCCTTCTTCGACGTGGAGGGCAGCAGCGTCTTCGCGGTGGTTCCCGTTCTCGAGTTGCGCGAGGACGATGTCCAGAGCCTTGTTAGCAGATGGGTTTCCAGCCATGATGGTGATGAACGAGATGATTGTTTTGGTTTATCGGAGGAAAAATGGGGAAGCAAAGGTTCCCACAGACGGCGCCACTGATCGTACCTGGATCAGACAGTATTTAGTGGCCAGCAATGTCTTGTGGACTTCAACTCTAGTGAGGTTGAAAGACGGCGGGGAGGGGGGTGGTGTACCTGCAAGGTACTCCGACGCTCAAGTAAGGTAACAGTCAGAGAAAAAGCAAGTAGAGAAGAAGAAGGTTAGAGTGTAGAGAAGTGTCCCACCCGACCCTCTCAAGTGAGAGGGTATTTATAGAGAGCCCCCAGCGCGGGGCCAACGGTTACTTGCATTGGGCTGGATTGCCAGGCCCAATCCAAGTAACTTCCAGGGCTTACGCGGTGTAGTGAAGACCAGCACGTGGTCTTCGCCCTGGGGTAACTGCTCCTAGATCTCCGGAACTAGGGCAGACCGATTCTATCGGGAGTGGGCGGTTACATGAGAACGTGTCCTCGCGGGGAGGAGTCTTGCGTATCGGGGAGAGATGTATCCTCGCGGGGAGGACTCTTATGTTCCGAGGGAAACGGCTCCTCGCGGGGAAGGAGCACCTGAGTGTCGGGGAGAGGCGAGCTCGGAGAGGCTTAGCGCCTCTGCCCGACGCTCTATGCAGCGTGTGCCCAGCACTGTTAAGGTGGCCCTTGTTCAACGTTGGTTGCGATAAGAGGCCTTTGTTGGGCCACCCCAGGACATGTGGGTTGGGCCCGCTCGATTGAGGAGAAGACCCCGGCCCAGTCCAGAACAGTAACCAATTTACAAATGGACAAGAGTTTAAATTTTGTGACCAAATGCTTCAATGGATTCATACGTAGGCTTCCAAATTTTTGGTGTTATAATCGGAAGGTTCAATAATGACTCAGAGAGAAGAGTTGATATTGTGAAAATAAGATGCGAAAAAAGTGGGAAGTATAGAACTCCTCTCTGGAAATTCAAACGGGATGACACTGGTTCAAGAAAATGTTAGGTACCCTTTAAGTTGCATGGTTATATTTTGTCAAATAACAAATGGAAATTTAATGTGATATGTGGTTTACATAACCATGACATGTGTTAAAAGTTAGTCGGACATCCAATTGCATGTCACCTCATGCCGGAAGAAAAGAAACTCGTTTCAGGCATGAAATTGAATATGGTGCAACCGAAAAACATATTTGCAACTTTGAAACTTAAAAGACCCGGTAATATCTCAAATATCAAGAAACTGTACAATATTTGGGTCCTTAATATTAGGCCGTTGATGAGGGGTATAACTGAAATGCAACAACTATTTAAACTTCTGGATGATAACAATTATGCATCAAGGTACCAAACGTGCGAGGATGGAGTAACCATTCGAGATATATTTTGGACTTATCCTGATTCCATAAAGTTGTTCTACATGTTCCCTACAATGCTCATAATTGATTCAAAGTATGAGACCAATAAGTACAGGCTTCCACTATTAGAAATTGTGGGTGTTACAACTACTGAGAAGACTTATTATGTCGGGTTTGTATTTCTAGAGAGCGAAAAAGCGGAAAATGTTACTTGGGATTTAGAGGTGTGTTGGGCAATGTTAAAGGACAAAGAAGGCACGCCAAAAGTATTTTTAACCGACCGCGATACCACTTTGATGAATTCGGTTACAAAGGTCTTTCCTACTTCTTACACATTACTTTGTAGGTATCACATCACAAAGAATGTAAGAAGTCGGGTTAAACCTGCGATAGTGATTAAACAAATTAAGGACGAAGACAAAATAATTGTCAAAGTTAGCATGATAGTGGAAAGAATAATGGATGCATGGAATGTTATAATAAATTCTTCTATAAAAGAACAATATGTCGATGTTGTTATAAATTTTAGGAAGGTTTGTTTGTTGAAATATGTTTAAAGTATGATTCTGGACCAAGTAAAGGAAAATATTGTTTGTGCTTGGACCGATGAGGTTAGACATCTTGGAAATACAACAACTAACCGAGTTGAGTCTGCCCATGCTACACTGAAGAATTGGTCGTGAAACGGTAAGGATGATTTGTGTATATATTGAGACTCTAAGAACCAAATGATCCAAAATCATCATGATAAGATATAAACGTCATTTGGTCGCAACATCACATTGTTGGAACACATTTTCAAAGGCAACAATCTATATTCTCAATTGGTCAAAAACATATTTCGAGCATGATTGAATTTATTTTTCATGAAGCCAAATAAGGTGAAAATGTATGTTCTGATAGCTCAAAGTGCGGTTGCACACTTAGGAAAACGTATGGGCTCCCATGTGCTTGACTAATTTCAAAGAAGGTGAAACTTGATAACCCGATACGAATGGATGAGGTTTGCACTGGTAAAGGCTCAAATTTGATAATGATGATGGTGCGATGAAGAAAGGTAAATCAAATATCTCCATCTTGACCAAATGGAAAGTGATACAAGAGAGATTTTTGAAAGTCGGTGACAATATGAAACTCTACATCAAAGAGAAATTGAGGAAGATTGCTTATCCATAAACCACCGACTTAAAACCACTGTCTCAATTGGTAAAAACAAAAGTTTCTCCTAAGAAGGTCAAACCAACACCGAGTGATAATTCAACGATGCAGGCTCCTTCCTAGTTTTAACATGTTTACAAAATATTTTTGGATTCTCCAACTCTAAAATCTCAAAAAGGTGTTTTCAAAGAAACTCTCATTAGAAAACCACCTTCGTCAATGCCTCTACAAAAAATCCAATTCATTGACTAGATGTCGGTTATTATGCATAAATACATTAAATGAATCATCAATGTTGAGGGTGACAGTAACTGCGATTATTGAGTTGTTTGTGCTTTTCCCAATGAAGGAGAGGATGATCATCAATTTGTCCACATTCAACTTATCAAAGAGCTAAAGGCCCATAAAGAATCATACACACGAATATACAAAAAAGAATATTTTGATGCAATTCATGAATCTCTTGTTCCTGACATTAATTGACTGACACTTGAGAAAAAATGGATGCGCTTCCCTAAAATGGGTCACCTTATAGGAAGTGTGTATGAAACAATGTGTATTGATCTAACAAGATACAATTTCTCGAAAATATTTTTTCCAATGCAAATTTTAATTTTCATTCTATATCTTTCTGGTTCTATGATTGTTTCTGCTTCAGTATGAACCGGAAATACACCTCTGCAACATTTACGGAGATACATTTTCGAAAGCAATGTAGGTAGAAATCTGGGGCATGACTCAAAATCAGACAAGGTTGTATGTGTTAGAAGTATGTCCAGAGATGTATCTCCGAAATCAAAGAGTATTTTATATTTTTTACGAGGGTATGAATCAATATATAGAGTGCCTTAAGTAATTCCTTATTTAAATAGCTACATCCGACATAAGAACCTTGCTCATCATATATAAAAGAAAAGCATATATGACAAAGTCATAACAGTTAAGTCCTCGATTTGAACACGTTTTTAAGCCTTCCATTAAATGAATTTTTTCTTATTCTTTATATTTTATTTTTTAATTATGTATTTAAAAAATTATTTTTCTAAAAAAATGATTTTTACAAAAATAACTTTTTTTTTCAAAAATAAAAAAAATCGATTTTTTTAAAAAATAAAAAATTCATTTTTTTTTCAAAAATAAACAAACATCATATTTTTGAAATAAAAAAATTTGATTTTTTTCAAAAATAAAAAATTTGTTTTTTCTAAAATAAAAAAATTATTTCTTTTCAAATAATAATTTATTTTTTAAAATTTATTTTTTACAAGAAATTGAAAAACTTGAATTTTACTTTTGAAAATATAAAAACAAATATTCAATAATTTTTTTTGATAAATAATATTTTTTAAAAATAACTTAAAATAAAAAAAACTCTGTGAAAAAAGTTGAGGCCTCGAGGTCCTACTTAAATTTTGGAGGTCTTTAGATTAGGTGGCCTATTTATTTTAGAGCTCATTTATTTTTAAAATTTTAGACCTCTAAATTTGGAGGGCTTTAAAATTTTGGTCTGAGCCCCATAAATTAGCAACTCTAATCATCACCTATAGCAACTTTAATATTTATTCACCATCTATTTGTCTAATATCTCATCATTTACATAGTTCTCCCTTAAACATCACTCATTGCACACCTTTCCTTTGCACACAAACTCTTTTATAGTAGTTGTGTAATTTACTTGATTTTTAAATAATCCTTCTTCTTTGTTGTAGGAATAGTGATTGACTATTGTACGAGTTAACTTTCTGGCACATCATGTATAATATTGTTCAATATGCAACAAATGATTAAATATTAAATATGGATATTACTCCCTCCGTCTCATAATAGCTGCATCGGAAACCATCTATGGCATATGGAGGGCTAGAAACGAAATGATATTTTCTCAACATTACATAGATCATCAATTGAAAGATACCATAATATATAACATAGTAATGAGTTGTACTTTGCATAATAAGTTAAACATACATGTAAATGTTGCCAACTCATGCATAGAGTAGATGAGTTGAGATTTGGGAGACTCAACTTATAAGTTGTCGAGAAGCTTTGGATAATTACCTGGATACTATAGACCAGTTTATGGATGATAGTTGAACTCATCCCCAGTGGGCACCCGCAAAAATTAACCACAATGGGTAAGGTAAAACCTGCAAAATGGGTACAAGAATAGGCACAGACAATTACCCACGAAAATAAGTGGGTATGAGTGCGGGTACGAGTACCTTAGTACCCACCCCGCCCATACCCGCACAATATATATTTATATAAATATATTTATTATTATTGTTATTATGTATACATGTTGATTTATCAATTTTATTAAATACATGACTATCACTATTAAACGTGTACCCATTTTAATATAATTGTATGTTTATTTCTTAACTAAATAATATCATCCTAGATTTTTTTAATGTTGTTAAGAACAAAAAACGACATGATAAATTATAATTGATATATTATTTTTTATTAGAAATGCAGATAAATGGGTATGAATATGAGTATTTAGATACCCATAGGGTACGAGTACGAGTATAAACGTTGGTGTTCATTCAACAAGTATGGAAGAAAGTTGAACGAAAACTATAAGTATTGGAGAAATTTTAATAATTAAATAACGTGAGATGAATGATGAGTTGCAAAATGCCCGAAAAACATTGATTAGTGTAAGATGTTTTTCAAATACAAGATAATTTTTCATATTATTATTTCCATAAACAATTTAATAGATTATATGTTCAATGACAAGTTAATGAAGCAAACAATCAATATTAAATATAATAAATTCAACTGTATTTTCTCTCACTATAGTGTCCTCTTGACATGTTCAGAGGAACAATACGAGAGTTGCACAAAGAATCACAAAAAACATAATCTTAGTCTCAATCTCAATAGCAACAACAAAATCCTAAACATGTAGATTTCAAAACTTTGCTAAGTATAATAACTAGACAACAACAACAACAATAACATCAACATATCAAAAACACCAATAAATAACAACAACATTAACATTATCTCAATCTAAATAACAACTCACATTAAACACCAACTAAAAAAAAATCTCTCAACAAAAATACAACAACATCAACAATAAACCTACAATAAATCTTAATAAACCTAAAACGTATTTATTTTAACAAAAATAACAGCATACAACATCAATCTCAGTTTAAACAACAACAAGAACAACAACATTAGATTAACATGAATAATGATGTTAGACATACCATATATGTTAAGAAGAAGAAGAAGCGAACAAGAGCACTAAACACATATCATCTTCGTGTTTCATTACTTTTTTAGGAATTGGAGGATGATATGTCTTTAGAGCTCTTCGTTAGGGTTATGTGGAAGTTGTTTTATTATATGTTCTTCGTGTATGTATGTATATATATATATCAGAGTAAACAATTTCACTTAGGTTGTTAGACAAAACCGAGGTGACAAATGGCATATTCATTTTACCCCTCGATTTTATAAAAGAGTTGAGGTATATATTACTTGCAAAAAATGGTGAATGGTAAAAAAATTGAAAACTAACATGAATTGTTTCATTTTTCAATTTTTTTACCATTCACCACTTTCTTTGTGTGCTGCAATATTCAAACAAATGACTCGTATTGTGAAACAACAACATTACTTGCAATTTATAGTATGTTTAGGAATAAATTTATCAATGTTGTCAAGTGAAAAAAGCAATAAATTATAGAGTGTTTTCTTTGATTGACAACATATGGAGATTATTCCAAAATATAACAATGGCCTTGCAAAAGGTGGAAACAACAATGATGTGTACGAGTTTGGAGCGACTATAGGCGAGTAAAATTAGGGTAATACTTGATTTACGAGTGCTTTTATAGTAAAATTTGATTATCTAACCCCTTAGTTATTAAAAAAATCGAAGGAAAAAAATCATTTAATTAACAAAAAAGTAATAAAATTTAAAAAGGCACCATTTTAAAAGAAATAAAATCATAACTGCATTTGCTGAGATTCGAAGCATGTCCTGAATTAGTTTTCTCCTCGGTTATTTTCGAAAACCGAGGGAATAAATGATAGTTATTTTTCTAAATAGAATAAAATATGGCGTGTCTTGGAATTATTCCTCATTTTTTTGCTCGGTGAGGTGAAAACTTTGCATGAAATGTATTATTTCTAGTAGTGGTCTCAAGCCTCCTTCGATGAGTCTGCATCACCAACTTTTTCAAAGTTGTCTAGATCAACACATTGATGGATTATAAAGATGACTTTTTAATCTTTCTTCTTCAAATCTTTATGTGCAGCCTTTTGTTCATCCGTGACATCGTCGCTAATTGGTGTCATTCCATTCTTTCTAAGATCCCAAACATCTTGATAACATAAGATAACCTTCATCTGCCTACATCAATTATCACAATTCGTGTCATTCAAGATGGAAAGATTTACTGGAAAATATCTGTTTGGATGAGAAGACAATGCTATATGCTTCCCAAGAATCGCAGCTAGTGCTCTAAATACTAGATGTTAGAATGGATCTTTATAGAACAATATTCAATCACTTTCTTGATTGATTGAAAATCATTGTTCTTCACTCTTCATTCGAGTGATTCAACCACACATTGGTTGAAAGATGATTCCCTCGCACAATGATTTGAAAAAGAAAGAAAATTTGGAGTAATGAGAGAGAAGATAAAATTGAGAGAGTATTGGTTATTGAAGTGAAAGGAAAAATGCATTGATCTTCTCATGATCTTTCTGATCTCATCTCTATTTACAAATACAAAGTGATTTTCTATTTATAATGAGACTACTTGCACATCACACAATTTTAAATTAGTTAATTTTGACAATGTGCATTCGACTCCGTCAAATATATACAACTATAACTACTACAAACTGTATCCAATTCAATCAAATATGTATATTTAACTATATCGAATGCTGAATATACAAACATGCTTAATATAAAAAATTACATATTTAACAATAATGCCATGAGGTTCATTCCACATATTGTTATCTGGATTCATCTTGAATTTATCTAAAGATTAATATTTGAGTTAATTGAAAGGTGTCTTAAAAAAAAAAGAAGTTATTTGAGTTTCATTAAGTGATCGATAACCTTAGAATGGAAAGAGCAATGCACATACTCCCTCCGTCCCATAATAAGTGATCAATTTGGAATAAAATGGTGTCCTAAAATATATGATCTATTTCAATTTTCAATGCAATTTTTCCTATTTTACCCTCTAATTTATATTACTTTCATCATTCCCAATACATCATAAGGATACTTTAGTAAAAATACCATTCTCTCTCTTTCATTTATTCTTTTTTTTTTAATCTGTATGAAAAGTCAACTGGATCACTCATTGTAGGACGGAGGGCGTATTATTTTCCAATCTGATCTTAGAGAAAAAGTTAACATACCCTTATTTAGCGGCACCCTTTTTCTCAAAATCAGAATTTCGGAGTATATTGCACGTTAAGGCTATAAGTGTCATTTACCGAACACCTTACATTTTTGACTCGAGGAGGATCCACAAGCTGCAACTGCAAGAATAACAACACCACACCCCATTTCATCTTATGCCACGTGTACATTCTACCACGTGTCTTTCCATCACTGGTTCAACCTTCTCTCTTTTCGGTCACTCCCACGTAAACACCCTCACTCCCAAAAAATCAGAAACTAAACACTCAATTTTCATATCTAATCAATAAACCCATCACAACTCGCCGGAGAAGAAAGAAACGAAATCACACTCTCTTTTCCTTATTTTCTTTCCCACTCAACACATTGTTACTTTTATTTCATTTCATTTCAAATTCTCATAAACCAAACACAAACTTTCTCCCCACAATGGCGCGGCTCCTCGCGAAGCTGACGCTAATCGCATTCGCTCTTACGTTCCTCTTCTCTCCGTCGCATTCCGCCGTATTCAGTATAGATCTAGGCTCCGAATCGCTCAAGGTAACGGTGGTAAACCTAAAACCAGGTCAGAGTCCGATCTCAGTCGCGATCAACGAGATGTCGAAGCGGAAATCGCCGGTGCTAGTTTCGTTCCACGACGGAGACCGCCTTCTCGGCGAGGAAGCAGCGGGTCTAGTCGCTCGGTATCCGCAACAAGTTTACTCTCAAATGAGAGACCTAATTGGGAAACCCTACGCTTCTGCTAAGAAGTTTCTAGATTCGTTGTATTTACCTTTCGAAGCGAAGGAGGATTCTACAAGAGGCACTGTGAATTTCGTGGTGGACAAAAACGGTACCGAGTATTCGCCTGAGGAATTGGTTGCTATGGTTTTAAGTCACGCCGCGAATTTGGCTGAGTTTCATTCGAAGATTCCGATCAAAGATGCGGTGATTGCTGTTCCACCTTATTTTGGACAAGCTGAACGGAGAGGATTGCTTCAGGCAGCGGAGTTAGCCGGGATTAATGTTCTTTCGTTGATTAACGAGCATTCTGGCGCGGCGTTGCAGTATGGGATTGATAAGGATTTCTCTAACGAGTCAAGGCATGTTGTTTTCTATGATATGGGTTCTAGCAGTACCTATGCTGCACTTGTGTATTTCTCCTCTTATAAAAGTAAAGAGTATGGGAAGACAGTGTCGGTGAATCAGTTTCAGGTATGGTATTTTTGGTAAAATGTGTTCTAATTGGTATTCATGATCATAAGCCTGCACTAGTATATTATAATGAAAGTTGATTAGTTTGAATTCATGATGTTAATGAAGGAATAAGTGCAAAATATAGGGACCAGGATTGATGATTACAACCAAACAATTGAAGAGTAATTTTATAATTAAAAAAGCTGGGATTGCATTCATGTTAAATGGGAACTAAATTTGTACTGCATTCCTCTTAATTTGTTTACTTCATAATCCATGTAGGTCAAGGATGTCCGTTGGAACCCTGAGTTGGGTGGTCAGCATATGGAATTGCGGCTGGTAGAGTATTTTGCTAATGAATTCAATGCACAAGTTGGTGGTGGAATAGATGTGAGAAAATTTCCCAAGGCTATGGCTAAATTAAAGAAACAGGTTAAACGGACAAAAGAAATTCTCAGCGCAAACACTGGAGCTCCCATTTCTGTTGAGTCACTTCATGGTGATGTGGATTTCAGGTTGGTAGTTAGTTCAAAGCTTCTCATTTGCTTGTTGGGTATTACCGACATCAATGAATTTGTGTATTAATTTCTATCATTCCTAATTTAAGTTAATCGTTTGTACTTTACATAGATCATAGTGTTTGACCTAGTCATAGAGTGTACTAAACTGCTGTTTCACTAGTTAGCATATTCTTTTGAACAATCGCAAGAAAATCAACCAAACAATCCAAGGTTATCCCACATCATTATGAAGATAATATGGAAAGTATTTAATCTAAAATAGTCTTTTGGAAGATCAAATTCAGTAGAGCATATTTCTTTTTGGTGTGTGGCACTACATGTCTATTTTTGGCACATGCTGCTCCATGTAGTGCTGAATGTGAAGTAAATATTTTTACCCACTGGGTTTTGTCAAGGTGGTATATCTTTCGATTTCCATGCGTTTGTAATAGGAAAGACATCATTATGAAGGATTATATCTCTAGGCTATTTTCTTCTTCTTCTTCTCCATAAATTATCTTAGTATTTTATTTTAATTATAGTGTCACAAGTGAATGGTCCGCAATTGTCTAATATGAAAATAAATATAATTTTGACACATCATGCCACATTCAAGTGATCACTCAACAAGAGTCATTAGAAGCTAGATGTGTCCATTATGAAATGATAAAGGGGCAAAACCAGAGGAAGGGGATTTAAGAGGGATCAATACAAAAAAATTATAGGGACAAAAATCATATTCAAGTCATCGAGGAAATATCTCATGATATTTTTTGGCACTAGTGTATGTTTGAGAATAATTAGAATATCTTGGATTAGTTTTCCATAGGTTCCCTCCACTAAAGTTATTCCTATTCAAGGCATATTCAGACACTAAATGTGGGCTCCTCTCCTAGCCGGGATTCAAACTTTCGTTTGCCACATCATAGGAGTCTTGCCCCTCTTGCAAGACCTAACAGGAGTCTGGTTATGTACTAGCATAAACTGAAGTTGATGTTTTTTTAAATTATGTTTCACATCAATATACACAAGGTGACGTAATTCGAAGTTTCTGTTCTCTGTTTTCTTCTTCCTTGCCTAAAGCCCCATGATTCTGACAGTCATAGAAGTCTAGCCCCCAATGGTTAGGAGTCTGGCCCAGTAATATCATAAATAGAAAATGCTTTTTATCTTGTTTCACACCAAAATACACAAGGTAACATAATTTGAAATTTCTGTTCTCTGTTTTCTTCTTCCTTGCCTAAAGCCCTATGTTTCTGACTGTTCCTAAACTGAATTATTTTGTCAAGATTCCCTTTTGTATAACATTCCCATAATACCCCGTAACTGTCAAGGCATGATGTAATTATACTATGTATAGCACATAAGGATCCTTTATTCAAGGCTTCTTTTCTTACAGGAGCTCAATAACCCGTGAGAAGTTTGAAGAGCTCTGTGAAGATATTTGGGAAAAATCTCTCTTACCGTTGAAAGAGTTGCTTGAGCATTCAGGCTTGTCAGCAGATCAAATATATGCAGTGGAGTTAATTGGAGGTGCTACCAGAGTGCCAAAGTTACAGGTTTGAATAATCTTTTTTCTTTTCTTATCATGCTTTCTGCACTGTGTATTAGTGGGATTAGATCTGCTGGTATTTGTACAAGATAGAGAGCTCCATGATTTATATTATTGTCTGACCAGTCGGCATTTGTTTTTTATGTATGAACTATCATCTGTTATATACAACATTAAGCTAATTTTGTGACACGACGGCGAACGTGACCATGTTATACCTGAAGATATGTTTGCTACTTCCTTTTTTTTGGTTAACTTGAATGAGGGGAAATTAGAGGGCAGCTGACAGCTCACTTGTTAAATTTTTTTTTTATTGTAGAGATGTTAGGAGAGAGGAATATTAAGCTACAAAAAATATAAAGAATGATAGGGTAGAACACTCAATTGAGTAAGAATATTGGGTCTTTGGTCAGGGAGAAGATCTTCCTAGTACTACGACCTTTTGTCTGTAATTTTGGGAGTTCTTCCCCATTCTATTTCAACTCCAGCTTCTTATCAAGAGATAGACAACACGGATGTGATTCAGTTGCATAAGTTCTTTTATATATCAAATATACGATCAACTTGGACGTTTGTACTTAAGTTTACAAATGAAGTGTTTACTTAGCAGTTCGGCACTGATGTCTAGAAGTTTACTTATTGTTATTCTGTTAACTATTATTACAGGCTAAGCTTCAAGAGTTCCTTGGTAGAAAAGAACTTGATAGGCATCTTGACGCTGATGAAGCAATAGTTCTAGGTGCTGCTCTGCATGCAGCAAATATAAGTGATGGTATCAAATTAAACCGAAAACTAGGTATGGTTGATGGTTCCTTATATGAGTTTGTGATTGAATTGAGTGGTGCCGATCTTCTGAAAAGCGAAAGTTCTAGGCAGTTACTTGTACCTAAAATGAAGAAACTCCCGAGTAAGGTAAACCAATTGATGTTTCTTGCAATGCATATGATAAGAAAAGTGAAGTGATCAAATATATCCTCTAATTTTACTAATCAATTTTCATATGGTTTACTTAACAGATGTTCAGATCCATTAATCATGACAAAGATTTTGAAGTTTCACTAGCTTATGAAAGTGAACATCTTTTGCCACCTGGTGTAACCTCTCCTTTAATTGCTCAATACCAGATATCTGGTTTAACAGATGCAAGTGGGAAGTAAGGATAGAAAACTTCCTAAATTTTTATGGATATAATTGCTGATTTAAACCGCTCAAGGAGTTGTTTTAATACCAAATATGTAGAATCTCTAATTCCTTCCTATTCTTTTTGGCCTTTTCTGTTCTTGTAGATACTCATCTCGGAATCTGTCGTCCCCCATTAAGGCAAATGTACATTTCTCTCTTAGTAGAAGTGGAGTTCTTTCTCTGGATCGGGCAGACGCTGTTGTTGAAATAACAGAGTGGGTTGAAGTTCCCCAGAAGAACTTGACCATAGAGAATTCAACTATTTCGTCAAATGTATCTGATGAATCTGGTGCTAGTAACAAATCTGAGGAAAACAATGAAAGTGTGCAAAGTGATAGTGGTATTAGTAAGACATCTAATACGAGTGCAGAAGAGCAAGCTGCTGCTGAACCTGCTACAGAGAGAAAGCTGAAAAAGCGGACCTTTAGGGTACCATTAAAGGTGAAAGCCAGCCAAACCTGGTGATTATTGAGATGAAAAAGATTGAAACATTGAGACAATATCTTCTAATATACTTCTCTTCTTGGCTCTTCTTTTTTACCGGTGGCAGATTGTTGAGAAGACTACAGGACCAGGGACGTCTCTATCGAAAGATTTTCTTGCTGAAGCTAAAACAAAATTACAAGCACTAGACAAAAAAGACGCAGAAAGGAAAAGGACAGCCGAGTCTAAAAATAATTTAGAAGGATATATATACACTACCAAGGAAAAGGTTGGTAAAAAACAATATGCTTGGTTTTTTTTTTAATCTTTAAGGTCTTCATCATTTCTACAACGTAAAGCATCTTTTAGATTTTCTAATCGTCGTACAGAGAATCTCTTAAATATTAGCCTTTAATTAGTTGATTTCAAGCTTATACTGAAGGATTTGAACTCACTGTCTTGTTTTTTATAGTTTTATTTGTGAAAAAATGTCATCAAAATACAATTAAGAAATGAAAGAATGAGGATTAAGCTTTTAAAACGAAAGGTACACTAATCTCTAGGCAAATTAATTCAAGAAGGCCCCATCTAATCTTCGTATTTAATCTTATGCTTGCATTCACCAAAATCTATTTATGTTTGTACATACTTTTTCTGATCTATGTAGTTTTCTACAGGGAGAGAGTAGTATTTGGGAATCATCCCCCCGCCCTTATTTTATTGGTTTCCAATTTATAAATTTTATGTCTGTTTTTTTAGAAAGTTATAAAGTTATCTAACTTCTTTGTTGTACTTGATAGCGCAGCAATTACTATTTCCCCTTGTTCTTATTGCATGCCTTATTTTTATCAGATTGAGACTCTCGAGGAGTTTGAAAAAGTTTCTACGAGTGAGGAACGCCAGTCCTTTGTTGAGAAGCTTAATGAGGTTATAACCCTTTTCCTTGGCCAACCAACAAGAAATGTCATTGATAAGAAGATTATTGACTTAGG
The DNA here is from genome assembly GCA_022829125.1 of Lathyrus tuberosus. Classification (NCBI taxonomy): domain Eukaryota; kingdom Viridiplantae; phylum Streptophyta; class Magnoliopsida; order Fabales; family Fabaceae; genus Lathyrus; species Lathyrus tuberosus. Next base: position 1,712,990 of record JALAZF010000769.1, read on the forward strand.
CTTCTTGCATTCTGTCAGGTGCAAGATTGGTTATATACAGATGGTGAAGATGCCAACGCCACAGAGTTTGAAGAGCGTCTAGATCAGTTGAAAGCTGTTGGAGATCCAATTTTCTTCAGGTCTGTTGTATTCTCTATTTTAATGTAGCTCTATCATGTTTACTATGTATACCTTTATAGTATGGTAAAGTTTTTCTGAAGAGTGTAACATCTATTTTAGGTTAAAAGAGCTTACAGCTCGACCAGCAGCAGTTGAGCATGCCCGCAAATACATTAATGAGCTGAAACAGGTACCATCAAGAAATTTCTGATTAGTATACGCTTTGGCTTATTTCATTTATCATGTGTCATTTTGAAACTGAATTTTTGTTTCTGGTATAGTCCAATAACCGATCTTTGTAATTGAGCACATCTAGTTGAAAAAGGCTTTAGATGATGGTGATTGTTGTCAAACTCGGTTTCTAAATAAATAGGCCGATTCCAGGTAAACTCGACTTGTAAGATTCTATAGAGACAGGTCTTGTCTCACTAAGTGGGGTCGGCTGTTTGGATCAAATGACAGAATAATGTTCTATCATATATCATGTTTCTATCGAATCCAACTCATCAATCTCTACAATGATGTTCTTTTTGTAAAAAAGGTGTATTTATGATAATGTTGGACAAACTGAACATTAACAAGGCCATACTCTGAAGCAGTCTATTTTAATTTATACAAATTTTTTCCCGCATGAACTAGCTATTAGGTGATGTAACATGAACATTTATAAATAGATCTTTTTCTGACATATGCAGATTGTAGAAGAGTGGAATGCAAAGAAGTCTTGGCTTCCAAAAGAACGAGTAGATGAGGTATTTGATTTATCTTGATTTCTATTTTCTTGAATCTATTAAAACCAACATGTTACATCTGGAAAAATCATTTTCTATTTTGGGGTTGCTATGTTGCAAGGTGATTAATATTGCAGAAAAGTTAAAGAATTGGTTGGATGAGAAAGAAACTGAGCAAAAGAAGTAAGTTCCTGTCAGTAATTTGTTGTTCTTGTATGGGGAAATATCTTTTTGCTCTTGAATACATTTCCATTATTCATTCTTGGTGTCTCATCATGAATCACATTGATGCACTGATCAGTGTTTCCCCGTTTCTGATCCTGTTTTATAATCTAGCTTTGTAAAGCTTTCATTTTCCCAAATTGCTCGACTTGATTTTGGTCATTGAGTAAATTCCTCTGCAGGTAATAATAGTTCTAAATCGAATGTAATTAATTATTAATTTTTATTCTGTTTTTGTTTTCAACTTTTGAAGAACTTCTGGATTCAGTAAGCCTGCATTTACATCTGAAGAAGTACATTTAAAGGTGTTTGAACTGCAAAACAAGGTACCATTTCTAGTTAAGACGTATTGGCGCACGATTAACGTGTCCATGAAAACAGTGCCATTTATGTTGAGGTGTTCAATGTTTATGCACAGGTTGCCAGTATTAATAGAATCCCCAAGCCCAAGCCCAAGATTCAGAAGCCCACAAAGAATGAAAGTGAGAGCAATGAGCAGAGTACTGATGGTTCCGGTTCCACCTCAACTGATGGTTCCTCTCAAAATGATGAATCTGCTAACCCGTCAAAAGGAGAAAGTGAAGAAAAGGTTGAAGAGCAACCTGAAAGTCACGATGAGTTATGATTTAACTGAGAATGCAATCTGCATGTAGGTTTTTTTAATTATCTGCCTACAAGTTTTAATTAGTTAAAGGTCTAGGCTGGTAAGGTTAGAATGGATAGGTGAAAACGAGGGAGTGCCAGTTTTCTGCAAGCAGGAGAATAGAGTTGAGGCAACATTTGCTTGATCAATGCTAAAATTTTGAGGTTAGATGTACTACAATAGTTTTCTTTTTAAATTTATAATTGATTTCCCTTTGCTATTTAAAAGGGGTAAGTTGTAATTTAAAGGCATATGAAATGTGATATAGGAAGAAAAAGAAGCTCAGTCTAATAGATTTGCTCGATAGTGAGGTCACATAATTCTAAACGCATTTTATTTTTTATGTTAATGCTACTTAGATGCATGATTGTTTGTAGTAACTAGTTTAGTCTGGTATACGATTGTGATGAAGTAGAGATTGTTTGAAAATTAGTATGAGTTTCACAAATAACAAGCTTCTCATACCAACTTCAAAAGCAATGACACACTACGCAAGACTTTAAAAAACAATGAAGAAATAGAAACAAGCCATGTGTTAATGCTATATTATTTGAAAACTGCTTCCAATTATCAGATTGACAATGAGCTTCACAAAATAACAAGCGAGTTTGTTTTAAATTTTTCTTAGCACCTCATACATATGACAATGACTTTTGTGGTTAGCAAAGCCTAGAATAGAAAAATCATTAAAATCTGTAATTTAAATAAAAAAGTGTGTAAAGAGGTCCTTTCACAAGTAGTTTCTGTTTCAATTACAATTTCTTCCATCTCATTCTCGATAGCATCACCATGTCTACCTGTTGGAGTACCCATTAATCACCAAAAGTGGATTGATCTCTTGCATGGTCTAGTCGTTCAGTTTTTTCAACTATGTGAACGTGATCAGGTGTCACATCCCTTGCTTACATGGTTGCTCTTATCTTATACCAATTGAAAGTTGGTACACTTAGATTTTGGGAATTGCTCTCTAAATTTCATGGGTGATTTTTCACCCTTGTTAAAAGTCACAACTGTTTGTAAAATTCGGAGATGCATTTTTGGACGCATCATTTTTACACAATCTTCAGTGTAAATTGGTGAGTCACTCTTATTTTGTTAAAATTAGTCCGGAAATACATCTCTGTACTAACATTAAAATAAGTCTTAAGATGCATTTCTGTAAAAACTCTTAAATCAAAATTCAGTAAACTTTACGGAGATGCATGTCTAGAATATGTTCTCTTAGGTCAGATCATAAACAATTGTAGAATGTTAGAAAAATAACACAAATTCAAATACTTAACATTACATAGATAACCGTTAACATAAATTTAAATTTAAATTTCATTACAAACAAGTGATTCAGGACGTTGCATCATTCTTAGAATATCTTCAGTTGATTTTATAATTGTCACATCCACTTTAATCGGACCCTTCGATGAGTAACGGTAAAATGTACTCCACACAACCTTTAAATCTTCATCCGTCTTTAGTTTAAGCTTTTTGAATCATATATTCCTTTCGTCGTCAATCGAGGATGAACGATACTTGAGCTTGACAACTCTTCAATATTTTGGATATCATAGGTAAGTATTCAGTGTGGATTTTCAGATCACGAGATATGTATCCTCGAAGACCTTAAATTGAAGTGGAAACTTTGCACATTGAAATACACAAATGCATGATGAGGGATATGTATTCATTTTGGTGTGTTGTGTTTTTGTAAAGAATATGGGATGAGACAACTTATTTATACAATTTTAGATCAATTTACAACTTAGAAATATTTTCCTCTCATCACGACATATTAAAGAACTAATATATATACATGACCAAATTTTGAAATTGAAAAAATGTCAAAAAATTACCATCAAATTCTATAACATTAATAAAGAATATACATTATGTAAGTCTCAAATTGTATCGAGATTACATCGTTGACAACATTACATACAAAAAATACGTTACATTGTTAGATAAAAACTAAAATGCAACAAAACATGGGCCACCACTTAAATCTATATCTATTGGTGGTTCATTTTTTGACTTTTCCTTATTTGATTCTCTTTCAATGTCGCTTAACTTGGTGTACTCTTCCACCCTTTCCACAAAGTGATCTGACCAAGTTTCATCCTCTTTTGTAAAATGTATCATCCACTCTGATGATGTCTTTAGTATAGGACATCCCATTTTCAAATAAACTTGGATAAAATGTTGTCTTTTTGAAAGCCACAAAATACAGATGGATTTTGAGGTGACCTACTCCGAAGAGGAAAAAATGTTTTCGAGAAACCATATCGTGTCAAATCAATACACACCCTATCACAAGCACTTGCTATAAGATCTCCTATTTCAGAAAAGCGCATCCATTTTCATACGATATCGGACCACTAACAATAGGAACAAGAGCATTGTGAATTGTATCATAATGTTCTTTTTTTTTTCTCCATATAGAATTGTGTATGATTCCTTATGCGTTGTCAACTCTTATATATGCTGATGTTGGATAAATTGGTGATCCTCCTCTCCTTTACAGAGCAAATTCGAAATAGCTCGAAAACTTCACTTGTCGTCATGTTTAGCAATAAACTCCAAATTTTCGGCCTCCATGTGGACCTATTGTAGCATATGTTCACGAACAATAATTTATTTGTAAATTGTGTTGAAGGATAATTCAATGTTTTAGTATTTAGCCTACGTGACACTTTTATTTGTGTATATATAGTACTGTAGCTGTCAACAGTTGTATCAACTGAGTATTGTAGTGTAGTGTGTGTGCAATCATTTTTCTGTAACCGTTTTTGCAGAGTAGTGGAAGTTTGTTAGAAATTGTTATTCTCTCTCTCTTATCTCTCTTTCTTCATCTTCATCTTTTTCACCTTGTGCATCAACAATTGGTATCTAGAGCTCCGTTTCAGATCCATAGGGAAACACTAGTGAATAGTGAGGGGTTGTGTGATTGATTTCGTTTCTTGAATTCGTGTTCAATTTCTTGATCGAAATCGTAACAGAATCACATTTCTTAATTCTTCAGGATTAGGAAACACTAGTATTTGGTGAGATTTGAGTGAACCGCACAAGGTCAAAGATGAACGGAAACAGTAATATGAGTACCAAACTTCCATTGTTCGATGGCAAGAACTGGAATCGTTGGATGATTCAGATGCGTGTGTTATTTAGCGCTCAGATGTTCTTAATCTCGTTAGCAACCATTACTTTGCAGTTACAATTTTGGAAAATGCAATGGATGCACACAAAAATGCTCAGCGTGATTTGAGGAAGAAAGATCATAAAGCGTTCTACATCCATGACTGTGTGGATGTGAACGTGTTTGAGAAGATCCTTGATTCGATGACGATGAAGGCTCTGTGGGACAAACTGGTACGGTGCTACAACGATGATGCATCACTGAAGAAGGTGAAACTTTAGTCTCTACGTAAGCAGTATGAGAATCTCAACATGAAGAACAATAAGAAGGTACCTGACTACATATCTAGAGTGATTTTGATCACATATGAGATGAAGTCAGGTGTAGAAACTCTCTCTAATGAAAGGATCATTGAGAAGGTACTTAGATATTTTACTCCCTAGTTTGATTATATTTTGGTAGCAATTGAATATTCTAAGGATTTGAGTACCACGAGAATAGAAGAGTTGCAAAGTAGTCTAGAGGCACAATAGTTGCGTCTGACTAAAAGAACCTCTGAGAGAGAGGTAAAGCAGAATCTGAAAGCTTCTTTTGTCAAGAAGGACCAGAAATAGTCTTGGTCAGAGACCAAGAAAAGACATGGTAGGTCTCAGAAGTTAGAAACCTCAACTTCTGGAAGGTAGAAGAGTGATCAGAAGGAGAAGGAGAAGTATGGATAGAGAAATGTTCAATGCTAATATTGTAAGAAGTTTGGCCACTTCGATGATGACTGTTGGTCAAACAAAGAAAGGAAGTCAGAAGAAGCAAATGTAGCCAGAAGAGATTCTGCTGATGAATTTGTGCTATTGATGGCTTCTGAATATGATGATACATATTTGACAGATTGGTGGTATATGGACACTGGCTGCTCAAATCATCTTACTGGAAATAAGAAATGGCTGGTTGACTTTGATTATAGAAAGAGGACAAAGATCAAATGTGCTGATGATAAATACCTCGACGCTTAAGGTATGGGAAATGTCAGAGTAGTTCTGAATAATGGTAAAACACCATTGATTCAGAATGTGTGGTATCTGTCTGGCATTAAAGCAATATGATGAGTGTATGCCAATTAATTGAGAAAGATTTTCCAGTTACCATAAAAGACATTCTTTTGAAGATGTACTACTGTGAATAGAAGTTGATTATGAAGTCAGAACATGGGAAAAATAGAACATTTAAAGTGAATGTTAAAACCGCAGACTCTGAATGCCTTAGTGCAACAAGTGTTGGGAAGGAAAGCGAGTTGTGGCACAAAATATTTGATCATTTGAACTTCAGAAGCTTAGGGCATCTAAATTCAAAGAAGTTGGTGCATGGAATTCGCATGAGAGGGAAGTAACCAAGACTTCCATTTACATTAGAAGTAGCCCCAAGAGCAAAGCATGCTTTGGGAGTAGTGCATTCTGATGTGCGTGGACCATTTCCAGTACCATCACTTGGAGGGAATAAATAATTTGTGTCATTTGTGGATGAGTTCACAAGGATGACATGAGTATCCCTTATAAATTTCAAAAATGAGGTGTTTGCTGAATTTAAGAAATTCAGAATCAAGGTTGAAAATCAGAGTGGTCAGACTCTGAAGATTTTCAGAATTGATGTTGGAGGTGAGTATAACTCTACCGAGTTCAGAAAGTTCCGTGAGGAAAATGGAATCGAGCATGAGGTGTCTGCTCTATCACTCTTTAACACAATGGTCTTGCTGAAAGAAGAAACCGAACTTTGCTTGATATGACAAGGAGCATGCTGAAGGAGAAGACGTTGTCTCACACATTGTGGGGAGAAGCTATTGCCTCGACATCATATGTGCTCAACAGGTGCCCAACAAAGAAGGTAAAGGAAATTGTTCCTTTCGAGAAGTGGACTGAAGATAAGCAAGGTGTGAGCTATCTAAAGGTGTTTAGTCTTGTATGTTACAAACATGTCCCAGATGCTAAGAGAAGGAAGTTGGATGACAAAAGTTGAGTTATGTTGCTTTTAGGGTACCATAGTACAGGTGCCTATAAGCTTTACTGTCTTGTCACTAACAAAGTTAAATTGAGCAGAGATACCGTTGTGAAAGAATCAGAAGCGTGGGATTGGAGGGAATCTCAATCCAACTCTGGTGCGGTGTTAACACCTGAGTTAACTTCAGAAGATACTTCAGAATCTGAAGGTTCTGAAGACGAGTCAAAATCAGAAGCTGATTCTAAAGGGGAGTCTGAAGATGAGCCAGAGTCTGAAGGTGATTCTGAAGCTAAAGAAGACTCTAAAGGTGGATTTGATTTTGATCCAAATTCTGATGATGATTCAGACTCTGGTGGTGATTCAGACTCTGAGAATGTCCTAGACTCTGAAGGTGGTCATGCCTCTGAACGTGGTACTTCTGGGGTTCTAGCATCTTATACTGTTGTAGAACCCGAAGACAATTCTGAACAAGTTCAATGGCCACAAAGAATCAGAAACATACCAAGGAGATTTGCAGAGTTTGACATCTTGCAAGATACTGAAGTAGACTATGAAGGGGAAGTCATTAGGTGTGCCATGTTATTAGACTCTAAACCAGTCAGTATTGGAGAAGCGCTCAAGAAGAAAGTGTGGCTGAAGGCCATGGAAGAAGAACTTGAGGCTATAGAAAGAAACAAGACTTAGAAGTTGACTAAGCTTCTCAAGGACAAGAAAGTCATCAGTGTCAGATGTGTTTTCAAGGAGAAACTAAAGCCATATGGATCAATTAGCAAATAGAAAGGAATGTTAGTAGCAAGAGGATTTCTACAGAAACCTGGGTTAGATTACTTTGAAGTGTTTGCTCTTGTAGCGAGACATGAGACAATCAGACTGGTGATTGCAATGGCTGCTAATAGGAATTGGCCTATAATGCATTTAGATGTAAAATTTTCATTTCTGAACGGTCCATTGCAAGAAGAGGTATACGTGTCACAACCTCCTGGATTTGTGAAAAAGAATCAGGAAGGAATGATGTACAAGTTACACAAAGTGTTATATGAACTGCAACAAGCTCCTAGAGTTTGGACTCTAAAAATTGATTCATTTTTCAAGCTTCAAGGATTCAGAAAGTGTGAGATGGAATATGGCATTTATGTTTGGCATACTTCTGAAGGATATATGATTATGGTGTGTCTCTATGTTGATGACATATTTCTAACAAGGAGTTGTGAACACGAGATAGCTAAGTTCAAGAAGGTGATGAAGAATGAGTTTGAGATGACTGATCTAGGAAAGATGACATATTTCCTTAGGATGAAGTTTATGTACTTTTAGAAGGGTATTATTTTGCATCAGATGAAGTATGAACTTGAGCTTCTGAAGAGATTCGAGCTACTGAATTGTAAGGCTGTTGTCACACCGTCAGAATCAAATCACAAATTAGATTCTGATACTGAAGGTGATGATGTAGATGCTACAACTTTCAAGTAGTTGGTTGTCTCTCTGAGGTATTTGTGTAATACCAGACCTGACATTTGCTATGCAGTTGGAATGATTAGTAGGTTCATGAGTAAACCGAAGTGGTCTCATTACCTAGCTGCTGTCAGAATTCTGAGGTATACTAAGGGGACTCTAAAGTATGCGTGTTGTTCCCTTCTTGAGAAAAGGCTAATTTAGAGCTGATGTGTTATTCAGACTCTGATTGGTGTGGAGACAAAGTTGACAGAAGAAATACTTCTGGATATTTGTTTAAGTATCTGGGAGGACCTATTTCTTGGTGTTCCAAGAAGCAACCAATTGTTGCTTTGTCAACCTGTGAAGTTGAATACAATGCAGGTGTTGTGGCTGCATGTCAAGCTGTTTGATTTTTGAATTTACTGCAGGATCTGAAGATCAAGGCAACAAGCCTCTAAAGCTGATGATTGATAACAAGTCTGCAATCAATCTTGCCAAGAACCTAGTGCTGCATGGGAGAAGCGAGCATATTGCGACAAAGTATCATTTTCTGAGAAGTCAAGCCCAAAATGGAGTGTTAGAAGTTGTGCACTGTAGCACCCAGAAGCAGCTGGCAGATGTTCTGACGAAAGTAATCAAAACTAATCAATTTCTCCACTTGAGGGATGAAATTGGTGTTGTTAGTTTTGATTAGTTAAATCTTGAATTAAGGGATGATGATGAAGGGTAATTTAATATTTTAGCATTTAATCTACGTGACACTTTTATTTGTGTATATATAGTACTATAGCTGTCAACAATTGTATCTATTGAGTATTCCAGTGCAGTGTGTGTGTGCAACCATTTTGCTGTAACTATTTTAGCAGAGTAGTCGAAGTTTGTTAGAATTTGTTATTCTCTCTCGTCTCTCTCTTCCTCCATCTTCATCTTTTTTCACCTTGTGCACCAACAATTTGTTCACGAACATCTACCTCGACAACAACCGGTCTAGCACCCGGTTTAACATCATCTTTCACTTTATCCGGTTTAACATCATTCTTCACTTTATCCAGTTTAACATCCATCCTCATAGTAGTTTTGAAAAACATATCCAGGTGCACTATATCTAACACTAACCATAACAAAAACATATTCAAAACTCAAAGTATCAAGCAAATTCGGAGATGCATCTCCAGAACACGTGAAACTTAGTCCGGAGATGCATATCCGGACTTAACGTTTTTTTTCTTAACTCAAAAGCCAAATTAATGCAAGGAACGAGGGATGAAATTAATGAACTTTACATTAAATTCTAACTTATTTTGCTCCCTTTGATGTAATAAAATATAAGAGTGGTGTTTTGGTGTCAAAAAGTTGATTGAGAATGAAAGAATTTTTTTTAAGGGTTTTGAGTGTGAAATAAACTTTGATGATGAGGAAAAAGAACGTACAAGATGGTGTTTTATTCAATTTATTTTCGGATATGCATCTCCGAAAACATCACCGAGTCGTTAAATAAACCGATTTATTGAATAAAAACATTATACACTACAATGATTGTTACAGAGATACATATTTAGATTCACCCCATAAAATATAGATGCATATCCGAAATAAATTTTAACAAAAATGGAATGTCTGACTGAAATGCGAGGACTGATGTAGTATAAGATATATTAAAAAATGCATCTCCAAACACTTATTCTAACATTTTTAAACATTTTAAAATTTTCAAAAGTGTGTGATGCATCCAACTATTCCCTAACCTTTTTTTTTCCTTCTTTCCTCATCCTTTAATTGGGTCACCTTACTTGTATCAGAGTTTTTGTCATGAACTCTTATCATAAAATTAGCACTCGAATAATCAATGGTGCAGATGTCAACCGTAGTGGTGGTGTATTTTAAAAACATATTTATAGATTATGTGTACATAATAGAAATTAATGTATCAATTATGTTGTGGATATTGTATTAGGGTACTCAATAATATGCATCTAATTACCATTTTCCTCTGTTCTATAATGAGTGACCCATTTGAAATAAAACAATGTTTTAAAATGAATAATCCATTTCAAATTTTAATGCATTTTTTTCAATTTTACCCTCCAATTAATATTACTTTCATCATTTCCAATACATGATAAGGACACTTAAGTAAAAATACCATTCTCTCTCTTTCATTTATTTTTTTTTTTTAATTTATGTAAAATAGTCAACTATGTCACTCATTGTGGGACGAAGAGAGTGTTTTCTTAGACTAATAGGTTTACACTAGGTCTTACAAAGACAACAAAAATTTAAACTTAAACCTTGAAGTTTTGAAATATGCAAACTCATTTAAATAAAGTCTTATTTGATTCAATGTTTTTTCATCCTTACTTGATATGAGGAGTTTGATTTCTCTCTTTTTGTTCACTTAAAAAAAAAAAAACTTTAGGCTTTTTCATTTGATATAGAACAAATTTACATATAACCACAATAAGAAAAATGAACAGTAATCCCAATATGAAAAGATGTTGCTATGAAAAATAGAGGCAACTGAAATAAATATTGCACTCTACTTGTCAGGAAATCAGTCTGTACAATGAAAGTTTATATAAATTCATTGAGTTTAGCTATGTTTGCATAATGTAATATGTACAAATATGATAATTACCTAAATGTTATGATGCATCATCTTATTTCCCCATAAGGGTAATGATAATTAGTTTTTTAAATAAAAAATACTAATTATAACAAAATCAGTTCTTCTTGTGATTTCATAATCTGGCATCTGTCTAGAAGAGCCAATACTTTTTCTTTGGAAGTCTAGTAGGAACATCTGCAAATTCATTGTAGGAAACAAAGATAACCTTATTTTTCTGATGATACTTCTGACCATTTAGAGTATATAGAGGAAGCAAGCAATAAGAAAAATCCATATGAAAGTTGTTATAATATTACCTCCATTTGTGTACAATGAGTTATAGTGCACTTCACTCCAAAAGCTTAGCCATAGCTCTATAAATTCAAAAAGGAATCATAACTACATACAAAAGAAGTTCTAAAGGAGAATTTCAAAGTAAGGACAATCAAAACAAACCATCAAAGAAAATGACATTAACAATACTTACCTCTTGTAGGCCTTTTGTTAGTCGGAAGGATCTCGATATAGCAAGTGTCTCTGAAAGAGGTCACTAAGCAAATCTTCGCATCAAACTGAAGAAAGAAAACAATTTTAACAATAAGTAACCAGAGAAATATGTGAGTGTGGAATATAGAATTTAGATAACTCACCCGGTCTGCAGCTGCTTGTAGAGTAACATGATCTCCCCACTCTCCTGATCTATTGTCACAAAAGATTAAAATATCGAATTAGTGTTACCATCAATACTATGCTATCGAATGAAATCAATGTAAAATTGATCACCAATGGTATCTAACTTTTTCATTTGCTTTATGTAGCTTTTGTACTCCATTGGCACGTAAGCTTCATACAATTTTTTGTGATGCTTTAGCTGGAGAAAAAGAAAAATGAGTGAGGATCATGCAGTGTTTCGATGAAATATTTCGTTATAGCCAAAAGAAATTAGTGCACTTATGCCTATAACGAATCTACCTGCTTAATAACCTGCCTTCTCACATACTTGTGGTAATCAGCTTTGCCGAACAACTGATCAGCTATAGCTCGGAACTGTTAAGTAAGATTTTCACAGATATTAGACAATAATACGAAGGAATATGTATCAAAAGTAGGGGAAAGTAAGAAGCCACATAAGTTTTCTTTCAAAGGAAAGAAACCGAAATACCTGACAATTTCCATCGCCCTCCATCTGCAGTTCTGACAGGCCATATGTTACCAACCTGTAGAAAACGATGGATCATATTTATCACGCAAAACAAAATACTTTATGAATGAAAACAAATAAGCATTTTGTTTCACATCAACCAAGCTCCCTTTCATGATTGTACACCATCATTTTTGACATCATTACAACTCACAATCACAAAACTCTCAAGCAAGTTATATCATGGTTTTAACTTAGGTTTCCCTTTTAAGATATATGTAAAGAAGTATAAAATTCTAACGTAAATTGAAAAAAACAAAAGGCATATAAGCATACAACAACAACAACTAAATCTTATCCCACTAAATGGAGTCGGCTATATCCCACTAAATCTATCTAAGACGATGCTTCTATCCAAATCGTTAATTTCTATATCTTTCTTAATAACTTCTTTTATAGTTTTTTTAGGTCTTCCTCTACCTTTACCTTTAGCTGTTTGACTCTTTTCCATCTGATCTACTCTCTTCAACCCAGAATCTACAAGTCTTCTCCCTACATACCCAAAGCACCTTAGTCTATTTTCTCAAAGCTCATACTATCTCTTCATTTATCTATTATGTACCTATTTCCCTCACCATGGCATTAATATGATCAATGAGATTTAACATGTTTGTTTGCTATACACAATAACCTGATTAAAATTTTCCAACACGCAATGCAAAGTTAAGGTAACAAAGAAAATATGTTTATAATCAGATATAATGATTATACGGAAATAGAAGGCAAACAAACAACAATCTGCACCGCTACCCCTTCTTAGATGACAAAACCATATGTGAATACAAGAGTTAATTTGCATAGTTGGAAAACAAAAATTGATAACTGTAAATCAAGCAAGTGTTTGCAACCTTTCTGATAGAGTCTCATGGTCAAGTGTGGCGTCATTGACATCAGGAATCTCTCCATTAACACGGGGAGTATGCTGCAACAATACCGAATTAGTATTCTCATCTCAAATTCACAATGCAGGCAACATAATACAATAGCATACGAAATAGGAACGAATTAAGAAATCAATAGTTAAAAGAAAAAGCCATAGCATATGATTGATACGTACCGGAATAGAATCTAAATGGGAAAGTCGCTTCCCAAGCTGTCTGCTACTACCTGTATTGAGAGTTTGCTCTTCTGCTAATATTCTTGCAATGGTTTGATCATCCTCCGTGTCACGAAAACTGCTGTTCAAACTCGAGCTGGAACTCTCACTTCCATTCCTTAGATTCGCACACATACTTTCCTCAAATCAACAGCAAAATAAAAATTCACAATCTAAAATTACAAACAAATCAGAAATCAAAAAAGGAAAAAAAAAACACAGGATTAATGAATGAAAATACCTTGGTTCCGTCGGTAGTACTGTAGCAGTAGTAAGAAAAAGTTAGATACTTAGAGAGAATAGGAATTATAGAGGTTAGAAGAGAAGAAAAGAGAGAAAAGAAATAAAGTAAGGAAACGTATGCGTGTGATGGAAACAGTTCAAACAGTTGGGTGTATCTAGAAGGAAGACAAGACACGGCTTATTTCGGACTTGTCCATTGTACGAACGAATTGTTAGATATTTGACCAAAATTGAGTCAGTCCTTTTTGGAGTTTTTTCTTCAATAAAATAACCAGTAGAAACAACGTAATTTGTTTTTGACAAAATCAAATGAGGCGTCTTCGTAAAAACAAAACAAATACTTTATTTAAGTTTGCTCTTTTTCTTAGGATAACTTTATGGGTGTTGATATAATACCAACCAATATAAATAATATAGGCTTGTAAAAAATATAAGTAATATATAAGATTAAAAAAATGTAATACGATGGATTTATGTTAACATAATTCGGTCCATGATGCTTATCTTTATGATTATAGGGCAACAATATTTTAAAAACCGGACCGAACCGGCCGGTTCAACCGGTTGGACCGGGAACCGGAGATGAATTCGGTTGGGTCAATCTTTCAAAACTGCTAGTGGGTCAAAATCGGGGTTAAACCGGAAAAACCAGATTGAACCGTCCAAAACCATTCGAATCAAAGAACCGGAGCCGATTTTGTAAAACCGTCCGGTTAAAAAAAAATCAAATTTTGGCTATTTTAAAAAAATAATTAAAAATTTTAATATGTTAATATCAAAACTTAACATACATTCCCCAATCACAAAAACGAATTCCGTGTGTTTTTTACAACCATACAAACTTCTAAGTTTTGTTACTCCATTATAGCACACTCCATCATTATTATGTCGTCTCTTTCAAACATAGTCACAATATTCAACTCTATTGATTATTGTTCAAGTCAATATTTTTCGTTGTTGTCTATTAAGACTTGTTTGTCGTAGTTCAACTCAAATTCGATTTTTTGTTGTTTAATGAAGTATATAATATTATTTATATTTTGGTATTCTATCTTATTTAATTTAGGTATTCTTAATTATTTGAACTTTATTTTAGTTATTATATTCTATTATTTTAATTTTGGTTTGAATTAGTTTAATTTATTTTGTTGTAATTCTTTATTTTGGTTAAAATATTCTTAAATGATGGTTGAAATGAATTGTAGAACTATGTAAATGTTATGTATTATTGATAGTGTTGTATTAAAATTGTAATGAATTTTTGAAATATTTATTTTATAAATTTGAAAACATATAATAATGTGTGACATATCTATGAAATTTAGTTTCATATTATTAGTTTATTTAATAAACGGTTCGACCGTATGTTTAACTGGTTTAACCAATTGAACCTTAAACCGTAAGTTTTACCGGTTCGATCTCCGGTCCGGTTTTTAAAATATTGATTAGCAACATACACCTTAGTGTATTTTTGTGTGGGGCCCACCAATTTTGGGTGGGACCCACATTAGAATAATGAAGAAAAAAAATAGAAAGAAAATAGATGTAGTGTATTTTTGTGTGGGGCCCACCAATTTTGGGTGTTAGCCTTTCCCTATATATATATATATATATATATATATATATATATATATATATATATATATATATTAGATTGACACAGTTGGTAAGGAGTAGACCCACAGTGAGAGGTCGTGGGTTCAACTCCTTCTTCGATGTGAGAATGTCTTCGGTGGATGATGTGTAAATTCCTGTATTTTTCACATTCACACATTCTCCCTTCGATCAATCGATTAGAAACCTTTTTAGTTTATCAAATCAAAGTTCTTGAAATCAAACACTTCATCCACTGCGTTCAACATACTCAGTCAGCGAATCAACCTTGATTACCGAATTCCTGACTTCCTAACTTTTCAATAATGGTTAGATCTAAAGTTACTTGCGACTTCCTAACTTTTCAGTAATGGCTGTATCTAAAGTTACTCGTGAGTTTCTAACTTTTTAGGAATGACTTGATCTAAAGCTACTCATTCTGTCGCCTTACGCGAAGCAACTGTCGCTCAAGCGGAGATTACTCAACCATCTCCACCTCTTCCTCAAGGCATTTCAAATCAAGTAGTGACAGGTACGTAGTTGCATCCATATCTACTCCAACATTTTCAAATTGTAGGATCTAATTCATCGCCTCCGATAGACCTTCGATACCACCTTGTTGTGATCCAATTTAAAAATACAAGACGTTAATTAATGGCTTAATACCCTTTTTCGTCCCTTATCTTTTGTGTAGGGTTCATTTTGGTCCTGTTCTGGACTGGACCAATAGCTAGGCATGGCCTAATCCACTTCTGCTCCCAGAACGACCCAATTGCCTAAGTCCAATCCAAAAAGGGGGCAAAAGTAACCTTTCTGCCCCTCCAACCGGGCAAGGACTGCATTGCTCCTCCCCGGAACCGCTGGCCGTTCCGCACAGCTTCTTCTGTCCCCGAACACCTGAGGGCATGTGCCCGAAACTATGCCTATGTCCGACATAACGGCTAGTTCTGGGCACCCTGCCTGACATAACGGCTAGTTTTGGGCAGTTACCTATTCTTCGGGAAAACGGTTATTTCGCCCCGAAAATAGGACCGTTGGCCACGCACTGGGGGCATTTATATAAACCCTCTCACTTGAGAGGGTCAGGTATCCATTATTCACCCTAAGAACACTCTTTGTACTTGCCCATTTTCTCTGACCTTTACTTACTTGAGCGTCAGAGTTCTTTGCAGGTACACCCCCTCCTCCTCACTTCCAGCATCGTAGACGAAGCTTCTGGCCCACTTCAAGGTTCCGATCATCAGTAAGATCAGTGGCACCGTCTGTGGAAAACCTATTCTCCCCATCTTTCTTTCCCCGAAAACCAAAGATCAAAGCAGATATTCAAGATTCTGATCATGGCCAGCCACAACAACGTTCATGATGCTCACAACACGGTCATCTCACCAATCAGCAAGACTGACCGCGAAGGAGCCATTCCTTCTCTCGAGGACAACGTCCCCGTTCAAAGGGACATCGTCACTACTTCCCCATCTCTAGATCGCCATGAGATGGAGGACCAACGGCCAGAGCATAATGGGTCCAGACTGATCCCCGGAAGAGCACCAGAGGGTCCCCAACCTATTCTTATTCCGCCCAACGCCGATACGGCCATGGCATCACCGATCGAAGCTATTAACAAGAACTTCCAAATCTTCCACCAGAATGCGAAAATAGGACAACAGAAGAAGTCCACCCCTTAAGATCTCTTCCCCTGAGGCGCGGGCAAAGGAGGTCTCGAAGCCTTTCTCCTCGACGAAGGAGGAACGCCCAAGAACCAGAGAAGCCTGAATCCCTGGCCATCAAGAAACACGATCGCATTCTTCCTCAAAAAGACCAGCTCTTCCCGGTGGCCAATAGGACGAGGAGAGATTCACTAATAGAGAATCGACGTTCACCACCGCGCAAAACCAAGGGACGATCGAGAACTTCTTCTCCCCATCGAAATCACTATCCCCGACACGCAAGGGACATCCGTTCCCGTTCGAGGTCAACTAGCTACAGCGACGATGACGAGCCTCGCAGCCCGTTATCTCAGCAGATCATGGATACACGCCTGCCCAAGGGGTTAGAGAAACCTCCCCCTCTTGGCACTTATGACGATACTACCGATCCAGATGAATATATCGAGAACATTGACGCCCTCCTCGACTATTACGGCGTCCGAGGAGCCATAAAGTGCAGACTATTCCCGACCACCCTCAGGAAGGGAGCGATGGCCCGGTATAAAAGTCTGCCCGACGAGTCCATAACATTATGGGGACAATTGGGGAGGACGTTCTCCAGACACTTCACGATATCCCGCTGCCACCCAAAGGCTGAAGCCTCACTCGAGGCCATCATCCCACAGAAGGAAGAATCTCTACGGGCATACATAGAGAGATTCAACAAAGAAGTCGTCCAAGTCTCCACGACTGACGACATGAAAAAATACTTGCTCGAATGAGGGCTCCTCCCCCACAGTGATTTTACCAAGGCTGTTGGCATCGAGGTTCCAATGACGCTGGATGGCCTCCTCCTCAAGGCGCAGTCGTACATTCAGTACGAGAAAAAGGAAGCGGCCAACTCCGCCCGAGCCTCCCGCCACCAGGAGAACGCCCGGGCCTCCAGAGGCGAAAAGCCCTCGACATCTCGTCGAGGAGAAAGGAAGCGCAAAGACCGTCCTCGGGACTCCCGCGATAGAAAGGGACCCTCCGGACGATTTCACGACTACACCCCCTGACTGTCTCCAGGGAGAAGATACTGTCAGAATGCGCAAATTCGGAATTCAAACAAGCAGGGGCCCGCTTCCCCAAACAAATACACGACCTTCATGACCGAATCGGGCAACTATTACTACAACGTAATGCCCTTCGGCCTGAAGAACGCCGGTGCAACCTATCAAAAGATGATGAACAAGGTCTTCCGGGGAGAGATAGGCAACGTGCTCGAAGTCTATATGGACGACATGATCGTAAAATCCCACGAGGAAACCGATCACACTGCCCATTTAAGGAAGGTCTTCGAACAGGCCAGAAAGTACCAGATGCGTTTCAACCCGGAGAAGTGCACGTTCGGTGTCTGGGAAGGTAAATTCCTCGGCTTCTACTTAATAGAACGAGGAATCGAAGCCAAACCCGATAAGTGTCGGGCATTCTCCGAGTTTCCAACGCCCAAGTCGAAGAAATCCATCCAGTCCCTGAACGGGATACTCGCATCGTTGTCCCGTTTCGTGGCCAAATCTGCCCAGCACGCCCTACCATTCTTCAAACTCCTCCGCAAGGAGGCAACGTTTAAATGGACCGAGGAATGTGACCAGGCTCTCCTCCATCTGAAACGAGCACTCTCAGAGCCGCCAATTCTCTCTCGTCTGGACAACGGCGAAACTCTGTACCTGTATCTCGCCGTAGCAACTGAGGTAGTGAGCGCCACTCTTATCCGCGAGACACCTGACGAGCAGAAGCCCTTATATTTCACGAGCAAAGCACTATAAGGACCAGAGCTAAGGTACAAATAGATAGATAAAGTGGCACTGGCCCTCTTCAATGCATCTAGAAGACTGAGACACTACTTTCTAGGCCACACAATCGTGGTTCAAACATATCAACCCGTAAAGCAGCTGCAAGGACGACCAGACATGGCCGATAGAATGCTCAAATGGTCGGTAGAGCTGTCCGAATTTGACATTCAGAACGAGAGCAGAAAAGCTCTCAAGGCCCAGGCTCTGGATGACTTTGTCGTATAAATGACGTTTGCAGACTCCCCCACATGCAGAGCACGCAAATGGACCATTTTCCTGGACGGGGCCTCCAGTTCGGTGGGAAGTGGGGCAGGCATCATACTGGAGAGCGACGAGGGAATCATCGTCGAAGTATCACTTACCCTATCCTTCCCCACCTCTAACAACCAGGCTGAGTACGAAGCCTTCCTCGTCGGCTTACGCCTTGCCGAAGATCTCGGCGCAGAAGAAGTCGTCATCTACACAGATTCACAACTCGTGGCCCTCCAAGTTCGAGGAGAATATCAAGCCAAAAACGACAACCTGTCCGAATACTTAGCCCTGGTCAAGGAGAAGATGTCGAAGTTTGCAGCGGTAGAGGTAAAGCATGTTCCCCGCGAACACAACGTCAGGGCAGACGTTTTGTCCAAACTGGAAAGCACGAAGAAGAAAGGCGGAAACAAGTCCGTCATACAGGAGTTACTTCCTCGACCCAGTATCGAGAAGGCTTCCCCGACCCTCGACGTATAAGTGATCGGCGACAGCAATTGCTGGATGACCCCCGTTTACAACTATCCCGCTAAAGACGAACTTCCGTCCGACCCCAAAGAGGCCAGCGTAGTTGGGCAAAGAGCCTGCTCCTACGTCCTGGTCGAAGATAAACTCTACAGGCGAGGGTTCTCCATCCCGCTACTCAAGTGTGTCAAGGAAGAAATGGTCACCCATATCTTGGGCAAAATTCACGAAGGAATCAACGCCCAACATCTCGGAGGAAGGTCCCTTGCCCGAAAGGCCCTCTGAGCAGGGTACTACTGGCCAACCATGCAGCATGATGCTAAAGAGCAGGGGAAGAAATGCGATGAATGCCAACAACACGGGAACATGCACCTAGCTCCACCTAAGGAGCTCAAGGCAATGTCCTCCCCGTGGCCATTTGCCTGGTGGGGCCTGGACATCCTAGGGCCATTCGTGGTAGGTCAAATCAGAACAAACACTTAATAGTAGGCATGGACTACTTCACAAAATGGATAGAAGCGGAGGCTCTAGCCAAGATAACAACCCTCAACATACTACATTTCTATAAATGAAACATCCTCGCACGTTTTGGCATCCCCCAGGCGATAGTCACGGACAATGGGACACAGTTCACGGATAGGAAGTTCCAGGACTTCGTCGCCCAGCTGGGCACGAAGCAACACTTCAAATCTGTCAAAAATCCCCAAACAAACAGGCAAGCTGAAGCGGCGAACCGAGTCATCCTTCGAGGCCTCAAACGAAGGCTGGACGAAACGAAGAAAGCTTGGGTCGAGGAACTGCACAACGTCTTATGGGCATACCACACAACTCCACACTCTTCAACCGGGGAAACACCCTTTCGTCTCGCCTACGGGACCGAAGTCGTGATCCCCATTGAAGTTCACGTACCCTCCAGGCGGACAAAATCGCCCCTAGACGAGGAAATGAACGAAGAAGCATTAAGGGAGGAACTCGACCTCGTCGAGGAAGTCCGATCAGGGGCAGCCCTCCGCGAAGCATCGTTAAAACAAAAAATTGCCATCAGGCACAATGCCAAAGTCATACGACGAGAGTTCAACGTGGGCAACCTTGTCCTAAGAAGAAACCATAAGGACTCTCGCGAAGGCAAACTAGCCGCTAACTGGGAAGGACCCTATCATGTCCGGGCAAAAACAAAGAATGGGGCCTATTACTTAGAACATCTCAACGGGGAAGAACTTGCTCGACTATGGAACACCGAAAAGCTAAAACAATACTACAGTTAAGGTCTTGATTATCGGTTTTATCCGTCACAATGACGAGCATCGCCTACCAACCACGATGCACGCCTAGGTACAAGCGTCGCATGCCAGTAAAGCAGAACCCCGCTCAGGAACAAGCCAGGTCTCTGCTCGACAGCGGTCCCTCAATCAAGCACCGTCGTCGTCAAAGTACCACGACAGGCAGAACACCCAGCTCGCGATGGGAGGTTCACGCGGCGAACTCAGGCCTCAAACACGACCTGAGCTCCGCTCTCTCGCCCGGACATTCCCTGGCCATTCGACCAGTACCCCTCACTGCCGAACACATCTACAACGAGCAATTCCCTGAAACTTAAAGCAAATCAAAGTAATCCCTATTACGGGCATACATGCATGATGAGCAAAAGTACAACACTTAGCAGAATTTAAAGTAGATAAAGCCAGACAAATCACAAAACCGGCCACAAGGACCGGGGACATAATTAAAGTAATAAGTGGCCGCAAGGACCACAATTGTGCTTGTTACATAAACCGGGGGCCATGCTCCCATTCAAAATAAGTTACAAAGATGCACGACACACAGGCCTAACAAATTACAACAACTACAAAAACCTTCACTCATCCATCCGATCAGACTGCTCGACGTTAGGCTGAGGCTCCTGGCTTTCCCCGTTCAGATTTTCGGCATGCTCATCGCCAATGAGGAGGGAGTTCGGGCTGACTATCCCTCGACATGTGCCAGATAGTGAGTACCCTCGATGGAGATATCAAGCCCGGGGTTGACCACCTGCAGTTGGGCCACCTCATTCCTGAAGGACTCGTCCCTAATGACGATGTTGTCATCGTCATCCCTTAACATGCGAGAAACCAGCTCGGCCCTTGTCTTTATTTCCTTCACATCCTCAGGTTCATCCTCGCCCAGAGCGCTTGCCGACCTCAGCTGCTCGACCAGCTCCTCAGCTGCCTTTTTCTCCGCGGCCAGCGTAGAGTTCTCCCCCTTTAGCCTGGTCAGCTCCTCGTCCGGCTTCTTTCAGGCATCATCAGCACTCTTAGCCTCCTCCTTGGCTTTCCTTGCTGTCTCTTTAAGAGATGCTATGGCAGCCCGGGCAGCTCTAAGTTCAGACTCAGTTGCAGAGTCCCCTTCAGCACAGATGGTCGCCATCTCCAAAACTCTGACTAGTGCAGAGGCATCTTGCGCCACCAGCGCCCTCTTGCTCGGGCGATCCATGCCTTCTAGCTGGAGAGATTCTTCCCGCGGCACAACCAAGGATGTCCCCTCAAAGAACTTTCTGTCAAGAATGCACGGAGGAAGCTCAAACTTCCCCTTTTCTGGTGCCCGGCTGAGGTCTACCGCTTCGCTAGGCCTGAACCGCTTGAACCTTGAGGCCAGAGGCAATGGGGATCCTTGGGCATTGAAAGGCGAAGCACTCCCCGATGCAGTTTGAGGAGGAGGAGGAGCACGCCGAGGAAACCGAGTCTTGGGAACAACCGTTCCAGGCTTGTTCCTCGCAGTCGCATTCTTTACCATTCTTTCATGGGCGGAAGGCATCTCACCTGCACAAACAAAATAAAAACGTCAGATGAAGAAGAAGAAATATGTCGGACAAGTCAAATAACTAAGACTACCGAGCAATTTATAGGCATCTGCAAGAGTCTTGCACTCCAAAAACGCATTGGTGTTAATAAAACGATACTCCACGTGCTGGCTACCGTCCTCCTCATAAATCGGGGACCCCTTCTTCGTCCAGCATTCAGCAAAGTTCACCAGCGTGTCATAAGCAACGACATCCTGCCCGTCTAGCATGCGTGGCTAGGAAACATACTCATTGGGCTCCTTGGAGAAGTGGCCAGGCCCCTAGTGAAATGGGAACTTAAATTCTCTATCCCCGATCAGCTTCCCATTTTCATCGCGCATATCATTACCCTCCTCGTCAAGGGAAATCGCCCAGACATACATGCTATCTTGTTCCCTCTCCGACACAGGCTCTATGATATAGAACCTTTCTTTGAATGTCCGAATTGACTCTGAAAAGGGCTTGAACAGCTTGCGGGGCTATTTCAACGAAACCCAACCATACCTCCTCCCCGTCAACTGCCGCTGAAGATGAAAGACAGTGAAAAACAAAGGGAGGGTAGCCCCTATCCTCAAATACTCGCACGTTAACTTGAAGGCACGGATAAACGCCAGCGAGTTGGGATACAACTGCGACGGAGCCAGGTCCAGGTGCACGAAGACTGACTACTGAAAATCAGTGAAGGGCAGCCTCAATCCCATCTCTTTAAATGCGTATTTGTACATGGCGAAACGCTCCCCGAAGTTGGTGCAGACCCTATCATCCTCAGAGGGGAAGTGCACCTTCCACTCCCCCTCTGGGCCAACGACCGTGAAGACATCCCCCAGATATGTTGCAAAAGTAGATACGTGCTCGGCAGGCTCAACCACCGACCACTCTTCCGTTGAGTCTTCGACAACCTCCTCCTCCCCGACTTCGCTGGGGATGGTTGAAGCCTCCGTACTGCGGCTCTTCGAGGAGCTCTCCTCAGACGAGTCTAGTATAATCTCCCCGTTTGGCCCTGTCGCCATATCGATCACCTGAAAAGCAGAGAAAAAAGTGAATTCGACGAAGAATCAAATCCACCATTCCACCGCTAGTCAAGTGAAAGGACGCGCAAAGGGCTGAGGACGACGTCCCCGACCTAAGCCCTAACATCAAACAAAAAACTCAAGAGTCTCCCACGAGGAGACGCTCGGGACAAACCACTCCCGTACGAGGAACTTCCTCGAGCCACTTCCCAGTTTCCGTTTGAAGCTTCATCGGAAACTGCAAAGCTTCACCGAAAACTGCAAACGTTCACCGGAAACTTCATTAAAGCACCAGAATTCGAGTAACTGCGATGGTTACACATGCATCATCATCACGATGATGCTGGAAACTACCCTACTCACGATATATCCAAAAGGTCCAGCAGCCTCGTCGGCGGTAGAAGATGGCCTAACCACCATCCACCACTAACAGCCACCGGGAAAAGCGGCAATTCGTCTTCTAACCCTAAACCTAGCCACATGCAATCTATAAACAACTGTAAAAGAGGAAAAGGAACACAAGATCAGTGGACTTACTTGGTTAAAAAGCTAAAAAACGGTTGCTCGAAACTGGTGGTGGCGGTCAGAACAACGAACGGCGGTGGCGGGCAAGTGCTCTGAGGAAGACGAAGAAGAGAGAGAAACGAATGTTCCAAATGGCATGAATCTCTCTCCTTTTATACTGAGGGGCACGTGCAATGGCACACCCTCGTAGGTCATAATGGCTATCGACTAGCCATCATTGCTTAGTAACTGCGGTACAGGACTCGAGGCATACGTGGCGCCCTAACGTTTCAATTCCTTCTAACCGTTGGTATCCCCGTATGACAGGCAATCTAGACACGGGCATGGATCTCACGAACACCAGGGGTCACGGGTACCACGAGACAACTCCCTCCGTCACCAAACGACGACTCCACACTAGTTTCCTAGAACCAGGGGTTGTCCTTAAGTCATAACTCCCATGCTCGGGAGCAACGACTTGGAGGGCTCCTGTTCTGGACTGGACTAATGGCTAGGCATGGTCCAATCCACTTCTGCTCCCAGAACGGCCCAATTTCCTAAGTCCAATCCACAAAGGGGCAAAAGTTACCTTTCTGCCCCTCCAACCGGACAATGACTGCATTGCTCCTCCTCGGAACCGCTGCCTGTTCCGCACGGCTTCTTCTGTCCCCGAACACTTGAGGGCATGTGCCCGAAACTATGCCTATGCCCGACATAACGGCTAGTTTTGGGCACCCTGCCCGACATAACGACTAGTTTTGGGCAGTTACATATTCTTCGGGAAAACGATTATTTCGCCCCGAAAATAGGACCGTTGGCCATGTGCTGGGGGCATTATATAAACCCTCTCACTTGAGAGGGTTAGATATCCATTATTCACCCTAAGAACACTCTTTGTACTTGCCCATTTTCTCTGACCTTTACTTACTTGAGCGTCGGAGTGCCTTGCAGGCACACCGCCATCCTCCTCACTTCCAGCATCGTAGACGAAGCTTCTGGCCCACTTCAAGGTTCTGATCACCGGTAAGATCAGGTCCCTCAGTTGTTGAGGTGAAGTGTGATGTTGATAAGTGGAGTTATTTTGAGGTGTTTGAGATTGCTAAAGAACTGAGATATGATGAATCTGGAACAATAATATACAAGGATCCAACAATGGGTTTGTTTACTTTGAGTGATGATAAAGGTGCCAAGAGATAGTTGATTTAAGTAAGGTACATAAGAGTGTTCATTTGTATGTGCAACATTCAGTTTCTCAACCTTATTATTATGATGGACCTATAAAGGATGGGATTGAAAACATAGATAAGGTTGTAGTCAATGTTAATGAAGAAGATGTCATTGGAAAAATGGTCGGAGAAGATGTCATTGGAAAAATGGTTGAAGAAGTTCTCATTGGTAAAGCCGGTGGTGTAAGTGACTTGAATAAGGCTAAGGTTGGAGGCACAAATGTCGATGTTAATGAGGCTAAGGATATGAGTGAGGGTGAGGTAGGAGATAATAATGTTGATATTAATGGGGTTGAGGATATGAGTGAGGGTGAGGTAGGAGATAATCATGTTGATGTTAATGGGGATGAGGATATAAGTGAGGGTGAGGTAGGAGATAATCATGTTGATGTTAATGGGGCTGATGATATGAGTGATAGTGATGATGTGAGTTTCCAGTATGATAGTGCCTTAGATGTTGCATTTCAAGACTCAGATGAAGAAAATAATGGTTTAGTGGAAGAGGATATTACACATCTATTGGGTTATAACAAAGAGGCAGAAGGTAAAGGAAAAAAACATAGCGAGGAATGTGAAGGTGCTAGCTAAAAACATAGTGAGGAATGTGAAGGTGAGGGTGTATGTGATAGTGAGGAATTGGAGAGTGGGTGTGAAACTGATGATGAAAGTAACTGTTATAGGAAGAAGTATCATGTTTTCAAAATTCCCAAGAACATATCAGACTACAAATGGGAATTAGGAATCTATTTTGCAACAAAGAATGATTTTAAGGAGGCAATTACTTCATATCCAGTCCAGCCAGGAAGAGTGTTGAGGTTCTCTAACAATGATAAACAAAGGGTAAGAGTGATATATAAAGAAGGGTGTGATTGGAATGCATACTGTGGCAAGTTACCATATGAAGATTCTTGGCAATTGAGGAAATTGGTGGATTAACATTACTGTAGTCTATCATATAATGTGAAGGTCATGATTACAAAGTGGTTAAGTAAAAGAATTCAAAACTCTTTGAAATATAATCCAAATCTGAAAATCAGGAACATCAAGGAAAAATCCCAAAGGAAATGGGATGTTGGTGTCAACAAGACTAAGGTTGTTAGCGCTAGGTGTGCAACAAGAGGATTGATTGATGACTCTTTTCTAGAACATTATACAAGAATTTATAACTATGCACATGAAATCCTTAAAAAAAATCCTGGTTCAAATGTCAAGATTAATGTTCAACTTATTCTAGACAATGCAAGTGACAATAGGACTCACTTCCAAAGGATCTACATTTTTTATGCAGCTTGCAAAGAGAGTTTCAAATTATGTAGACCTATAATTGGGCTTGATGGCTGTTTTTTGACGGGCCTATGTGGAGGACAAATATTGGCATCCATAGGAAGACATCCAAATGATCAAATGATGCAAATATCCTTTGCAATTGTTGAATGTGAAACAAAGGACAGTTAGACACGGTTTCTAGAACTACTGATTGCGGATCTTAGAGGTAGAAGCCAATGTTGTACATATACCTTCATATCATACCAACAAAAGGTATTAAATCTGTGATAATGAATCTCTTGTATTTATTTACTGAATGATTATAATGTTTTGAATTTATGATAATAAATCTCTTGTATTTATTTATTAGGGTCTCTTGCCAGCTATGGATGAGCTTTTACTGGGTGTTGAATGGAGGTTTTGCGCACACATTTGTATAACAATTTTAGGAAGAGATTTCCTGGAAAGAAGTTGAAAGAGGTTATATGGAAGCTGCTAAGTCAACATATTCACAATCTTGGGAAAGGGAAATGAGAGAAATGAAAGATGTTAATGAGGAAGCGTTCAAGCACATGATGAAAACACCTCCTAGGTTTTGGAGCAAATCTCAATTAAAGACAACCTCTAAGTGTGATAATGATGTTGAACAACATGTCGAAGGCCTTCAATAGTATTATTATTGAAACAAGAGCTAATCCTATAATGACAATGCTAGAAGAGATCAGAACACACATAATGGAAAGGTGGGGGTGGGCAAAAAATAGAATGAGATTTGCAAACCTTACTTATGATGACATCTTGCCCAACATTATGAAGAGGTACTTTATAAACTATTATGTTTTGGTACTTTACAAACTACTATGCTCTTTATACTCATAATGTAATGTTTTAGTTATTAGGATTGCAAGGATTAGTGACTACACCAACATGTGGGTTGTAAGGTATAATATTTACTTAGCATATGTTCTGGTTGTTTACTTAGCACATGTTCTAGTTGTTTGCTGAGATTATCTATTGTTTTCCAGAATGTCTGTTGAGCATATCTTTGAGATTAGGCACCTTGAAAATGCTTGAGATAAGTTCAGTGTCAACTTGCAAAATCAAAGTTGTACATGTAGGAAATGGCAGCTGACAGCCTTGCCATGTGTGCATGCAATTGCTTCCATGAAAAGTAGAAATTTTAAGGTAGAGAGTTACATACCAGATATATATAAAAATGCAAATATTAGGAGGTATACAACCATGTCATCTACCCTGTTAATGGCTCCAACCTCTGGGAAAGGATAGTCTATAATGATGTGCAACCACCAGTTTTTAAAAAAAATGCCAAAAATGCAAAAAAAGAAAAGGAATTAGGAGCAAGGTGAAGTTGATGGCTCTGATCGTAAACTAAGGAGGACTGGACTACATATTAAATGCAGTAAGTGCCAAAAAGCTGGTCATAACAAACTAACTTGCAAGTATCCACCAACTCAGTCTTAGGCTCAGGGAAATCAAGCTCAAATAGAACAATCTCAAACACAACCAGCTCAGTCTCAAACATAACAATCTCAGGCTCAAACTCATGGAAATCAAGCTCAGACACAACCGGCTCAGTCTCAGACACATCAATCTCAGGCTCAGACAGAACCAACTCAGTCTCAGGCTCAAACACAACAATCTCAGGCTCAGACTCAAGCTCACACAAAGGCTAAAGCAAGTGGTTTCAGGACTCCAATCAAGAAGTTAATCATTAGTAGGCCAACAAGAAGTGTGGGATCACCAGGCCCTACAACTAAGTTAACTGCATCAAGGAATATGGCAGGCCCTACAACTAGGCTCACTTCATCTCAAGCAAGCATAAAGAAAAAATAGATATTTCTGTTATGATGTTTTAGGTCTTATTTTGGTACTATAATATTAAACAATGTCCTATCTTAGGTTTGTAATGTCACTTATTTTGGTACTACATTTTGGCATTATGATTTAGGTATGTTTTGGTACTGTGTTTTGTAACCCATATATGGGAATTGTGTTATGGTGCAATGAAAGACATATTTTGCCAATATTCTATTATGGTGCAATGAAAGACATATTTTGCCAATATTCTGTTGTGGTGAATTCTGTTATGGTGCAATGAAAGGCCAAATATACAAATTATAACAACTAAATTATACCAATTATAGTGCAATGAAACCAGTTATGGTGTTCATTTTGATACACAAATTATACCAGCTAGGTTCAAGTGCAAATTATAACTAGTTAAGTTACAAATTATACCAGTTAGGTTATAGTGCAATGAAACCAGTAATTATAATAGTTAGTTTATACCAGTAATTGTAACAACTAAGTTATGGTGCAATGAAACCACTTATAGTGTTCATTTTGATAGAAAAATTATACCAGTAACTATACCAGGTGATAAACAACATTACACAATTCCATTTCATTGATCTTATAAAATAATATTATAGAAATATAATTCATTCATCCCATAGAACAACCTTTGGAGAAGTACAATCACATTAACAAATTGTAGATTAATACACTTAAAGCAAAAAAAAAAAAGATTTTCTCTAAAATGTCTTCCACTTCATTGTGTTATTGAGAGCCGCCTCAAGTTATTCAACTAATCCTTTAGATTTAAGCAATTTCCGATGTTGATCTTCATTCTCTTTTGCTAAAATTTCCAACCTCTTTTTTGATTCTTGATAAACATGTCCCTGTCATCTTTCACTTCAGCATAAAACCAATCAAAATAATCATACCCATTAGTTGTATTCCCCTGCACAGGTTACATACAACAT
Organism: Lathyrus tuberosus; assembly: GCA_022829125.1. Taxonomy (NCBI): domain Eukaryota; kingdom Viridiplantae; phylum Streptophyta; class Magnoliopsida; order Fabales; family Fabaceae; genus Lathyrus; species Lathyrus tuberosus. The sequence continues at coordinate 1,741,769 of JALAZF010000769.1, forward strand.
TACCCACTGTGTAAAATCAAAATTGCAACATTATTCTTCACAATAGATGTTGTCTGCAAATTTCACGTCGGAGAAGAAGAAGACGGCAAATTTCATAAAACCCTAATTGACATGAAGAAGATGGCGTTCTGGTTTATAAATTGCATTCTAAAGAAGAAGAAATCCTACGTGGAGCTCACATGGAGGTTAACAGTTTCACGTTTAACAACGTTAGTGTATTTTGTCTACAAAGGATAAATCTGGTACATTTAATACAGTTGAAGGACAAAATGAGCCTTTTAAAAATTAAAGGACCAAAATGAAACCCGCGCTAAACATACGGGACGAAAAAAAGGCTATTTTGCCTTAATTAATTATTGAACAACATGTATAACATCCTTCGACAAAAGAATTCACATGCGATAAAGGAGAGGTTACTTTGTCTTGAGGAAATCCTACACAACGTGCCTCCACGAGGAAACACCGTGTAGAAGGCCCTGTATAAAAGAATCCAAGCTGAGACAAAGCTCCGAAATCATAGATCCCCATAAGAGAAAGAAGCACCAAACTCCTCCTCAGAGCCCCGAGGGAGACCAAGGCAACCATGCTCCTTCCCAGGATCATGTGGAGAAACCATTGACAAAAAATTCGCATAAACATCATCTATGCACCCACATTTTGGACACTTAAATGCCGAAGTCATTGGAGAAGCCTCATAAGCTAGGAGAATACAATGGGAAATGAGATATAGATGAACATGTGCAACTGGTCAACAACCGACTGAACTACTTCCACGCTAACGAAGCTTTTAAGTGTAAAATATTTGGACTAACCTTGATTGGAGCAACCAAAATATGGTTTAACACTCTGGCGGATGGTAGCCTCAAGTTTTGAACAAACATGTGTGAGAGCCTCTCCGCTTTCTTCATGGCTCAGAAAAGGCAACCAATGATAATAGATGCCTTCAACGGGATTACACAAGGAAAGAAGGATAGTTTACGGTCTTACACCGACCATTTCATTCAAGTGGCTGTGGAAGTATAAGAAGCTGAAAAAGGTTTCAAATGCTGAATATTAAAAATTGGCCAACTGCTAGTTAGCCCCTTCTTAATGAAACTGGGAAGAAAATAAGCGCATATCATGAAAGAACTACTGAATATGGCTAAATCTTTCATCAACCTCGAAGAAAATCTGAACACTCAATTCGACAATATGTTTGCTGTTGATGCCAATTCTAGCCCCCCGACGGGACATGATTCTCACCAGCAGAAAGATAAATCCAATAAGGGAACACATGGTTGGTACGATAAGTACACTTCTCTGAATGCATCACTAATCCGCTATTACACACGGGTCAAAAATGATAATTAAAAATGTAGTAAAATGGAAGCGACACTAGAGTCATATCGCAAGGACTCTTGAATAATTTAACTAACAAATCTAAACAATGAAGGGGGGGGGGGGGGGGGGGGGCGGGTTAGGTTTCAATTAAGATTATGATTAATAGAATTTGATTATGAATAATATTGACAAAATAATCTACTGTTCGGTCTCCAACTTATCATAGATTAATATAGTTCCAAAGCGCTAAACATTTTTAATTCCCTTTCGATTACATTAACAATAACAAGCACAATTGATACTAATACATGATGTGTATTTGTTAAAATACTGAACCCCTTTTTGAGTTAATCACCTCCTCTTCGTTAATCACTCATTTCTCTCGGTTAATCACAGTGTTCTGTTAAAAAACCGAACCTCAGCGGTTAGCAACCTCTTTTGGTTCAATACCCTTATTCGTTGGTCAAGTGCTGTTTGCTCAGTCAATACTAACACCCCTTTTGGGTTACGACCTTCGATCGGTCCTACACCCGTTCTTCTGGTTAATCACAGTTTTCTCTATTAAAACCAATGCTTCTCTATCCCCACAGAGTTGCAGTCCTTTTTTTCTTCGGTTAACCACTGTCAGTCAGTAATATACCGATGCCCCCTCAGAGTCAAACACCTTCTCTTGGTTCAGCACTCTCTCTCTTGGTTTATCACAGTCCGTCTGTTGACATCATCCTCTTTTCCCCGCCAGAGTCTTACTCTCTTTCTTCGGTTAACCACTGCCAGCCAGTTAATATACTGAATCTCCCTTTTCTCTCGGTTTTGACACCATCCCTTTATTTGGATCCCCAGCCGGGTCACTTACCCTCTATCCCTAGCAATTCTTTATTTTCCTTCCCCAACGAAGTTTCTTTCATTCTCAGTTTTGACACCATTCCTTTTCTAGTCTCTCGTGCAATCGCTCTTACTGTGTGGTCTTCCCCAGTAGAGTTTTTTCTTTCACTCTTTCTCTTGGTTTTGACACCACTTCTTTTGTTTTCCTGTTTCTTTCTTGTTTTGTTTTCCGTTCGGTTCCCCGAACTACGGAAGCTCTGATTATGCATTCTTTCGAATGTCAGATACGTAGGCACGAGACGCAATGTCTTGGCTAGCACACTTCCACCTTTCTTTCCTTCACCCTTTCTTCCTTCCTTTCTGTCCCCTGGTTCCATGAACTACGACGCTCTGATTTCCTCATTGCACTATGAGGGTACGTAGGCACGAGGGCCCCAATCCTCCGCGAGCACTTTCTTTCTTTTCATTCTTTTTCCCCTTCCTTCTCTCTCTCCTCTTTCTTTTAGCTAGAAGCCTTTAGATAGATAACCCATCCATGCCTAGAAGCAAGCGAAATGGCTCCCGTCGAGTACGACAGATGCGTAAGGTGCTAGTACCTTCCTTTCGCATAACCGACCCCCGTTCCCGTTTCTCTTCCCCTTGGGTTTTATCGATATTTTCCCCGTCCTTCGGGACTAAATAAAATTCAATGACGACTCTGTGTTATCTTTGAGTGTGTGATTCACTCAGGATGTAAACCAGCCATCTTCAGCTGGCGACTCTGCTGGGGAGTCCTTGCTTGCGAGTTGGGGTCTCGCCTAGTTTGTTCGCTTTCTTGCTTGTTTGGGTGTTTATCTTTTGTGCTTTACTCGCTTTATTTTATTTAGCTTTATGTTTATTTATCGCATTTCTTTACTGCTTTGGATATTCATATGCTGCATATTCTGGATGTCTGCTATTTTTTGCTGTTGTTGGGATGGGTAGATGTTATTGGAGAGAAAGGTTCTAACACCGGGCCTAGTATACACATAGGCTAGAACATGGATAGTCGTGAGGCCTGCGTTTTGCGCATTGGGATATCACGAGACCCACATCCCAGATCATGATTCGTTTGAGAATACTTCCGTCCTGTGAGAATTCACTACGACGGGGGGTTTTCATTCTGAGTCCTATGGTTTGGGCGACCTTTCTAGGGATCACCTTGTTGTGTCTAGATCACACCTGTGAGGGGGATGGGTTTTTGCAGGAAAACAAGCCACTTCATACCTTTGTTCTCTCACACGCGCCATATTTCTTCACCGACACATCAGATTATGTCGCACTGACACAGAATTATATGTAGATATCCAGATTGTTCAGACTTGATTATTCGGACAGTGCTGGCTTCTTGTTGTTGTGTTGCATATCATATCATCATGTAAATTAATTTTTGCATATGGATTTTAAAACTTTATTTTTGCATGCATGTCATACATTCATTTACACACATATGCACGTCCCTTCATCCGAATCCGTTGCTTATCCTTGTCCGCCTTCCTTGTAGCAAGACGACGACTCGACATCGGTATTTTAATCGCTCAAACAAATCAAGAATCATGGCTGACTTTGAAGCTGAGAACGCTGCTTACAAGGAAACTCTGGCTCAATTCCAAGGTCAGATGGATCGGTTCCAGACGAACATGGATATCATTATGGAACTCCTTCGTGCCCAGAGAGACGCCACTGTTGTTGCAACCACTACTGATGCAACTGTTGTCACTCTTGTTGTGACTATTCCTCCTGTTGTTATGGCTACTCCTGTTGTTGTTGTTCCTTCTCCTGCTATGGTTGAAGTGCCAGTCGAGCCTGTAAATCAGCCTAGTTTCAACCAGATGCCCGTTGGTTTTCCTTGGGGCATGCCTCTGAATTACACTCCTCAGCTTGCAAATAATGGTAGTGCCTTCATGCCATATCTGCCTTTTGTTGCGCCCATGCCTAATGGGAATGCTGTCGCATATCCATGGGTCATGCCTACTCCAGTCCCACCTCCAGTGGTGAATGATGATCCTGAGAATCTTCAGGTTCAAACCCATCAAACTGCCGGATTGGCTGACACTGAAACTCCTGATGAAGAAGAGCATGTGTATAGAGGTCCTCCTATTCATGTTCCGGTTTCATCTCAAGCTGCTCAAACTGCTGTTCAGAATGTTCATCCTGGGATGTTCTATCCTGGGGCATCTTCCTCAGCTGCTGGGGTACCTCCTCTGAATTATCCGTATGGTGTTCCGATGGGTCAGAATGCTAGTCAGATGGTTAATCCGGATTTGGTGTATCCATCTCAGTTTGCTACTCCGGAAGTGCATGCTCCGGCCGCTTCTCAGCTGCCAAATCCTCAGATTCTTGTCAAACCCACTAATCATAGTAGATCCGCTGACTACAAGTTATTGGAAGACCATATCAAAGCTATTGAAGGGTTTTCTGCTTTTGGTATGGAAGCCAAGGATTTCTGTTTGGTTCCAAATGTTGTGCTGCCGCAGAAATTCAAGATAGCTGATTTGCCAAAGTATAAAGGTTTAAGCTGCCCGCGTAGTCACATCACTATGTACTGTAGGAAGATGGCATCCCATATTGATAATGATGAATTTCTTGTTCATTGTTTTCAAGATAGTTTGTCTGATGCTTCATTGGATTGGTACATGGGCCTGGAGTGCAGTAAAATCTGTACTTGGAGGGATCTATCTGAAGCATTTGTGAAACAATACAAATATAACCTTGATCTGGCGCCCACTAGATTGCAATTACTGAATCAGTCTCAGCGCTCAGCTGAAACATTCAAAGAGTATGCACAAAGATGGTGTGAGATGGCATCTCGTGTGCGACCGGCTTTCTCTGACAATGAGTTGGTTGACATCTTTATGGGTACCTTACAAGGATCTTACTATGAGAAAATGGTGGGTAGTTCTTCATCAAACTTCGCCGATGTTGTAACGATTGGTGAACGAATTGAGAATGGTTTGAAGACTGGAAAGATTCCCGGAGCTGCTTCCCAGCAGCCGACCACTAGAAAATCTCAAAACAGTCAGTCCAAGAAAAAGGATGGTGAAGCGTACGCTGTGACAGCTCAAGTTTCTCCTCAGTATCAAGCTCCCATGGATCCCATGCCGTATTATCCATATTCATACATTGCTCCTGCGCAGTATCAACAACCTCCATATCAGTATCATCCACAACAACCAGTTCAGAATGCTCAGAATCAGCAACAGAATCAACAGAACAACAAAAATCAGCAGAATCAAAATAGTAAGAACAACAACAATCAAGGAAACCGTAAGCGTCCGAATTTTGATAGAATTTCGGTGTTATACACCGAATTGTTTCCTTACTTGGTTCACCAAGGGGCAATTGTCCCCAAACAGATTGTGCCTGCAATTTCTCCATTTGGCCCGAAGCATAATCCAAATGCAGCCTGTGCTAATCATGCTGGATACATAGGACATGCAACAGAGGATTGCTTTGTTTTCAAAACCAAGGTTCAGGAACTCATTGATAAGAAGGTTCTGACTTTCGCTGAGGAAGGACCTAACATTCAGAATAATCCGTTGACGAATCACAATGGACCTGCGGTTAACATGATTGAGGATAGTTCAAGGGCTGAATTGATCACAGATGTCGATGAGGTAAAGACCCCGATAACCGTGGTTTTCAAGAAATTGAATGAATATGTGCTGTTGAAAGGGTTGCATGGTAAGTGTCAGATTTGTGATGATAATCCCAACCAGTGTCGAAGGCTAAAGGGTTGTGTCCAGATTTTAATGAACCATGGTGAAGTACAATTTGCCAGATCTAAACCTGTTGAGGAAGTTGCTGCCCTTGGGCCGTTCACCGTCGTTTATAGGAAGGTTCCGGTGGAATCCCTTAAGCAGAAGAAGGTGCAACCCATCGTTGTTTGTCCGCCAAAACCGTTTCCGTATCAGAATTCCAAGGAAGTACCTTGGAAGTATGAGTCAACTGTGTTTTCTGGAGATCAAGTGACAAGGTTCGCCGAATCTGAGATTGTAAATGTTACAGGCGGTGGAGGTATGACTCGTAGTGGACGAGTGTTCGCTCAGAAGGTCACTACAAAGCCTGTTCAAGTTCCAACTGTTGTTTCTTTCAAGGAGACACCTGTATCCGCAACCCCTGTTGTTCAACAAGGGGAATCTACTGCCATTCCAGTACCGACTATCCCGTCTGAGGATGTTCCGAAGAGCAAAGAGACCCTTGATGATCAAGAGTTCCTTAAGTTGATCAAGAAAAGTGACTTTAAGATTGTGGATCAGCCGGGGCAGACTCCCTCGAGGATCTCAATTTTGTCCTTACTCATGAGTTCGCCTGCACACAGATCAACTTTGTTGAAAGCCTTGAACAATGCTCATATTATGCATGATATATCTGTCGTCGAGTTTGATGATGTAGTGGCCAACATAACTGCAAGTCGGTATTTGGGTTTTAATGAATCAGAATTACCTCCTGAAAGAACTACCCACAATAAAGCGCTGCACATATCTGTAACCTGCACAGACACCCTGTTATCTCGTGTTCTAGTGGATACCGGTTCTTCCCTCAATGTGATGCCTAAGGGCACATTGAGTCAATTACTAGTGGAAGGAAACGAGATGAGACCGAGTGCCTTAGTTCTCAGAACCTTTGACGGTTCTCGAAGACAGGTCATTGGAGAAGTAGACTTACCCATCAATATTGGGCCGCATTTGTTCACCATTACCTTCCAGGTAATGGATATCAATCCGGCGTACAATTGCCTACTGGGTCATCCATGGATCCACGCCGCAGGGGCAGTTACTTCCACTTTGCATCAGAAGTTGAAGTTCATGTTTGATGATCAGCTTGTCATCGTCTGTGGTGAAGAGGATTTGATTGTAAGCGAGTTATCATCTTTTCGATACGTCGAGACCGAGGAAGGCATAGCTGAGGTGTCGTTGCAATGTCTCGAGTTCGAAGATGTCAGCTCTGCTTCAACTAGTCAAAGTAGATCACCATAATTGACTTTAGCGTATGCTAAGAGTGCTAAGGAGACTATCCAGAGAGGTGTTTTGTCAGGCTGGGGGCATGTGATTGATGTGGTTGAGAAGCATAATCGTTTTGGATTGGGTTATCGTCCTGGTCGTCAATCTGGTTCCTATGGTCAGAAGCAGTGCAACTTTGTCAAGTTCAATAGCGCGGGTTTCCAGCAAGGTGACATCGTGGAAGCTATTGATGACGCTGGTCCTAGTAATCAGACCTCGAGCTTTGTGCGCAAATGTCTGCTAGGTTTCAAGCTCAATAATTAGACATCTACCGTGATTCCTGTGGTTTTTCCATATAACATGTAATGCGTTTTGCTTTCTCATTCCCTCGTCCTCGCCCGAGACGAGTGGATAGCTTGTAAAGGGCCTCACGCTTTTGTAATATTATGTGATCAATAAATAAAAGTTTTTTGCATTCAAAATCATGCTCTATTTTCTTTCTTTATTTTTACTTTTTCACAAATAAATGGCAAAAGTTTCTTTTCTTTTCACCTTTCAAAATAGCTCATTCTATTCATAAACATGCAGAACTAATAAGAGCATTGATAACAATATGGCAAACATCCATTGTAATTTTGGAATTCTAATTAACCAAGCCGAAGAAGATGGTGAGGAAGATTGTGAATTACCGGCTGAATTAACAAGGCTCCTTGAGTACGAGCATAGAGAGATTCAGCCACACAGAGAGCTAGTGGAAGTTGTCAATCTTGGTACTGATGAGGTCAGAAGAGAAGTCAAGGTTGACGCATCCCTCACAGAGCATGTACACTCCGAGTTGGTCAAGTTATTGAAAAAATATGTTGATATCTTCGTCTGGTCCTATCAAGATATGTCTGGGTTGGATACCAACATCGTTGAACATCACTTGTCACTCAAGCCCGGATGTCCTCCTGTTAAGCAGAAACTCAGAAGGACTAGACCCGACATGACACTCAAAATCAGAGAAGAGGTAAAGAAACAACTTGATGCTGGGTTCCTAGCCACTTTCGAATATCCTGAATGGATTGCCAACATCGTCCCAGTTCCGAAGAAGGACGGTAAAGTCAGAATGTGTGTGGATTATTGAGATCTCAACAAGGCAAGTCCGAAGGATGATTTTCCTTTGCCTCATATTGATGTCTTGGTAGATAAAACAACGCAGTTCTTTGTCTTTTCCTTTATGGACGAGTTTTCAGGATATAATCAGATCAAAATGTCCCCAACTGATATGGAGAAGACTACTTTTATCACGCCATGGGGTACATATTATTACAAAGTCATGCCATTCGGTCTAAAGAATGCAGGGGCAACATACCAGCGTGCCATGACAACCCTCTTTCACGATATGATCCATAAAGAGATTGAGGTTTACGTGGACGATATGATTGCCAAGTCCAAAACTGAGGATGATCACCTGGTTCATCTGAAGAAACTGTTTGACAGACTCCGAAAGTTTAGATTGCGGTTGAATCCTGCGAAGTGCACCTTCGGAGTTCGATCTGGTAAACTGTTGGGTTTTATTGTGAGTCAGAAAGGCATTGAAGTTAATCCTGATAAGGTTCGGGCAATTCAGAACATGCCGCCTCCCAAAACAGAAAAGGAAGTCCGTGGCTTTCTGGGCAGACTCAATTACATTTCAAGGTTCGTTTCCCATTTGACGGCTACTTGTGAACCAATGTTCAAATTACTAAGAAAAAATCAATTGGTTGAATGGAATAATGATTGTCAGGAAGCATTTGACAAAATAAAACAATACTTGCAAGAACCACCGATCTTAGTACCGCCGGTTCCTGGTAAGCCTTTAATCATATATCTCACCGTTCTCGATGAATCGATGGGATGTGTATTGGGTTAACATGACGACACTGGCAGAAAAGAACATGCAATATACTATCTAAGCAAGAAGTTCACTGATTGTGAGACCAGATACTCACTCTTGGAGATAACTTGTTGTGCTCTGGTCTGGGCTGCTCGACGCCTACGACAATACATGATTTGCCATACTACTTTGTTGATATCCAAAATGGATCCAATAAAGTACATATTTGAAAAGCATGCTGTCTCTGGAAGGATTGCTCGATGGCTGATGCTGTTAACTGAGTATGATATCCAACATGTTACCCAGAAAGCAATAAAAGGGAGTGTCTTGTCTAACTACCTTGCTCATCAACCTGTAGAGGGTTATCAACAGTTGAAGTTTGACTTTCCCGATGAGGATGTTCTATTCATCAGAGATTATGAGACTCCAGACCCTGACATAGGACCCGAACTAGGGGCACAATGGACGCTCGTGTTCGATGGTGCCTCCAATTCTAAAGGTCGTGGAATCGGTGCTATCCTCATCTCTCCAATAGGTTTTCACCTTTCCTTCACTGCCAGATTATGCTTTGCATGCACCAACAATATGGATGAATACGAAGCATGCATCTACGGTATTAAAGTGGCTATTGACATGAGAATCAAGATTCTTGAGGTCTACGGAGATTCTGCCTTGGTCATCGGTCAAGTCAGAGGGAATTTTGTGACTCGGGATTCCAAGCTGGTTCCGTACCAACAACACATTGCGAAGTTGATTCCTTACTTTGATGAAATTTCTTTTCATCATATCCCCAGAGAGGAAAATTAACTAGCTGATGCTCTTGCCACATTAGCATCCATGTTTAAGATCGAGTGGAAGAATGAAGCTCCTCATATCCGCATTGATCACTTGAACGAACCAGCACACTATTTAGCGATCGAGGATGAGTCTGATGACAAGCCTTGGTTCTACAACATTAAAAGATATCTGGAAAAACAGGAATATCCAGAGGGTATCACTATCACTGATAAGAGAGCTCTTAGGCGGCTTTGCGCTAAATTCTTCTTAAGTGGTGGTATACTGTACAAGAGGAATTATGATTCTGTGTTGCTCAGATGCGTGGATAGACACGAAGCAAACACGATCATAAGGTCCATACATGAGGGCTGCGAGGGTGTACATAATAAATGTCCTGCTATGGCCAAGAAGATCCTTCGGGCTGGGTATTACTGGACGACAATGGAGGTAGATTGTTACAACTTTGCCAAAAGATGTCATAAGTGCCAAATATACGGAGACAAGATCCATGTGCCTCCAACTCCATTGAATGTTTTGACTTCACCTTGGCCATTTTCCATGTGGGGTATAGATATGATTGGAATGATCGAGCCAAAGGCTTCCAACGGTCATCGATTCATTCTGGTTGCTATCGACTACTTCACCAAGAGGGTTGAAGCTGCTTCTTATGCAAATGTTACACGACAAGTGGTTGCCAGATTCATCAAGAAAAAGATAATCTGTCGTTATGGCATTCCTAGAAACATTATCACAGACAATGCAAGCAACCTGAACAACAATATGATGAAGGAGTTGTGTCAAGAATTTAAGATCGAGCACCATAACTCTTCACCATATCGGCCCAAGATGAATGGCGTTGTTGAAGCAGTAAACAAAAACATCAAGAGGATTGTCCAGAAAATGGTCAAGACTTACAAAGATTGGTATAAAATGCTTCCCTTTGCACTACATGGTTACCGAACTTCAGTTCACACTTCTACTGGGGCAACTCCGTACTCATTAGTGTATGGTATGGAGGCAGTTCTACCCGTTGAAGTCGAAATTCCTTCTCTCAGAGTCATCATGGAAGCCGGTCTTGATGAAGTTGAATGGGTTCAATCCAGATACGACCAGCTGAATCTCATCGAAGAGAAGCGCCTTACAACTGTTTGTCATGGTCAATTATATCAGAGACGCCTTAAGCGAGATTTTGACAAGAAAGTTCTTCCTCGAACATTCTGTGAAGGCGAACTCGTGCTCAAGAGATATTCACTTGTTCACTCGAATCCACGAGGCAAATGGACTCCCAATTACGAATGACCCTTTGTTGTCAAGAAAGCTTTCTCAGGTGGAGCCCTGATCCTCACCACAATGGGTGGGGAGGAGTTGCCATCGCCCGTGAACTCCGATACAGTCAAAAAATATTATACCTGAAAAAAATGGATAAGAGTCCGCTAGATTGACATCTGCAAGGAAAATCTAGGCAAAAATGGACGTCCCGATGGACCCAAAAAAGGAGATATCCATGCAAAAGTTAGGGACAATGAAAAAAAAACAATAGTAGCCCGCTAAGTTGAAAACCCAAAAGGGCGACTTAGGCAAAAATGGGTATCCCGGTGGACGAAAAAAAAAGAAAAATATGTCCAGGCAAAAATTAGGGATAAAGGCATTGACTGTGAACTCTTGAGCCTCTCTTCATCATGGCTAGACCTCATACGGTAAAAGAACATTCCAATCATCATCAACGGGTGCAAGGCGTTGGAACCTAGACTTACTGTGGATGGTGGCCAATGTTGTAATCGATGCAAAACATTATTTCCCGTTTACATTTACATTTGTTTTTAAATTTTATTGCAAATTTCCTCATCAAGGATTTTGCATCCTTGTACACACTTTATGTGCAAAAATTTTACATTCAATAAAATGCATTCTTTGTTATCTCAATTTGTTTCATTCCAGTATTTTGTTTGCAAAATAAACAATTATTTGCGATCGCATAATACTAAAAAGCGTTGAGAATAATAAAAAGCTAAATCAATCGAGAAAGCATTATACATTGCATGTGTTACTGGAAACTCCTGCAGGATAATCAGTAATATCCATTGGTAAGCTTAACGCCTGGCCGACAATGTGATGGTTATGTGAAGAAGTTGTTGTTTCCTTAGCAGTTCCTCAGCAGAGTCATCTTTCTCCCTAGAGAGCTCCATTACAATTTGTCGAAAAGCTTGGGTGTTTACATATCTTTTCTCCGACAGATTTGTAATGTCTCTAGGCAGATTGCCAAAGTGTTCCCAGCGAAGATATTTTGCTCTCTTTTCCCTAGCAAGGGTTGTACATCATCTCCAATAATTTGAAACCATCTGTCCCCAGCAGCAGTGGTTTCTCCTCAGCAAGGTCACCATGGTTCGGAAGGATGTTTTTCCCCACACAGAGCCAGCCTTGGTAGGAAGGATCAATTTGATTCTTTCATCCCCAACAGAGACAACCATGGTGACTTAGAATCCTAAGACGTTCTCGGTTTCTTTTTCCAGTGGAATCATCATCCTTTGTGAACTCTCTTCTCCAGCAGAGATTGTCTTTATCTGCAGGTCCTCTCCCCAACCGAGGGTGTCGAAGTCGTTTTGCTACGATTTCTACCTAACCACTTCACACTATGCCTTATCTTGCGTCTGTGCATTGCATGATATCAAGCATCATGTAGAAACGCATACATAATATATGCATCGATCATGCTCCCTCTATTTTTTCCTGACTTATCTCCCAGCAGATTTTCAGCCAAACTTTGCACTTATTTATTCTACCTTTGCACTCTTCTTTTGTCGCCGTCGGCCAAATTCTCCAGCTACTCTTTTATTTAATCCCCTTTTACCTCGAATCATCGAAAAGCTGGCGCAATTCGTACATTCAGGTCCAAGAGGAATAAATAGGGGCAGCTGTCGTAACCCAAAATTTGACCTCCCTCTTTTGCCTTTTGCATAAGCATGCGCATTCGCATTGGTAGCATACGCATTCGCACTTTTCCTGTAGTGTTTTGATTGCAGGAATATTCAGGTTTTCCAAGCCCGATTAATTATATCCTCACAAGGTCATCACATCATCAAGACAACCACAAAATGAGGGTTTCTATGCCTATTCATCAATACAAGAAGTGGAAAATTGAAGCCGGGACCACAACATCTTTTTATTAGGCAAATTGGGCATATTTTGGCCTGGTTAATCGATTAACCATTTGTAGTGCAATTGTGTTAATTGATTAACACATGCAGAATAGGCATAATTTGGTTCTTTTTCATGACAGCACCTTTGCACACACTTTGGTCTTGGATTCTACAGTATTCTAGCAGTATGTGGAATATTCTAGACATCTCTAGACATTGCAAAGCTATTCAATTCATTCCAAGTGCATTTGTTCTAATGCTTCACTTAAAATTAAGTGCACCATGTTCCTTGTTTTCCAAGTAATGTGGATCTTTGGATGTTGGAGTTCACCTTGGGATTGTTACCGAGTTGGTTCTAACTAACCGAGTTAACCGCCTTGACTCGGTGAGTCAAGCCCAACTAACTCCTAGCCTAGTTCCAAACCTAAAGCTAAGTCTAAACCAAATTCCAAACCTCTTATACTCCAAACCTAAAGTCTATATAAACACACCTTCACTCACTTTTCAATTCCTCTACCATTGGCTCCACCACTCTCCATTTCCCACATTTCTCACACAAACCCTTCATAATTTCACTCTCAATTCTCTCACATTCTCTCTGATCTTTTCTGCTACATCTTCATCTCAATTCTCTTCCAAAACCTCACCAAAGCTCTTCATTCTCCATTGAAGAAAAATCTACTTTCACCTTGAAAGTGTTTTTTTCTTGAGCTTAACCTTCATTGCCATTCCATTATATTGGTTTTTGTGGAGTTTCAATAGCTTTTGGATTCATCTCAAGTGATTGATTCAAGTTTCTTCCGTGATAATTCTCATTTTGGAGTTTTCGTCGCGATTTGGTCGGTTTTGATACGTTTCGGCTATAATTGAAGATTCCTCTGGTTTTCTTTGATTATCTTCACCAAGATCACATTGCAACACTTACCAAGGCACATCTCAGCCTTGTAGGTTGGTGGATCTCATTCATTTTTCTGTTTCGACCGCTTTCGTATCATTCGCGATGTAATTTTGATGTTTTTGCATGTGAATTAGTTATACTATTGCTTGATCCATGATCTTGATTGTTTAATTGATTCTATTGTTGATCATTTACTGCTTCTAAACTTGATTTTTCGTGCATAATTGTTTGCCCTAGCATTGGAGTGATCACACAATCAAAAAGTTGGCCAAAAGCACTTTTCAAAACTGATTTTCTGCTCCCCATCAATTGTTAATCGATTAACACTTTGCAGTGCAATTGTGTTAATCGATTAACACTGAACCAGAAGGCCATTTTCTTGCATTTTTAAGTGTGTTTGCCATGCTTTCTTCATTTTAACTTCCATTAAAAATTGTCATGCTTGATTTTATGGATGTTTTAAATATCATTTAACTTCTGCTTGAAGCTTATTCATGAACTTTTGTTGCACACTTTCGATTATTCAAATTGTTCATATTTTCGACATCATGTGAATATAATCATTCTTGCATTACTCTTTGATCACATAACATGACTTTGTGTTGCATATTTGTTGATCGTTTGGTACTGTTTTGTACTCCCTTTCTTGGTTTTGCATTAAGTTTCATTCTTCATGGATGAGCTTAATCTTGTATAATCGATAATTTGCACCTTTTGCCTTAATGATTTTTCACTCTCTTGGGAAAATTGTTGGCATGGTATTTCCCATTGATTAATTGATCGAAACCATGTTTCGATTAGTTGATCTTCCCCTTTCCTCTCTTTAGGCTTCCTTTAGAGCTTTTTCTCTATTTTCCCCTCGTGGAGTTGGAGTTTCGCGCTACGCCCTACATCGGAGCACTGTACAAATTGAAGCTGTTACGCTGACCGTTTCTCCACGCAGGAGCACTGTACAACTTGGAGCTGTTGTGCCGTCTGTTTCAACTTCTGCATTACACCCTGTGTGTTAGAGAAGGAATAAGAAGGGAGAATTCCTACTCTCATTCTGACTACTTCAGGTGGGGGACGAATGAACCTGTGCTTGGCTTAGTCACCTCTATCTCCAGGCGGTATTGTGCTTTCTTTCCCCAGTCAAGTCGATCCTTGATCACTCTTTTCCCTTTGCAATCTCTTTCGATTCTTGATCACTCTTATCTCTTTCGATCTCTCTCTTGATCAATCACCTTATTTGTTACGATCCTTTGTTCATTGGGTTAGCAAGCCTTCTTTGTTTCAATACCCTATTCTTTTCTTGCAGTCAATCATTGTTCTTTTGATTCCCCTGGAGAGTCTCTTTTCTCTTTCTCCGGTTAGATACAGTACTCATATTACAACCGAATCCCCTGCGGAGTTCGCAATCTTCTTTTGGTTCTTTTTGCTTTGTTGGTTAATCACTGCCTGTTAGTTAAAACACCAATGTTTGCACTCCTTCTCAGTTAACCATAGCCCGTCTGTTAAAACACTGAGTTTCCTTGGGTCAATCACCTATTCTTGGTTAATCACCTTTTTCTTCAGTTAACCACAACCTGTCTGTTAAAATACTGAACCCCTTTTTGAGTTAATCACCTCCTCTTGGTTAATCACTCATTTCTCTCGGTTAATCACAGTGTTCTGTTAAAAAACCGAACCCCAGCGGTTAGCAACCTCTTTTGGTTCAATACCCTTCTTCGTTGGTCAAGTGCTGTTTGTTCAGTCAATACCAACACCCCTTTTGGGTTACGACCTTCGATCGGTCCTACACCCGTTCTTCTGGTTAATCACAGTTTTCTCTGTTAAAACTAATGCTTCTCTATCCCCAGAGAGTTGCAGTCATTTCTTTCTTCGGTTAACCACTATCAGTCAGTTAATATACTGATGCCCCCTCAGAGTCAAACACCTTCTCTTGGTTCAACACTCTCTCTCTTGGTTTATGACAGTCCGTCTGTTGACACCAACCTCTTTTCCCTGCCAGAGTCTTACCCTCTTTCTTCGGTTAACCACTGCCATCCAGTTAATATACCGAATCTCCCTTTTCTCTCGGTTTTGACACCATCCCTTTATTTGGATCCCCAGCCGGGTCGCTTACCCTCTTTCCCTAGCAGTTATTTATTTTCCTTCCCCAGCGGAGTTTCTTTCATTCTCAATTTTGACACCATTCCTTTTCTAGTCTCTCGTGCAATCGCTCTTACTGTGTGGTCTTCCCCAGTAGAGTTTTTTCTTTCACTCTTTCTCTTGGTTTTGACACCACTTCTTTTGTTTTCCTGTTTCTTTCTTGTTTTGTTTTCCATTCGGTTCCCCGAACTACAGAAGCTCTGATTTTGCATTCTTTCAAATGTCAGATACGTAGGCACGAGACGCAATGTCTTGGCGAGCACACTTCCACCTTTCTTTCCTTCACCCTTTCTTCCTTCCTTTCTGTCCCTGGTTCCATGAACTACGACGCTCTGATTTTCTCATTGCACTATGAAGGTACGTAGGCACGAAGGCCCCAATCCTCCACAAGCACTTTCTTACTTTTCTTTCTTTTTCCCCTTCCTTCTCTCTCTCTCTCTCCTCTTTCTTTTAGCTAGAAGCCTTTAGATAGATAACGCATCCAAGCCTAGCAGCAAGCAAAATGGTTCCCGTCGAGTACGACAGATGCGTAAGTTGCTAGTGTCTTCCTTTCGCATAACCGACCCCTGTTCCCGTTTCTCTTTCCCTTGTGTTTTATCGATATTTTCCCTGTCCTTCGGGACTAAATAAAATACGGTGGCGAGTCTGTGTTATCTTTGAGTGTACGATTCACTCAGGATGTAAACCAGCTATCTTCACCTGGTATTAGTCCTGTGTTGATGGACCCTTATTGAATGTCAGCTTCAGAGTTGAGTGAACTGAAGAGGAAATTGGAAGATCTGCTTGAGAAAAAGTTTGTCCGATCGAGTGTTTCGCCGTCAAGAAAAAAAATGGTAGTATGAGATTGTGTGTTGATTATCGACAACTGAATGAAGTGACTATTAAGAACAAGTATTCACTTCTGAGGATTGATGATCCGATGGATCAGTTGGTTGGTGCAAGTGTGTTTAGCTACGTTGATCTGCGTTTAGGTTATCATTAATAAAACCAAAAATTCTACTTTTCTAGTTAGATATATATTGAAACAACATAACTCAATAATTTAAAACTTGATGTCTATGGATGATGTTTTTACTACTTCAAAGTTGTTGTACACTTGTAGCGTATCACTTATTCCAATATTGGTGTCTCCCTAACTGCTCAGGTGGAGTATCAAATTGGTTGCTCCATCGGATCCCTTGGGGGAAGTGAATATAAGGGACCCTACTAGTACATAAATTAGGGGCCTCATTAATTTTTGAAATCCTTATACTAATCTTAGCCAAATTTTGTTTTTCCATGATAGTCAGACAAATATGGTGCACCGCAAGAATCTGGTGGAGCCAACTGACACCGTTTTGTATCATTGGGTAGATCCATAACTTTTGGGGATATTTTCATATCCTTGAAAGCATAACTAGCGTTGGAAGTGCTTAAGCAGACATGGGCGCATCTTCCGATTAGTAAGTCTCCATATTCGGAAATAACTAAAGAATCTACAACGCATTCCAAGGGTGTTCCATTTCTATATATAAAGTTCTGTTCCATAAATTGAAATTGAGATTGCCCTTCACCAACTTTTGAAATTGGGTTAATATGGATTAATGAAAAACTACATATCACACGAGTTTAGGAAAATCAAAATTTTATCCATGTTCCTGTTGGTATGATCATAGTTGGTTATTAATGGTGGTTTATGCTAGCTCTAGAGAAATGAAGAGAAGGATGATATGGGAGGAGATTAAGCAAAATTTTGTAAACATATCTTCTCATTGGTTAATGCTAAGGGATTTTAATAAGATAATGGGTACGAAGGAAAAAAAAGGGGGATCACGAGTAAACCTTTCTATATATATCGAGTTTGGAAATTGGATTAGTTACTGCCACATGATGGAAGTGACCACTGTGGGTTATAAGTTCACTTGGGAAGAACCTCAGTAGGATGGAAAATATTATATTTTCAAAAACCTTGATCAGGTTATCTCTAATGTTAAATGAAGACTTACTTTTCTGGAAGGGTTTGGTAGAGACTGGCCTCGTGTCCAGTCGGACCATCATATAATCATTGCTAGGAGATAAGGGGAACCTTCTAATATTCCAAATTATCCCTTTAGATTTGAGGCATCTTGGCTTATGCATGAGAACTTTGGGCCATGGACGCGTCATAGCTATGTTGAATGGCTTACAAAATAATTCTCACTATGGCTATAGTAGATACCTTGAGGAGTTGGAAGGTGATCTTCAAGGACAAATATCTCAAACTATTTACTAAGAAAAATGTCTTTGGTTTCAATAGTCGAGAGGTAAGTGGATCACTAATGGAGATAGGAAAATTAACTATTACCATTCGAAGACCATTATTCATAAAAGGAGGAATAAAATCATGGCTCATAAAGGAGAGAATAAATAGTGAGAATGTGAGTCATAGAAGATGAAAGAAATAGCGATGCAACATCTTTTTGAGATTTTTAAGGCGGATCAAGGGAGAAGGGATCCTATAGTTTCCTTTTTCTCTTATTATACTTATTTGGAGGATCAACCGATAAGCTTTCACACTATTTTTTTAGACTGTAGATCTAGAAGGCTCTTTTTTATATGAGTCCTCACAAAGCCTCGGGTGAAGATGGTTTTCCGGCTCTTTTTTACTAGCATTATTGGGATATTGTGGTGTCGTCCTTACATCATTAGTTAAATAGGGTTTGGAGTGACCCCTCTTTGATTACTTTGAAAAATAACACTCTTCATGTATTCATTCCTAAAATCGACCAACCAGAGTTTCTCATGTAGTTTCTTCCCATTTCCCTTTGGATTTTGTTTTATAAGCATGTTACTAAAATCATGGTGAATCATGTGAAGCCTTTACTAAATAATATCATTTCGACACATCAATCTAGTTTTATCTTTGGGAGGAATATTTATCATAATATTATAATATCCCAAGAGATGGTCCATGCGATGAAGAGAATGAGAATCCAAAAGATGTTTATGTATATAAGTATTGATTTGGAGAAAGCCTATGAAAAATTGAATTGGAAGTTTGTTACCTAGTGTCTCCAGGATTGTAAGTTTCCCAAAGAATTTATCAATTAAATTTATCACTGTATTTATTCTCTTTCCTTCAAAAAATTTTGTAATATGTACAAATTTGATATATTTTCTCCCTCTAGAGGTATTAGTTAAGGTGATCTCCTATCTCCTTATATTTTTACTAGTTGTAAGGATCATTTGTCGCATATTATTGTTGACCAGGTTGATGCAAGATATTGGAAGCTTATGCATGCAGGGCATGGGGGACCTTAAGTTTCTCACCTCCTCTTTGTAGATGACCTTCTTATGTTTTAAGAGGCATGTATATAGCAAGCTTATTGAATCAATCATTTATTGGATAAATTTGTTCAATCCTCGTGCTAAAAGATTAGCCTAGAGAAGACTTTATTTCTCAATAAATACATATTCCCTGCTTTTGCAAGAGATTATGTAACACATAAGTTTCAGAAAAGGCCAAAGTCTTGGAAAGTATCTTGGGAAAAAATTAATTCTCGTAGAAACTATAGTAACATATTTCGACATATTACTTAACATGTGCAATAGCGGATGAGTGGCTGGAAGTATCTGTGCTTGAGCTTAGAAAGAAGAATTACTCTTTATAAATTAGTGCTAAGTTCTATCTCGTGCTTTCATATGAAGTATGCTAAAATCCCCACCACTACTTGTCATGATTCGAAAAATTTACAAAGAGAGTTTATTTGGGAAGATACAGAGATACTCCGCAAGAGTCATATGATCAGTTGGGAGGTTTATTGTATGTCTAAGGATCATGGTGGCTTAGGCATCAAACAAACTTAGTTAATGAACAATGTCTTTATATTTATTTTTTTTAGAATTTATTGACTAATACTAATGATTTATGGTATCAAAATATCATCAATAAGCATACCAGGAAGCAAAATCTATTAGAAAATATGATTAGCAAGCCAAATGATCTCGCTTTATGGAAATCATTGGCAAAGGCGTGGGGCAAGTTTCAGAAAAATATCATCTGGAAGCTTCGAAATGGCAGAAGGGTTAACTTTTGGATTGATTAGTGGTCTCCAAATTAGAAACCTCTTTTCTTTAATTTGGAACGAGCTCATATGATTGTGGACACCACTTTCTGAAGGTGCGAGAAAGACACAAGAAAGGGGGGTTTGAATTGTGTATTTACTCTTTTAACAACTTTTCGCTTCTTGTCAATAAGACACTTTACGTTACATCAGAGTTCGTTGAGAGACTCTGACTTGCGGAGTTATATTCAGACTTGGCAATGCTTAGAGAATGAGAACCAATAAGAGTCTGAATGCTATGTACATCATTCAGAACTTGCAGAGCGGAAGCTTATCAGCGTTGCAAGGTTCTGACTTACTTATGTAGGGTTCTGATGCTCAATATAGAAACATAAACAAAGACATTAAGCATAAGAGTAAAGGACACACGATATATCCTGGTTCACCACAAAGGCTAAACCAGTCCACCCTCCTCAGGTGATTTCGCCTTGAACACAAGGTCTTAATCCATTATAATAAATCTCGATTACAGATGCACGGGAAACAGCCGATGACTAACCACTTGCATAACCGCACTGTGACTAACATGCAATGAACCGTTCAGGGATTCAATTTAATAAATATAATAAACATTGACCTGCAGGTTCCAATCTCATAAGATCTACTGCTAGGCTTTCACAGCTAGACGTTCAGGGATTCATCACAATGAATATAACGCTACTGACCCTTTTTCAGGCTTTTCCCACAATGACATCTCGCCATTGTCTTCTCGAGTCTCCGGTCACACTGACCACTCAAGGAATCCTAATTCACCAAGAATTAGTTTTACAGGAGATTACAAAGATGCTTCTTAACAAGCAGATTACTCCTAAGTTTAAGTACAAAGAACACACAAGTGTTCAAGCAAGATGTGAGCAGCAACTCCTTGCTATTCTAAGAAACTACAAAGATGTATAATGATTTGACGGTTGTTGACATCTTTTAAATCTTCTTCTTCTTCGTCTTCTTGGGTGAGCAAGCTTTGATAAACAACTCCTTGCTTCAGATCTTCAATGTAGCGCTGACGAGAAGGTGGTTGATGACTTGACTAATCTTCAATGTTGTCTTCTTCATCAATAGCTTATGTACCAATTCATTGTTGTTGTGTTGATTTATGATCTTAAGCTTCAACAACAATGGCCTTGTGTAAATTAATGATAGCTTTGGATATTCTAAGTGTTACAACGAAAACTCATCGTTGTTGCTATCTTCACACAATGACTTTGATCAATTATCCATTCATGGACTGAATTGATACCTTCAGAAGCGAATACTCTTTCCTTTAAATAGCCCCGTAGAAATATAGCCGTTTGAAAACTGTTGGCTATTGGAAAAGAGACGTTGTGTAATAATTAGCTATACTGACACATCTCCTTTTTGCTGTGGGAGAAGTGATGGGATATATCTTTCTTGAGCGCTGTGTACAGTTACTCACAACGGTAACATTTGGCTTCCAAACTTCAGAGGCTTCTGATGGTAAATTGATGAAGCACGAGTAGAGCCTTCTTAACATGATATCTGATATGTCAAGTCTTCAGTCATTTGAAGAAGTCCATTAGGAATCAGTCTTCAGAACTTCAGCACTTGTCTTTAAGAACATTATCCTTTACTTCTTCAAGTCTTCCGAAACTTCAGAACTTGTCCATTAGGAATCCGTCTTCAGAGTCTTCTGCACTTGACTTTTGGAACCGTAAACTTCAGAACACATAAGTCTTCAGTGTCTTTCTGCACTTGGTCTTCAGAGCCTTACGCCTTCAGAACTTCAACTCATGAAAGTCTTCAGCACTTTGGTTCTCTTCTTCAGAAGCTTCACAATCTTCAGAATCTCGACGACTTTCAGAGAGCATCCACAAGAGCATTGCAACAACAATATCAACATCCTTGGATCTGACTGATCACGATTAGATACAGAAGCGTTCTTGCTTCTTGCGACTTGTGTCACACATAGTAACTTCACATATTATCAATTACGCACATCTGGTTGGTGCTTGTTGGATCTGATATCATCTATTAATATGATCTGTACACAACACACGTTAAAACATAAAATGGTTCTTTCACAAATACGTATTGTTATCATCAAAACATATATTGACTTGTAGAGACAACTCTTGCTCTCACAATCTCCCCCTTTTTGATGATGACAAAACCAAGTATTTTGATTGAACATTTTATACAAGGTAATCACCAAAACAAACATATTCAGAGTCTGGAACAACAGCTCCCCCTGAATGTGTTATCCTCAAAGTTTTATCTGTGATAATCTAGAATCTTATATGATCCAAAGATATACAGAATAACAACTTGAGTTGCCAGAACTAAGAATAGAAAATGACTACTTCTCTATCTTGTCTTTAAGGAGACAAAAGTCTTCAACATCTGGACTAGTTCATCAGAACTTCCATCTTCAGATCTTCAGAACTCAGTTCCCTTTTGTAGTCGTATCAGAGCTTATAATCTTCAGAGACATCTGAAGCATTTCTACTTTTCAGCAGATTCATTTAAGCACGATCAGATCAGTTCTTATCTGATAACATAGCATCGCTATTCATCAGAGACAGACACTGTCTTTTAAGAAACTCCCCCTGAGTTTCAGACTTTGTGAAGATTTTGGATTTTGCAGTTGAATCTTCAGGGTAGTCTCCCCCTAAGTTCCATAAGTCAGATATTGGGATCTTCAGAACGTAGTTCAGGAATATGAGATTTTAATCGCCAATGTAGATCATGACTTTTTCAGAGTTTGACTTTTGAACACAGGTCTTCATCTCAGAACCTTGTTACTGTCACAACTCAGTGGTTTATCAAAGCTTGATTTTTGATCAGATACCAATTGAAGGTTAATTTTTGTGATCAATCAACACTTGATTCTGAATCTGGTACACATGATTTGATTTTAGTATGGTACCAAGTGATGTGCTGAGTCATATACTAGAATATGTTGAGTCTGATACCAAGTGAGGGAATTCTTTTCATACCATTTGAAGAGTATTTCCTTAATGTGCTGAAATTAATACAAATGAAGGTATTTTGACAATAATTCACAGCTTTGCTCTGATTGATATTACTGCAGACTGAGTCTGATACCAATCCTTGTGTATACTGAGTCTGATTACCATTTGTTGACTTAGTCTGATACCAAATCATTTCTTCTTGATTGAGTTCTTGGTAGACGTCAGAACTTCTTCTTCTTGGATCTTCAATCTGGATCTTCAATCCGGATCTTCAGACAGTTCTTTGGCTTCTGATTTGCACAGTTCTTCTAAATAAGTATCTTGAGATGTAGACTTTGTCTTGACTGCTTTCAGAGTTTTCTTCTTCTGATTCTTACGTTTTGAATCTCATATTCTTAGACAGCTTACAGCTTCTGAACCAAGTGAGACAGAGATCAAGATAAACTTTGACTTTCAGACAGTTCTCAACTTCTGAACAGTACTGAGTAGATCTGGTTCTGAATACATGTTTACGAAGTGTACAACTTCTATCATATGACCAACAGTTCATAAGAACTTCTAACATAGTTCTTCTTTCTTGACCTATTCCTATAATGCCTAGTGAACTTGTTTAGAGTTCCTCGGTTAAACATCAAACAACAAATGTTAGTAGTAACGCATTTTATATGATTGATTACTTGTTTGAGTTGCATTCTTTTCCTTTAAGATTTCTTTATTTCCAATCAAAATCATATTATATTTCTCCCCCTTTTTGACATCATCAAAAAGTTTAGAGCGTCTTAGCATTTAAGCATATGTAGATCTATATGATAGTGAAGGATGTTATCATTAAGCATATGAATATTGATATGATAAGGAACAGTTCTAGTGATCAACATCGTTAGAGATTAGTCATAGTATTTTCATTAATGGATACTGAGATGGAAACTTTAACGCAGAACCACAAAATAGTTTTAAAGCATACATTAGACTTAATCCTAAAGGTAATCAAAACATATACCTAATGACGACAGGTTCCTAAGGAGTAGACTAAAAGGAGCCTAATGATGATGAAGATGAGAACGAGCTTTTAGAACCATCAGTTCTTGAGGCATGCAGTTTTTCTTCTGCTTGAGTAATTGCCAGCCTCTTGCTCTTCACAATTTCCTCTGAGATCCTTTCATGGAACTCAGTCCAGATAGTTCTTATTTCCATGGGGTCTAAACAGGAACTGGAAGCATCCACTAGGCCATGGATTTTTGTGATTGCATTATCCTTAAAGGATGTTAATGCATCATTCACCGTTTTTTATCTTTTTGATGAAGTTTCTCCATCATCAGTATCCTTCTTCTTCTTACTTACTCTCTTCCAAATTGAGAGCTCTTGAAGAACATCAGTAATATTCTCCATGTTAATCTATACGCTGATGTCTTCATCCTTAAATTATTTCAGATAGCTCCCGACTTCTGTCTGATTGTAAGTGGCGAATTTTGGAAATCCTTCAACCGGAACCCTTGGTGTCAATTTTAATTTCCTAAAAGATGTGTTATCCATAGTGGAGTTTTCTATTTTAAGATTCTCAAACCTGAGAATTTTTCCAGCGCTTTTAAGCAATTTTCTTGACTCTCCCTCATTAATCAGAATATCGTCAACTACTCCTGATTCCACCAAGATGTCAGAAATAAGTCTTCCATACAAAATATGTCTGTCCTCCGTGAGAGAACCTGTTCTAGAGTTTCTTATGGATTCCTTCAGAAGTTTGAAGAGAATTGCAGGAAGATGCATCTTGATTCCCTTAAGAAGGAGAAATAGGACACATTTTTGAGTGTCGTTGAGTTGGTTTGAGGGAAGATGGTGAAACACAATTCCTTGGAGGATTCTAAACCATACTTGTAGAGAATCCTTTAGATTAGAGAATATTGAGTTCTCTGCATCAGCTACAGTATTTTCCTTGAAAATGCTAGCCAGAACCTTAGCCTCATTTTCCTCGTTTAGTTGGTTCTTAATGACTCTCACACCACTGTTGTCATGCATCAGAAGATCTGAGATAGTCTTCTCAGATATGAAGATTTTCCTTCCAAAGATGAAGGAGATAATGAGGGTATTGGATATGTTGGCGTGGATCCAGAAATCCTTAACCAGATGTCCGTAGGTTGGTTCTTCCAACCTCTTGAAGTAATTACTCCATCCTTGAGTTTCCATTGAAGGAGTAATATCACATCCATTTGATTTCAAATTGTTGAAGTTCACAATTATTTCTGACATGACGATGAGATGGTCAATTGGAATCTGTGTGGTTATGGGGGTTAAGGCATTTTGGGAGATGGAAGCCATTATAGAGGGTGACGGAATGAAGAAGGTAGAAGATAATTAGGCAGAGTTTTTCTAAAAATTCAGATTGGTAAGAACTGTGTTACTAAATTAGGATTTAGCGCCTTTTATAGATGAATGAATAAAGTAAGGTCTTGGAGGATTTGGGAGGATAACGGTTGATTTTTCCTAGACGCACTAAGTAACATGGGAAAAGAGGTTTAATGATTAATTTCTTTAATAAGGACATATTATCCAATCAAGAGTCATGAAATAACTCTAGTGAGTTATAATGATAACCGTTACTTAATTATGACCTATGAGGGATTTGTAGTTTTCCAAGATTTTTTTTAATAGTCACTTAAGATGCTTAATTATCTCGTTTTAATTTCCAGTTAGTTAATCAGCAATAGAGAAACATTCAAGAAGATGAGAAATATATAGTTAGGAATATTTCAATAATTAACCACGAAGATACATATCCATAAGACGAGAACCGTAATTAATTTTATAATTCTAGAAAGACTAACTTCCTATCTTAGATTAAGAAGATCATAGGTTGACCAAACTCAGGAAGGATCTTCTCAGTCATTCCATTTCTTCTGCAATGACCAACTACTCCTTGAAGATCAAGAATGTGAGAGATGACTCTACAATATGGAATTTGATAGATTATGTCATTCCTGGACAGATGGATTTCATCCTTTAGATGATTATACATGGATTGGGGTAGGTTTATCTTGATCCTGGACACTAGAAAGAAAATGAATAATCTTTCTTTATCAGACAACCATCCTCCTCCTCTTTCTCTTGGTCTTAAAGTAGTTACCATTAGATTGTACCAATCTTTAGCAATTGGAGTGAGGGTGCAAGGTTGAGTGGGACGCCCCTCTATTTCGAAAATGACGTGCAAATGCCTGTCGAAACTATGATTGTTGATGTTTCTTTCCTCAGTCACACCATCTTCGACACACCTAATGGCTTTAACTATGATGGTGGGGTTGATCAAGACTGGACAACCAGCAACTGCAGACAAAATAGCATTCTTGCCAAGATCATATTCTAGTGTCCGAGCATTTGCCCAAAACTCAATCACCAGTTCAGGGAAAACGGGTCCGACAAGCATGGAGAAATAATTCTCCCAGTTCTGAAATTTAATTCCAGATAAAATACTTGTTTTGTTGAGTTGGGTTAGAAGGTTTAAGTCAAGAGTGTATTCCGTTAGGAGTTCAAGATCAGAGATTTCTCCTTTGATATTGTGGGAAGATATTTTTTGGAAGGAAGTTCTAAGCTACTAGGTAGTTTGGATAGTGATTCTTTCTAGGAAGAAGGTAAGGTTGTGAGGAGAACTAAGGAATGATAGCTATTTATCAAGCTTGGAATACGCGTGGTCAACATTTCCTAGACAAGCTATGAATAGCTGTGGCGGTCAGCTGAAAGGACACATGATAGCCTTAAATCGCCATATACCTATGGGTAGGGATGTAGTAGCTGACACAACGTAATCATGATTGTTTATTTAATCTTTGAAAATCATTTAATCACAACGCTTAAGGATCTAACTTTATTTTAATTATTCTTAAGAATCTTAAAGAACTACTAGTGGACAGTTAGTGTTTAAAAATAAACATGAATAAAAGAAACCATACCTTAGGGATACAAAAATATTTTTGCAGAGATTCTTTACTTTAGATTTTTCCAAGACTTCGGAAGTGACATTTTGGATCTCACAGCATTTTCTGGCTTGTTTCTTCAGCCAAAGGCAAAACTGAGATCCTTAAAAACTTATCTGAATGCATTCCATCTTGACTCTGATTTTTCCTTTTCAGAGTGAACTGCTTAGGGTTCTTGGATTCTTCAAGATCCACTTGCATTCTGATTTCTGAAAGATGTGAGCATTTTCTGAACTCTGATTCATATGATCAGAACGACAGATTTCCGTAATGCCTTTTCAGAAGGTCTTTAAGTTCAAGGCTATAATATGAACTGCTGAGAGGTTATGTGCTGAGAAATATTGACATCACATAATATCCTCTGACTTGTTTCTTCAAACTGATGTACATCCTTGTTCAGAACCAGTTATCATCAAACATGTTTACAACATGAAACATAGTTTGCATGATATACCTTGGTCTCACA
Organism: Lathyrus tuberosus; assembly: GCA_022829125.1. Classification (NCBI taxonomy): domain Eukaryota; kingdom Viridiplantae; phylum Streptophyta; class Magnoliopsida; order Fabales; family Fabaceae; genus Lathyrus; species Lathyrus tuberosus. The sequence continues at coordinate 1,769,112 of JALAZF010000769.1, forward strand.
TTGCTGATCCAGCTTAAAACAACATATTTACTTCTGAAAGAATGTCAACTGATTTCTTCATTCTGACAACTTCAGCAACTAAAATCCTTTTGACTTCAAGGGATGACTTTAGTTAATGCATCAACTTGAACATCTTCTGGTTTCAGATTAAAGAAGTTTTGAGAAACTCATCAGATAGAATCAGATCAATCACAAATGGTTCAACTGAGATAAAATCTCAAGTTATCAGAACATAGTTATATTGACTTAGTCAAAATTCTAAGTGTTCATTCTTGATCAAGTACTTGATGAATCCTTGAAATTCTTCTTCATGAATATTCTTTTAGTTTTCTGCATAGCTCACCAAGAAAACAATATTCAGTTCTTCATGAATCTTTTAACCTCTAGATCATTCAAGATTCAAATGTTGAATCATTTCTAAGCGTTTGAATTCTTCATATTTTCTGACTTCAACAGACTTCACTCTGAAGTTCAAAATCATAGAACAACAATTTTTCTTCTTTACATGAAGAAGTTCTGAATGAGTTTTTATACGAGAAAGTCAAGGGTGGACCTAATCCATTTCTTGAAAACATCTCAAAAACTCATAAATAATTAATCTTCAGCAAACAAGATTTCTTGTATCTGATGATTCAACTTTGAGCAAATATGTCGTTCATCCACGCGTATCTTCCAAGATAAGCATTCAACGGATACAACTTCTTATCTGATGAATCTATCTTATCAGCTGATTCTTCAATCTTCAACAAAGCTTTACGTGAGGAAGATTTAGTTGTTTAACAACTGCAAAACTTTCAGAATCAGTGATTTGTTCAAGTACTCAGATTGATTACAATTTTGTACACAGTCATCTTCTTAACTGTTACAGAAATTGTAAGTGGATTTCAATCTCACCCAGAGTATTTCTAAGCACCTCATCTGGATCTTTTTGTGACACTGTTAAGTGTTTGATATCCATTAATTACAGAACCGGAGCTCTGATACCAATTGAAGGTGCGATAAAGACACAAGAAATGGGGGTTTGAATTGTGTATTTACTCTTTTAACAACTTTTTGCTTCTTGTCAATAAGACACTTTACGTTACATCAGAGTTCGTTGAGAGACTCTGACTTGCGGAGTTATATTCAGACTTGACAATACTTAGAGCATGAGAACCAATAAGAGTCTGAACGCTATGTACATCATTCGGAACTTCCAGGGCGAAAGCTTATCAGAGTTGCAAGGTTCTGACTTGCTTATGTAGGGTTCTGATACTCAATATAGAAACATAAACAAAGACATTAAGCATAAGAGTAAAGGACACACGATATATCCTGGTTCACCACAAAGGCTAATCCAGTCCACCCTCCTCAGGTGATTTCGCCTTGAACACAAGGTCTTAATCCACTATAATTAATCTTGATTATAGATGCACATGCAATAGCCGGTGACTAACCACTTGCATAGCCGCACTGTGACTAACATACAATGAACCGTTCAGGGATTCAACTTAATGAATATAATGAACATTGACCTGCAGGTTCCAATCTCGTAAGATCTACTGCTAGGCTTTCACAGCTAGACGTTCAGGGATTCATCGCAATGAATATAACGCTACTGACCCTTTTTCAGGCTTTTCCCACAATGACATCTCGCCATTGTCTTCTCGAGTCTCCGGTCACACTGACCACTCAAGGAATCCTAATTCACCAAGAATTAGTTTTACAGGAGATTACAAAGATGCTTATTTACAAGCAGATTACTCCTAAGTTTAAGTACAAAGAACACACAAGTGTTCAAGCAAGATGTGAGCAGCAGCTCCTTGTTATTCTAAGAAACTACAAAGATGTATAATGATTTGACGATTGTTGACATCTTGTAAATCTTCTTCTTATTCGTCTTCTTGGGTAAGCAAGCTTTGAGCAACAACTCCTTGCTTCAGATCTTCAATGTAGCACTGACGAGAAGGTGGTTGATAGGGATGGCAGGCAGACCCAAACTTGAGTCAACGGGTGAAAACCTGAGTTGACTGGGTTCAGGTTCGGGTGCCACCCGATATTTCGGGTACTGGTTTGGGTAGTGTGAAACCCAGGCCCGAAACCCGAAACCACACCCGCTATATATATATAATTTCAAATAATTTCAATGTTGTGGTTGTATTTTTGTGTTTTTGCTACGGGTTTGGGTTTGGGTGGAAAAACCTGAACCCGATGGGTGTGGGCGTGAGTGTTATTTTGCCACCCGAATAACTTTTGGGTTCGGGTGGTGATTTCGGGTACGGGTTTGGGTAGTGTGAAACCTGAACCCGACCCGACCCGACCCGACCCGACCCGTTGCCATCCCTAGTGGTTGATGACTTGACTAATCTTCGATGTTGTCTTCTTCATCAACAACTTCTGTACCAATTCATTATTGTTGTGTTGATTTATGATCTTAAGCTTCAACAACAATGACCTTGTGTAAATTAATGATAGCTTTGGATATTCTAAGTGTTACAACGAGAACTCATCGTTGTTGCTATCTTCACAAAATAACTTTGATCAATTCTCCATTCATGGACTGAATCAATACCTTCAGAAGCGAATACTCTTTCCTTTAAATAGCCCAGTAGAAATATAGCCGTTTGAAAACTGTTGGCTGTTGGAAAAGAGACGTTGTGTAATAATTAGCTGTACTGACACATCTCCTTTTTGTTGTGGGAGAAGTGATGAGATATATCTTTCTTGGGCGCTGTGTACAGTTACTCACAACGGTAACATTTGACTTCCAAACTTCAGAGGCTTCTGATGGTAAATTGATGAAGCATCAGTAGAGCCTTCTTAACATGATATCTGATACGTCAAGTCTTCAGTCATTTGAACAAGTCCATTAGGAATCAGTCTTCAGAACTTCAGCACTTGTCTTTAAGAACATTATCCTTTACTTCTTCAAGTCTTCCGAAACTTCAGAACTTGTCCATTAGGAATCCGTCTTCAGAGTCTTCTGCATTTGACTTTTGGAACCATAAACTTCAGAACACATAAGTCTTCAGAGTCTTTCTGCACTTGGTCTTCAGAGCCTTCCACCTTCAGAACTTCAACTCATGAGATTCTTCAGCACTTCGGTTCTCTTCTTCAAAAGCTTCACAATCTTCAGAAGCTTCGCAATATTCAGAATCTCGACCACTTTCAGAGAGCATTCACAAGAGAATTGCAATAGCAATATCAACATCCTTGGATCTGACTGATCACGATCAGATACAGAAGCGTTCTTGCTTCTTGCGACTTGTGTCACACATAGTAACTTCGCATATTATCAATTACGTACATCTGGCTGGTGCTTGTTGGGTCTGATATCATCTATTAATATGATCTACACACAACACACGTTAGAACATAAAATGGTTCTTTCACAAATACGTATTGTTATCATCAAAACATAGATTGACTTGTAGAGACAACTCTTGCTCTCACACTTTCATGGTTAAAGGCATGGTTAATGTGGAAGGGGAGTTAAATTTAGAGTTTCTTCAAAGCTGGTTCACTGTCGATCCGGTTAATTGTATTATGGCTATCCCTCTTTATCTCCCTCAAGATGGTGTTGATAAGCTAGGATGGGTTATTATAATGATAAATATTTTACTATGGATAATGTCTATAATTATATTTTTTTCTTATTTGAATGTCGAGAAAACAATTATGGATGGGAATAGAATCTAGAAGTGGAAAGGTCACCATCAAATCCAAGCTTTCACTTGACTTATGCTTCATGAGAGACTTTTGATTTACACTCGATGCCATAAGTGGAACCCTAATATCTATGGGAATTGTAACTGGTGTACAACTATTGAAGAGAGCTTAATTCATGTGCTTCAGGATTTCTTTTTTGCAACACAATCATGAATTAGACTTATTCCTTGAAATTTTGAATATCAGCAATAGAACCCCGACAGATGTTTCAACATCTGTTACAACATGTTAATCAATAAGCAAATACTGAACTATAAATTTGCAGAATGATAAATAACACAAGATATGTTAACCCAGTTCGGTGAAATTCATCTACATCTGGAGGCTACCAAGCCAGGAAGAAGAATCCACTATTAGTAGTGTAATTTTATGTAAACAACCTCTGGTTTACAGTAAACAACCTTCGGTTTACCTATCACTACCCAATCAAAACTTTATCATTATAAATCCCATCTAATTGATAAGAGAAACCTATCTCACTCCCTTAATCACTTTTTGTGATATCTAATAGTAATAATCACAATAACAATATCATCCTACTTGAACGACTCCTCTTTCAATACAAAGTTCAGCCAAGCATTCTTGACTAACAATCCTACTTGGATTTTCTTCAAAGATTCATCCAAGAACAATATACAATTCAGGTTTCTGAATCTGTATAAACGTCTATGTCTACCACAATGTATCCAACTGATACAAAGGGAGACTTACAACACAAGAATTACAAAAGTGTTACAAGAGATTCGTTATTACAACCCTAGGTCTAAGTCTTCTTTTATAACCTTCTGTTGTCTTGGGCTTCAAATCTTCTGTCAGTTGATTCCTTGATCCACTACTGTGATCGCTCCTTGAATCTTGCAACATAATTAAAATAACCTGCTATATTTTTCCAGATGTCGAGTCTTCATGTTAGGACATTTCATTCGACATCTTTGTTCTTAGGCAGAATTCTTCATGTTGGATCATCTTGTTCTTCATCAAGTTTTACCAAAATTTAGTTAAACCTCAGGAGCTTTCAATCTCCTCCTTTTGACAAATTTTGGCTATAACACCATCTGCACAATAAACCTAGGGTGAATGAAGTTGAAAAAGGTCCTGAAGTTGAGACTTCTAAAGAAGCTAGAAGGAAGTCTGAAAGAGTTGATCAAAGAACACTCCCCTCAAACACACCCCCTCTAGAATGCTCCCCTTTACCAAGAGACCTATACTCCCTCACCTAGGTAACTCAAAACATAGGACACGACTGTGTTCATAACTCAGATCACAAGACACAAAGGAAGGACTCAGAATAGAAGGGAAACCTAAGACTCATACAGAATGTCATAACATCCTATCCAACATCCTTGCAAACCAATTGCAAGAACAGACTCAACCCCCGTACTTTTATCCCCCTTTTTTAGCCAAAAATTGACAAAGATGTCCAATACAGACCCATACCCAGACTGAACATACCCAAAGGCGAACAAATGCCATGAGAACAAGACACAACAGAAAAACAACCTGAGACAAATCGAAGCCAAGAACCCCCTTTTTATACCTGAGCTGTTTCCTTAGGAAGTAACGAACCATTGAAAATAACGAAGGTCAATTCAATGAGAACATTAAATGAGGAATGTAACTACACCAAAAAGAATGTGCACCGGCCAAAACACTTTTGACTGTTTCTTCTTTCAGGAGAACCGTCCAAAGACAATGAATATACCGAGGAAACAAGCTCTCTTTAACACAAGTTTTCCATTGTTCAAGGACCACTGTCCACAAGGATTCATATGCAAGTCCTAAACAATGTCCTGACATCCAGTCAGACATTGTCTAATATCTTCTTCTGCATCAAGCAAGAGATTTTCTGCCAACAACATATAACACATTCATACAAGATTTGACACCTAATCACACTCCTCTTTACTTAACTCTGCACGAACTCATTTCATCGAGAATTAGTAAGTATGGTCAAGATATCTTCAACATATCAACAGAATACTTCCATTGATCTTCCAATCTGCAGAGAAAAATAAATTCTCCCAGATAAAAACAATGACTCTCAGTACACTCCCAAGAAGCTTGTACAATTCTGATTCAATTCATTAACACCCCAACGATAGAACCAAGTATAAACTGTCAAGTCCACCATGAACTTCACCAGTAACATAATGTCACGATATCTTGTCTGACATTACACCTTCACCAGAGGAACATAACCATAAACTGCTTGAAACCACAAGCAATCTTGATAAACAACTGTACTATTACAGTAACAGATCCTAGACAGAAGTCCAACTCCCCCTATCTAAGATAACCAGTGCTCATTTGTAAGAAGAACACCTTCAAGTGAATGGAAAACATAAGACTCATCTTCATGTCTTAGAGAGCTCACTCCTTGTTCAACACACCTACTGAACGCATTCACTCACTGCTTGATCCACAACCAATCTGTGTAACATAATAGTACACCTAACAGATAAAAGTTCTCCCCATATCCTTCATAAACGATGCTTCTTCCAACAAGAAACACCCAAAATCACCACATGATATCTCATGACCAACTTCATGCTCATATAGTGAAAAAGTACCAGGATCATATCCTTGTACTGTAACCAACAAAATCTTGGATTGAGACCAAAATTGCCATTGATCACTCTCATCTTGAACCCATCCATACCCTGTACAAATCTACCTTAGATTTTACAGCCATAGATATCCATGTTCCTTGAGAATAAATCCAATTGAACCTGGAATGCTTCACATTCCTCAAAGAGACATACATAGTATCTTAGTTTGTTAGTTGTCCCAAATGTCATTCACACTTGAAAAACATCAGATACATGCTCTAGAAATCCCCAGCTTACTTGCTTTACAAGCACCAAACTGATCCGCTTCTTTCTAGAGATACTTGCAGCAGAAGAAACCACCTTTCCACAAGCATTCTGACCTCAATAAGAGTCAGATTACTATATAGACACCCCATAATCTAAGACAGTCTTCACCTCATTATTCTCCCGTATGAGAATTTAGAACACTTCAGTTTCAACTGGTGAATATCAGCTTCCATAATCTGAACTCCAAGTTCAGAAAACATGATGATGTTCAAACATCCGTTAGGACATCCTGATCATATCACAAATACCAAACACTATCGTTCTTGATACAATTACCACTAGACTTACTACCAGCTTGATCATCAAGAATTCCAGATAATTTTAGAGAGAAATAAACTCTCAAACTCCCATCATAGCAAGCTCCTTAAGCGAAGACCCCTTAAACACTCAGCAAGCCAAGAGAAAATTCAGCTCCTCCTTTGGTCTTCAAACAACCACTCTTCTCAACAAAGTTAATTTGTTCCAAGGACAAGATGAAACACACATCTTGGATCCAACTGACTATAGTTAAACACAACCAAGCGTCACAGCTTCCTCAGGATCTCCAAGAGACAGAATACTCTTGGTTCAACCAAGAATCTGGGTCTTCAGCATAAATCCTACTTACTCCAAAGTAAGACATCCTGGATACACTAAGACTATGAAATATGGCCTCTACTAGCTTCTGCAATTCCCATAAACTGCATAGGATTTTATAGCATCCATTCCAATCATATATGAGAAGATTAACTTCTCTCAAGATGATATACCTCCACTATAACCAGATCCCACAGAGGGAACAATCTGAAGATAACCCTGGAGTCAGAACATCTAATTTTGACATCAGTGTCATGACTTCCAGCTGATGAGCTCAAGTCCGTCTGATACAGTCTTGATCAACTCCCCTTCAGACATACCATCGTGAAGAACTTCTCCACTTCTACAGAACAAGAGTTCTATGCTCTCATAGACTTGATTAAGATATCAAGTTTGAGTAGACAACCTCTATCCTGTTTATGAACCATACCCAAATTGTTCAAGGACACATACCTTGATTAACATCTGCTTCAGGAACACATCTTCAAAAGAATCAAACATGCTAAAGCCTGATTCTTTTAGAAAAGGGTAATCAAGACCAGACCACATAATAGTTGTACCAAAAGAAATCCAACTTTCCTTAAGTAGAGAATTCTTCAAGGAGTCAGAGATAATATCCTGGACACTTATCCAGAATCTCCATGTTGGAATGGATCACATGCTCTCAGCAGCTGTACTCCAATTCACTTAGATCAGAAATAAACTGACCCAAGCAATATTCATCAAGATTAAGATGTCTTCATCTTCACTTCCATCAGCACCATATTCTAGATAAGTTTCTTACTAAGAAACTTCCTAGTCAGATTATGTGCCACTGCAGATCCAACCAGAAGAAGGTTCCCAACACTTTATGTCAACACACAAGTTTGGTTCCCAGAGAATAAGCTACTCCCCTCCCTTGTCCTAGAGATTCACTCATTGAATCAATAAGATTCTGCACAAACTTTGCTGATGGAATGTTTCAACATCTGGTTGAACATTAGATCCTTATCTAATGAAATATTCAATGATGATATTGACTGCATCCAATCTTCATAGAACACGACCCTGAGTAGATGCAACTAGAGATGTTTCACTTCTTAAAGTACCCTCTTGACTTCATCAATCTTGAACACTACGCACATGGATAAACAATTAAATACTTGTGAATTTCACAAATAGAAATTGTTTTAAATCCTTGTTCAGTGAGTCATACATCCAAGAGATATCAACACTTTAGGAATACCAATCAAGTATTCTTTAGTGCAAGTATCATATTTGCCAAGCAAATTGTTGAGACATCAAGGCTAACACCCTCGACTCATGTTGACTTAACTGGCATAATCCTATGCATCTTCTTTAAGAAGAACCACTTCAATTGATCTGAAGAAACACTACCTTGCAAGACATGGATGGTGAAAATAAATCACCCCCAATTTCTTCAGATTGATTATCCTCAGAAACATCCTAGATCCAGAAGAGCAACCAGAGGACTCCAGATACATGACAAAGAAACCTTTATGAGTGGACTTAAGAGAAATCTCAAGTATCTTTGGCATCTTTGTCATGATAAGGGTAGTTTACCAATTTCATAGACCATGAATTTGATAACCTATAACTCTCCTCTTCTGACTTTAAAATACCTGATGATGCCAAACTTCCAAGTACCAAGTCAAAAAAGGCAAAAAACACCAAACAACTCTCTCCATTCCATTACCCCCTGCTGGAATAACTAGAACTTCCATAGATGCTGACACCTTCACGGAAAATATTTGAAGAGGATAAATAGAGTCTTCAATCTAGCTTTACCATGGTCCTTTCATCAGAAATACATGTAGAGGAACAACAACACATCTTCAACAGGCTCCAGTCAAGATGTCAAGACATCTTAGAGGACACCTTCCGGAAAAAAACCTCAACACTTGTAGCAGCTAGAACATCTTCACAGAAGCAAAAGACAACCAACCAGTAGTTGTCATCCTTGATCCAATACCAATCATTCCAGATATCCAATGAATGGTCCGATCGAACAAACACACACCTTGTTTAATGGGCCAGAAAGTAACTCCCAAGACCCCATCCAGAAACAGACAGGATGCTTGCTCTGATACCAATTGAAATTCTGGCAAGCAGATCACAGATGTCCTAACAACATGTCACGGCATTTTTCTCTATATAACTTTAAAACAAGGGCAGAAAAATCAAGCTGATACTCTGAATATCAATAACAGAATCACGACAGATGTTTCAATATCTTTTACAACATGTTAATCAATAAGCAAATAATGAACTGTAAATTTGCAGAATGATAAATAATACAAGATATGTTAACTCAGTTCAGTGCAATTCACCTACATTTGGGGGCTACCAAGCCAGGAAGAAGAATCCACTATCAGTAATATAGTTTTATGTAAACAACCATTGGTTTACAATAAACAACCTCCGATTTACCTATCACTACCCAATGAAAAATTTATCATTATAAATCCCATCTAATTGATAAGATAAACCTATCTCATTCCCTTAATCACTTCCGGTGATATCTAACAGTTATAGTCACAATAATTGTATCATCCTACTTGAAAGACTCCTCTTTCAATACAAAGTTCAGCCAAGCATTCTTGACTAACAATCCTACTTGGATTTGCTTCAAAGCTTCATCCAAGAACAATATACAATTCATTACCTACAGGTTTTTGAATCTATATAAACATCTATGTCTACCACAATGTATCCAACCGATACAAAGGGAGACTTACAACACAAGAAAGCCCTACGACTCTCAAAACTCTAAACCCTTATTTCCCTTTACAAAAGTGTTACAAGAGATTCATTATTACAGCCCTAGGTCTAAATCTTCTTTTATAACCTTTTGCTGTCTTGGGCTTCAAATTTTCTGTCAGCTGATACCTTGATCCACTGTTGTGATCGCTCCTTGAATCTTGCAACAGAATTAAAACAACCTGCTATATTTGTCCAGATGTCGAGTCTTCATGCCGGGACATTTCATTCGACATCTTTGTTCTCTGGCATAATTATTCGTGTTGGATCATCTTGTTCTTCATCAAGTTTTTCCAAAATTTAGTCAAACCTCATGAGCTTTCATTCCTTATAATATCTATGGGAATTGCAACTGATGTACAAATGACTCAATTTTACTTTGTGTTTTGCAGGGATTATATCTCTTACAATCTTAAAGGAGATGCTACAGATTCGTACAAAGATCTCTTGTAGTGAATATTTATGATCTCGTGTTGGTATTTATGAAAGTGGAGGAACAAAGCTCTTTTTAAAGAAGCATTTTAGAGACCTGATAACCCAACTGAATGGATCATGCATATGGTAAAAGAGATTGAGATTGGTAGCCATGTGCCGAACAATGTTAGGTTCTCAGAGCTAGAGATCAAACATGTTCAATGGTATCACCTGAAGGGCAATTGAATTACACATTTGTGACAGTGATTACAAAAAGTATACTTCCGTGGCAGGATGCAGAAACCTGTTCAGGGACTCCTCTAGAAATTGGGTGGTAGGCTATGGGCGAAAAATTTGTTTCTGCGATGCTCTTACTGCAGAGATGCGAGTGATACTACATGGGATTGAGCTACCTTGGCGTGATAGGATTACAAATTTGGTGGTCGAGAGTGACTTTATAGTCCTAATATAGACATGGTTAACTAAGAGACTACGAACAATCATAACTTACAAACCTTAGTTCGTAGAATAAGAAGAATGACTCATAAAAATTGACACATCAAGTGCAACATTTATTTGATGAGAAGGAAATCGTAGTGCAAATTGAATAGTCAAATATATTCTTACTTTGAATAACATTGAACTTCTCGTTCTTTCGAATCTCGAGCTGAGTCAGTGAAAAATCATTTTAACTAATGATAATTTTGAGGGTTCACTTCCTTAATATGTCAGTTAGAGTGTATCGTTAGACTTTTCGCTCTTTTTTTTCCGTCTTTAGGCTCTCTTTTATAAAATTAAATAAATAGAGTTTTATTTAGTCTCATAACAATCATGTAGGTGGAAATTTACGTCATTAATGACATGTCAATAATTTTTGTTAAATTACCTTAGAGTGTGTTTGGATGAGGTAATTGAGAATTTTTAAGGAATTTAAAATTCTAAGAAATTTAAATGAATCAATTGCAATCTGATCGTACCTGGATCAGACAGTAGCCAGCAGCGTCGTGAAATCTTCAGCTCCGGTGATGATGATACAATGGGGGGGGGGGTACCTGCAAGGTACTCCAATCCCAAAGTCAGGTAACGGGAGTGAGCAAGTACATAGTATAGGTGAGTAAAAGAGAACGTAACCTGACCCTCTCAAGTGAGAGGGTATTTATAGAGAGCCCCCACCGCGGGGCCAACGGTTACCTGCACAGGGCTGGATTGCAAAGCCCAATTCAGGCAACTGCCAGGGCTTACGTGGGATAGGGAAGACCAGCACGTGATCTTCGCCCTGAGGTAACGGTCCCGATATCTCCGGAAAGTGGGCAGAGCGATTCCTTTGGAGGTGGGAGGTTACAAGGTGACATGTCCTCGCGGGGAGGAGCTCATGGGTGTCGAGGAGAGACGTGCTCCCCAAGGCTTGACGCCTCTGCTCGATAGTATCTGCTGCATATGACCGACATTGCTGGAGGCTGGCACGTGCTCGACGCAGGGGTGGATATGGGCCTTGTTGGGCCATTCCAGATCATTGGGTTTGGGCCTGCTCGACTGATGGGCAGGCGCTGGCCTAGTCCATAACAGGAGCCCCCCAAGTCGTTGCTCCGAAGTGTCGGAGTATTGACTTAAGGGTCAGCCACCATGTTGAGGACGTACTGAACGTGCCCGAGGAACCGGGACGACGATAGTCGTCCGATACCCGCAATTGCCTCTTTGTCGAGGAACGTGTCAAACGGGGAACTTCTTGGCGTTGACGGGCTTACAGAAATATGGGCGAGAAATGTTAGACGGGCAGAAATCTTGAGGTATGCTCGAAATTTGTAGTCGTTGATGGGCGACGCTGCGGGGATGGAGAAGTTGCGGACTCGAGCATCAAAGTAAACGAGAGGACGCACGATGGAGAGCGAAAGGACGTAGGTGGGAAAGCGTGTGCCACGTGTCACGCGCCATCACTACCTAGGGCGGCTAGGCTAGGGTTAGCGTAATCGAGTGCCTAGGGAGGCCTCGAGTCCCGTGAGGACCTTATAAAAAGGGGCTAGCCCACGTCATTGTACGTTTTTGCTCTCCCTCACTCAGAGTCTCTCTCTATCCTTTTCTGTCTTTGCCGCCGTTCTCCACCATACACCGCCGCGCCGGACTTTTGTGACAACCGTTTTTCAAGTAAGTCTTCTGATCTTTTCCCTTTCTAATGCGTTTCCTAGGGTGGTTCTCCGGAGGGCTAATGAAGTTCCCGGGGAAACCACGAAGTTTCCGGCAAATACGACGGAGCTTCCATAGTTTTTTGTTGAATCTCGCGGGGAGATGTGATGCATCCCACGGGGACAAGAAGAATGTCCCAAGGACACGAGATAGATATCTCAGGGACCTCAATAATATCCCTAGTTATGGGATGGATCCCCTGGGGGCGATGTACCGGTAATCTGAGGATGGTCCTGGGGACGCTCGTCAGATGTCCCGAGGACGTTGGGCGAGTGCGACGGTCCCGTGACCCCGACGCTCCTTCTTCGCCCTTTCACTTGATCAGCGATGGAGGGGTGAATTTGATATGGATCATCGAATTCACCATTTTCTTCTGCTTTTCAGGTAAATGGAGGCCGTGGCCGCGAGGTCCATAGATATTGACAACCAACCAGACTCCCCTATGACGCCGATCAATAGCGTCGAGGGACGGCCGCCCGAGGATTGGGCTAGCCTAGAGCCTTTGACTATTACCTCCCAGTTCGTCGACGGTGACGAGGACAATATCTTCGCCACCGTCGAGCATCTCCTGAAGGGCTCCTCAAAGACCTGAAAGGTGTTTAGACCTCTGGTGCACCACCACATCTGCTCCATGTACCGAGGGATGAGGTTTCCTTTGTATGAGTTCATGTTCGACGAGGCGGGGTGGCGCCTGCCCTTCACTGATTTCCAGCAATCAGTGTTCGTTTGGCTACGCCTAGCGCCCTCGCAGCTCCACCCCAACTCTCTCGCTTTTCTTCGTGCCTTCGAGCTCGTCTTCCAGTATCTCCAGATCGGGGCGACTGTACCCCTATTGTTCTGTATCTTCCACTTGCAGAGACAGGAGACTGATGGCAGACACAGCTGGGTGTCCTTCAAACAGGTGAGCAGATTGTTCTAGACCTACATGGATTCTGTTCACAACTTGAAATCTCGATACTACATCGTGAGGCCAGTCTCGTTCGAGGCTATGGAGTCGGTGTATAGGCGGGTCCACCGAGTATTAGACGTGCAGCAGGAAGAGGTCCTCGAGTCGAAGTTACCTCTATTCTGGACAGAGGAGCATTTCAAAAGGGGCACAGACAGTTATATCGTCAGTCTTGATCGACTGTGCGAAAGGGACCGTCTGGCCTACGAGGTAATAGTCAACTTCGTCGCCGGATTCTCCCCAGCAAAGTTCGTGACACCAGATGGGAAATTTATCCGTGGTCCTGATGGGAAAATTTAGAGAAACCCCGGTTGATCAATACGAGGGCCCTCCTCGAGACGTTTTTTGATGTGGATGCCCTTGCACTGTTAGGTTGTGGAATCTTCCTCGACTTACTCTTTCTTTGTGTTCCGGGTTTCGATTCACTGATGCATTTCTTTCTCTTTGCAGGTACCATGTCGAGCGCGGAAGAGCGTATCAAGAAACTGGCATCCGCCCGAACTTCGAAGAAAGGCGAGAAAGGTCGTGTCGAGCAGATCCGATCACAGTACCCAGGCCCCACTCCAGCAACTGGGGACTCTTCCAGCTCTCCCCAGGTTAGTCAATCTCCCAGCAATCAGGGGTCCCCGAAGAGACAGCGCTTAGACGGGTAGGTGCACGTCAACCTGACAGTGACCGATAGCCCTACCTCCGAGAAGTTCGTGCTTCCGCCTTGTCAGTCAAAGCTTCACTTCTTTTTAGATGCCAACTCTCCGGGCATCAGTGCTGCTGAGGTCCAGGCCATCCTAGGCGCTGGTCAGGCTTCGAGGAGGAGGACTTTGCTTAAGGACTTGTCTGCTGTGATGCGAGTCTGTTCGGCCGCTCTAGTCCTGAACGACGAGACTTGCCCAACAGCTGAGCTGACCAGGTTACAGGAGAGCTCCAGGTCTGTTGCCGCTGAGATAGAGAAAGCGAGTAAGGAGCTGATCGACTGCAAAAATTAGAACAAGCCACAGGCCGAGCTTCAGGAGAAGTGGGAGGAGAAGCTGAAGAAAGCCGACGAGGAGAGGAGGGGTCTCTTGGCAAGGGTCGCCGAGTTAGAGGAAGCTGTTCGTCCTGCTGAGGAGGAAACCGTGGAAGACAAGCTGTTGACTTCCCGGGCAGCTCTGATAGTGAAGCTTAGGCAAGCTAAGCAGGATAGCCTCGTGGAGATTGCCATTGGTTTCAACAATGCCGTGCAGCAACTTCTGGTCGTCAACCCCGGTCTCATTACTGAAGGGACTGACCCCGACTACGAGGTGGTCGCCGGTCAGATCGTGCAGCCGATGCAGGTGGATGAGGTTGACGGATGGGCTGCGGAAAACGAGCAGCCAGAGGAAAATACCGTCGACTAGGATTTTACTTGTTCGTTTTGTTTGGCCTGCGAGCCATTTTTCTTTTGATGCCTATTGCCCGGCTTGCGCGCCAGGGGCTTTTTGACATGTTTGTAATATTTGCACAATGGGCTTTTGCCCGGCTTTAATACTTTTCTTTTGCTTATCTGTGTGTGTGATGTTTGTGCATTTGATATGCTTTACTGTTTTTGTCTAAGTAATTTGGTGATTTTGTCTAAGTAATTTGGTGATTTTGGGAGTTTTCTCGACTTTGATGATCCTTGACTGCGTGGAGAACTGGTCGAGTGGCCGGACGCGGTAGGGGCCCTCCTAGTTCGCGGCGAGCTTGCCTTCTCGCGAATCTTTCTGGTTCCTTCGTAGGACGAGGGTGCCTACTTGAAAATCACGTTTAATGACTCTGTTGTTATAACGCAGAGTTAGCTTTTGTTTAATTGAGGCTTCTTGAAGGGACGCGCCCATCCATATCTCCTCGACAAAGACGAGCTCTTCCCTCAGGGCCTTGTTGTTCGTCTCCTCATCGAGGGGAGACTCCGTTCTCCTTGAGGGTTCCCTGATCTCCACGGGGATCACCGCCTCCATTCCGTAGGTCAAGCGAAAGGGGGTCTCCTCGGTCGTGGAATGTGGGGTTGTTCGGTAGGCCTAGAGGACACTGTGCAGTTCCTTGACCCATCTTTACTTGGCGTCGCCTAGCCGACATTTCAATCCTCGAAGGATGACTCTGTTCGCCGCTTCAGCTTGCCCGTTCGTCTGAGGATGCTCGATCGATGTGAAGTGTTGCTTCGTGCCCAACTTGGTGACGAAGTTCTGGAAGTTCCTGTCGGTGAACTGTGTCCCGTTGTCGGTAACGATTGCTTGGGGTACACTGAATCGGGCGAGGATGTTCCTCTTGTAGAAACGTAGTATGTTGAAGGTCGTGATTTTGGCCAGGGCTTCCGCCTCTATCCACTTCGTGAAGTAGTCCACGCCGACGATTAGGTACTTGTTTTGGTATGACC
The DNA here is from genome assembly GCA_022829125.1 of Lathyrus tuberosus. Taxonomy (NCBI): domain Eukaryota; kingdom Viridiplantae; phylum Streptophyta; class Magnoliopsida; order Fabales; family Fabaceae; genus Lathyrus; species Lathyrus tuberosus. Next base: position 1,784,941 of record JALAZF010000769.1, read on the forward strand.
CCACGACGAAGGGGCCGAGGATATCCATTCCCCACCACGTAAACGGCCATGGGGACGACAGTGTTTTGAGTTCGTTGGGCGGAGCTAGGCGCATGTCCCTGTGCCTCTGGCATCTGTCGCACTTCTTGACGTGCTACTTGGCGTCCTGTTGCATGGTGGGCTAGTAATACCCGGTCCGTAGAGCCTTACGGGCTAAGGATCGCCCACCGAGGTGCTGTGCATTGATCCCTTAGTGGATTTTCTAGAGTATACCGGGGACCCTGGTCTCCTCGACGCACCTGAGAAGGGGGATGGAAAAGCCACGTCGGTATAGTTTGTCTTCGACGATGGTGTACGAGCATGCTCGTCTCTTAACCGCCCCGGCCTCCTTGGGATCGTCGGGGAGCTTTCTAGTGGTGAGATACTCGTATACTGGGGTCATCCAGTAGTTGCTGTCCCCGATGGCGTTCACGTCAGTCGCGGGGGCAGGTTTATTGATGCTCGGGCGAGAGAGCACTTCTTGTATGACGGACTTGTTCCCGCCTTCCTTCTTTGTGCTCGCCAGCTTGGACAATACATCTGCTCGGGTGTTATGCTCGCGCGGGATGTGGGCTACTTCCGCGGAGGCGAAGTTCTTCATCTTTTCCTTCACCAAGGTTAAGTATTCGATGAGGCAGTCGTTCTTGGCTTGGTACTCTCCTCGAACTTGAGAGGCTACGAGCTTAGAGTCGGTGAAAATTTTGACTTCTTTGGCGCCGAGGTCTTCGGCAAGCCGCAGTTCGGCGAGGAAAACCTCGTACTCTGCCTGGTTGTTCGACGTTGGGAAGGACAATTCGAGGGAGACCTCGATCTGGATGCCTTCCTTGTTTTCGAGGATAATGCCTGCCCCGCTCCCTCTCGTGCTGGATGCCCCGTCGACGTAGATTGTCCACTTTTGGGATCAGTTGGTCGAAGGTTCCGGGATGGTCATTTCTACTACGAAGTCGGCTAACACATGAGACTTCAGGGCTTTCCTTCCCTTGTACTGAATGTAAAACTCGGTGAGTTTGAGCGACCACCGAAGCATCCTTTATGCCATGTCTGGTCGGCCGAGGAGCTGCCTTATCGGCTGCTCGGTTCTTACCACGACCATGTGGGCTAAGAAGTAATGGCGCAACCTCCTGGTCGCGATGACGAGGGCCAGGGCGACTTTCTCGATTTGCTGATATCTAAGCTTGGGGCCTTGGAGGGCCTTGCTTGTGAAGTAGACCGACTTCTGGCCGTCGGGGGTTTCCCGAATGAGGACAACACTGACTGCTTCGCTCGTGATGGCGAGATACAAGAATAGTGTCTCCCCGTTCTCCGGCCGCGAGAGGACCGGGGGTTACGACATGACTTGTTTGAGGTGGAAGAGCGTCTGCTTGCACTCCTTGCTCCATTCAAACGTGGCTTTTTGTCGGAGAACCTTGAAAAATGGGAGTGCGTATTGCGCAGACTTGGCGACGAAGCGGGAGAGGGTGGTTAGAATCCCGTTCAATGATTGAATTTACTTCTTCGAGTTCGGGGTCAAGATTTTGGAGAAATACTTGCATTTGTCGGGGTTTGCCTCGATTCCTCGCTCTGTGAGGTAGAACCCGAGGAACTTGCCCGCCCGAACGCCGAAGGTGCATTTGTCGGGATTGAACCTCATACGACATCTCCTTGCCGTGTCGAATACCTTCTTGAGATGGGCAACGTGGTCGACTTCTTCTGCGGACCTGACAATCATGTCGTCCATGTAGACCTCGATCATGTCGCCGATCTCTCCCCAGAAGACTTTATTCATCATCCGTTGGTAGGTCGCACCGACGTTCTTCAAGCTAAAGGGCATTACATTGTAGTAGTAATTGCCCGACTCGGTCATAAAGGCAGTATGCTGCTTGTCAGCCTTGTCCATGGGGATTTGGTTGTACCCCGAGTAGGCGTCCATGAAGGGCAATAGCTTGAAACCTACAGAATTGTCGACCAGCTGGTCGATGTTGGGCAAAGGATAAGAGTCTTTCGGGCATGCCCGGTTAAGGTCTGTATAGTCAACAGACATCCTCCATTTCCCATTATTCTTTTTGACAACTACAACGTTGGACAGCTAGGTTGTGTACCTGGCCTCCGAAATAAAATTCGCCTCTAGGAGGTCTTTTACAGCCTTTTCAGCAGCCTCCACTTTTTCGGGAGACTGCCTATGCCTACGTTGAACTATGGCCCTAGCGACCGGATCTACGGTTAGCCGATGGCATGCCACTTCTGGGTCGAGGCCAGGCATCTCGGAGGCGCTCCATGCGAACAGGTCGGCGTTCTCTCAGAGACATGCCTTCAGCTACTTCTTCGCCAGGTTGGGGAGTCCAGCGCCGATCTTTACGCTTTGTTCTGGGTCGTCTCCGAGGGTGACGGGCTCAAAGTATCCGTCTGGGATAGGGCGCACTGGGTGGAGAGGCTGCCCGTTGTTTTTCGCCTGGAGGTTGTGGCCAGCTGTTCCGCCCTCTTCCTGGTCGCCAAGGAACCTGCTGTCGAGGTCGACCGCGTTGGCGCACGGGAGTGGCTTTTGCACAGCGTCCGGGGATGATTTTGCTCTGGTATTTGGCTTGGTGATGATGGAACTCAGGCCTTTAATTGTAGTGTCGAAGCACCTCCTGGCCGCTTCAATGTCCCCGTGCATGGTGACGACCCGACCCCTGGCCTTGTAGTACTTCATCTTCAGATGGACTGTCGATGGTACTGCTGTGAGTTCGGCCAGAGTGGTCCATCCCAGGATGCAGTTGTACATAGACGGACAGTCAACCACCAAGAAGCGGGTCTTGACCTGTCGGGAAGTGTCTTCTCTCCCGTACGTGACCACTAGTTCGACATAGCCCCACGGTCTGGTGGTGGTGCCGTTGAACCCTTGTAGATCCGAGTCCACGTAAGGGGTCAAGTGCTTCTCGTCGAGCTGGAGGGTCTCGAAGAGGTGGGCGTACATGATATCCACCGAGCTTTCTTGGTCGACCAGGATCCTACGGACGTTAAAGTTTGCCATCTGTGCCCGGATCAAGAGGGGGATGGTGGCGCTAGGCGCCCTGCCTGGAAGCTCCTCGAGGTAGAAGGTGATGGAGTTTGACCTCCCTTGCACCTTGTCGAAAGTGGTGGTCTTCGCTGACGTTGCGGACTCCAGTTTGTCAAACTTTCGCTTGATCGACCCGACGGACACCTTCTCGGGACCTCCGCCTGATATAACCATCACCTTGGGGAAGCTTTCCCAGGTGCTGCAAGCAGTGGCGGGGTCTTCGTCGGGGAAGCTTGCCCACATGATGCGAACTTCCTCTTGGTCCTCGATTCCCTCGGGGATGAAGAAGTCCTCGGGTCGAGTGACGCTGAGGGCGACTTGCAGTCGATTTTCCCCAGCTGGAGGCGTCGTCTCCTCGACGCTTTGAGCGTCTCGGGCCCCTGACCGGGGAGCGTCGTTCTTCTGGGCGTACTTCTTCAGATGGCCTTCCTTGATCAGGATCTCAATTGCATCCTTAAGGTGGATGCAATCTTTTGTGACATGTCCATGGCTTCGGTGGAACCTACAGTATTTGGACTTGTCCGTGTTTGATTTGGGGGGTGCCGGCTTGGGAAATCGGACAACCCTTTCAAAAACTCCGAGTTGGCGCACTCTTTGAGAATTCGCTCGCGGGGAGCGTTGAGCGGCTTGTACTCCGTGAACTGGCCAGTCGGTCCTCTCGGCTCGCGAGAGTACCGGGAGCGACTTTCGTTTCTTCTCTCTCCCCAACGCCGGGGGGGGGGGGGGAGGAGAGCCTTCATCTCTGTGGCCGCGGGGGCCATCTCGTCGCCGCGAGTTGAGGGACATTTGAGCAGCCTGCGTCTCTTCGAACTCGATGTACGATTGAGCTCAGAAGAGTAGGTCTTCCAGGTTGCGAGGTTTGTCGATGCCCGCAGCCTTGGCGAAGTCGGTTCCGGTGCATAGTCCCCGTGCGATCAGGAACTTCTTCATGTCATCGGTCGCGTGGACCTCGACGGATTCTTTGTTGAATCTCTCGATGTAGTCCCTGAGGGATTCGTTCTGCCCTTGGAAGATGGCCTCCAGGGAGGCTACCATCTTCGGGTGTCGACGAGAGGCGGTAAAATGCCTGAAGAACTGCTTTTGCAGTTGTTTCTAGGACGTGATGGATTCTGGAGCAAGCCTCTTGTACCAAGTCATGGCTCATTTCTGGAGGGTAGTCGGGAAGAGCCTGCACTTAATAGCTCCCCGGGCATTTGTATAGTCGAGCATGGCTTCGAAGCTCTCGATATGATCGTCAGGGTCAGCCGTGCCATTGTAAGTCCCCAGTTGTGGGGGCTTCTCCATGCCCGCGGGGATAGGTCTGTCCATAATTTCTCTGGACAGAGGAGTCCTCTGGTCGTCCTCATCGCTTCTGGCTGGCGATCTTGATGGGGAGCGGTGGTCTCGACCTGGTCCATGCCGCCGAGGAGAGCTTCTGGAGCGGGTCTTCGGCTGCTCGCCATCGACCCTGTTCCTCTTGGTGGTTGAGGGGCGCCTAGGATCCTGCCGAGGCGGGGAGCGATGGCGCTTCTACGAGACCACCGGTTGTGTTCGCTCCAAGCGTGGTCCGCGACCTTCGCGCCGCGGGGAGGGGCTGCGAGAGTCCGCCTGGGGAGTCCTCTGCGGGGAAGGAGAACGGTTGAGAGATGGGGGGTGACGATGTCTTCGTGGGGAAGAGCGTCGTGGTCGCCCTCTCTCGAGCGCTTCGATCCGGAGATTTTGCTGAACAAGCAGCTGGTTGGTCTGGTTGACCAAGGTGAACAGGGCCACCGTGCCTGGATCTGCATTGGGCGGTGGAGGGACAGGCTGGTAGAAAACCTGTGGGATGTCCTGTTCAGCGGCGTCGTACACCACGTCTTCGGAAAATGGGGAACCAATATGCCCGTCTCTCACGTCGACATCCTCGACATGAATGGCAACGTCGTCTTCACGGTGGTCTCTGTTTTCAGGTTGCGTGAAGACGGTGTCTGGAGCTTTGTTTTCAGTCTGGTTGCTGGCCATGTTTGTTACGGAAAGAGAGATTTGCTTTGGTTTAAAGAAGGAAAAACGGGGAAGCAGTAGTTCCCACAGACGGCGCCACTGATCGTACCTGGATCAGACAGTAGGATAGTGGCCAGCAGTGTCGTGAAATCTTCAGCTCCGGTGATGATGATACGGCCGGGGGGGGGGGGGGGGTGTACCTGCAAGGTACTCCGTTTCCAAAGTCAGGTAACGGGAGTGAGCAAGTACATAGTATAGGTGAGTAAAAGAGAACGTAACCTGACCCTCTCAAGTGAGGGGGTATTTATAGAGAGCCCCCCAGCGTGGGGCCAACGGTTACCTGCACAGGGCTGGATTGCAAGGCCTAATTCAGGCAACTGCCAGGGCTTACGTGGCGTAGGGAAGACCAGCACGTGGTCTTCGCCCTGGGGTAACGGTCCCGAGATCTCCGAAAAGTGGGAAGACCGATTCTTTCGGAGGTGGGAGGTTACAAGGTGACGTGTCCTCGCGGAGAGGAGCTCATGGGTGTCGAGGAGAGACGTGCTCCAGAAGGCTTGACGCCTCTGCTCGACAGTATCTGCTGCACATGCCCGACATTGCTGGAGGCTGGCACGTGCTCGACGCAGGGGTGGATATGGGCCTTGTTGGGCCATTCCAGATCATTGGGTTTGGGCCTGCCCGACTGATGGGCAGGCGTTGGCCCAGTCCAGAACAAAATCCATTCATTTTAAAATTCTTTTGTTTGGATGGAGTATTAAAATGATTCATTGTTAAAATTTTGGGGTCATTTTCATAAATTTTAAAACTTTTGAGCCAAAATTAAAATATGAAAAATAGGGACTAATTTGCAATTTTAGAAAATTTTAAGGAACTAATTTGTAAAACTTGAAAATTATTAGGGACTTATTTACAATTTTTTGAAAATTTTAGGGTTGAATTTAAATTTTTTATAAAATACGAGGACCATTTTACAAAATTTGAAAAATTAATAATAAACAACTTAACATTTGTATTATATAGAGTAATGAATCAATTTCAAATTCTTTATTTTTTGGTATCATTTGATATTCCTTAAATTTAACTTAAATAAATACTTCATAAATTTAAATAATTTTAACAATTTTCTATTTTTTTATCCAAACAATAAATTTTGATCAAATCATTTTAAATTTTCTAAAAAAAATAACTTTCCTCGTTAAAATATTCATCCAAACAAAATGCATATTTTTTTCAATATGCAAAAATGAACAAACATAATCGAAAATAGAATTAGTTGCCGCCCCTGTGCCCTCATCTTTAATCATTCATTCACTTTGTGTGCCGTCCAACGTTGTTTGTTTGTTTCCAATTCCATTGCCTTCCAAGTAACATAATTTAATCTCCTAGTTAACCTCTTGTTATCTTCGCTTCTATGTTTTCTATATAGTCTACACATTCTTCATTCTTTTACTTCAACCTATCTTACTTCAAGCCTTTTTTTGCAGATCCAATTTTTTTATTTGTATTTCAAGATGAATTCAGGCCAGTCCACAGTGTATCCTCCACCTGCAACTGCACCACCCCCTCCTCTTGGTTATCCTACCAAACAAGACAATCAACAAAACCATGCAGTGGAAACAAACTCCAAGGGTGATGGATTCTGGAAGGGATGGTAATTATGTTAAATTTTTTTATGATATTGTCTATGATGAATTAGTTCAATCTAGTAATTTTTCTGCCAATTTATTTCATGCAGTTGTGCTGCATTGTGTTGCTGTTGTGTCTTGGATGCATGTTTCTAATGGCTCAGAGATTACATAATTCGAATTTCTCATATATGGCATAATTTGAATGTGTCTTCATTAATAATGCTTAGTTTTTGCAGTACATTTTATATAAGTATATTAATGTAATAGTCTTGTTTTTAATGATAATATGTTGATATCTCATATATTGGTGATATTGATATGATGTCAAATTGAGAGGTAATACAATTTTATTGTGTCAAGACACTTGCAAAGGACAATCATGCATAAAGAAAGTAATGTTCATCTATGCATGTGTAATTGAAGATATTGAAGATTGAACATAAGAAGACCACAGAATTTGGAACATTCAAAATACAATACATAAACAAACAAAATTAATCATACATAGACAATATCTGTATCATTTGTGTATTTTATTGAAAGTTGCAACAACAATACTCAAAAAGGGATGCCACAAAAGACACACTCAACTTAAGGAGTTCCTTAGATAGATACACCATTGGAAAAATAAAGAGTATTTTAGGAATATCAGAATTTTGGAGAATATAGGTCTAAAAAGAGATAAAAATAGACTATTAATCATGAAGTTCACATGATAAAACAACTCAATCAAATTGTACGTAATGAAATAACATAATCTTTGTAAAAATGTTTCTTATGTATTGAATATTCTGCATAATTTACAATCATTATATAGCTATACAAAGAGACAAATGGATTCTATTTTAGGAATTAAATCATTCTAGACCTTGACAAATTAACTCTAATTCATTGTCACAATAAATGCTAACCAGACAGCTTATGCCAACTAATAATACTACAGCTCATTACTCCCCCTTAAGTTGGAGATTGAGGATGATGAGATCCCAACTTGCCTGATAGTTCTCGAAATTATTTTGTTCCCAAAGACTTTGTGAAAATGTCTGCTTGTTGTGACTTGGTTGGTATGTGGACATTAGCTATAATACCCTTGACAAGAAATTCTCGAATGAAATGACAATCGACTTTAATGTGTTTCGTTATTTCGTGGAAAACCGAATTTGAAGCTAAATGAATAGCATCACGATTGCCGTAATGTAGAACTGTAGGAGAATCACATTTTACTTGTGTGTAAGTAATCTTCTTAACCATATGACTTCACTTGTGGCGTGAGCTATTGCTCTATACTCTACTTCACTTGAGGACCTTGATACGGTAGTTTGTTTCTTGGTTTTCCATGAAATGGGAGTTGTTCCTAACTTCATGAGATAACCTGATATTGATCTTCTGGTTAGTGGACATGACGCATAATTTGAATCACAATATGCAACCAGTCTGAGGTTATTATCTCTTGGTATGACAATTCCTTGCCCCGGTGAAGACTTCAAGTACCTCAAAACATGCATGACTGCTTCCCAGTGCCCTTGGTGAGGTTCCTGCATAAATTGACTCAGAATATGGACAGAATATGTTAATTCCGGTCTAGTGATTGTGAGATAAATGAGTCGTCCCACCAACCTACGGTACTGTGAAAGATTCTCATATAAAGGACTTGAATCCAATGCTAATTTATGGTTTGGTTCAAGTGGGATAGATGATGGCTTGCACGCTAGCATCCCACATTCATTTAGAATGTCCAAGGCATACTTTCTTTGACAAATGAATAATCCAAAAGAGCTGCGAGCTAACTCTAGACCAAGAAAATATCTCAACTCTCCCAAGTCCTTCATGTGAAAACATTTGCTAAGGTATTGTTTGAATTTTTCACCTGAGTTTGCATCATTCCCAGTCACAACAAGGTCATCAACATAAATTAATACAACTATAAAAATTAAACCATGTGAATATGTAAACAAACTATGATCAGCTTCGCATTCCTGGAAACCATACTTTACCAAAGCTTGGGACAATTTTGAGTACCAATTGCGTGAGGCTTGCCTAAGACCATATAGTGACTTTCTTAGGCGACACACCATCTCTTTATCGAAAACTTTGTAACCCGACGAAACCTCCATATATACTTCCTCATCTAATTCTCCATGTAGGAAAGCATTACTCACATCCATTTGGTGAAGTATCCATCCTTTGGCCACTGCAACAGTAAGCAAACACCTCATAGTTGTCATTTTGGCAACTGGTACAAAGGTTTCATTGAAGTCACCCCCTTCAACTTGTGTATATCCTTTCGCCACGAGCCGCACTATGTATTTCTCAACTTCACCGGTTGATTTGTATTTAACCTTGTATACCCTCATCTACAACCCACTGCCTTATTTCCTTTATGGAGCCTTGATATTTCCCACGTTTTATTTTCTTCCAAGGCTTTAAGTTCTTGCGACATGGCTTCTCTTCATTCTTGTTTGTAAATGGCTTGTTTGTATGATTGAGGCTCTTCAATTCTTTCAACCACTGCAAGATAAGCTTGATGTTTTTGTGAAAACTCATCATAATATACATAGTTTGATATAGGATAAATTATACCTGAAAAAGTTGACGCCTTTAGCGATGTACATGTGTGATTTTTCTCAACTGAGTAGCAATAATAATCATCAAGTCTTTTGGGTGGTTGTCTGTTCCTTGGCCCCATGTCTATGTTTGTCATGGTTTCACTCTCCCCTCATTTTGAGGTTCTTCTACTTCAGTGATCACATCAAAATTTGTTTCAGCAACTTGGTCTTCTCTTAGTTCATTGGAAATTATGATATGGTCTTGCTGCCCATCATTGCTAGACATAGTATCTTCTTCAACAAAACAAAAATCAAGAGCAAATGTTAGCGAAGGATTTTCTTCACTGCTGTCCTTTTCTTGTGATGCATAAGGAAAAATGTCTTCATAGAACACCACATCTCTTGATACATATATCTCTCGTGTCTTTAGGTTGTATACTGTCCAACCTTTTTGGCCTTTAGGATATCCCACGAATACATATTTTTCTTCTCTTGAATCAAATTTATGTTGCTGCTTGTTTGAATTTTTAACATAACATAAGCATCTGAAAGTCTTAATGTGCTCATATGATGAAGGTTTTCCTAATAGCTTCTTATATGGGGTCAACCCATCATTAATCATGGTAGGGGTTCTATTAATGAGGTATGTTGCTATCAAGACACACTCCCCCCAAAATGATATGGGTAAGTTAGCTTGGAATCTCAAGGCTCATGCCACATTGATTATATGTCTATGTTTTCTCTCTACCCTTGCATTTTGTTGGGGTGTTCCCACACATGAAGTTTCATGTAGGATTCCTTCTTGTTGTAGGATCCCTTGAAACGCATGGTTGGTAAATTATGTCCCATTGTCACTCCACAACCTCTTGATCTTTACATTAAATTGTGTGTTTACCATGTTGATAAAATTTGTTAAAATTTTAGAACTTCTGTTTTTTCTTTTAACAAGTAAACCCATGTTCCACGTGAATAATCATCAACGGTCGTAAGAAAATAGTGACATCCACTATGAGAGCCAGTACGATATCTTCCCCACAAATCACAATGTATAAGATCAAAAGGATTCCCAGCTTTATTATAACTAATATGAAAGGGAAGTATGCATTGCTTTGATCCATGACATATGTCACAACAACGGAGTTTATTTGAACAGAAATTAAAATTCACTAGCTGAGATATGTGTTGCATAACTTGAGGAAAGGGATGTCCCATGCATGCATGCCTATTGAGGCGGTAAAACGGCAAGCAACAAAAAGATTTGGAAGTATTTTTCCAGGATTTTATCGTATCTACAGAGATCGGTGATATTGAACTGTGGTTCGACAATTTAAATGTTAAAGAGTTTGGTTTAAAATGGTTAAAGTAAAAGCAGAAAAGTAAATATGAATATAAAAAGAATTCATTCTTCAAGAGAAGAAACTTGTCAGGCATGCACGTAATCGACTCCTCACAAACTTAAACTTACCGACCAATTATACTCAACCTAGGATATTCCTCAATATCATCCAGCATCACTCACAATAGTGTCCATCTCTGACACACTGAGCTGAGAGAATAACCGTGTTACCCTCGTCGACACTCTTGCACCCGACTCGAGATACGGAGGCATTAAACTTCGACACCCATAAAGATTCTTAGCTCTAAATCTATCTCTAGCATCCAGAAACTCACAGATAATCATCCCTAATCAAAGTTTGCAATGTTTATCTCTAACACAACCCAAACCCCGAGCATAAAGCAAAAATCAAGGATAATCACCGATAAAGATTTGTAAAGCAAATTAAATATAACGCCATGGACGACAAATATACATGAGTTCAAAGTAAATAAATATACAACAACCCAACAAAGAATAAATACACAAAGATGAAAAGAAATAAACCAAACATCTCGCGGTTTGTCAACGCCGTTCGATGAGAAATCCACCCCGGATCATCTGTGTGCAAGCTCCAATGTTGTTTTCTAAGCTAATACTACTGAAAAATGAGTTTGATGGAGTTGGGAGCAAAAATCCCCAAAACCATAACCTAAAAAATGAATGAAATGACTTATATAGTAATTACAAAATCCGTCAAGTTCGCAGTGCGAACTTTTATTCGCTGAGCGAACATCAAAATTTGGCACCTGATGCCTCAGGCACAGCTAAACCGCCTCTGCAATTCTGCAAAAGTTCGCAATGCGAACTTTTATTCGTAAAGCGAATATTTGCTGGAAAGTTCGCAATGCAAACTTTGGTCCCTTTTTCTACTCCCATAAGAGTGGGAACATTCGCTGGGAAGTTTGCAAAGCGAACTTGAAAACACACGAGCCCTTATTTTGACCACAACTTCTGAACCGTAACTCGAATTGACGCACGGTCGGAAGCGTTGGAAAGCTTATTCAATGCTCTTTATGAATATGTCAAGATATACTTGCTTGAATACCTAAAAAAATGAGATAAAATCAATTAAACTCAATGATATTTACAAGATACGCAATATATACACTATAACATAAAGTAAATGTATTTACAAACAAAGCGGGGTTTATTCGAACGATATTAACAAAAAGTATAGATAAGTGCAACAAACCTTATATACAAAAATAGTTACAATTTTCACTTATCAAACTCTCCCCAACTTAAACTTGTTTGTCCCTAAACAAGAATCAAACGACTCAAAGAAACAGAGTGACAACCAAAGAATCACGAATCAACAGGTTTTTGAAAAATGGAAACAAATGAATGGTTCAAATGAAAAACGGTACACACAAAGTAAATACTTACCACTAAACTACGATGATAACATAGTCACGAAACAAATGCAGAATACAAAAATCATGCCAAACATCCTTAAACAACACAAGTTCAAACGTGAATCACACCTGGTAAAAACAATCATTGGTAGATGAAAAACACAAAATGAGGTACTTTTCACTCACACAACAATCTTGCAAACAAAAGACTAAATTATGCAATCATCCAAAAATCATATTGAAAACATAAATGAAAGAATCACAAGGGTTTTTAAGGTTGTAGCGTGGTCGGGTAAACAAACAAGGGGCAATTTCTAAAGGTAATTGAAACAAAAAGTTGCCTAAATCTAAGGGAGTGATCAACTCACAAAGACTCAAACACAAAATTCCAATCAACTTCTTCCAAAATCCCAAGTGTTACACAAACACAATACTTATTTAGCACAATTATTTGAACTCTTTTTGTTTCCTTTCACAAGGATTTTCTTTTTCGTTTTTTCTTTTTTTTTTCTTTTTCATATTTTTCTCTTTTTTTCTTTTCTTTTTCAACCGCATAGAAACAAACCAATGAGTAAACAATCATTCTCTCCCCAACTTGAATTCAACCACATCATCATGTGAATACTCCCTACTTTCTAAGGCAAGGTAAAAATTCATACAACAACACAAAGTTGAGGGTTCAAGAAAAAACAATCAATTAAAATCTATACAAAAAGTGAATTCAATACTCATAGACAAGCATTAAGTTCAAACAACATGGATAATGATAGAAAGGCACAAAGAGGTTTAACAAATGCTCACACACTCACAGGGTGAATTGACTATTTGGCTAGGTAGTTGTGCTCAAAATGAAACAAAATGTGTTGATCCTTTTCATGCTTTCATATAATCAATACAAACAAAAGATTAAGCATAATAAAATCCAGTTAGAACAAGAATGTTGGTACTCCGCGCATATATGAACAATGGAAAGCTACCTCACAAAAAATGTGGGAACTAAAGTGATTCACATCAAGAACAAGTATACAAAAGAATGAATGGCATGGAAGTTTAAAAAATGCCTAAGTATCAAGAATATGCTAAAGTCAAGAATGCGATAAACACATACCTTGGACGTGTACAAAACTTAACAATATCATTACCATACATCCGCAAGTTGAAACGATCAAACTTGAAACATCACCTTAAATTTCCTCAAGCTACTCAAAACAAGCTTTTAGACAAACACAAAAACTATTAATATAAACAAACTAAAAGACCAGGTGAAATTGGATTAAACAAGTTGTAAAGTAAAGATTTGAGAATTTTACGAACAATCCGAGTATAACTTGTTTAATGAAAGTTCACCACACTACCTAAGCAAGAATGAAAAAGTAATAACGAAACAAAAAAAAACAATAAAACATGCTTGTTTTACGTCGTAAGCTCGACGCCTTTACTGTGCTTAGCTAGTAACTTACTCCCTTCATGCCATGGTGATGCCTTACCGCACAAACCAAAAGCAGGTGTCCTAACCAAACACTTGAACAAACGTTACGGGAACAAAATGTATACAACACTTGAACAAACATAATGGAAAATAAAAGTGAAACAAGTATCTATACAAGCATATATGCGATATAAACAATTATGTACAAAGCTCCAAAACATCGAAACTATCGCAATGCGATCCAATAAAAACACCAATCCCCGACAACGACGCCATTTTGTTGAGGCGGTAAAGCGGCAAGCAACAAAAAGATTTGGAAGTATTTTTCTGGGAATTTATCGTGTCCACAGAGATCGGTGATATTGAACTGCCGTTCAACAATTTAAATGTTAAAGAGTTTGGTTTAAAATGGTTAAAGTAAAAGCAAAAAAGTAAATATGAATATAAAAAGAATTCATTCTTCAGAGAGAAGAAACTTGTCAGGCATGCACATAATCGACTCCTCACAAACTTAAACTTACCGACCAGCTATACTCAATCTATAATACTCCTCAATATCATCCAGCATCGCTCACAACAATGTCCATCTCTGACACACTAAGCTGAGAGAACAACTGTGTTACCCTCGTCAACACTCTCGCACCCGACTCGAGATACAGAGGCATTTAGCTTCGACACCAATAAAGATTGTTAGCTTTAAATCTATCCCTATCATCCAAAAACTAACAGATAATCATCCCTAAGGATTTAGATTCGACACCCATAAGGATTTTTCTGGCTATTTTTTCTTCATACATCTTCTCTCATAATGCGAAGGAAGTATTAGCAAGGTCTTAATTCACGTATTTAATATTATAAACATTGAGAGACATCTAGTAACACACCGCTGCTAACCAAGTGGCGAGAATATCGTGTGATCTGACATAACCTTTCTATGATAATGATCATGTGTATATGTCTTTGATCACATAGGCAAGTAAAACCTGGACTAACCAGTTTGCACATGTCTTTGATAATTCCTCTAGCTCCATCATCAAAGGTGGCATAACTATTATAGTAGGGCTTCAATTCTTCAAGATAACTCTTTTCACCAGTCACGTGCCTTGAGCATCCACTATCAAAATACCAATCTTCTCTTGAGGAAATTCTAAGAGCTGCATGAGCTATAAGAAAAGTGACAATTTCCTTAGGTTTTCACACTTTATTTGCTTGATTTTTCTTCCTTTTCATTTTGTTGAGCCTAGAATGACTATAGGACTTAGGATATCCGTAAAGTATATATAAAAAGGGTCTTATATGGCCATATCTGCCATAGTGGTGACACCTCTAAGATGATTTTGCGTTGCCTTTATTGTGAGGGTACACATGTTGAGCAGGATTCTAGGACATGTGGTCCTTCATCATAAACTCAGTTTTCTTCTCAAGAGCAACAAATATCTTAGTGGGGAATTTTGACCTTTTTGTTCTGGAACTGTAGTCAAATCCTATAGCCTTTTTCTACCCAATATCCAAGATCTCATCTAACATATCATAACCATTATTCAACATACGCACAGATTTTGTCACGTTGTGAAGTTTAGACTTTAACAATTAGACTTCCTCTTCTAGAAGTAAAGCACTTATGGTCTTCTTTTGTTTCTCTTCTCTCAAGTAAGATTTCTTCCATTTAATGAGCAAATGTTTATATGTTTCAGCTAGCTCTTCTACTGAGATATCTTCATCCTTAGACTCACTGCAAGTGTCATATTTCCAGTGAAAGCCATCACCTTATTAGCTATTTCTCCTTCATTTTCATCATAAGAATCAGACCAAGTGATTGGAAATCCCTTTTTCTGTTTCTTCAGGAAAGTAGGACATTCAGATTTGATGTGACAAAACCCTTCACATTCATAACATTATGCTCATTTGCCTTTGTTAGGTTTGTAATCATCTTTGCTCTTGTTCAGAGGACTAATGTCTAACACCTTGTCTGGGACATTTGTCCTCGATTTTCTATCCAATTTCTTTAAGGAGTTGTTAAACTTTATCCCAACAAGGGTTAAAGCCTCTGAAAAAATTTCTTCACCTTGATCTCCATCCACTTATGTGTTGGACGTAAAAAGAAATACTTTTGTTCTTCTTCTTAGAGCTATCATTCAGGGCCATCTCAAATGTTTGTAAAGAACAAATGAGTTCACTAACTTTGGTGTTGCGAATGTCTTGAGCTTCTTCAATAGCTGTGATCTCCATATCAAACTTCTTGGGAAGAGATCTTAAGTTTTTTTGGCTAGTTTTTCTTCAGACATCTTCTCTCCTAATGCAAAGGAAGTATTGGCAATGTCACGCAGTCTGACGTTGAAGTCAGAGATAGATTCATCTTTATTCATTATCAGATTCTTAAAATTTATAGTGAGGAGCTGTAGCCTTAACATCCTAACCTTGGATGTGCCTTCATGTGCAGTTTTGAGAATTTCCCAAGCATATTTGTCTTCAGTACATGTGTTGATCAATCTAAACACGTTCTTGTAAACACAATTGAAAATAAAGTTTAAAGCCTTAGAGTTTTTAGGAGCTTCGTTATCTTCATCATCAGTCAAATCAACTTCTAGCTTTGAGCTTGATGTACCATTTTGGGAAATAACCACATGGTGTTTCCAACCTTGGCAACTATGACAATGAGGTTAATTCTTGAAAAGGGAACCAAAGAATATGCTGAGATGGTATAATATGATCAAAAGGCTTATTTGAGAACAATTACACCAAAGATTGGGGCTCTTATTAACCTTACTGTGATTGAGATATTGTCAAGGCATGCTTATGATGAAATATACCTTGGGAGGAGAGGGAATCTAGATTGGACATCTGATGAAAAAGCAATAACATCCTTAAAAAATTTTGGAATCAAAATTCAAGAAATTTGAGGAAAAAATGGAACACAGAAACAAAGATCCAGATTTGTTAAATTGAACTGGCCCAGTCCAAATGCCATACTCTTTGCTTTGTCCTACCAGTGAGGAAGGCTTGACTTGGAGAGGGATTCCAAACAATATCTCTATCTAAGGAACTCCTTAATATGTGTCTTTACTAGTACTATTGTTGAACCTTTCAATAAAATACAAATATGGGACTTATCTTTGTTGGAATAAAAGTTTTCAAGAAAGATGGAAGACAGAGAAGAATAAGAGAGAACAAAGAGAAAATTGTATAAACTGAATTATGAAAATTGGATTCGTATTGAGTGTTGTACTTTGTTTACATCATACAAGAACCTTTATATAGGAAACTAAAGCCCATGCCCAAACTATACAACTGTCCCAAGTCCAAAACGTAAACAATGTAAAATACAAAATCGCAAGTTACATTTCGACACTACTATGTGATGTATTCGAATTTTTCGAATACAGCTGACTCTTGAACCTTAACTAGATGCTTCGATCTAGTCGAATGCTAGCTTAGACAGAACACTTAATTGCAACTTCTAACACACCCCCCTAATTCATGTTCTCGAGACTTCTCATCCTGGTGCTTCTCTTTATCTCGTCGAACCTGACTTTCTTCAGGGGTTTGGTGAGTATGTCATGTAGTTTCACGTTTGTATTGTAATGCTCAAGTTCAAGCTTTCCTTTGTTGATGTGATCCCTAAGAAAATTATATCTCCTCTTTATATGCTTACTTCGACAATGACACACTAGATGGTTAGCTAGGTCGATAGCTGACTTGTTGTCGACAAACAAATTCATTTTCCTAGGTTCCTTGATCTTGAGCTCTTCGAGCAACATCTCTATCCATATTTTTCTGCATGTTGCATATGATGCAGTCATGTGCTCAGTTTCAGATGATGACAATGCAATAATGCTTTTTTTCCTTGAGCTCCATGAGATTGGAGTGCCTTTGATCATGAATATGTATCATGCAATACTCTTATTTTCGCCTTGATCTCCACTGAAATCTGAATCAGTGTAGCCATATACTCCTGCAGCTGTGCTGGTTTTGGTCTTTATTGCATTAACACCCCATGATCAAGCATACCATTTATGTATCTTAACACCCTTTTAACTGTAGTGTGATGACATTCTTGGGGTCTCTCCATGAATCTACTTAACAATCCGACAGCTTGAAATTTTTTTGGCCTGGTATTGCAAAGATACCTCAAGTATCCAATGATTTGTTTGTACATAGTTGCACTTACAAATTTATCATATGTCTCATTCTTCAACTTTTCTCCAGTTTCTAAGGGCGTAGCAGATGCATCATATTTTCTAATCTTGAACCTTTTCAAAATATCTTGGCCATACTTCTTTGGTGTAGGAACACTACTTCGCTCGTGTCTTTGAACTCCATCCCTAAGAAATATGACAAATTCCCAAGGTCAGACATTTCAAACTCTCGCATAAGCTTCAATTTGACTTTTCTTATCTCGACTTCATCTACACATGTAATTAAAAAATCATCTACATACATGCATATAATGATTCGACTAACTTTGTTTGCATCATTGGCATACACTCCATGTTCAGAGACACACTTTATGACACCTACTTTGATCAGGAAGTCGTCTATTATCTTATTCCAAGCTCTTGAAGCTTGCTTCAAACCATAGAGATCATTCCTCAATCAGTACATCTTTGACTCATGCCCTTTGATTTCAAATCCCGGTGGTTGACTGACATATACTTCTTCTTCCATAGGTCCATTAAAAAATGTTGATTTTATATCCAACTGATGTATCTTCCACCCTCTGTATGTTGTTGTCGACACAACAATTTTTGTTATTTTTAGTCCCTCCACAGGTGCGTACACTTTGTCAAAATCAATACCAGGTTTTTGAAGAAAACCTCTTGCCACTAGTCTTGCCTTATGCTTGGCAATTTCAAAATTTGGACTTCGTTTCAGCTTGTAGACCAACTTCACATCAATTGGCTTATTGACTGACTTTTAAACAAGCTCCCAAGTCTTGTTCTTCTCGATTGACATGTGTTCTTATTCATGGCTGCTAACCAATTCGTATCATTCATGGCTTGATCCAAATTGATTAGTTCTTCTTCAACCATCATGATTGCTTCTTCTATCAAGTCACCATCTGCATAGACTTCCTGATCAAGAAATCTCTCATATCCAGTTAGCCTTGTTGACTCAATTCTTGTTCTAGTCGATCTTCTAACATTTCGCTCAGGTGGTTCTTCATTTTGATTGGTTGGGACTTTAGTTTGTTGATCTTCTTGAAACTTAATTGTAACTGTATCTAGCTCCTGTCAAACTGACCCTTGACTCCAATCCCACCCTTTGTTTTTGTCTACTAGAACATCTCGATTGATCACTAGTTTATCATTATTTGGTGAATACAACTTGTATGCACCAGTCGAATGATAACCTATGAGCACCATAGTATGACTCCAATCATCTAGTTTCTTCCATAATTATTCAGGTACATGTTTGAAGCACATTGATCCAAACACTCTATGATGACTAACATTCGGCTTCACACCTGTCCAAGCCTCATAAGGAGTCTTATCGACCATCTTCTTGGTTGGACATCTATTTAGTATGTATATTATTGTCGAAGCTGCTTCAGCCCAAAATCTCTTTGGCATATCTTTAGCTTTCAACATGCTCATAGTCATGTTCAATATACTTCGATTCTTCCTTTCAACTATGCCATTATGCTTAGGTGTATAGGGTACAATAACCTCATGCTCTATACCTTCCTCAGTGCAAAATCTAGCAAATTCTCGAGAGGTGTATTCACCCCCCACCACCATTTCTCAACTGTGTAAATACCTTACTCTTTCTTTCAATAAGATGAACCCACATATATCTAGTGAATTCATCTATAAAAGTTATCACTTCAAATGGCCCACATACATCAAAGTGGACTAACTCTAGCTTTTCCTTCGACCTCATTGGCAAGTCATGTTTGAATTCTTTTATAGTATGCCTTTCTTTACAACATTCCTCACACACCTAACTTGGTTCTTTCACCTGAGGTAATTCATACACCATATTGTTCTAGTTGAGAATACTTAAGTATCTGCAGTTTAGATTCCTAGACCTATGATGCCACAACTAGTTTTTGTCTTCTTCTGCAGTCGAAGCAAGACAATTGTGATCAACTATGTTGATCTCTACTTTGAAGGTCTTGTTATCTTCTAAGGGTGCCTTCAGTATCAGTCTGTCATCACGATGATACACCTTCATATGATTCTTTTCTATCTTCATGTTATACCCTTTTGTAAGTAATTGACCTACACTTATCAAATTACTTGTCATCGATGGTACATACAACACATCACTGATGTTGGCTTTTCCACTATCCTTCCTGACAATATAAATATCTCTTTTTCCATCTGATGTGATGTGCCTACCATATGCAAACTTTATCACTTTCTTGATTGATTCATCTAGCTTGGTGAATCAGGTTTTATTGCTAGTCATGTGGTTACTTCATCCTAAATCCAGGTGCCATATGTTGGCTTGCTCAATGTTCGATTGAGTGTTGGCCATGAGTAGCACATCATCAGAAACACTATTTTTAGCAAATGCATACTGCATTTCATCACAATCTTTCGCTTGTGCTTTCTTCTTTCTTTGACAGACTCGAGCAAAGTGACCAAATCCTTGACAATTGTAACACTGCACCTCTTTCATGTTAACTTTCTTCCCACAATACTTGTTGCCCATGCTTTTCTTGATAGAATCAAAGTGATTCTTTAAGTTCTTTCTTGATTTCTCATCATTAGCAAGATTCTTACCCTTCTCTTTCGCATATTTCTTGATGAATCTTGCTTGTAATGCCTGTTCAGCCACCTTCTCCCTTTCTGAGTTCCTCTGCTTTAGCCTCATCTCATGAGCCTCTTATGAAGCTTGAAGTTCTTCTAACTTTATCTCAGCAAGGTTCTTGGACTCTTCAATTGACACTACAATGTTTTCAAACTTTGTTGTCAAAGATCTTAACACCTTCTCAATCTTATGCAAATCATTGATTGATTCACCACACGACTTCATCTGGTTCGTTAGCAACACCACATGTGAAAGATATTCTGAGACTTCTTCATCTTCCTTCATATGAGTCATCTCGAATTGCTTCTTCAACGTCTGCAACTTCACCATTTTCAGTTTTTCATTTCTATGGTACAAGCTTTTCAACTTGTCCCACGCTCCTTTCGTTATTTCTTCTTCGATAATCTTTTCAAAAACATTAGAATCCACACACGGTGAATCAAGAACATACCTTTTCTATCATTCTTTCTTCGTTCCTTATGCGCAGCTTGCTGAGCATCATATGCATTCGCTTTCAATGTCGGTACTCCATCGTTCACGATTTCAGACACATCTTGAAATTTGTAGATGACCTTTATTTGTGAAACCCACCGTTCATAGCTTTCCCCTTTGAAAATCGGTAGATTCGTTGAAAGTTGCGTTGATGTTGTTGTTCCGTTTGTTATTACAGATTCTCTTTGAATCGCAACCGGGCTCTTTGATACCAATTTGTTGGAACAAAATTTTTCAAGAAAGATGGAAGACAGAGAAGAAGAAGAGAGAAAAGAGAGAAAACTGAATGATAAAAATAAGATTTGTATTGATTGTTGAATTTTGTTTACATCATACAAGACCCTTTATATAGGAAACTAAAACCTAGACTCAAACTATACAATTGACCCAAGTCTAAAACGTAAACAATGTAAAATACAAAATCACAAGTTACATTTCAACACTACTATGTATTGTATTCGACTTTGTCAAATACAACCGACTCCTAAACCTCGAATATCTATTTCGACCTAGTCGAATGCTAGCTTTGACAGAACACTGAATTACAACTTCTAATAATCTTGTATATGCATTATTGTCTTGTATTTTGATGTTCTAGATCATGTGTTTTTCGTATGTTTTAACCTTAAAATAAATGCATAGATGAACATCAATTTTTTTATGCATGTTTGTCCTTATGTTTAATCAATGTCCTTTCTTTTTTCATACAATGCCCTGACCTGATCACTTTAATCAAAGTCAATACACATTGTCCACATTTCGGTATGGAACAGAAGATTGATGATGTGTGTCTATGAACTCTTGTGACGCGGCGGTGCATATTTCTGCTACGACAAAAGAGATGTGCCTACGAGATTAACACATTAGCGTCTGAATCAATGACATCAGAGAGTTGTATTTTGCATGATTGAAAGGAATAATATCTATCATGGCATGTGATTGAACTTATATATCAGATGGATGGTTATAACCGTTAACTGATTAGATCTAATGTTTGATGATGAGGGAAAGATTTGGATTTAGTTAATGGGTTGCTTCCATATACCTTTATAGGTGTTTTTTTTTTAAGTTTCAAATATTAGCTTATGAGTTTTAAAAGATTTTAAGCATAAAAATAAATCGGTGTTTATTTGTTTGATAAAAAATATAGGGCTAAATATGTCTAAGGTCCCTGAAAATAACCCAACATTCAAGTTTGGTCCCTAAAAAAATTTTCTTCAAGGTTTGGTCCTCCTAAAGTTTTCCGTTTGTAACTGTAGTCCCTCCCATTAGTTTTCACTAACGGAGGATGACCTGGCGTGCTACATGTGTAAATTTGTCTTGTTTGATTAGGCCACGCTGTAAATGAGTTTGTCTTTATTTGAAAGAAGTTGAAACGTTTTTATGTGAAAAATAGAAAGAGAGGAATTAAAATAGAAAACGAAAGAAACTGAGAAGTCATTTTCCAAAGGTCATTGCTTTGTCAAAGAAATTGTGCCCTAGCAGAAGAAGATAGTTGTTCGTGTAGTCGCAACTCTCAGAAGTGGTCCCAAAGGAGGTGAACTACGATTCGCAGCAGTGGTACCAGGTAAATGATTTTGTCTGCCATTGTTTTGTTTCTTTTATTGATTAATGATAGGTTTGAGTTTGTGGTCCCTCGATGGTTTGTCCCTTGTTTGTCCCTTGTTTGTCCGTTTTTTGTTAAATGATAAACTTGTCTGCCATTTTCGTCCTCATCTCGCTATGTTTAATATATGTTTTCAATGGTGGTCTCCTGCTTTCAACACTTGTATTTCATTGGTGTTGTTAGTCAACGTTGGGGGCGGTAAAATTAGGGTTACTCCTGTTGTGTAAAAAAATGGTCAAAATTGAAGTTAGATTTAACTTTTGTGTGCAGGGGTATGGATAAGTTCACTGTTGTTTTTTATGTAAAGGGGGCTTTTGTAAAAGACACAAACATAAAATACGAAGGTGGGGAAGTGTATGCTTTTAAGGTTCAGGATCCTGATTTTTGGAGTTTCTTTGAGGCATGTGACTTAGTTAAGGAGCTGGTACCTGAGTTTGATTACGAATTGGTTAAGATGTGGTGGAAGGCTGAGGAAGGATCATTTGAAAATGACCTAAAACCATTTAAGGATGATGGAGATGCGTTTGAGTTGGCCTTGTATGCCATGGAGTACAAGTGTGACATTGAAATTTACTGTGAAAATAGGGTTCAAGGAGATGACACAGGTATGGAGAGGATTAGAGAGAAAGGAAAGGCACCTAAGTGTGAGGAGGACATTGACAACAGGAGTGGATCAAGTGAAGAGTCTGAGGAAGACTTTGTGGAAGATGTGCACTTTGAAGATATTGAGGAGGAGAGAATGGGTGGGTTTGAGGAAGGGCTTGATGAGGTACTGCCTAATAGGGCTGTTGGGGAAGATAAAAAAGAAGATGATGGTGTTCGTGTGGAGGTCAACAAGAGTGAGCAAGAGCAGAAAGTATGTATAACTGAGGAGTTGGGAAAGGAACATGTCATTGAGGATGGATACTTGACTGATGAGCTGGACAGTGGCGGGGATGATGATAGTTGTGATGAGAGGCCTTGTGTTTTGAGGTATAGTGAGGAGGAGTCATTGAGCAAGGATTATGTCTTCAAAGTTGGGATGGAGTTTTCATCCTTAAGGCAGTTTAAGGATGCCATATTAGAACACAATGTGTTGAATGGGAGGGACGTAAAGTTTGAAAAGAATGATAAAAATAGATGTAGGGTTGTGTGCAAGGACAAGAAGAAATGTGACTATACAATGTTGTGTAATAGGGTATTGACCTCAACCACTTTTAGGATAAAAACCTTGTTTGCCAAACACAAGTGTGGCAGACAATTTTTTAACAGGAATGCAAGAGCTGAGTGGGTTGCCAAGGTAATTGTTGATGGCTTGAAGAATAATCCTAGAATGAAGTTGAATGAGGTAGTTGCTGATGTAAGGAAGAGGTATGCAACAGAAATCCCAGGATGTAGGGCATTTAAGGCTAGACAGATTGCAAGAGCCATTGTTGAAGGTGACTCAAGCAAACAGTATAGCCTCCTTTGGTCCTATGCTGCTGAATTGAAAAAGGCCTCAACTGGTAACACATTTAAAATCAGTACTAGTTCTCCAAGTGAAGGGTTGAAACCAAGATTTGAGAGATGCTATATGTCATTTGATGGAACTAAGAAAGCATTAACAAGAACATGTAGGCCTTTCATTGGTTTGGATGGATTCCATTTGAAACATAAATATGGTGGTATTCTTTTGATTGCTGTTGGAAGAGACCCCAATGATCAATACCTACCTATTGCATTTTCTGTGGTTGAGATGGAGACAAAGGATTCTTGGAGCTGGTTTATGAAGTTGTTGATTGAGGATATTGGAGATGGAAGGTGGTGCTTTATATCTGATTAACAAAAGGTAGTCTTAATGCATTGTTGGATTTCATTTTTTTTACATACATTACAATGTCCTAATGCTTTATTGTTTTCCTTGATTAGGATTTAGTGTAGGTTTTTGAGGAAGAGTATCCATCATATGAACATAGATTCTGTCTAAGGCATCTGTATGCAAACTTCAAAAAGAGATTTGGAGGAGGGACTTTGTTCAGAGATCTAATGATGGGTGCTGCCAAGGCTACATACTTTGAAGCTCATGAAGCAAAGATGATGTGTTATTTACTGACAGTTTTGTGGTAGATTTTGAAAAACATACTTGTTCCTGCAACTTTTGGGAACTGGTGGGTATTCATTGTAGGTATGTTGTGGGTGCCATCCATAGAAAGGTAGATGACCCTATTAAATATGTCCACACTTGCTATCACAAGAACACTTATGTTACATGCTATAGTGAGGCTATTACCCCGCTAAATGGACAAAACAAGTGGCCTAAGACTGATAATGAGGGAATGCTGCCACCTAATTTCAAACGAGGCCCAGGGAGGCCTAAAAAATTTAGGAGGAGGGAACCTAATGAAGAGAGTCAAACTAGATGGCAAAGGACAAACACCAACCATAGGTGTAGGTTCTGTTTTCAGTTAGGCCATAATAAAAAGACTTGCAAGAAATTGAAGGAAGAATTAAAAGCTGCAAAAAGGACTAGTCAAGCCACTCAAGATAGCCCATCAGAAACATCTCAGGCAATTCCAACCCAAGTAAGTCAAACTGTCGAGGCATAAAAAAAAAGGGTAAGGGTACCACTTTAATAATTTTGTTATTTTCAATGTGTAATTCAATTGCTAGATTTATTAATCATGTTGATGTTATGTTGATATACAGGGGAGACCTAAGGGGTCATCAAGCAAGGTACCTAAGAAATCAAGGTCTGCTGCTAAAGAGGGAGATGCATCAAGCCTGCTGGCAAAGATGGA
This sequence comes from Lathyrus tuberosus, assembly GCA_022829125.1. Taxonomy (NCBI): domain Eukaryota; kingdom Viridiplantae; phylum Streptophyta; class Magnoliopsida; order Fabales; family Fabaceae; genus Lathyrus; species Lathyrus tuberosus. The sequence continues at coordinate 1,809,880 of JALAZF010000769.1, forward strand.
AATGCATCAGAGCCTGCTGCCAAAGAGGGAAATGCAACAGAGCCAGCAGAAACATCTCAGGCAATTCCAACCCAAATAAGTCAAACCACTGAGGCATCAAAAAAAGGGTAAGGGTACCTTTAATAATGTTGTTATTTTCAATGTGTAATTCAATTGCTACATATATTAATCATGTTGATGTTATGTTAATATACAGGGGAGGCCTAAGGGGTCATCAAACAAGGTGCCTAAGAAATCAAGGCCTGCGGCCAAAGAGGGAAATCCATCAAGGCCTGCTACCAAAAAGGGAAGTCCATCAAAGGATGCTATCAGGGATGGAATTAATTCAAAGTCTGGTGTTAAGGGAGGGATGAATGAGGATATGGAACCAACTAAGCAAATGGATACAGATGAACCTGAGGGCATTGAGGTGGAAAACCCAACATCATTAGATGACACTATTGTTGTTGTTCTTACAGGTTCTGATGTCTTGAACATTCAACCATTGAGGATTGATAAGTCACCTGTCAAGACATCTCAGTCAAGTCCAGGTGGTCCAAAGGTTTTCTTTGGGAGGCAACCAAAGGTGAGCAGGAACACTCCATTCAAACCACCTGGTATAAGAACATCCTTGTCTAAGCTAAGCAGTAGTGAACCACCAAAATTCAGGACACAAAGCAGATACAAGACAAATGATAGTGGCTTGACTGAAAAAGGAGAAAGTCAGAGGTTGAAGACACTCAAGTCAAAGTGCATGCCAGGCCCAGGGAAAGAACATGATGATCCTGTGATTATACCTGACACTGACTGCATCAATGCCAAGGGTCACACACAATGAACTTCATCCTGATTTTGTGTAAATGGTGTTTATGAACACCTGTTATCATGTTTTGTTCAAAATTATGTATTCAAATATGTGATGTAAAGTACTGATGTGGTCTTTAGGCCCAAAATACATTTCCTTATTCTGATGTAATGTACTAGTGACTTAATCAAATTACTATTCTGGTTTTGGTACACTTCTGTTTTAGTATAATTCTCACTTTTATAGGTCACTTAAATATGTGTCACTTATTTATGTGTCACTTAATTAAAGTGTCTTTGAATAGTACTCTTTTGGTATAACCGATTATGAGACATCAGTACAAAACAACATTTCATTTTGATCAAATGCTCATAACAAAACAACAACAGATATCATTAACACAGAACACTGTTACATTTGCCAAACTAAACCATATCAGAACATTCTTACATTTTGAAGACTTTCTCAAAACAAGATAACATTACAACTCCTAAAGACAAACATTACATTTTCATTAAAACAACAACACATTTCATTCACTCAACTCTACAATTACACCTAAGCACAAAATACATGTTGACCAATACTGAAATTATAACACAAATAGTCTTCAAATTTCCATAGAATTCCACTGTCTTGAGCTTCATCTTCAGCCTGTTGTTCTTCTTCATCGATTTTTCATAGAGTTCCTTAAAGGTTTCCATCATTTGCATATCCTTCTATTCCTTGCTCAATTCAACATCTTCAATCCCTCCTCCAATTTCATCATCCCATAGAAACATATTGCACGTACCCTCATTCTTCTAAAACGGACATCTCCAAAACAATCTACCTTGATTCTTTCCCCTCTTGCACACGTAGGAAATTAAAGTTCCCTTGCATCCACACTTTTTTCATTCACTGTTGTTAAAACTCTTGGAGTGTTGTGAGACTACCTTGCTGAGCCTGGATGATGTAGACATGACGACGAAATAGGACAGTTATGAAGGAGAAAGGTTACGAGAATAGGAAATAGGACAGTTATAAAGGGGAAAACACAACCAAAGAAGATGGAGAGATTATGAAAATTTGGGATTTTACGGATTAGGTCGTGAATGTTCAAGGAGGAGAGTAGAATAAATCAAACCTATAAACATTTATGACTGGTCAATGAAATAAAACACAGTTGAAAAGACAAATTTACACATGTGGCAAGCCATGTCATCATCCATTAGTGAAAACTAACGGGAGGGACTACAGTTACAAACGAAAAACTTTAGGAGGACCAAACCTTGAAGAAAATATTTATAGGGACTAAACTTGAATGTTGGGTTATTTTCAGGGACCTTAGACATATTTAACCCAAAAATATATGTGTTTAATTATGCAATAATTTTTTTTTATTGAATTGATAATATAAAATTTATTAAGTTTGAAAGAGATTTGTTTAAAAGTGATTTGAATGTAAAATGTTTTATATTTAGATAAATTCGTGCATAAACATAAATTGAACAACAAATTTCAATGTAAAAATCATATGTAAATTCAAAAGCCACAAATCATAATTTCAAGAACATTCATTTTAAAAAGCATAATCAATTATACTTGATAGCCATCAAGTATATAAAATCTATTCTACACATTCAAAATCAATTCTTAATGCTCCAAACAAAATCCAAAGATACACATACACTATCATGAGTATTACGTTGGGAAAAACGCACGTGAATATATGCTATTTGGCTTAGATTAATCAACAAGCTAAGAAAATATAAATTAGAGTACAGAATAATTGGCCATAACATAAATTTGTTCATTCTTATTGTATTCTTTTATATGTTCATATACACTCACAATAAAAAGGGAGGAAATCAGGCATAACAGCCTCTATATACAAATAACATTAAAACTCATATACTCATACATATATACGCTGAATATTCAATCTTCCTCCACCATATTCATTGTCATATATTAGGACCTTCTTTACAAGTCCACAGTATTCATTTTCTATTTTTCTACATAACTTAATGTTTTTGTTATATTCTCTTTTACTTCTACCATTTTATGCTGGTATAGCCTTGAAAATATCATTGAAACTATTCTGATCCGCAAAAATATCCAGAAGAGACAGTGCCTGAAATCAAAATAAAAACACAGTTGAATTAACTCAAGAGAGTTTAAAAAGCAAAACTATATTGTTAATTATAGAAAAATCAATGTTGTGCAAGTTGACGATGATGTTACCTCAGACACACTCAATTCAAGACGAAACTTAGGACCGTCATAGTGGTGAAGAATTGGTCTAAAGGAATCCTCTTCTAGTGGCTCACAAACTTTTCTATTGATCACTTGTACCTGCAAACATCATGTTTGAAAATTCATAAGTTTTGACTAAGAAAAAACACTGTATGGACAGACTCAACAGAGATTGTTTGCATCTAGCAGGATTTGAACGTGAGACCTTGAGAGGATGTCAGATAAATGTTAATGTAAATAAGCTCAAAAAAGTCAATCTAATCAGAATGATAATAACTTGGATTGGTGATTATACCTGAGCAGGGAAACGAGATTCGCCGGGGCATTTCTTATCCTCCCAAGCTGTTGGATCAATATTACTTCCTCCAAAACTTGCAGCCTAAAAATCCAAAACAAAACCAAATATTAGAATTATTACCCTTAATATGAGCTCATACATGTAACAAGTGATGGATTAATCAAAAACTTTATATAATAGAAGATATATGCACAAATAAACATGATACATACCTCAAAAATACCATGGAGTTGGTGGGTTGAATAGTTGTATAGAAAAAGGGGTAACCCTGGAGTTATTGTTCTAACTGAATCTCTGTATCTTGGAGGCAGACCTACAATATTTTCCAACAAAATTAATAATTTAGAGACCAAATTACACAGTTCAATTTCATAGAATAAAAAAGGGACAAATACTATAAAAGATTGAAGTGTCTTCCTCTAATAATCAACACTAACACCAAGGACTATTGATGATTCAGTTAACTTGTTTTGCAAAATATCAGTATCTTATACTTTGAGTCATACTTTGATTCAATACAAAGTTGAACCCAGTCCATACCAATCTATAGTGTGTGTATTGGATATAGATTTTTATTTTGAAAACTCAATATCCAGTATAAGACCATCTAATCTGAAGAAGGCCAATCACACCATCCACTTGTGAGAGGCCGTTTAAAGCCAGAACAAAGTTCGGTTTGACTGACCAAGACCGTCTTTAAAAGCATACAAGATGGGCTACCGTACAGAATTTATCACAATGAGTGAATTCGTAGTTAATTAGGGCCTCATAAACTATGTCACTTCTAGACAGTGGTTAAATAGGAACTCTAATTGTTTTATCATGGTTGAACTATGACAAAGCTACACAATACTTTCAGAAACTCAAGACGGCTCTAAGACGGGCCCAAAATATAGAAATCATTAGCACCTAGCCGAATTTGAACACTGAGACATGAATTTTATCTTGAATAATGATTCATCAGAGTGAATCTTTATTTACTTCGATGATTCCTGATTCTTTCTAACAAAACATTGCCTAAAACTTCATGTATCTATCAACTATTCATAACAAGATTCAATTCACAACTCAAAAGACAGATCTTTCAAATTGCGGTTTGAATCTCAATTTGACAATCATATGTTCAGCACCACAAATATGAAATTGAAAACAAGAAAACCTATTGCAACAAAATTCCCAATCCCTATAGCTAAAAATCAGATAAACAAAAATGAAAAATAATTATAGCAAAAACAATAACATCACATAGAGAAAAACTAAAAGGGATAGTAGGAAGAACTCACCAAAGATCTGTCTCTTGAGATTCTCAGCCATAGTATCATTGTTACAAACAAAGATATACCCACCAATAGTTTCATTCTTAGGCAGTGACTCAGACGGTGGCAGAGTTTTGAATTTCTTGTCCACAGAAGTTTTGCCGACATCAGTGTTATCTCCATGCTTCTTGTTACTTCCGTTGTTGTTGATATTCTTCTTAACACCTTTGTTAGGTAGTTGAAACTCATCACCAACCTTAAAACCTGATTTGTAACCACTAAGATTGATATTGTTAAGGTTGTTGTTGTGGTTAAGGTTGTTGTTGTTGTTAAGATAAGGAGAAGAATAAACCCCTTTATTAAATCCAGCAAAAGAATTATTATGCGGCATGGAAAAAACTGATCCACTAGAATTATTCATCATCTTCCACCCATCATTGAAATCATTAGCTTTTGAGTTGAAATTAGTGAAGGAGTTGTTAATATCAGAAACTCCATTGGTTTTGACATCAAAGTTTCTCCTTTGATCGGGTCTTTTGTTGTTGCTCCAAATTGAGTCATTTAGTGACAGATTTGCTAAGTTTGATGCTTGGTGTCTTAGTTGGTCACTGAATTGCCAGAAGGATTGTTCATTGTTATTGTTGTTCATGTTCATGTTGATGGTTGGTTACTCTAAGAAATTGTTTGAGAAAAATTAGTAGATGATAAAATTGAGGAAAAACAACACAAGTTAAATAAAGATTGGTAAAGTTGAATGAAGGTTCGTGGAAGGTGAAGGGTATTGCGTGTGTAATTGTCAAAGGTTGAAATGGAATTTGTCATTCATATGTATATTGGGAATAGTTATAAATTATATTATGATTTAATGATTCAAAGATATTGCGAGTAATTTTCTTGCAGTTAGGTAGAGGAATGACAATTAGTGCAAACCGCGTATAGAAAAGGTGTGACCGACATGCGAAAGTAATTTGTGGGACCGATTGGGCAGTTGGTAGTAATTTATGGGTATGAATTTGTATTCTTTGCTAGTTCTTATAGTCATACATTCTAGAAGAGTTTGATTGAGTCAAATCGAACTTATAAGTTACTAGTACCATTTTACAAAGGAGTTGGCAAAATTTTAATTTATTTAATATATTGTATAATATTAACTTCTTTAGTCCTTTTTAGAGTCAAAGAATATAGTTTCTGATTTTTTTTAACAATTTTTTATCAGATGAAATAATTCTCTTAGAAATACTTTCATATATTAAATATTAAAGTGTTTCGAAATATAAAATATGAAATTGTAAAATTGTTTTAGAAATATGAAATTCTCTTTAGAATATAATTTTTAAAAATATGAGTAACGATGATTTGAAGAGCGTGTATAATAGATCTATGATTTTTAAAGATAGAAATTATGCTTATTAGAAGGCTAATATGTTTGGTCACTTAATCACTAGACAAAATGTTTTAGGTGGATATCATGGGCGGACCTTTTATCTATAAAAGTGATGTCGATGGTGTATCAACTATAAATTTTCAAAAGGATTGGTCACAAAACAAAACTAAAAAGGTATTTTATGACTTGAAGTCGAGAAACACACTCATTTTTGTGTTAAGTGCGAAAGTGTATTCCTCGATTTCACATCATAAAAATGCACAATCAATATTGAATGTTATTCAAGTGTTTTATGAGAATACTGAAGATGTAAAGAAATCTAAAATTGACATGTTGACAGAGGATTATAAACTATTGCGTATGGAACCTGATGAAATTGTGGAATCCATACATATGAGCTTTCTCCACTTAATCAACAAACTAGAAAATTTAAGTATATATATATATAGAATTGTGCTAACAAATTTTGAGATCAATGTGCAGGGAATAACCACCTAAAGTGACCACCATTAAGAAATCACACGATCTAAAAACTTTAGATGTAACAACCTTGTTTGAAAAACTTGTTGAGCATAAAAATGAATTGAAAAAACTTGTTGCAAGTGAAGTCACCTATAATATAAGAAAATTAGATGTTGTGGAAAACTCTTTTTTTTTTTTTTTTCCATTTACTCTAAATCTTCCACCTCACCAAAATGAAGATAATTTTGGTCCAAATTTTTTTTTTAACTAATGATGTCACATTGTTCAATTCCAACTATATGTTTATTATATTATGTCTTTGCTTACTAGGTTTGGTTCGATTCATGATGTCACATGGTTCAATTGCAATTACTTTTTCTTACCATCCTATTCATTTTGTATTATTCTTTCTCTCTCTTCTATTTTCTCCATATTTTTTCCCTTTTTTCTCTCTCCCGATGCTTCTCTTGATGCTTCATCTTCATCTTCATCTTCTTCTTCTTCCTTCTTCCTATTTTTTTATTCATCTTCTTCCTTCTTCCGGTTAGGGCTTCTTTGATATGTGACATCGGTTTACAAACCGTAATGATATTTGCAAAGATCTTCTAAAAACATATCCAAATCCTCTTCCAATCTTTTCCGCTGTATTCAACTTCCATTTGCAATCTCTCTCACTCTTCGTCCATTTTCAGAAACGAGTTTGTGCATCATCTTCCACCATTTGAGTTTCTTCCCAGCTATTTGATTATTGTTTATTTAGTATTTTATGATTTTTTTTAATTAAGGTTCCTGTTTACGGTTCATGCTACAATTCATTTTCTTGATTGATTTTTGAACAAGTTTGTTGTGGACGTAACTGTTCATCTTATTTATCCAAGTGCAAGTAATGTTTTCTTCCTTGGTAGAAATTGTTTATTTCAGTTTTGTATTTGTGATTTTCCATATTAATATTTTGGGTTTTGTGTTTGTATTCTCTTCCTTGGTAGAACAGAAAAAAATGTTCATCTTTGTGTTTCTAGTTCTTTATTAGGGTTCTCTTTCTTGGTAGAAAAAAGTATTCATTTTTTAGGGTTTATTTATGATGTTTATACTTCTTAACTTTTTTATATTCTAAGTACACTTTATGCTTTTTATAATGTTATTGCATGTACACATTCAATTGATTATGTTTCATTTCCAATCTTTCTTACAAGTTTCTTTTTTCTTTTCAATATTACTTAGAAGAACAAAATGGCAAGGCCATTTTGAGTATATAAAAGACATTACTGATCGATCAAAAAGAGCTTTGAAAAATTATTGTGAAACCTCCTTGAACAAACTTGCAACCTTGAATATTTTCTTGCATTTCAAGGCACATTAATGATCATATGGACTCAAAATGATGTACTCTTGATTGTTCTTTGATGAAACTTGCAATGGCTTGAGGAAACTTATTGATGAAGGCATGGAAATAATCACATAATCCTTTGAAATTCCTTGAGAAACAAGCCATCCAATCTTGAGATATCCTTGATAAAATGAAGTTAAATGATGCTTGAGACCTTGTGACTTGAGATTAGAGGTCATGCTTTGATGAATATCCCTCAATGGTTGACCATACTTTGACTTGAGGAACTCAAACCCTAGCTTAGGATTTAATTATTTGATGCTCTTGATTTCAAACTCTACTTTACGAATGAAACAAAGGGACAAGACACATATTTTTGTGTTTTTGATTAGAGGTTAGTAAAATATAAAGCATATAAGCACAAAAAGAAAGATACACAAAGAGGTGTTTGGTGATCTCTGCAAAGGAAACCCCAAAAGAGTGAGGGTTAGGAGACAACCAAGTTTGTGATCTTGATTCATTGTAAATATGCAAATGAGGTGGGATCTTAGGGGTAAAAATTAGGGTATGACAATGTGCAACAACTAGATATCTACTATTTTCTTTTTTGAACTTATAATTGATTATTTTTGAAGTATCTAATCGATTGGCATTAGGTGCTAATTAATTAGCTTCTATTAAAAAGCATTAAAATCAATTTCCTTTTTAAGCTAACCTCTAGCCTATAAATAGAGGTCCATCCTCTCATTTGAAATCATTTAGAATTGTGTTTTGACACTTCTCACTCTCTCACTCTCTCTCTTTAAACTTTTACTATACTTTCTCTCACTAATATTTTAGCTGAAGTGCTTCTTTAAGAAAGTTCTTTTTTGAAAGAGGATAAGTTGTAACTCTGGATGGGTAGAATTGTAAAATTCACCAATGGAGTTTTTGTTTACACCTTGTTTGAATATTATCCATTTAAGGATTATTTGGGTTAGAAGTCAAACCCGTAAAAGGTTTTGTTTGCCGATTGTGTGATCAAGCCCTTATTTAGGTTCGGGATCAGCACTTTGTAAAATCTCATAGGTACTTGGTTAGCCCGTGATAAAACCAAGGTCAAGTTAAAGCTTATCCTGATATTAAAAGCTTGGATAAGGTTCGAGATTCGCCTAATATCAAAATCTCTCAAGTTATTGGTTAGCCTGTCATAAAACAAAGGTTTAAGGTTCGTGAGCTCAGTCCATGATAAAATCTTGCAAAGTTTGTTTAGAATCTTGAAGACTAACCACTCCAATATTCTCATGGAAATAAGACTAACCAATTCGATCTACTGCATGGAAAGGAGACTAACAACTTCAATCATCCGTTTGGAAGAAAAGACTTAAACCGCTCTATTCCAAGTCTTATTTTTTTGGTTGGAAGTCAATTATTTTCTTGTATAAGGGTGTTCATGAGTATTACCTATTAAAAGCTCTCAACATTTATTGGATACTTTCACTACTACAAATAACACATCTAACGCCGACCGCGTAAAGCATTTAACCTCAGCTACACAGGTGCGGTAATGAAGGGCGACATGAAAAGAAATCACTTGTCACCTCAGTGTTTTTAAACCGAGGTTAGAAATTAAGAGGTCGTGGGTTCGATCCCCAACATCAGCATTTTTATTATTTTTAGTACTGGATGGCGCACCCAATATTAACACTCGGTGTTTTGTAGAACTGAGGTAATATCTCAATTTTATTACCTCAGTTTTATGTAAACACCTAGGGGATAAGTTTTTTTGTACTATTGTTTACACATGTATTATAGAACCATATTCCTGAATATAGAACCATATTTTGTAGATTCCTAAAATAGAAACATTGTACATTTTGTCAATTTCTCAATCTGAAACATTGTACCACAAATATTCATTGATTAAACCAAATGCAAACCAAAATGGCACAAACTTTATAATCTTACATCAAAACTAAAACAAAGGATTATGGAACAAAAGCAATAAACAAAATGGAAAGTTTTGTAGGTTGTCCAATAGGATTTGTCACTGGTCCTTAAGCACCTATAGTTTGAACAACATTTGAAACTAATTAGGTTAATAAAAAAAAACTTTAAATATATAGTACAATTATTAAAAAGGAGTAAAATGACTAGTTATAAATTTCAAAGGGATATAAAACATTTACTTACTAGTTTCCCATATCCCATCTTCATGATTACGATGAATAGCATGCACATCATCTGAATCATTTTCTTCAGATGCTTGACGTACATGTGTTTCTTAACAAGGCGTCTCATGTAACACCCCAAATTCGATTATGACTAATTGTTGCTTATTTGAGGATATAAGGTGATTTTGACGATATGTGGTTATGTGGCACGAATGCATTGTGGTGAAATTATTTTAATAATATTAATAGTAAAAATAATCATATGGTATTATTCAAATTATTGTTTATTATTTAAAATAATAGAAGTGGGAGTATTGAGGGTATGTTGGTCATTAGGGATGGATAAGTGAGGGTATAATGGGAAGAGCACATTTAGGGGTATTTTAAGAGAGAATAGTGAAAGGAACTCATTATTCGTATTATTTTTGAGGAAGAGGCAAATGTGCTCTGAAGAACAAGTGAGAAGGAGGCTAGGGCATAGAAGAATTCCGGTAAAACTCCAAGAGAAGATCGAAAGAATCAAGACTCTAAGGTATGGGGAGTATCACTTTGCAATATTTTGATATAAAGATTAGGTGTTGGTGGGTGATTGGGGTTTTGGGGGAAAACCTAGGGTTTAGAGGTTAAAGGTGATGATTTTAATGATTTGTTATGTTGTGGTTGTTGTGAATGATGTATGTGTGTTAGATATAGGTTATAGTGACTTAATTTGTGTTAATAGGGGTGAAAAATGCAGTTTAAGGGTATGAAATCGAGAGGGGAGAAGTGCTGTCATCGCAGAAATTTTTGACCAATTCGCAGAGGGCGTTTAGCCCCGTTTAGCATGCTTAGCGCGGTCCCCTCGGGCAGCTTGTTTTCAAAACTTCGAAAATTCATAACTTTTGATTCGTAAGCCCGTATGGGTCGCCGTTCGAATCGTTGGAAATCTGACTTTATGTACTTTATGTTAAAATTGTTTTCAATGATAGATTTCCAACTATTCGACAAGCCATGTGTGTTTTCTTGTATGTTCCAATGTGTCGAACCGTGAAATGTGGACATCAGTCGCATGAATGTGTGTCGTGATTGTGAATTATGAGGTTGTATGATGTTGTTGTTAAGTTGTTGTGGCATACCATGCAATTGTGATAGTTGTTGCTTATAATGTTGCGTGTGGATGTTGTTGAGTGGTTATGGTATGATGTGGTGTGAATTAACTGGTAAAGGTAATAGTGGTTGTTTGTGATGTAGTCGAATGTTGTGGGGTATTGTTGTTGTAAATATGATGCTATGTGTTGAAGACTATATGATGCTTATGTTGATCTAGAGTATAACGATATGGTGTTGTTGTTTTATGATGTTAATTATATGTGAGAACTTATATGATGATTATGCATTGATTTCTTATGAAGGTATGAGTTATGTGAATGATGTTACTATAATGAAGCTATGACGGAATAAATAGATGATGTGCATGTTTTGATGTTCATACATGCTATGTGACAAACATGGCGATCAAATGAATCAGGATGATGTAGTGTGAAACGAAGTAGTGATGTTATAATATGATGTTTCGATGAATTAATGATGATATGAGTAACATGAGGTTTGATGAATGATGATGCATGTACTGACTTTTATTGATGTTGATGATTGTGATGTTGTGCATCATGCATTCATAGTATTTAGACTTCAGTCTATTGACGATTTTAGGACTTTGGTCCAGTGACGATGTTAGGACTTCGGTCCAGTGGTGGCTTCAATCCCATTGTGCGGATTGGAGTGTTTTGTGACGTGCTCCCTTGTGGAGGGTTGATGGCCTAGTGTCCATTATTATGACGATTTGGTACCACATGCATTTTATGACGTTGCATTTCATTCTTGGTGGCATTATATGATTGCATGTTTGTGATGTCGAGGACTTGGTGATTTATATGATGTTTTGGGTGAGTTGCTATTATGTTTGTTTACGACGAATGTTTACCCGTTAATGTCTTTTCTTTATATGAATTATATTGAATTGTGATTACTCACCCTGCCTGTTTGAATGTTGCCTCTACGTGGGTAACGTGCAGATATTCAGGAGTAGCTTCTCGGTGTGTGAAGTTCTAGCTTGGAGTTGTTTAGCTTATTTCCGTAGAGTTGTATGATGTCTTGCTCTGATAGATGTAACATCGGGTGGGGAAACGCTTAAGTGAATATTATGTTGTTTGTTAGAATGATTCTTATGAGTTACCATATACCGATTTTAATTGATGATGATTATTGACAATGACCCAAGGGTCTTGATGTTTTGATGAAATATAAGAAGATATTTGAATTTAAGATTCCGCTGCAAAGTTTGAATTTAGTTGTGGATATTACTAAAGAAACTATTATTTTAACAATGTTTTGAAAACCCGTGTTACGGGGCAGGATCCTAAAATTGATGTTTTATGAAGAAATGTGACACCTTTTTATGATGTACTCTGATTCATTTAAGTATACTTATTGCGTATATTATGTTGGGTTAGAAGGGTGTTACATCTCATAGTTAAAATCTTGATTTTCATCAGTACTATTTGGAAAATGTTTACCTTGAAGATCAATTGTCCGTCTAGGATTAGAAGGATTAGTGACATAAAAAACTTGTTTAGAAGTGAAAAATTACATTTAGAAATGTCGTATGAACTCCAAGTAATTACGTTAAACTTAGGAATACGTGACAATAATTTGCAAAGATCCGATGCACTACTCTCTTTGCAAATGAAAAATATGTGGGAAAATTGAATTCTGATAAAAAAAAAAACAAGAACAACCTTTGCTCTTCCCAAAGGAGAGAAACGACTATAATGATTGAAATTTTTATTCATTTCTCAAGACAGTCACACGTCATTCAAGAATATCAACCATCATAAGTAATCATTGCAAGCAATAAATCACAAGATGTCTCATCTTCCATGAGTGGCGCTTGAGTCACTCAACCTCTTCTATAAATGCACACTATCATATACTTAATTTCCTCTTCTTCAACCTACTCTTATTAACTTCCTAGAAACACGAGTTCTCCATCTAAGAAGGCTAAGAACATTATCTCAATAGAAGTCACTGTTGAGAACAAAACCATCACCACAGTACAACACCATCAACAATCAACTGAAGAAGCCCAACCATCCAGGTCGATTGTTGTTAGAGATGCATTGAGGGTGAGGAAGGCCAAGAAGAAGAAGAATATGCTGAAGAAGAAGAGAAAGGTGACAAGGAAGATTGTTTAATATGGCTCAGATGAGGATAGTGAGGAGAGAGTCATAGATTGGGAAGATTCCTGTAATGCTAGAGGATATTGTTCCGATGTGAAAAAATTATGCAATCCAAGAATCTTGTACTCTTTCCTTTTGATTAATGAAAAAATGAAAAATAAATAAAACTAGTACACAACCAACAAAAATTAAGCTTCTCAACAACAAGAACAAGAAGAACAACAACAATAACGGTAATGGAGAATAACAAGAACAACAGTAATGGACCAAAGCAACAATAAGAACAACAAAAAAATAATTAGATATCGGAGAATAATGGTTAGAAAGTTTTTTCGTTCACTATGGCTCCTTGGAGAATAAGTGTTCTTTCATTGGTTGGAGAAGAAGTGTTCTTTCGCTAGGGCCCGAGAAGTGAATGAGGTAGACACCGAGGGAATGAAAAATATAAAGAGAATAACAAGAACAACAGTAATGGAGAATAACAAGAACAACAATAATGGACCAAAGCAACAACAAATACAGCAAGAACAACAACAACAATAATAACATACCAGATAATAATGGCGAGAGAGTTTTTTGGTTCGCTAGGGCTCCTTGGAGAATAAATGTTATTTCGTTGGCTGGAGAAGAAGTGTTCTTTCACTGGGGCTCAAGAACTGAATGAGGTAGACACTGAGTGAATAAAAAGTATAAAGAGCATTTATTGCGGTTATACTGAAAACCGAGGTAACATGTTCGATGTAAAATCTATAAAAAATAAAGGCGGCTTTTTGGTTTCAAAAAGAATAAAAAATTAGAGAGTATGCATCTCGATTTTAATGAAAACCGAGGTAACATATCCGACATAAATTCTATAAAAATTAAAGGCGCCTTTTTGGTTCCATATAAAACATAAAACTGCAGGAGCTAGGAATCGAATCTCAAACCTTGAGCATTTATTTATGTCGGTTTTTCATAAAATCGAGGTAACAGATTTATTTTTTTATTAAATAAAACAAGGCGATCCCGTTACATACACCCTCGGTTTTATATTGTTCGTGGTGAAAGCTTCGTCATAAAAAGCATTATTTGTTGTAGTGTCTCAATATTAATTCTTGGGGAGAGTAGTAGTCTTTTTATTTTGACTGAACCTCTATAATTCTCGGTGTTCTCTATTTTCCCTTAACTTTTTATTTTGTAAAATTTATATTCTAAAATTTATTTTCCACTGCTTAATATTTAAACTATTTTCAAAATTACTTTAAACTCCGATTCTAATCCAAAACGTTTTTCAAAACCACATTTTTCTGAACCACACAAATCACCCCCTCTTGTGTGTGAAGTCGGATGTCCAACAATAAGTACTTCAATCTTGGTGAGGCTTTGATATGTATTCCAAATAAGTACCATCATCCGATGATGTATCAGTAAACTCTAACTTATCTGCTTGCATCTTTGACCGCTTGTTAACCACACAAATTGTATTATCGATGACTCTTATTAGTTGTCATCATCAAAAGCATATTCACCATTGTGGGCATGTTGTTGATAGTTTCCTTAATTACTTGACCATTAATACATGGTTCCACAAGAATCACAAGGTCTTTTGACTATGAATTGTAAGATGCACTTGACAAGGTGTTTCAATACCTAATATGAATGTTGTGTAGTTGCATGTCCCTACTTAATTCAAGGGGAGCATCTATATCCAATTACTTTATTGATTGTCTTATCACTTTCATCTTTGATTTACTTTAAATTTGTTGAGTCTCCTTCATGATTTCACTTCTCGTAATCAAGTTTGAAAAGATTCGTTTTTAGCATGCATAAAATTTTTGTTAGATTTGATCTTGAGCATGATGTTTTTTGATCAATTGCATGAGTAAGTGGAATGAAAATATTTTATGTTTTTGATTTAAGTGTGATTCAAAGTAAAATCTCAAAGTTCCTTTAAAACCATGAAAATTTGAGATTTTACATGTTTGATTCAAATCATGAAGTTTACACACATTTTATGATTCTGGTCATTGGATAGAAGTAAAACTGGGTCATTTGATTCGAATCATTTTGTACACTTGATTCAAATCATTTTCCTGATGTCCAATTTTGTTTGATTTGATTCGAATCAAATTTTGAACATGATTCGAATCACACACTTTTTCAATATTTTTGAGTCAGGGTTGTGACATTTAACCCGAATCAATTTTTATACATGATTCAAATAACATGGCTCATGATTCGAATCACTCTGATTCGATTCAACTAACACTTTTTCAAAATTTTATTTTCCTTTTATTCCGCTTGACTTCCTCATTTGATTCAAATCATAGAATGCTCTTGATTCAAATCAAATTGACGTTTTCAACCATTTTCTGTGCTTAATCTCAAGCACATATAAAACCTTTTTGTCATCATTTCTCATAGAACATCTATCATTCTGATCATGGTTTTCATTGTGATTTTAGTGAAATATCAATTTCCTTTATTTTGAATGTTCAAAGTCTTGCAACAAAATTCTTGCATTTTCATATTCAATTTGGTCCCGATATTGATTACAAGAGATTTATAATTGATTAAAGGAGGCGTATCCTTGAAACTAATCATTCTTTGAGATCTTGTTGAGTTTTTCAAGTTGTTAGCAATATTTAGGTGATTGTCAATTGTGGTGACAAATTCCATTAAAAGAAGTAGGTTCTTCTCTCTAGAATTGCCTTAGTAGTGACTCTATGGAAGACTATCGATAAGGCAGAATTCTTCTCAAATCTTTGGAGAATACACCATTCAAGGAATCGATAGGATCAAGGAGTTGGTTTCTACACACAAAGGCTTGGAGAAGAATTGGTGATATCGGAAGATTCAAGAAACGTAATTCGAGCAAAGATTACATAAAGGAGTTTGGCAAGTGTGTTGTATACAAGTCAAGATCCAAATAGGAGATTTATTTTATCAATTGTATTGTGGATTGGTGATTGTATGAACTCTTGGGTATGTTTTTCAAATAACAAGGAACTATGCAGGTTCTAATAAGAAACCATTGAAGAGTCCACGCAGGCAAAGCGAGGACGAATGCCAAAGCACTATAAATCTCAATGTCAAATATCTCTCTCTCTCTCTCTCCCCCTTATTTACACATTTAATTTTGTAGTATTTGCAGTCTTAGTTTTCAATTCCATCGTATTATATCATTTGTTCATTGATAGTAATTTATTACATAAGCATTATGTTTTGTTGGAATTCGATAACTAGTCAAGCTAGATTGGTGATTAAGTTCCGTGAAACAAATTGTCCATAGAACTCCATTTATTGAACCATTGTGTAAACACTTCTTGTGCATTACACAATTGAATTATTTCATACCAAGTGTTTCATCATATTAATCTTTGATATTTTTGAAACGATTGGTGTTAACTTGATCAAAATTCAAACAACATAATTTTGATTTTCACAACAAACCTTCAGCTCGCAATGTATTTTTTGAAAAAAAAACTCATTTTGAAAATGAAGAATGAATTTTAAATTGGGTCTATTCACCCACCTCTAGACCGTTTTTCTACTTCCATATTCACACCCAACAATTGGAATCAAGAGCTGGTATTTTAATTGTGTCTAGTCGACATCCAAAAGTTTGTGAATAAGTCGGAATATGACGATCCAAAGGGGGCGTATAATAAATCACCTATTTTCAAAGGAAAAAATTATATTTATTAGAAATCGATCATGTATGTACACTTGTTATCGGTTGACAAAAGTCTGTGGTGTGCCGTCATCGAGGGACCATATATTCCCAGGGGCGCTAATGACATTATTAAACATTCAAATAATTGGGATTATGTTGAAACCAAAAAGGCTTCATATGATTTGAAAGTAAGGAACATACTTATTTATGCACTTTGTGCTAAAGTGTTATATTCGATTTTACATCATATAGGTGCTAAAGGTATGTTGGATGCTCTCCAAACTCTCTATGAGGGAACATAGGACATCAAGAATTCTAAAATCAATATGTTTTATATAGGAGTTTGAACTATTTCGCATGGAACCTGGAGAATCCATGGATTCCATGCAAACTAGATTCACTACTAAAAATAATACTTTTTATGACAAAGGATTCACCTCGAACATGCCAATAACCGAGCTTATAGGTCTTGGGAGTGACATGTTTGATTTTTGTTTTATATAAAACCGAGGTAATATTGCAATAAGTGAGCGTCAAATCTTTGGAAAAAAATATTAAACCTAATACCTCGGTGTTTTTTAAAAACCGAGATAACATAACTATTTGGGAACACGCTTCAAATCCTAGTAACTACATTGCAAGTTTTTTTAAGTAATTTCTCACTTGGCGCCTTCCAATCTTCCATTTTTTTCTTAGTTAATTTATTTTTCTTCATTTTTTTTCTTATTAATTAGTAATTTTCAAAATTTTTGTTATCATTAAAAACGAATAGGCAATAATATGAAAGGAAATATTTCATTAATTAAAAACGAGACAACAAATAACTATTCAACATATTCAAATTTCAACTCAACTTCAATAGTATCACTATTAACTATCCCTAACTTAGAGAAATTTTCATAAAGAACTCTTCCTTATGGTATGAGGAAAGTGATTTTATCCCTAGAGATGATTATCATTTCATTTAAGAAATTAAAAATGGTTAAATGAAGATTAGCTATGATGTTCTTAGTAAGGAATAACACTAGTTACTTATCATTCCAAGTAAGCGTTTGCAGTTCTTTCTCTCTTGGACAGAGATTTGAAACTATAAGTTGATACAAAAGTTTTCCAATTGGTCGTATACTAGCAGGATTGCTGAGATTATTGTTGGTTGCATAAATTAGGCAAAGGTGGTCTTTATAGACATTGTTGAATCTATCATGTTCAACACAAACACCTTCCTCTTCACATTTTATTGTCCGAGCAATAAGTGACTAAGTAATTGTGATAGGGAAGCCATTGACATAGGACTGGATTGACTCAACATCATGACTATATGGCCCAACGGAGGCATTTAACCATAACTATTTAACAAGATTAATGTAGATGGGTCCATTAAGAATGTCAAAGTAACAATTCAACTTTTGTTTGCGAATAGTTTTCCTTAGATCAAAACCTTTGTTTTTCAAATCATCGAAATCGACAAACTTTTCATTGATTACAAACAAAATATTTTCATCTAAGGTTGTTTAAGACATTTTTGAAGAAAAGATAAGACTTTGAAACTAGGTTTGAAGACACAAAGAGTTGGAAATGAGACGTTGAAACAAGGAATAATGTTTAAATAAAGTGGAGAATAGGAAGTGAAACAATCAGAGAAGCTCAAACGCCTTGAAAATCCAAAAGATACATTACATTTTTTAATATGGATGATCATTTCTATTCTAGTGATATAATTCCAATGCGCGCCATGATTTATTTTTTTTAGAAGCAGAAATCACATATGACCTCGGTTTTTCAAAAACTTTGAGGGGAAAAACAATTCAGGAAACTATTTTTATTTATTATAATTTTTTTGTAAACTAAATGATATATCTCGTCGGTTTCCTTAATAACCGAGTTTTAAGATACATAACATGTTACTATTAAAGCACTCGTTAGACATATTTTACTCCAATCCTAACTTATATGTAGTCGCTCCAAACTCGAACACATCATTCTTTTGGGATCCATCTCACAAAATGGCGTTGATGTTGTTGTTGTTGTATTTAGAAGCTTGTAAAAGTTCTCCATGATGGATTGCAAGTCCAGAAATTTTTTTCCAATAGAAGTTGGATGCATTCGATGGTTGGACTAGATAACTCCTAGAAATTATATGCGTGCAATATTTAGACCAGATAACTTCTTACACCAAAATTTTGGTTTTGTTGTATTATTTTGTTTCAATATTATGTGTAAATAATGTAATTAAAAAAAACATGTTCACCTCGGTTTTTATAGAAACCGAGGGGATAACTTAGAATTCTTAAACAAATCTTTGTTGTTCATTTCGTGATTATCAACGCTCAAGAAACTACCATTAGTGATCCACATGATACCTAAAAAATTTCCATTATAAAGGCTTTATGATATCTAAAATTAATAAAGAAATGTATATCCTCCACTTTAACTTTTGCCATTAGCGATGGATTGCAAGTGCAGAAAATTATCTAGGTTTAAGGTTGGTGTTTTTAAATATTCATTTGAGCAGAAAATCATTTATTTTAAATCCTTTTTTCTAACCCTTTTATTGTTTTATATCATAGACAAATACTTCCAAGGTGAAGCATTTGACCTTGCCCAAATATCAATGAGTCGAAGATCCAACATATGATCTTCAAGGATAAATTAATATTTATTTTAATATTCTGTGTAAACAATATAGTATTTTGGGAAAACAGAATCACTTCCCAAGGAAAAGATCCAATATCTCCACACTCATGAGACTGTTTGAACATTGATCAGCAATCACTCTAGTTTCAACCTAGCTAAATGTCAGAGCACTTGTGCAGTTCTTCCTATATACTTTCATCCAGGAGATCTGATAGGAGATCCTGAAGTAGAGACACTCTCTTATAGGGTTGGAAGCAAAAATAAATTGCTTATGGCTCTTCTTCCAAGGTATGACATTCTCATGTCACACTTCTGAGCGCTCCTGCAACATGTTCTTGACCATCTTCTCTTCTGACTCTATTATTCAAAAGTGCCTTTACGAGTGGACTTGAGAGGCAACTCAAGTATCTTTGGCAACTTTCAACATGACATAGAGTATTTTGAATTGGATACACAAGACCTCAACTCAACCTTTTCCTCCTATTGTCCTTCATATTACTTGATTGAAACTATCTCCCAGACAACATAGAAGGATCCTTCAGAGGTATCCAGATCACAGTGCTCCCTTCTGTCTATTACTCCCAGCTAGACGTGGCAAGAACACCTGGAGAAAACAACCCATCTTAAACATGCACCAGGTAAGATGTCACAACATCTTATCAGGCACCATGTGTAGCAATAACATCATTATCAGCAGCGGAGAATCTTCACAATGTATCAGTCAACCATCAATAGTTGTTTGTCCGGAATAACCTATCCCACAACACCAAAGAATGATCTGATCATGTTACGTCCTTCCTTGTTCAAAGACCAGAAAGTATCTTCCCTAGAACTCATCCAGAAACAGACCAGGATGCCTGCTCTGATACCAATTGAAATTCTGGCATTCAGATCACAGATGTCCTATTAAAATTCGAGACATTGATCTCTGCTAAAACTAAACAAGGACAGAAACAAGAACCTTCATGAAACTGCAGATTCATAAAACATTGTCGTGACAGATGTTTCAACATCAGTCAAGACATAAACTTCTGAACAAGAACAGACTGAATATATCATAACAGGATGAGAAATTTCCAAAAATAACAAATAATGAAAATAAAATCTCCAAAAATAAAATTAGGTTAAGAAAAATAAATGAGAAGTTTAGAATTTATTTTGGGATATTTTGGAGTTAAAATGGATTTAATATGAATTTTTGAAGTTAAAACAATTTAAAAATGAAAAAGAAAAAGAAAGTAAAGCTGAAAAAAACAAGAAGCGTTGAATCTGGCCTCATTAATTTACGTGGCAGATCCAACGCATCTCATTTGATGGCGCATGATGGAATTTAAGGGAAAAAGCGCATCAGATCCACAAAATGTCACAACCATCAGATCCAAGTCAATTGACTAATTTATGCGCATCCAAAGATCCAGATGAGAGGGGGCATCACGGTCCTTCAAAGAAATAACGTATCTGAACAAATTTAAACTCAAACAGACTTAGGCCACCGTGGCTACACTCTGGTCATCTTCTTTGGTGATTTACTCACCGGAATTTGCTAAATGGAAACGTTAGGAGATGAGACCACCATCATTGCAACCGTTGTCTTATCACTAATTCAACTTTATGCTCACAATTCATTTATCTAAACTGAGCATGGAGAATTTCATAGAAATCTCATAATTAAGCAAAACATAAAAAACAAAATTAAATGATGAACACAATCAATTAACAGCAGATAAGTTAGGGGAAAGCATCAGAGAGTGATGAACTACATTGTGGTAACTTGTTTGAAACAAAAGGATGCTTCTAACTACTTGAACGAGTGAGTGATGAAAATGCTCTGAAACTGGATTTGGTTAGGATGATTAAGAAGCTTTCAATACTTGGAAATGATTGGAAAAGCCTCTGGAGGTATCAAGGAAGTTGTATGAATAAAGAATTTGCTCTGAAATGGCTTGGAAATGTGAAAACGAAACTCTCAAATGGATGGTTCAAGTGTGATATGGGCATAGTGTTTTTGTCTCTCTAAAGCTTGGGAATGAAGCAAGTGAGGTCCTCTATTTATAAGAGAGGATGATGGAATTTTGAGAGGGGTGAAATGATCAGAAATTGAGTAAATTCGTGTGCACCCTCCAAATGAAGAAAATGTGACTTGTAATTGCTCAAAACTCAGTTAAATCATGCGTTTTGTGAGTGATTTGGTTTCTGGGAACTTCACTAATCACGTTTAGATGGACAACACATGATAAATTGGCTTGTAATTGAGAACTAGTGAATTCCAAAATTCTGATCATGGTGATTTCTTCAGCTTCAAGTAACCATGTTTGATTCAATGGGTCATCTTGTACACGAGGCTTTTTGATCTCATTCTTTTTGCAATTTGTTAACATCATAACAAAGACCATAATGTGACAAGAAAGGTTTCATTTGGATGCTTGTGGAAAAATTTATGGTATGTTGAAGTTGGCATAAATATCTGGTAATGTGATCATAAAAATTCTAAGTTCAAAGTGGCTGAAAATGACCTATAATGTATCAATGAATTCCATGGCCATCCAAGCATAATTAGCTTTTGAACCTTGAAGCAAATTTGTAGAGGGCATTTCAACGAGTAAGTATAAAAAAGAACCATCCTAAAATGTTGAAAAATGAAGAAGTTAAGATTCTTGAAAGTTAAGAAGAAGTCAATTGAAAATAGGTTAAAATTTCACTAAGTCCATAAATGACCTATAATGTCTTCAAAATTTTGATGATCCTCCAAGCATAATTGGATCTTGTCATTTAAAGAGAAATTTAAGAGGGTGTTTAGAAGAGTCATATGCAAAAAGAATAATTCAAAAATTTTGAGAATTGAAGGAGTTGTGATCCTTTGAACTTTGACTTTCAATGTTGACTTTTTAGGTCAAACCTCCTTGAGTCAACTTGTGATCTTGGAATTTTCTTGCATTTCAGGGTACATGGATAATCACATGAACTCAAAATAATGTCCATTTGAATGTCCTTTGATTAAATTAACCAAAACATGAGGTAACTTGTTGATGAAGGCATGAAAATAAACACATGAACCTTTGGCTTTTCTTGAAGAACAAGCTACTAAACCTTGAGGTATGCTTGATCAAAATGAGATTGAATGATGTTTGAGATCAAACACTTTGAGATTAATGGCCATGATTTAATGAAATAGCCCTTAGGAGTCAATGGTTGACCACACTTTGACTTGAGGGACCAAAACCCTAGTTGAGGAGCCATACTTGATGCTTTTGATACAAAACCCTACCTTGTAAAGAAACAAAAGGGACAAAGCATATTTTTTGATATTTTGATTAGAGGTTAGTAAGATATAAAACATATAAACACAAAGAGATGTGCTTGGTGATCTCTGCAAAGACAAACCCAAGGATGAGAGGGCTAGAGGAGAACCAAGTTTGTGATCTTGATGCATTGTGAAGATGCAAATGAAGTGAGATCTTAAGGTTAAAAATTAGGGTACAACACCATTGCTTTATTTTTCTCATTCTCTTATAATAAAAGAGAGTCCAAAAAAAATAATTTTGGATCCCAAGAGATGGGGCCAGACTACCTCTTGGTCCCACCACTAGCCTTTTTGGTTTCAGAAGTTAACTTAGCCGTTGAAATAGTTGCATCAAAACCTAACGAACCAAAAGGTAAAATCTTCTTAACTTTGACACCTCATTATCTCCAAGAACTACCTTTTCCACCTCTATCAAAGGATGCTTGTCCTTACTCTTGAAAGCAAAAAGAGCTTGAGTACCTATATGAGTAGGGGACAGACTACCCTCAGTCAACAACTCCTTTTCGTCCTTCTGCATAACTTCTTTCCAGATCCCTTTAGAATCCGAGTCTGATGAAAAAACTTTGACCTGGTTCACGTTATTAGCCAAAATACGGAGAGGCCCGTGAGCATCCTCAATTATTTTGATCCTAAAAGGCACTCCGTTAATCAAAACAGCTAGTTCTGACCAAGAATCTTGCAACATCCATGCTAGAACCCTTTGAAGTATTTTCATCTGCACATATAAATTTCCCCACTGTGTTAGCAACCAATTCAAAGAACGAGAAATTCCAGGCATGACAAGGAATTCCGTAACACCTCAACCAAGTAACTCGCTCATTTTTGACATCTTCTTCCCTCCTTTTCCTAATCTCTGAAAACCACTATCCCCACTAGCTTTTAGCTTCTCGAATAAGATCCCTTATTTCTCCAGGTTCCGACACCTCAAAGAGGAAGAAATTTGCCCTCAGAGGTATGATTTTGATGGAAAAGTATCCCTTTATTTCAAAGCTTATTTGTATGTTGTAGGACATTCCCGGATCAATTACGACACCCACAAATGCTTTCCTCAATCTATTCATCATGTCTTCTTCTGATTGATATTTTAACAAAGCTAAACTACCTTCCCCCTTCATAATTCTTGAACCAAAACTTTTGTTAACAACGTCTGCATAAGAACGAGCACCAACTCTTGCCGCAGAACTAAAATTTTCAACTTTCCCATTGCCACATGTCGCGGTCAGCAAAAATATCGAGTCACCATCATATTTTTTTAAGGAAAATAAATGATAAACCTAAAATCCTAATCCTAAGGGTAGAGATTCCTAAGGTTCGGGAGTCGGTTAAGTGAGGGGAAGGTGTTAGGCATCCCTCACTTCCATTGTACTCAATGGGATCCTCCTTAGGTTCTAGGGTATGTTTGTTTGTCATTTTAATGTTTGACTTTATATTTATTAATTACAAAAATCCTAAGTTTTTTATTATTATACTCGCTAGGGCTTACAACCCTATGCCTACGTACCCTCAATTTTGAAGGATCAGAGTAACCGTAGTTCACCTCCCCTATTCCTACCCCCTAATCCTATTCCTAACCCTAATCCCCAAACTTAATCCACTATTTATACTCTTGGATAAAGAGTTATATCCACTAAATATATTATTTATACTCCTAGATAAGGAGTTCTATCCCTTAATCACTTATTTATACTCCTAGACGAGGAGTTTTATCCCTTAAGCTATTATTTATACTCCTAGACGGGGAGTTATATCCCTTAATATATTATTTATACTCCTAGATAAGGAGTTCTATCACTTTATCTATATTTATACTCCTATATAAGGAGTTCTATCCCTTTATCTATATTTATACTCCTAGACAAGGAGTTCTATCCCTTTATCTCTATTTATACTCCTAGATAAGGAGTTCTATCCCTTTATCTATATTTATACTCCTAGATAAGGAGTTATATCCCTTTATCTATATTTATACTCCTAGATAAGGAGTTCTATCCCTTTATCTATATTTATACTCCTAGACAAGGAGTTCTATCCCTTTATCTATATTTATACTCCTAGACAAGGAGTTCTATCCCTTTATCTATATTTATACTCCTAGACAAGGAGTTTTATCCCTTAAAATCCCTTATCCATTGTTTATACTATCGGATGGAGAGTTCTATCCCTTAATCCCTTATCCCTTGGCCTATATTTATACTCTTGGAACCTAAGAGTGTTATCCCTAAATCCCATCCCTTATTTAGGCTCTCGGACCAAGAGCTTTATCCCACATTTTAAATCCTTAAAAAATCCCTTATATCCCAAATTTAAAAAACAGTGAAATCCTCAAATTCCCTAGAATTTAATAAAACCCAAAATACCATTTATGCTAAAAATATACCAAAAATAATTCCCCAGATTATCCCAAAAAATAATTTTTTTAAATCAGTATAAATCCTAAAATAGCAGAATTTTAATCCCCAAAAAATATTTACGAGTAAACATTTTTAAATATATGTATTAAAACCCAGCCCAAAATTCTCCCAAACACCCTAAATCAAACTCCTAAATAATAAATTAACTCCTATTTTTTTTTAAAGAAAAAACCCAAGTATGTTAAATACATAAAAAATGTAAATTTAAACCTAACCCTACAATTAACCCAAAAATTCCTCAATAAAATTCCTAAATAAAATTAAATCCTTATTTAAAAATAACCATTTTAAACATATAACACTATTTATCATGACCCAAAATAAAACCCACTAAATAATTAAATTACATTATTAAATTAATTATTAAAAAACCTAAATAAAACAATTACCCCATCAAATAATTAAATTAAGTTATTAATTTAATTATATATAAAACCTAAATTAAAAAAGCTAACCCAATTAAACAATTACATTAAGTTATTAATTTAATTGATAAAAAATACTAATACAGAAATAAACCTAATTAAACAATTAAATTAAGTTATTAATTTAATTGATTAAACTAACTCTAAAACCCTATTTCTTTAAAAAAAACCCTAAATCAATATTTGACCTAATTAAATAATCAAATTAAGTTATTAATTTGATTATAAAGAAAAACCCTTAATTAAAAAACCAATTACATAATTAAATTAAGTTGTTAATTTAATTATAAAGAAACCCCTTAATTAAAAAATCCAAATGAAGTTGTTAATTTAACCCTAAATTAAAAATCTAACCTAATCAAACAATTAAATTAAACTTATTAATTTAATTATATATAAAGACCCTGAATAAAATACCTATATTAAAATGAATTAGCACTAAAAGCCTGATTACATAATTAAATCAAGTAATTAACTTAATTACGTAAAATAAAAACGGGGGGTGTGATTTCCTACTGAACTTAATAATGGGCCAGGTTTGGGGTGCTAATATCATTCTGGGCGCAAGGCCTATTTACCAAAGTCTAAGGTCTGAGGGAAAAAACACCCTGGAGAGAGTCAATGGTTGACTCCTTCAGAGATGTCTGATAATGATCAGACGATCACCTTTCCTTTGGACATCCCCCATTTGATCCTAGAGTAAGCTGATCGTGCGGACGCGATGGAAAGTCAGCACAGACTCACCATGCGATCCCACACACTGGATCCCTTAGTTGACTGGATAGTCAACTCATCCGAGAGACATTTGAGCGCCACATGACACGGATCAGAAGCATCCAAGAGAGCATACATAAGGCGGATTTCCTTCAGACTCCCCTCATTTCTCACTTCACTCTCTCTCTAAACTTCTCTCTCGCTCTCTCTCTATTCCCAACGCTCTCTCCTCTCTCTAAATTTATTTCTCCGGTGAGGTTCTCCGACCACCATCTACCACCCTCTAAACCACCATCAAACCCAGGTTTCTGGTTGAGCTTCAACCAGAACCTTCATCCCGTATGAACCCTAACCCCAGAATGATGAACCCTAACCCCCAATCTCGAGAATTGATTTGATTTATTGATTGTAATTTGAGAGTTGATCCGATTTTATATCTTGATTGTAAAATTAAAAAAGATTATGATTGATCCACTTTGATTTGTCTTTGATTTTGTTTGCCTTTGATTCTGCGCAACTCTAGGGTTTGCGATTTGGGGAAGACGACCCATTGGGTCAACAATTTTGACTCATAATAAAAATAAAAAAAATAATAATAAAAGATAAAATAAATAACAATAAATAAAAAATAACCACATAAACCAATATCCATTAAAAATAAAAAAATAAAAATAAAAACGGGAATTCTATTATTCTTAACATTAATCCACCTAATCAATAAATGATACAAAAAAAATACAATAATAAAGAATAATGATATCAAAACCATATTACTAAAATAAATAGTAGATAAAAAATAAAACGATAATAATAATCAATAACCGAGCTAAAAAAAGAAATAATTAATGATAATCATAAAAAATGATACCTTAATACCCATATCATTAAATACCCTAATTACTAAAAATAAAAATCCTTAACTTCTAAAAAATCCATTAATCCTAATGACCCTTAAAGCAAAATAAAGAATTTCTTTAAATAATCCAAAAATAATACTTATTATCTAATAAAATTTATTATTTAAAATATTAACTCTTAAATAAAAACCTAATTAATTCTAACAAAAACTTTTCGTCCTAACATTTAACTATAAAACTAAATTCTAAATAATGTCTAATAAAATTAATCTAATTTTTTTTTAAAATCTAACTAATTATAAAAAAAGCCCCTTATATCAAACCAAACCCAAAAATAGGCCTAAAAGTACTAACAAACCCCAAAAGCCCAAATTACATCTAAATGACACCCCCCTGGTGGCACACAAAAAAATCCCAAAAAGACGGAAAACACTGGTCAAATTTTAGGGTACTACAGCTGCCCCTATTTAATCGTCTTCGAATCAGAAGGATGATATCGATGAGCCTTCCTCCTTTTGAGGAGGAGACGATTAAATATAAGAAGGACCCTAATTTTAACCGCAGAGTCAGATAGGTACTACGCTGACTATCCTGAGATCCCTGGTAATATCCCCTTGACAAAATACCTGATTGAACCCCTCGATAAATACCCTTTCGAGGAACCCCTTTTGATAAAACCTATTGACACGACAGTGACACCCTTAAATAGAATCCTTTGATGACAAACCCTCCTTTTGTGGCAAAATTCCGGTAAAACCCCTTTTTGTAAATCCTTGTGTAAAATTTTTCGATGTAAACCCTTTGATAGAACCCCTTTTATAAAAATCCCTTAGATGCAACCCCTTAAATACAAATCTGGTTGAACCCATTAAAACTAAAAAAAAACCCTTAACATAATCCCCTGATAAAATCCCTTGGTGAACTCCCTTCGGCGATTATGAACCCTATGCATGTATGCATGTTTGCGTATATGAGTGCATGTTAGATGCTAAAGCGTAGCGACATGATTGATGCATGACTTGGGCTAATGCCTCTTTTATGATATGCAGTGCATGTCTTTGTCTGAAATAATACTTTTCCTAACTTCCTGACTCCCTGACCCTTGAAACTTTGATAATTATAGTAAGCCATGATATCCTTGATTCCTGTTTACATGTCGTTAAAGAACCTCCCATGTTGGTTAGATTGTAACGTATATTCCTGTCAGTGTATAGACCCTATATCCTGCTTTGGAAGAATAAGATCCCTTTGATGATTCCAAAAACCGAAGTAAAATCCATTTTCCCTTTTTAAAGCTTTTATTTATACCCGATATTTCAATGCATTATTTCACAATTAATCGACACCTTGTAATCAAGCGGAATGATTTAGGAGGCAAAGAAACAAATTTTACTGAGAATGGGCCCGAGAATGGGCAACAATACGTAAGGAGGGTAATTCCCATAAGGAGATATTACCATGAATCCAGAAAAGATGTAAAATGGCAATAAGAAAACAAATTTATTTATGTTCCTATTAAATTTAACACCAGCTAATATCCCTAAGACTCCAAGATCACGACACTTCGCTTCTGAAGATGACGGCTGGAATGATCGTTCCCTTCTGAATTCCTGTTACAGGGTGACTTGGGTGTTTTCAGTCATATGCCTTTTGGATATCCCTAACTTTTGCTTGGACCACTCTTTTTAGAGTCTTAGTCCACCGGGATGATATACCATTTATTCGACTAAGTCGCCCTTTAGGGTTTTCGACTTGTCGGGTATCAATTTTATCCAAGTCCCTAATTTTTGCCTGGATCGCTCTTTCTAGTTTTCAATCCACCGGGACGCCCTAATTTTTGCCTAAGTCGCCCTTTAGGGTTTTTGACTTGCGGGCTTTTATCCTCTTTTTCTAGGCATAGCATTTTTGACCGAATCAGAGTTCACTGGTCGCGGTAAATCCGCTCCATCCACAGTTGTTAATATGAGTGCTCCGCCAGAGGAGGCACTCTTCACTACATATGGCCCTTCATAGGGTGGGGTCCATTTGACGTGGTGGTCTTTATGAATGGCTAATATTTTCCTTAACCCCAAGTCTCCCTCTTTGCGTACGCGAGGACGAATTTCTTTGTCAAACGCTCTCTTAATTCCCTGTGGGTATAACTGCCCACAGCCACACGTTTCCTTTATACGAGGTTTAGCTGATCGAGCCTAGTTTGCACCCATTCTGCCTTATCTGGTTTAGCTTCCTTTAAGATCCTAAACGATGAATTTTCACCCCAATTGAAAGCCCCTATTTGAAGCCAATATCCTTATGCAAATAGAAGTTTCCGTCGAGCTCCAGGTCCAGGTCCTTCATAGGGGTCCGAAGTTTCACAATCCATTGGATCCTCAAGTATTGTTAAGTACATTATGAGTGGTCTCCTTAGGACTGGTAGCACCAATATAGGTGGCTTTCATTTTGTCCTTTATTCCCTTTTAACTGACCATGGACCCTGATATTTTCCAGATCTGATTCCATAGGTCCACCTTGTGGGCTTTAGTCGTAACTTGAATTTCCTTAACTGATCCAACAACTTTTGCAAGTTAGTTATGTGATCTTCTTCCTTTTGCGACTTGGTAATCGTATCATCCATATGAACCTCTATCTCCTTATGCCCCATATTACCATAGTCCTTTGATAAGTTACTTCTATGTTCTTTAACCCAACAGGCGTTATCTTGTGACAAAAATTCGAACTGCTTCTTGATTTCTTCCCTGATCTGGAGGATCATATCTGATTTAGTCTTCCTCAGCTTTTGCTTGATTGGCGTGCATTCTAGTTTGAGTAGTGGTTTGTGCTTGCCGATGCTTGTATCAAGTCTTGGCGTATCTTGGTATGACCATGCGAACACGTCGGAGTATCTTGCAATAGCTCGATCAGTCTTTCCTTTATATCCTTATCCGGGGAAGAACGACTTTGACCTCTTTCCTATCTTCCCTAGTTCCCAGATTGATCACATCCACTGGTTCCTGGTGAGGTTATATTTCCTTGTCCTATTGCCTTAATAGTCTGGCTAACTCTTCGGGAAGCTCACACTCGTCCTCATCACCCTCTTCTGCTTGGTTAATCGGTAATCTGAAGTTATTCGAGATTATAGCGATGTCATTTTTAATAGGTTCATTTTTAAATTTGCACGAGGAAGATTTTTTATATTAGTATCCCTTTTTGGAATGAAGTGCTAGAAATGAAAATATTGAAAGAAGGTATATTGCCATTTTGAATAAACAGAAAATGAAAGAAAAAGATCTTGATTGAAAACAAAATGCAATTTTATTGATAGAAATAATCCAATGAAATAAAAGGTGGCCCTACAAAGCTTTATCCACTTGCCTTGGGCATAGCAAGAGACTTATTATTATTTTAAGAAAAAGATAAATTACTTCGAAGCAGAAATCATCTCAGAAATCCCGATGGTTCTCCAATTGTCAATATTAGGTATTCCTTCCTTCCTCTTCCATTAAAGCCACATGATCCCAAATTCCAAATCCCACACCATGGAAATCGCCTTCTAATCCTACATTAGCTGGTTTGTAACCCAACCCAAACAAATCCTTCTCTTCAGGTGACTCCCATTGTTTACCCCAGTTTATTATGTCTCCCTTATTAATAATAAATTCATCCCCCATTCCTTCCATGGCGCTGGCTGTTGCCCCAGTGTGCCCCAGTAATGTACTATCTCCCAAATTTGGTCCTTCAGGGTCTACAACACCGACATCGTGATTTTCGGAATACCTATTATTGTTATGTTGATCGGAGGATGACTGTCCAATCTTTCCTGTCTTTAAACCATTCTCAATCCTTTCTCCAATGATAACCCAGTCAGTAAATCCTGTTGAGACTGCTCCAATCATCCTTTTGTAGTATGTTCCTTGTAGGGTATTCATAAACATATCCACAACTTCACTTTCCAATAATGGAGGTTGCACGCGAGAAGCTACTTCCCTCCATCTTTGGGCATATTCTTTGAAGGACTCATTCCCTTTTTGAGACTTGTTCTGCAAATGCGTGCGGTTAGGAGCCATGTCCACATTGTATTGGTATTGCTTCAGAAAGACGCTTGCAAGGTCTTCCCAGGTCTTAATGTGAATCCTCTCCAATTGCATGTACCAGTCTAAAGATGCCCCACTAAGGCTGTCTTGGAAAGTATACATCATCAGCTTCTTATTAGTAGCATGGGCACCCATTTTTCGAGCAAACATCCTAAGGTGATTCTTAGGATAACTGACACCCTTGTATTTCTCAAAGTTCGGAGCCTTAAACTTGGGAGGTATGACCACATTGGGCACCAGACACATTTCCAAGGCATCCACTCCAAAAATATTGAGTCCCTCCACGACCTTTAACCTTTCCTCAAGTGCTTTGTACTTATCGTCAATCCCTCTCCTTTCTATAACAGCGGTTCCTTTATTTTCGAGGGCCACTCGCCTTGGATTCTCACCCTCGTATTGGATGTTCCAATCTGCATAATTCTCACGTGGAATAGGTATGTGAGTAGTACGAGGTGCCCCATTGGAAATAGGTGGAGAGACGGTTCCCTCGAGAGGTTGGTCAACAATTTTGTGCTTAGCAGTTTCGGTCTCCTCACGTTCCAGATCATGGACAAACCCTAGTAGGGGGTTATTTTCTTCAACATGGAGGGAAGGAGTAGGAACCTTCCTTTGAGGACTTGACCTGGTTCCTCTGGCTATCAAATTCTGGATGGCAAGTGTCAGTTGATTAATCTGACTTTTCATATCTTCCACGTTCTCCTTGACAGTATCCATTTCTCCTCTTAGAGTAACCATATCCTTCTCCATCTGATCCATAGCTTCCCTTCGGTACGCTCGAGTGTGAGGTCGGGAAGTCAGATTGTTATGCTCAATGACCCTGAGACGAAGTTTTAAAAAAGATGATTTTTCCTTTATTCCTTTCTCCTTATTTGAATGCATGTTGATGCATGGATGTACGAATATGCATGATGTATGCTAAATAATTTATTTGGGGGGAATTCCAAAATCCATTGTAGTTAGAGATGAATATAAAATTAGGAAAATAACCCAAAACAATAATCCCAAAATGGAAACTCCTGAACTTAAGAAGGCGTAAACTAAATTGAAGCCCCTAATGCATTCTTCAAATGAGCTTTAAACTCCTCCAAGTACCCTTGCATTTCCCTATCCTCCTTGTGGTGAGATAATAGGTCTTGAACAGGTACAGCTAAGTCCTTAGGCTTGACCTTTTTCTTTTTTCTCTTTTTTTTTGTCCCCATGCCCCTTGTAAGGTTTTTTCCCTCTCCATGTAAATCCAAGTATAGTCCAAATTATTTCAGCGTAGGAGCTGGTTGAAAATCCTTGGAGAGGAAGTCACATAGAGGAGGATCATAAAGTTGTGTAAAATCAGTTACGGTCTCTACCTTTATAGGGATCCCTAAGAGATCGAGGATTCTTCCATGCTTGTGTATAACCATCCTTTGAGCAGATTTGGCATTAAGTCTCAAAGGTCTTTGAGACTTGGTAAATCAGTACTTAGCACTCTGATGCGTAGGGTAGCCCTTTTGTTTGAATCCATCTTTCCAATGTTCCTACAACACATCTTGAAATTCCCCACAAAAATGCATATATGCAAAAAAAATGTTTTTTAAATGCATGATGACATGGACATTTTTGTTTTTTGATTAAATGTTTTTTTTGGTTAGGGTAAGGTGAAATGCAAGCATGACCCTAACTAGGTAGGCTCCCTATAATAAGTTAGATCTATGTCTTGTCTACCCAATCCCCTCACATGTAGGATATAAAATTTGGACAGCATAACAACCCTAGCATGTACAGACTATACCCTTGTTTTATCATGAGAAGGAGCAAGCCTTCCTATGGTAATCCTTCGGGATAAGTCTCATCTGGGTAGGACCCTAGTAATATCCCTTGAGGATTGAATACGTAGGGTCTCCATGAGTTGGTAATGGTTAGGGTAAAAGTTCTCAGAGTCTCGGACCACATCCAAATCATCCTCTACGTTAGGGGCTAGCCCTTTCATGAGGACACCTTTGGAAGGATCTATTCTGAGTGTGGCATCAATGAATTATTGGGGATGTCACATCCCCCCCAAAACATTTTCGTTCCACGTCCTAATCTAGGGTTATACTCCAAGCTTGGGCTTTAGATTCACACATCATATGCCCCAATCCAAAGTATGATGACAAAAATAGAAATATAACAAATATAATAAAATAAAAAACAAAATATAAAACAAATAAAAAATGAGAATAATAAAAAACAAATAAACACCAAAGATAAACAAACAAAACCCTAAAGCCTAAGGTTAGGAGGGACTCTCTTTAGGGAGGCGTCCCCAGCAGAGTCGCCAGCTGTCGCGACCGGCAAAAATATCGAGTCGCCATCATATTTTTTTAAGGAAAATAAATGATAAACCTAAAATCCTAATCCTAAGGGTAGAGATTCCTAAGGTTCGGGAGTCGGTTAAGTGAGGGGAAGGTGTTAGGCATCCCTCACTTCCATTGTACTCAATGGGATCTTTCTTAGGTTCTAGGGTATGTTTGTTTGTCATTTTAATGTTTGACTTTATATTTATTAATTACAAAAATCCTAAGTTTTTTATTATTATACTCGTTAGGGCTTACAACCCTATGCCTACGCACCCTCAATTTTGAAGGATCAGAGTAACCGTAGTTCACCTCCCTTATTCCTACCCCTAATCCTATTCCTAACCCTAATCCCCAAACTTAATCCACTATTTATACTCTTGGATAAAGAGTTATATCCCCTAAATCTATTATTTATACTCCTAGATAAGGAGTTCTATCCCTTAATCTATTATTTATACTCCTAGACGAGGAGTTTTATCCCTTAATCTATTATTTATACTCCTAGACGGGGAGTTATATCCCTTAATATATTATTTATACTCCTAGATAAGGAGTTTTATCCCTTTATCTATATTTATACTCATAGATAAGGAGTTCTATCCCTTTATCTATATTTATACTCCTAGACAAGGAGTTCTATCCCTTTATCTATATTTATACTCCTAGATAAGGAGTTATATCCCTTTATCTATATTTATACTCCTAGATAAGGAGTTCTATCCCTTTATCTATATTTATACTCCTAGATAAGGAGTTTTATCCCTTTATCTATATTTATACTCCTAGACAAGGAGTTCTATCCCTTTATCTATATTTATACTCCTAGACAAGGAGTTCTATCCCTTTATCTATATTTATACTCCTAGACAAGGAGTTCTATCCCTTTATCTATATTTATACTCCTAGACAAGGAGTTCTATCCCTTAAAATCCCTTATCCATTGTTTATACTCTCGGATGGAGAGTTCTATCCCTTAATCCCTTATCCCTTGGCCTATATTTATACTCTTGGAACCTAAAAGTGCTATCCCTAAATCCCATCCCTTATTTAGGCTCTCGGACCAAGAGCTTTATTCCACATTTTAAATCCTTAAAAAATCCCTTATATCCCAAATTTAAAAAGCAGTGAAATCCTCAAATTCCCTAGAATTTAATAAAACCCAAAATACCATTTATGCTAAAAATATAGCAAAAACAATTCCCCAGATTATCCCAAAAAATGATTTTTTAAAATCAGTATAAATCCTAAAATAGCAGAATTTTAATCCCCAAAAAATATTTAAGAGTAAACATTTTTAAATATATGTATTAAAACCCAACCCAAAATTCTCCCCAAAATCCTAAATCAAACTCCTAAATAATAAATTAACTCCTATTTTTTTTTAAAGAAAAAACCCAAGTATGTTAAATACATAAAAAAGTAAATTTAAACCTAACCCTACAATTAACCCAAAAATTCCTCAATAAAATTCCTAAATAAAATTAAATCCTTATTTAAAAATAACCATTTTAAACATATAACACTATTTATCACGACCCTAAATAAAACCCACTAAATAATTAAATTACATTATTAAATTAATTATTAAAAAACCTAAATAAAACAATTACCCCATCAATAATTAAATTAAGTTATTAATTTAATTATATATAAAACCTAAATTAAAAAATCTAACCCAATTAAACAATTACATTAAGTTATTAATTTAATTGATAAAAAACCCTAATACAGAAATTAACCTAATTAAACAATTAAATTAAGTTATTAATTTAATTGATTAAACTAACCCTAAAACCCTATTTCTTTAAAAAACCCTAAACCAATATTTAACCCAATTAAATAATCAAATTAAGTTATTAATTTGATTATAAAAAAACCCTTAATTAAAAAACCAATTACATAATTAAATTAAGTTGTTAATTTAATTATAAAGAAAACCCTTAATTAAAAAATCCAAATGAAGTTGTTAATTTAACCCTAAGTTAAAAATCTAACCTAATCAAACAATTAAATTAAACTTATTAATTTAATTATATATAAAGACCCTGAATAAAATACCTAGATTAAAATGAATTAGCACTAAAAGCCTGATTACATAATTAAATCAAGTAATTAACTTAATTACGTAAAATAGAAACGGGGGGTGTGATTTCCTACTGAACTTAATAATGGGCCAGGTTGGGGGTACTAATATCATTCTGGGCGCAAGGCCCATTTACCAAAGTCCAAGGTATGAGGGAAAAAAACACCTTGGAGAGAGTCAATGGTTGACTCCCTCAGAGACGTCTGATGATGATCAGACGATCACCTTTCCTTTGGACATCCCCCATTTGATCCTAGAGTAAGCTGATCGTGCGGACGCGATGGAAAGTCAACACAGACTCACCATGCGATCCTACACACTGGATCCATTAGTTGACTGGATAGTCAACTCATTCGAGATACATCTGAGCGCCACATGGCACGGACCAGAAGTGTCCAAGAGAGCATACATAAGGCGGAGTTCCTTCAGACTCCCCTCATTTCTCACTTCCACTCTCTCTCTAAACTTCTCTCTCTCTCTCTCTCTATTCCCAACGCTCTCTCTTCTCTCTTAATTTCTTTCTCCGGTGAGGTTCTCCGGCCACCATCTACAACCCTCTAAACCACCATCAAACCCAGGTTTCCAGTTGAGCTTCAACCGGAACCTTCATCCCGTATGAACCCTAACCCCAGAATGATGAACCCTAACCCCAATCTCAAGAACCCTACCCCCAGTCCCTAGAACCCTAACCCTCAAAAGATGAATCCTAACCCTATATATGAACCTTAACCCTAATCTCCACCCAGAAAACCCTAAATCAAACCCCAAATAAGCAATCAAACACAGAATCACAAACAACCACGAGATGCAAAAATAAAGCTAAGTGGTTCCTTCGCTTACCTCTCCTTGCTGTGACCGATTAAGCTGCTATCCTCCCTTTCTTTTTCTTTCTTCTTTTTGATTGCTAATCCCTCTTTCTTTTTGTTCGCGGGTGATAATTGATGGGGTTCTGCTCAGGGCCTTAGGGTTCTGATGATGAACCCTAATCCTCTATCCGATTGAGCTCGGAGTGAAGGTTGGGGATTTACGCAGCCGTGTTCGTGTTTTAGCCTTAGGGTTTCCTCCCCTTTTCTGATTTTAATTTTAGTTTATATAGGGATTAGCAATTAGGTTAGGGTTAATTAGATTGATTCATTTAGGAATATTAGAATCTGATTGAGATTTGGAATTAGAGACTTGATCTGATCCATGTAATTCGATTTGATTTGTTGATTGTAATTTAAGAGTTGATCCGATTTTATATCTTGATTGTAAAATTAAAAAAGATTCTGATTGATCCACTTTGATTTGTCTTTGATTTTGTTTGCCTTTGATTCTGCGCAACTCTAGGGTTTGCGATTTGGGGAAGACGACCCCCTTGGGTCAACAATTTTGACTCATAATAAAAATAAAAATAATAATAATAAAAGATAAAATAAATAACAATAAATAAAAAATAACCACATAAACCAATATCCATAAAAATAAAAAAAATAAAAAAAATAAAAATAAAAACGAGAATTCTATTATTCTTAACATTAATCCACCTAATCAATAAATGATAAAAAAAATACAATAATAAAGAATAATGATATCAAAACCATATTACTAAAATAACAGTAGATAAAAAATAAAACGATAATAATAATCAATAAACGAGCTAAAATAAGAAATAATTAATGATAATCATAAAAAATGATACCTTAATATTCATATCATTAAATACCCTAATTACTAAAAGTAAAAATCCTTAACTTCTAAAAAATCCATTAATCCTAATGACCCTTAAAGCAAAATAAAGAATTTCTTTAAATAATCCAAAAATAATACTTATTATCTAATAAAATTTATTATTTAAAATATTAACTCTAAAATAAAAACCTAATTAATTATAACACAAACTTTTCTTCCTAACATTTAACCATAAAACTAAATTCTAAATAATGTCTAATAAAATTAATCTAAATTTTTTTAAAAATATAACTAATTATAAAAAAAGCCCCTTATATCAAACCAAACCCAAAAATAGGCCTAAAAATACTAACAAACCCCAAAAACTCAAATGACATCTAAATGACACGCCCTGGTGGCACACAAAAAAAATCCCAAAAAGACGGAAAACACCGGTCAAATTTTAGGGTACTACACCACAAATAACTCTTCTTCCACCTCCCCAACTGTTGATCTTCTTGTTCTCTACCACTTTCCTCTTGAATCTAAGCACATTTGCATAAATCTTACTATCAATACAAATGGTATCTAACTTGATCGCCAACAATCTGCAATCATCAACCTTTTCAAACCTAGAAAAATCAATTTTTTCCCAAACTTGTTTCTCCTTGAAGGAATAACAACCTCCTTTAATGCTCCATGAACAGAGAATAACTTAAAAATCTCCTTTGCCCTCATCCTATCAGGAATTTTGTAAAATAAACCGAAGAAACTCCTTCATCCTCGTCTCCAACATCTCTTCTACCCTCCGGAAAACAGTCCCACTTCACCGATAACGCTTTGAAACCACCCCTTCTACCCATTCTTGGCCACTCCATTATGTGTATTTTAAGACAGATTAACTCTAGAAATGTAACATTGTTAATTTATTTCCGTCCATTATAGTCTTATTTAACTCAAAAGATTACTATTTGATGTTGTGTGTTGAGAATAATCCATTCATACTTAAAAAGATAAATGCACAAACAATTAATTGAAAATAATTCAATTAATAAATAAAATTATGCAATTAATTTATTTATTTAGTTTAAGTTAAATATGAAAAACGTATCTAATTTGACTATTTTTATAAATAGTAAATCTTTGATTCCAATAAGATTATAATAAATGAATACACAAACATGTTATTGATCATGTGCAATATGTAACATTTTTTTGAAAAGTTGAAATTACAGTGTGGACAAAATAATAATAAATTTAGTGTTATTATTTCTCATCTCCTCTATCGTCATTTGGTTTTATAGTATATGGCAACAATATAGCTACTCAACTTGGCTTTTCATCTTTTCTCTATAATTTTTTTATTCTCAACTTTTACTTGATATTTAATTGTTACATGTTCTATTTTTATTTATGGGAAGAAAGGGTAGGGAAATGGGTTAACGGTTTATAGCTGGTTAAAAAAATTAAAGTAAAAAAAAATTTACATATGATAACATTATAGATATTCAACTTTGCTTTTCATCTTTTCTCTATCATTTTTTTAATCTCAAATTTCTCCTGATATAGGTAAAAAATATCCAATAAATATGTAGAAATGGTGAAAAATTTATGTCACATAGGTTAAATGCCACCAAGCTTTTCCACGCCCTTTAACTATAATGCTCTTTTCTCTCATTTCTCGCTGGACTCAATTCCACGCCCTTTTAAACATTTATATTACTACTTTAATTAATGCAGTTTTCAAAAATCACACTTTTAAAAAGGAGTTAATATATAAGAAAGTTTTGTCTTACAAGTTATTAAAATATTTAAATGCACAATACAAATTTAATTTTTAGAATATATTTATACGGTAAAAAAAGTGTTATCTTTTTTAGAAACACTATAATGTATTGATATCTTGCTATTAATCATGACCAAGTCAGATGTTTTGATAAATAGTTTTGTATGTTGATGAAATATTTTTGTGTGTTGATCTCTTAAAAGAAGAAAGAGAAAAATAACATACCATTTAGTGATATAAACCAAAAAACAAATCTTAGTTATGATATTAAAATCAAAGGTCATGATTCGAAGTAACTCTTTAGATTTACTCTTGAAATAAATATATCAATCCTATAAAATATATGTTATTAGTGGATATTTACAATGTAATAACCCGTATAATATATATCTATAATAATATCATGCAAGTGTTAATATTTGGTACTGTCAGAACATAAAAGCCAAATGAAATAATTATAGACATTTGTCCAACTAAATACATCAACTAAGACACATGTCATACAATAACGCCTAAAATAAAACTAAGCTCAATGTACAATATCTTCATTGCATATAATCTGCGGGGGAAGATCACAATAGTCAGAAACCTTCGAAACATTAATAGACAACTCCTCTTGATTTCAACCTGCAAGGAATACCTGAAAAATAAAAACGATAATGGAATAAAATAGTAATCTCAGTGAGTTCCTCTATCCTATGGGTACACTCGAATCTATAGGGTTTCTAATCGATTCTTAACTCAAGTCTTCATATTGTTACTTGTGTATCACTCACACCATGTAACTAAGACTTAAGTATCTAAGGGATATCCATAATGTATGGCAACATGTCACTCAAGTTCTCGTAACTCATTCAATCACTGATCGGGAATGCAAACTATAACACAAAGGTGATTAGCTCAGACCAATCACAAGGATCTAAACAATTATCTGTCAAATGTGTTTAATGGAAAACCAGACCTCCACTGCACGGACTCTACTATCTACCAGATATGGACAATAGATTCTAGACATCCATTGCATGACTCCACCATCAGATATTGTAAATGGAATCTAGACCTCCACTACGTAGAATACCCGAACTAGATATGGTAAAAGAAATCCAAACCTCCCCTGAAATGGATATGCCAAACCATTTCCACTATATAGATTTCATCTTCTAAAAGATATTGTCAATGGAGTCATACCTCTATTGTGTGGAATACGCTTAACAAAGTTATAGTTATTCATCAAATATTAGGTGATCACAACCACCCATTCACATGTTATTCCACATGTTCCATACAATTCATATTGATTCATAATAAGGAGAATACTCTTCCATGATACACATAGAGGTACCTTTGTGTCTAAGAATCACCATAATATTCCTTTCCATAACCTAGGTTATATTTCTAAGCAACTAATCAAGTTACGCTCCTAAGGTTTTCTCACTTATTATCATAAGGTTTTATCATGTTATTACACAACAATACAAGCATTGATTCACAATACAAAGCATGCATCATGATACAATTCATAACATACATAAGGAACACATGGTAATATAACACATTAAAAAACCATCGGCAAGGTTATCACCTAATCCGCCTCAATCATTGAATTACCAAGTCTCATAACAAATTGAGCTACCATTTATCCAAGGCAACAATCATGGAACACAACCACACTATCATACCCATCATTTTCATATATCCATGGTTGTACTTTATGATGTAATAGAGCATTTAAATAGCTTTCCAATGCATCCAACTGTGCATCAAACGGAGTTACAAAACTCAAGGAGCCGCCTGAGCGCCATCGGTGATGGAAAACTGCCTAGAACGTGTATGATGGCGCGCAATGTGCCCCCGAGCCGGGCTAAGCGCCGAAACACGTTCCATAACTGATAAAACTCAATTTTTCCCAACTTTATCCAATCTAAGGCATGTATAATTATACGCGCGATTTTCGAGGTCGCGCCACATGTGAACTTTTAATTTATCCCAAAAGAGGAAAGGTGAAAAATCTAAATAAATTCGTGAGTGTGCAATGTAAAACAATGCAATAAGAGATCGGGAATCGGGGGTTGGTTATACTAAGGGAATGTACTAGCATCCTAAGTATCTATAGTATCCTATAGGAACCTCTTGTGTATATTTGTGTTACTGTTGATTATGTCATCTGCTGTGTATTGGGGATTTGTTGAGTGTTTTGAGTGAGTGATAAGAGTACGAAATGTTTTTGTTATTTATGTAGGGTATGTTGAAATAAACTAAGACAAAGGTGTAGGAACCTAAAGGTTTTATTTATTATTGTGCTCGCTAAGATCTCACAATCTTATGCCTATGTTTTCTTAAAAGGAAGTTGATAAATCAGAGTGCTCATAGTTCCACCTAGTAATGGGTGGAATTGGGTTTGTTGGGTTTTGTAGCGGCAAAATCGTGAGTGTAAGCTATTGATTAACTTAACTCGAAAAGCAAGAGTCGCCACCGCACTTTTATTTTATCCAAAAAGGAAAGGAAAAAGAGCGAACAAAACCTACACAAGCTCTACAACTAGAACAAGTGAAGAGAGACTGGATAAGGGGGGGTTGGTTACGCAATGGGAAGGTGTTAGCACCCAAAACGTCTATAGTACTCTATAGGAACCCTTTGAAATATCTACCGCTTTTGGTCTGAAAAATTTTGCTTGAAAAGTGATTGAGGAGATGAGAAGAGAAATTGTTTTTTTAGATTTTTGTGTTTGGAGAGACTTGTCGCCTTATGCCTACGTACCCACGATGTGCAATGTAGGATCAAAACCCCGTAGTTCGTGGTACAAAGAGTGAAATTTGTTTGTTTTGGTTGATTTTAAATGTAAAGACAAGTCGTCATTTCCAAGCGAATAATTCCGCTTAAAGAAATGAATCATGTCTAAACTTATTGAAAAAGTTAAAGGAAAAAGTGCACGAGGGCACAAAAAAGGTTGATGAGTTTGGTGTTTTTTAAAGTCTTTTGAAAAAGGTGTCAATATGCTTATGTAGTTTAGCATTTGATTAAGAAATGAAAAGAAAAGAGTAAAATCACTTGACAAAGTCAAGGTTTGATTATGAAAAAGGTGATAGTTTGAAATCAATAAGGTTTTGAAAAAGAGAGAAAGTTTTGAAAATTGAAGAATGGGGAGGAGAAGAAGTGACTATCCTATAGCATAAAGTAAAAGCTAAGGATAAAAATAGCCTAACTACACAAGTAAGCTCCATAGTCTTCGCACCACAATTCTAAAGCAAAGGGAAAAAGGTCTTAGTTCTAAGTCCAAGGATTCAAGAATTGCATTGGATGTCCAAGGTCTAGGTGCAAAACTCCATATCCATTACAAAGAATAGTAACCATAGTCCAAGATTAGAAGCACAAGTTTTTTTTAGAGGTTTTGACCTTTATTAATGTTTTTGGTCCAAGTGGACAAAGAGAAAAAAAGGCATAAGCATAAACATGTGTCCAACGGACAAAGGAAAAATTGCGGAAGCATAAACATGTGTCCAACGGACAAAGGAAAAATATGCGGAAGCATAAACATATGTCCAACGGACAAAGGAAAAATTGCATAAAAGTAAAAGAGAGATAGGGAGCTAGGAGGAATTGTAAAAGTAAAAGTTAGAAGTTAGTGATTAGTTATTAGTTGTTAGAGTAAGTGATCAATAATAATTGGATAATTGCACTTAGGTCAAGGTTAATGAGAACTCATTAGAGGATTGATAAGACCAAAGCCTCCTAACAACAAGTCTCATAAGTGTTGAACCAAAAGACAAATAATCAATAATTTTTTATAGTTTTCCGATAAGGGACATAATGTTGCGCTATGTCAAGCAATCGCCGAGTAATTTATGGAGTAATTACCCTACAATGAGGCCGGTCAATAGCTCTTTATGCTAATGCATGCTAGATGAATGATATGTAGATCGTCATCCGAAAGCAGTACTGCACGAAAAAGAAAGAAGGCAGCGATCTAGTCTTGATCAAAATTCAACAACGAAATTCTATGATCCATAAGACTTTCATCGATCAAAAGAAAAGAGAAATAGATGAAGAGAAATCCAAATTAAACCACACAATTATGTGATCTAAGGCTAAGAACAAAAGGAAAGGGAAGAAAATGGAAAAGGAACCAAAACAGTCCCAAAAACAAGCCAATATTTGCATTCTGTTTTGAAGTAACCGGTTACAGCATATTTGCTAACTGGTTACTTAGTTTAAAACAGTGCAGTTTTTCAAAATTAACACAGAGTAACCGGTTACAGCATATCTGCTAACCGGTTACTCTGCACTAGAATGTAGAAAAATGTGCAAAATTCAGCATGATCCATTTTCAAAACTTTGTACAAACACCTTATGATCATGGAACTGAAATTGCATGAAATTTAAAGTAAAACAACAGTTAAAAACAACAATTAAACACAAATACAAGATCCAAAGGATCAAGTTACAAAGATCACCAAAGATCTACATTGTGGAAGATGAAATCAAGAACAACAATGGTTGAAAATGAGATTACCACTCCAAATCTGAAAATTGCTTCAAATTACCCCAAGAGCCAAACTCCAAAGCCTTGATCTATGAGAATTGATGAAGAAAACAAGCATGGATGAAGGTTTAGCTCAAAGTTGAACAAGATTCAATGTGAATTCTTGTTAACTTTCAAACGAAGAAAAGTGAGCTTTGGTGAATTTTGTGGTTAGGAAGAGAATTTGCAAGAGGTTTGTTGGCTATCAAAAGCTTGAATGAAATTT
Organism: Lathyrus tuberosus; assembly: GCA_022829125.1. Taxonomy (NCBI): domain Eukaryota; kingdom Viridiplantae; phylum Streptophyta; class Magnoliopsida; order Fabales; family Fabaceae; genus Lathyrus; species Lathyrus tuberosus. Next base: position 1,853,643 of record JALAZF010000769.1, read on the forward strand.
TAGCAAGGTGAATTTGGCTCTCAAAAGCTTGAAGAATGAATGAAATGAAGGCTCTATTTATAGAGTTTAGGCTTAGGAATTTGGTGGTTTGGAATTTGGTTTGGAAGATCAAAATTAGGCTTGGAATTTGAATTTGGAGGGAAATTCATAAAAGAGTGGTGATTAGTGAAGGTGTATGGTAGGAAATGATCAAAGTGATGTAGGGGAATTAAAATGAGATGGTCTAGAATATTCCAAATGTGATCAAGGGCTGAGATTGGTGCAAATTGCTGAATTTTGAATTTGCTAAATTTTTTCAAAATCTCACGAGGGTAACCGGTTATAGCATAACTGCTAACCGGTTACTTAGTGCAAAATTTGTGAAAAATGAGCATTTTGCTACACTGTTGTGGTTCGGCTCGATTCTTTTGCTCGTCAAAGAAGGCATGGAAATAAACACATGAACCTTGGAGTCTCTTGAATAATAATCAATTAAGTCTTGGAAACTCTTGATCATATGAATTTGGAATTGTTTGCAAATCAACTTTGACTTTGTTCAGATGAAATTCATTCGAGCTGTGGGACTGTTGTTTTGGAATTTTTAACCTGTTCTTCCCCTTAAAATGTCAATAAAGAGAAAACAAAATATTTTTGGGTTTTTGTTAAGGTTATTAAAATATAAACAAATAAAGCAATAAAGTGAATAAGAAAATACACAAATGATCAGTAAACCCTGCAAGGCATAAACTCAAAGATGAGAGGGATAAGGGAATCAATGTGTGATCTTGTTTGTGGTAAAGATGCAAAATGAGTTGTGAATGATATGTGGAATCTTAGGGGTCAAAAATTAGGGTCTTACAGCTGCCCCTATTTAAGTTTCTTCTATCCGGAGATATGAAGGTTGAAAACTTTGTCTCGACAAGATTGAAGATACTTAAATACAGAAAACCAAATTTTTAGCCCTGAGATGCCACAAGATGACATGAATGCAAAAGATGAATAAAACTGCGGGGAAACTTGAAACAAAAGATACGGTAAATCGAGTGAAAGAAGACGTGAAAAGACACGCCGGGGAACACAAGCTATTTCTGGAGATCTGTCAAGGTGACAAGAAGTATCCATCAATAGTTGGAAAGAGAGGGACAGGACCTGAGAAGTCGAGTAGTGACATCCAAGAATGACATTGGATGGAAACTACGAAAAAGATAAAAGGTATGTCAAAAGATGTCCAAGAATGGCATTGGACAACAACAAGAACGTTTCTGGTAAAAGCAACAGCGTCATCCAAGAATAACATTGGATGGAGGTGAAAAAGACTCTATTGGGGATAAGATATCCAAGAATGGCATTGGATAAAAGGAACTACAACATTCAAGAATGGCATTGAATGGGGCAACAAAAAGCATCAGAGTCATCCATGAATAGCATTCGATATAAACAAAATTCCATTTGAAAACTTCATTGGGGACATCCAAGAATGGATTTGGATGGTAAGGTTAAACATCAGAGATATCCAAGAAGAGCATTGGACTTGGTTGGGGAAAAGGTGTCCAAGAATGGTATTGGACAAAAGGAATCTCAACATCCAAGAATGGCATTGAATGAAGTGAGAAAAGTTCTGGAAAATATGTTAGAAGTATCCAAGAATGGCATTGGACTCTGTTGAGGAAAAGATATCCAAGAATGGCATTGGATAAAGAAAGGACTTTCAGGAATGGCACTGAAAGCAAAGGTAAATCACTATATTCAAGAATGGCCTTGAATGATAGTGAGAAAGACATCCAGGAATGACACTGAATGCAAAGGAGAAAACTCATTCAGGAATGGCACTGAATGAACAGATAAAACTCTCAGGAATGACACTGAAAGATATCCAAGCAAATATGATGGGGATTACAGAAGAGAGGTAAAGCTTTCCAGGAATAGCACTGGGAGAAACAAGAGGAACAAGGTATCCAGGAATGTCACTGGAGATCAAAAGAGACACACATCCAGGAATGGCACTGGAGAGACATGAGGTATACATCCAGGAATGACACTGGAGTGAAAGAATATAAAGATCCAGGAATAGCACTGGAATGAACAGGGAAATAACAACTTTCAGGAATGGCACTGAATGAAAGAAGGCAAACATCTAACAACAGGACAAGACATACAGGGAAACGACAAAATCCAGGAATGGCACTGGAAAGAAAGAAAATGAACAAGACATCTAGGAATAGCACTGGGTGAAAAGACAGGTAAAAGTTTTGGTAGGTGCCAAGTAAGTTGGACTTTGATCACAAGGTAAGATGTTGACAACAACAGGACCTCGGGAAATGCATATGAGCACGAAGCAAACTTCAAGCTATGAAAATATTTCTATGCAATGATAGATGAATGATTTATGTATGCAATGCATATGATAGGGACAACTGAGATAGACTCTTTTGTGAGGGAAGAAAGGAACTCTGATTCCTCAACACAGGGAACATTGCCCACTCTTCTTGGAGAGAAGATGTTGAACACATCTCTGTCACACTTATGAATTGTATCAGACTGATGGTCTTTTGAGGAAAGGCATCTTGAGGATTCTTGAAGAAGACTTCCCTAGACTGATTGACTGATGAAAATAAACTGATCATAGCTTCAGTTTGACTGCTGCAGGGGAAAAATGAACTAATCATGGCTTCAATTCTTGAAAAGATTGCTGAGGATAAACTGATCATGGCTTCAGTTGTTAGGGATGAACTGATCATGGCTTCAGTTCTTGAAATGACTGCTGAGAAGGCTAAACTCAGTATGGGTCTTGAAAGAGATATTCTGGCTAACCAATTTTGAGAATAACTTGCACTGGGCAACAAACCTTGAACTGATTCACAACAGGATCTGGAAGTAATGTGCCCCTGATATGATCACTGACCAAGTTTCTCAACTGTTTGAAATTTCTTGATGAGAAAAGTTTGCCTGCAAATAGGATTATTCAAACAAACATGGTAATTTTAATGCAAAGCTCAATGCAATTTTGAAATCAAAAATCATTTTTGGAATGATATTATTGATGTAAAGGAAAATGAAACACTGTCAAAACACGGCGGTTTAGACATTCAAAAATGAAAGATAAAGCAAAGGTATGACATCAAAGAAAATGATTGGCAACAAACATAGGAGTCAATTTACGCAACCTTGCTGTAGTATGCTTTCAAAAGAGACCTGGCTTCAATTAGGTCTTTTGAAGGTTGTAACGTGGTCTGGTTCACGGTTTTTGAAACAAAGGATATAGGCTCAAAGTTTATTTGTACCCAACCCATTCTTCATGATGATCTCCAGTCCTATGCTTAGTTAATTCAAACTATGCATTCAGGTTCCAAGAGATTTTGGAATTGCAACACTGTTATGATGATGGTTCAAGGACCAAGGGATTTTTGAGATGGCAGTCACTCTTTCTTACAACATTTTGTTGTTTTTGATGTGGACCTCAGTCAACTCGTTTTGTCTTGAAGGATTTTAGTAACCTCTTGATTGATTTTTTTTTGTTATCTCTAACTTTTGCCTGAACTGTGTTATTTGATTTTACAGTCAGCGGGATGCCCCAATTTTTGCCTAAGTCTCCTTCATAGGTTTTGACTTAGTGGAATCTTCCTTAGATTTTTTTCATTCTTTTTTTTTGAAAGATAGTGACTGCCTGGCTTAATGATTAAGGTGAACCATCATTGGCTTTCGATTTGAAAGACATCTTCGACACTTCTTTGATGTGTGCGAAGGAAAGCTTGTGATTGCAATAATTCTCTTGTGTTTGAATACACAGTCAAATTAACTGAGAACTACCCATCCCTAGGTTAAGATTGCGGGTTTTTTGGTACAAAAATAAACTCTAACTTCTATGCTCGAAGGGGTTGACAAGGGATTAACTTCCTTATTTCTCCAGTGTTTGGGAGTTGAAACAATGCCTGTACATCATCAGCCAAGTTTTAATTAAAAGCATACAACCCAGCAATTTTAGGTATTTCATTTTCATCATCCTCCCTCCAATCTTTGCATAAACAAAAGCTTGATAAAGAAAGTGAACAGGAGAAATATTTTTGTTTTGTGAAAAAGAAAGCATAAAGATGCACACAGTGGATATAAATGAATTGAATCAAAACATTGCAATGCTCATTTCATTGAAATTACCATGAAAGTACAAATAAAGTTCGAAAGAAAACAGACAATACAATAAAATAAATGTGCAAACAGGAAGAAACAAGGCCTAGTGACTAATCAGCAACAAGGATGAGCTGTCCTGTCTGAAACATTGGCTTTAGGAGATGATCCATTTGAACTGACTCAAACTTCATTTGGCATGCCCTGGCAAAGGATTATTGACAACATTGTGATTCTTATCAAGAAAAGTCAGATTCTATGAGTTCACCAATTCTTGTACTCTAGCTTTCAATGCGTAGCAACCTTCCAAGTTATGGCCTGCCCCACCTCGATGGAACTCACAATGAAGATCAACCCTATAGCCGGTTGGGAGAGGATTTGGAGGAGGAGGTAGATCCCTCGTTGTAATCAAACCTTTCTGAACAAGACATGGATACAGCTCAGTGTAGGACATCGGGATAGGATCAAAGTTAACCCTATTGCGATTCCGATTCTGTCTAACAGCCTGACGAGGAGCTTGAACTGGTTGAGCATTAACAACAGGAGCAACTGCAGCTACATATTGTTGTTGTCTATGACGAGGTTTCCCTTTAACTGAAACAACATGGGTATCACCATCCTTTTTCTTTTGAAAATTCCCAGCATACTTTTTAGCACCACTAAAGGCTTCAGCATTGGCAATCTTTCCTTTCTTGATACATTCTTCTAGTCTTTCTCCAATAGTGACTAGGTCAGCAAAACCAGATGATACACTGCCTATCATATTTTCCCAAAAGAGCAGCTGAAGAGTGTCCATGAACAGTCCAGTCAATTCTTTTTCAGCCAAGGGTGGCTCCACTTGAGCAGCTAGCTCTCTCCAGCACTGAGCGTACTCCTTGAAGGATTCTTTTTCTTTCTGAGACATATTCTGCAATTGACGGTGATCAGGTGCCATGTCCAGATTGTACTTATACTGCTTTAAGAAAGGATCACCCAAGTCCTTCCAGCTTTGGATACAGTTCTTATCAAGTCCCATATACCATTTCATTGAAGCCCCACTAAAGCTGTCATGGAAACAGTGAATGAGCAGTTTGTATTTTTTGGCATGAGCAGCCATCTTGCGGCAACACATCACCAAGTGGAATCTGGGACAGGTGTGCCCCTTGTATTTCTCAAAATCAGGAGTCTTGAATTTTGGAGGACTAATCAAGTCGGAAACCAAGTACATGTCCATTGAGGCAGTATTAAAGACATCACTTCCTTCCAAAGCTCTTATCCTTTTGTCTAGAGTTTGCCATTGCTCACTAACTTCTTCAATGTATCCAGGTTCTCCCTGACTTTTAGATTGTGGAGCAGCAGCATGGTACACAAAAGGATTTTCAGGAATAGCTTGAGCAACAGAATGCACAATATGCTGAGGTTCAGTGAGCAATGGAGCTGAAGATACTGGCGAGACAAACACATGAGTAGTTGCAAAGGGTGGCGAGTAATTCGGAGGTAACCCAAATTCTTGCCAAGTAGAAGCTGGTTGGTAAGTTAGTGGAGGGTCAACAGCAGCAGGTGAAGTTTCAACAATCACAGTCCTCTGAGGTGGTTCACCTCTAGCAATCAGAACTTGTAGGATTTCTATGAGCTTGGTCATACCGGCCTTCAACTCATCAATTTCCATTCTGACTTCGACATTGTGTTGTTCCTGGTTTTCCATTCTCAATCTGGCAGCAGCTCTAGTTCCGTAGTTGTGTTGAGGAAACAGCTTGATGGTGAACAAATAACTAGAGAAGGAGACAGTTGAAATAAGTTTCTGAGACAACTCGGAAGAATGCATATGTATGCTCATGGATGCAAGAGTGCATGGATGCAACAACCACAAACAAGATCACTTAAAGCACACGGGTTCAAAGGTTCGAGTCACGAGCATGAAGCCAAGGGTAAGAGTCAATCCCACAAAAGGTGTGTACTAAGGTTTTGTCTTCATGGTAGCAGAAAACAGCGGTTCTAACAGAGTGCCCAGGGTCCACAATTCACTATCAGACACACCAGCGCACCGATTTGCTCGGAGGTTGGTAGTTATCCTCAAGAGAATCTAACCTGAGTGTGGCATCGCATAACAGCTAAGTCAGATTTGCATCTTCATAGCTTCCGCGCCACGATCCTAAAAGGGCTAGATGGGTTAAGGGTTACTACGGTCCTCAGTGTTATAGGCTTCTATGGAAAAAGTAATGCCTTCACGATTGCTCGATCGGCATCAGTAATTCCAAAGAGGCAACCACTGAGTGGATGGATTCTCAAGTTCTGATTTTTCAAGATTCGACTCCCTCAAAGCTCCCTTGACTATACCATCCTCCTATCTCAAAGTACACTCTGGTCCGGGTATAGGACCTATTTCGCACACAGAGGAACTCCGAAACAGAACAAGCAAGTAACAAGCAAATCAGACAAAAAGCAGTAAATGAATCAAAGTAGGCTAAACTCCTCAAGGGAGATCCCCAGCAGAGTCACCACTTTTCTGTAGCGGTAAAATCGTGAGTGTAACCTATTGATTAACTTAACTCGAAAAGTAAGAGTCGCCACCGCACTTTTATTTTATCCAAAAAGGAAAGGAAAAAGAGCAAACAAAACCTACACAAGCTCTACAACAAGAACAAGTGAAGAGAGTCTGGATAACCGGGGTTGGTTACGCAATGGAAAGGTGTTAGCACCCAAAACGTCTATAGTACTCTATAGGAACCCTTTGAAATATCTACCGCTTTTGGTATGAAAAAGTTTGCTTGAAAAGTGATTGAGGAGATGAAAAGAGAAATTGTTTTCTAGATTTTTGTGTTTGGAGAGACTTGTCGCCTCATGCCTACATACCCACGATGTGCAATGTAGGATCAAAACCCCGTAGTTCATGGTACAAAGAGTGAAATTTGTTTGTTTTGGTTGATTTTAAATGTAAAGACAAGTTGTCATTTCCAAGCGAATAATTCCGCTTAAAGAAATGAATCATGTCTAAAATTATGAAAAAGTTAAAGGAAAAAGTGCACGAGGGCACAAAAAAGGTTGATGAGTTTGGTATTTTTTAAAGTCTTTTGAAAAAGGTGTCAATATGCTTATGTAGTTTAGCATTTGGTTAAGAAATGAAAAGGAAATAGTAAAATCACTTGACAAAGTCAAGGTCTGATTATGAAAGAGGTGATAGTTTGAAATCAAGAAGGTTTTGAAAAAGAGAGAAAGTTTTGAAAATTGAAGAATGGGGAGGAGAAGAAGTGACTATCCTATAGCATAAAGTAAAAGCTAAGGATAAGAATAGCCTAACCACATAAGTAAGCTCCATAGTCTTCAAACTACAATTCCAAAGAAAGGGAAAAGGTCCTAGTTCTAAGTCCAAGGATTCAAGAATTGCATTGGATGTCCAAGGTCTAGGTGCAAAACTCCATGTCCATTGCAAAGGATAGTAACCATAGTCCAAGATTAGAAGCACAAGTTTTTTTAGAGGTTTTGGCCTTTATTAATGTTTTTGGTCCAAGTGGACAAAGAGAAAAAAAGGCATAAGCATAAACATGTGTCCAACGGACAAAGGAAAAATTGCGGAAGCATAAACACGTGTCCAACGGACAAAGGAAAAATATGCGGAAGCATAAACATATGTCCAACGGACAAAGGAAAAATTGCATAAAAGTAAAAGAGAGATAGGGTGCGAGGAGGAATTGTAAAGGTAATAGTTAGAAGTTAGTGATTAGCTGTTAGTTGTTAGAGTAAGTGATCAATAATAATTGGATAATTGCACTTAGGTCAAGGTTAATGAGAACTCATTAGAGGATTGATAAGACCAAAGCCTCCTAACAACAAGTCTCGTATGTGTTGAACCAAAAGACAAATAATCAATAATTTTTTGTAGTTTTCTGATAAGGAACATAATGTTGCGCTATGTTAAGCAATCTCCGAGTAATTTACGGAGTAATTACCCTACAATGAGGCCGGTCAATAGCTCTTTGTGCTAATGCATGCTAGATGAACGACATGTAGATCGTCATCCGAAAGCAATACCGCACGAAAAAGAAAGAAGGTAGCGATCTAGTCTTGATCAAAATTCAACAATGGAATTCTATGATCCATAAGCCTTTCATCGATCAAAAGAAAAGAGAAATAGATGAAGAGAAAGCCAAATTAAACCACACAATTATGTGATCTAAGGCTAAGAACAAAAGGAAAGGTAAGAAAATGGAAAAGGAACCAAAACAGTCCCAAAAACAAGCCAAAATGTGCATTCTGTTTTGAAGTAACCGGTTACAGCATATCTGCTAACCGGTTACTTAGTTCAAAATAGTGCAGTTTTTCAAAATTAACACAGAGTAACCGGTTACAGCATATCTGCTAACCGGTTACTCTGCACCAGAATGCAGAAAAATGTGCAAAATTCCGCATGATCCATTTTCAAAACTTTGTACAAACACCTTATGATCATGGAACTAAAATTGCACGAAATTTAAAGTAAAACAACAGTGAAAAACAGCAATTAAACACAATTACAAGATCCAAAGGATCAAGTAACAAAGATCACCAAAGATCTACATTGTGGAAGATGAAATCAAGAACAACAATGGTGGAAAATGAGATTACCACTCCAAATCTGAAAATTGCTTCAAATTACTCCAAGATCCAAACTCCAAAGCCTTGATCTATGAGAATTGATGAAGAAAACAAGCATGGATGAAGGTTTAGCTCAAAGTTGAACAAGATTCAATGTGAATTCTTGTTAACTTTCAAAAGAAGAAAAGTGAGCTTTGGTGAATTTTGTGGTTGGGAAGAGAATTTGCAAGAGGTTTGTTGGCTATCAAAAGCTTGAATGAAATTTTAGCAAGGTGAATTTGGCTCTTAAAAGCTTGAAGAATGAATGAAATGAAGGCTCTATTTATAGAGTTTAGGCTTGGGAATTTGGTGGTTTGGAAGTTCAAAATTAGGCTTGGAATTTGAATTTGGAGGGAAATTCATAAAAAGAGTGGTGATTAGTGAAGGTGTATGGTAGGAAATGATCAAAGTGATATAGGGGAATTAAAATGAGATGGTCTAGAATATTCCAAATGTGATCAAGGGCTGAGATTGGTGCAAATTGCTGAATTTTGAATTTGTTGAATTTTTTCAAAATCTCACGAGGGTAACCGGTTACAGCATAACTGCTAACCGGTTACCTAGTGCAAAATTTGTGAAAAATGAGCATTTTGCTGCACTGTTGTGGTTCGACTCGATTCTTTTGCTCGTCAAAGAAGGCATGGAAATAAGCACATGAAACTTGGAGTCTCTTGAATAATAATCAATTAAGTCTTGGAAACTCTTGATGAGATGAATTTGGAATTGTTTGCAGATCAACTTTGACTTGGGACTGTTGTTTTGGCATTTTTAACCGGTTCTTCCCCTGAAAATGTCAGTAAAGAGAAAACAAAGTATTTTTGGGTTTTGGTTAAGGTTAGTAAAATATAAACAAATAAAGAAATAAAGTGAATAAGAAAACACACAGATGATCAGTAAACCGTGCAAGGCATAAACTCAAAGATGAGAGGGATAAGGGAATCAATGTGTGATCTTGTTTGTCGTAAAGATGCAAAATGAGATGTGAATGATATGTGGAATCTTAGGGGTCAAAAATTAGGGTCTTACAGGTTTGAGAGAAGAGGCAAGTTGTTATCTTAAGGGAGATATCTCACCTATTCACCACAAACATTTTGAGAAAGAAGATAATAAAGGAAGAAGCTTTAAACCTGGATGTAGAAAATCCAGAGTAATGCCACATCTTCCTTTAAATGAGTCTTTGCATATTAAGAGAAGGACCTTGACTTGGATATAGAATCAACAAGTGTGCCACTTATATATCACTTAAATGAAAGAAGTGTTTTTGTACCATAATAAGAGAAGGACTGCAGCTTGGATTTTGAACTAACAAGTGTGCCACTTACATCACTTAAATAGAAAAAAGTTTGAAATGTTTGATTTATGTTGTGGGGAATAGAAGATACATATCTTCTATAGAGATGATTCATGTTTCATCTCTGGGAGGGAGTTTTGAATTTGAAGCCAAAGATTGGAGAGGGTTTGACTTGAAGTTTGAGGTTTGAAGCCACAAGGGGCTATGGTTTTGACTTGAAGATTGAGGTTTGAAGGGGATCCTAAAATTTGAAATGAGTCTAAACTTAAGGATGAGTATTGAAATGCAACAGTTGTATGAATGCAAGTGTTATAAACATAAATGTCAAGAGAAACTCAACAAGACAAAATTGATTAAGCTTTTAAACAAATGTTGTCATCAAGGATGAAATGAACATGATTATGATCAAGCATGGTATATCGACATGTGAATAAGCATCAGACAAGTAGATATGTTCATCATGGTGAGAGTTTATGAAGGAAATACTTGAATATGTGAGCAAAGATTTGATCAATTGAAGCAATCATAAAGAAGTTCATGTAAGCATGTATTCAAAATGAATTAAGGATCATATGAATATAGCCAAGGGTGAACAAAACCCAAATGGAAATTTATGGAGATAAGCACATGAACAAGACATTTAATCAAGGTTGAATCACGAGCTTTGGGGAATCCAAACTCAAGTGGAAGCCCTAGTCATGTATCAAATTGTTTTTCCAATGATTAGTTGAACAAAACCCTAAGGTTTCAACTAAACATCGAATAGCCAAAGTATTTTTCAAAAGAAATAACATTTAATCATGGTATATGAATGGTGTATAAGTCAAGATAGCATGTTATGTACATTAAACAAGACTTAAACAAAGTATATTATGACCATAAAGACACATATGTACAATTAGGTCAAGGGAATAATCAAAAGATATTAAGGAAAGGTATGAAAAATACTTTAAAAAGCACTAGTTTTCAACCTAATATAAATGACAAAAATAAATATTATTTTTTGGATTTTTTGATGGATTCTCAAAATATACAAGATAAATGAGAAGTGTGCAAAAAAAAATATTAAAAAATGATGATTTTTACTTGGTGAAATAATTGGATGAATTTGTGAAGAAAACCAAAGAAAATAGTGGCAAAAAAATTAGGGAATGACTCCCACAAGTGTTGAACTCACGCGCTCCATGTGATGGGCTTAAAACTTTTACCACTAGGCCACTTGATTGTGTGGTGATAAACAACACGCAATGTAAATAATATAGAGAGACTTGTATTAGAAAAATGTAAAAAAAAATAACATCAAAAGGTCTGGGGCGAGGGGGATTCAAACCCTAGACCTTGGCTTCGCTCACACACACAAACCAAACACTTAACCATTATGGCGCAATGCCCAAGTCGTTAGTAAAACCAACACTAAATGGTAATAAATTGTGAATGCATTTAAAATGAGTTTTTTACGCGCCACCACCATGTTCATCTTCTTCCACGAGCCTCATCTTCTTCATCCATTTTGAATTTCCAAAATCTTTATTTCTCAACCAAATTAAAAGATGTAAAGACCAAAGTTGTTGGAAATTTTACCAAGAATTGAATGGTATCAACCAATTTTATTTATATGGCCTAGATTTTAAACTAACATGTATGAACATATAAATCCTAAAACTGGAAAATTGAATATGAAATCCTATCTAACACAATTTATGTACAATTAACATAGGGAAATTATTTACTACATCATGACAAACAGATTGGTAACTCAAATGATGCAAAATGATGCACGAATCATGGGGATCAGTTTTTGAAAACTTACCTTGCAAGTGAGAATCGAATTCCTTGATAGAGGTGTTCCAGATGCAATTTCTTGATGCTAACAGCTTCCTTGACCTCCAAGAAGTGTGTTGCAATGCTTAGAATGAGATGATACCTTCAGGAACACTTAGCTCAAATCAATATGTAGCTTGAGCAAGGTAGGATATGAACTCGATGATTCCGGTTTTACAGAATGTGTATGAGTGTTTAGATCACTTCTATATTGTGTATATGAAGTGTTTGGATGCCTGGTTTGAATGAAAATTGCTTATACTTAAAGTTTCAATTTATCACTTCTTTGACACTTTGAATTTTGGAATGAGGAGGATTTCTTAGAAAACAATTCTTTGCTATGTTTTGGTGTATCTTGAATGATGCAAAATGATCTCTATTTGTATAGAAACATTTCAGACTTTTGGAGAAAAGTTTGGATTAGGATACATGCTATTATCCAATGGATAATGACATGTACCTATTACTTGAGTGCTAAGGTACCCATAGCCCATCTCTCACATGACTAGAATATTGATCTTTTGAGATTGAATTTATCAGACTGCAACTCATCCCTTGGCGTTTTGATCAATCCTTGACAGACTGTGGTGGTTTCTTGGCCAATTCACTATTTCACTTAATGCAAGATGACAAAACTTAAGTTCATGGTTTTGCAATGATGTTTTTCACATGCAAAGGGATAGAATTTTGAATATTCTTGCATTATCTTGCAGAGCACATGGGATATTACAAGATTGTTGTTGGCTGTGTGTAGAGATCAGGCTTGGAAATTGCCCAAAACTCACTCCAAAATTGTGTGAAAGTGTCATGAGAATTTAGTTGCATCCATGCCTTTTGTAAAATTCATAACCTCCAACTCAAGCAAGATAATTTAATGTTCTTGGACTATTTGGAAAGCTGAGATAATATACTTCAAGTTTAATGTTCAAGGTTTGTCTTGAATCAATGTGGATCATGGAGAAAAATGGCCTCAAAGTTGGCTCCAACACAAGGCAGATTATGTTGAAAACTTTTCTAAGTGTCCAAGTTCAAAAAGTGATGAATCTCCAACTTCATGGCCGCATATCTCTTAACCCATGCATTTTTTGGGAAATCATCCTCAAAGACAAAGTTGTAGTATGTAACAAGCTCTTCAATTTGGTCTTTGGAGCAAAGAAAATGGTTACTTGGATTGGAAGTTATGGCCTTAGCAAGATGAGCAAAAATCATTGTATTTCATGACTTAGAAAAATTTCAATTTCTCCATTGTTTCCCTTTTTGCAAGTAACCTCACTTTTCTTGATTTCTCTTGATTAATCATGATCCAAGTCACATATTATGATCATTCTTGACTTGAGGAACCCATGGTTGACTAAAAATCTCAAAAGTCAAACTTGATTTTGATCACAGTTGACTTTTCATCAGATGAACTTGAATTCTTCCATTGCTTATGAATCAAACTTCTTGAATAAATCCAATCATATGAATGGACTAATATGATGCATTTGAGGTCCTTGGATCATATCTTGAAGTATGAGATCCTTCTTAAATGAAAACATCAGTTGTGATCCTGATTAGGTCAAAACCCTAATTTTGGGTGCACTGGGGATCTTGAGACTTGATCAATTTGAAATGATCCAATCTTGTACTTGATAGTTGATGGAGGGAAAACTCTTGATCACCATGAATGGATAAGAAACTTGAGATGTTGAATATGATGCACATCCTTTGATAATTCATCTACTTTAGCCCTTGGGGGACCACCTAACCTGAAAAGCAAGCAAGCACACACATCTTGTACTTGTAATGGGTTAGTGATGCCTAAAGACACTCACATATGTAATGATGAATGTTATGCAAATGATGTAAATGAGGTGACATCTTAGGGGTAAAAAATTAAGGTATGACAATTATCACCTCCTAACATGCCCAAACATCCCATACCATGAATTTCATCATTTCCCAACTCTAAGAAACAACAACATCATAGTTTCACAATTTTACTTGTAACATGAACATAAAAATAAATCCAATAACAACACCCATATAACAAAATAATCACATGAAAAACACAACATCCATGATGCAAAACAACAACTTAGATTCAGGCATAACAACAACATAAAATCAAGAACAACAACAGTTTCATGTTTCAATACACCCTAACCCAATATTTCATGTTTTTCCCCCCAAAACTAAACTATCTATTGAACTCACCTGTTGAAGATGATGAAGTTTCGTGAAGAAGATGATGAATGATGATGACGAAGATGAGATAATTGTGGCGATGATGAGTTTCTTCATCATTCCTCTTCTTTCTTATTCCTTCTCATTTCTCTCTTCTCCATCTTTCTTGTTTCCTCTTTCTCTTCCTTTTTCTCATGTTTTTTCTTCTCCTTTTTCTTCATGATAACTCTCTCTCTCTCTCTCTCTCTCTCTCTCTCTCTCTCTCTCTCCCCTTTAATTCTTATCTTATCTTTACCACCACACAAACATGTGACATATAATAATACTATATTAAGTAGTAATAGAAAATATCTCAATTGATATTTTATCTTATAGTACAAATTAACCAATTATTAATGTTACCAAAATGTCCCCTCTTGTACTTACTAATAATGATAATTTTCTTTTAATAATAATTGTTCTCTTCAGAGTCCACTGGTTACTCTATTGGTCTCAACTGACAATATTTAGAGTACATAGGAGATCTAATTGTTCCATTTGACAAGAGATAGAGTACATATGAACTTAGTTGGTCTCAACTGACAACTAATTGAGCATTTAAGGGTATATGAGATATTACATACAAAATTTAAACACATTGTTTAATAACTATTATTATAAATATTTGCATACGGTTGATCCAAATCAAAATTAATATTTACATATGAAAAAATATACGGTTGATGAAAATAGTTGTATATATGGAAACATGTAATTTATGCTCTAAATTTAAATAAAAATATGTTTTTCTTTTAAAAATAATAAACTTTATTTGTTAAATAATTTTGTCTTGCTGTTTTTTCATTCTTATTACAATTAAGAAACAAATTAGTGTCACACATCAGTACTAGTGCGAACGCATGTGTATCCACACAAGAATCCATGCGAATGCACGAGTTATTACATTTTTTTATATAATTAAAGAAAATAAAAGTAAATATATTTAAAATAATGTATGAATCCAAACACGGACAAAATGTGTTTATTTATGATATTAATATTTTAATTAAACATATAGTAATGATGTAATCATTTCACTAATATATGTAATTAATGACAAATATCATTTTAAATTAATGAGTGAATCTTAATTTTTTTTTTAAAAATGGGAACAAGTTTGTTTTATCCAAATATTTTTATAAATATTGTCAAAACAAGAATAATATTATATACAAAAAATATATAGTTCATCCAACTATTTTTATGTATGGAAAAACTATATTTATAACTCGTATATAAATCAAAATATATCTTTCTTTTAAAAATAATAAACTATTTTTGTAAAACAATTTTGTTTTTCTCTCTTACATTCTTATTATATATTAAAAACAAATGCGCGTAATACATAAGTATCCGTCCGAACGCACATGTATCTCACTAATTTAAGTAAAATATGAAAAGAGTATCTAATTTCACTATTTTTTATAATAGTAAATCTTTGATTCCAATAAGATAATAATAAATGAATACACAAACATGTTATTGATCAGTGTGGACAGAATAATAATAAAGTTAGGGGCATTATTTCTCGTCTCCTCTATCGTCATTTCGTTTTATAGTATTTAGTAACGATATAGCTACTCAACTTGGCTTTTCATCTTTTCTCTATAATTTTTTTTTATTCTCAAGTTTTATTGGACTTTTAATTGTTACATGTTCTATTTTTATTTATAAGAAGAAAGGGCAGGGATATGGGTTATAGGCTTATAGCTGGTTAAAAAAAATTAAAGTAAAAAATTTATATATGATAACATTGTAGTTACTCAACTTTTATTTTCATCTTTTTCTATCATTTTTTTAATCTCAAATTTTACCTGATATAAGTAAAAAATATCCAATAAATATGTAGAGATGGTGAAATAATTCTACAATATAGGATAAATGCCACCAAGCTTTTCCACGCCCTTTAAATATAATGTTCTTTTCTCTCTTCCTCGTTGGACTCAACTCCACGGCCTTTTAAACATTTATACTACTACTTTAATTAATGCAGTTTTAAAAAATCTCACTTTTAAAAAGGAATTAATATATAAGAAAGTTTTCTCTTACACCATAATACAAGTTTTTAAAACATTTAAATGCACAATACAAATTTAATTTTTAGAATATATATATACGGTAAGTAAGTGTTATCTGTTTGAGAAAGACTATAATGAATTAATATCTTGCTATTAATCATGAACAAATCAAATGTTTTGATAAATAGTTTTTTGTGTTGATGAAATATTTTTGTGTGTTGATCTCTTAAAATAAAAAGGAGAAAAATAACATACTATGTAACACCCATATATAATATAATACATCAAAGCATCCATATCATAAATGAATTTACGTTTTGGTACTGAAATACAATAAGTCCCTAATTAACACATTATACATATACAAGCCCAAAATACCTAATACAAAAAAACTATGGTATTATATATATAAGATGTTCCAACACTAAGAACTAGATCAACTAATGATCTCAAAATAAACTTCATAACGGAAGTCTTGCCATCCCAAAAAGCTAAGATAGTAAGGAAAGTCAAACAACTTTATCCTCACCCTTCGCCGAACCTGTAGCACCTGTAAAATAATCAAGAACGAGGGGTGAGATACATCAAATCTCAGTGAGTTCTCTATCTTATAGGCCCTCTCGGCTTTACAAGGTTCTATCACACCTAACTCAAGTCAAAAGGGAAGGGAAGTGACTTTGAGTACTCACACACACTATATAGAAACACGTTATCGAGCCCGTTAACTCGAAAGTGGATCACTATCGTCAACCCTGTCAAGGCATCCCCTTTCTCCCGCCCTCTTCTACGTCTAGAAGTAGGAACGAGTCATGGACCCTCGTAGATTACTTGGTATACGAGATGGATTCGGAAATAAGGGACACATTATCACCTTAAATCGTCACTTCACACGGCCCGCACACCGTCACAAGTCTCTTTACCCGTAGGCTCCATTCGTACTATAACATTGGGAATCAAACCTACTAAGTAATTGTGCATTCATTACAGAGGAGCTCGTTACTCATGAAATGACACATAATAGAATAATGGTTACAATTTCGTGACTCCACATACAACCATAATTGTATTTAACATTTCTAGGCCACATTAGCCTTTTTGGCCTCTTTTGCCCCTTTTTCAACATTTAACCTCACTTACACGTGTTACATCATAGCGTCATTATTCTTTTCTATACCGTTCGGTAATAGACGCACGCCTCGGCCTCTCATGCACGAGCGTCGTCGTTATGTTATTCATCATTTTTCCTAGTCGTTACTTAGTTCCAACATAGTTTATGGTAATATTCCTCACTCTACCTATTTCATATTTTTAACATGCATTACTCTCAATCATGTTCAACATCATTAGTAGGCAAAACATATTACAATTGCACAATAGAATTACATGTAATAATTCAACCATAAACTATACCACTTTTGGGTTTCCCTCTGATTATTTAATCGGGCTATAACCTAAACAATTTCCATGTTCATCATATAGATTATTTCTACAGCTTTCTATCGGTACCAAGAACATTTAAAACGGATAAACGAGTCAAAAGTTAATAATTTATGATAAAAATAGTTTTTCTTTTTATTCCAGGTCGCGCTAAGCGGGCCCCACCCCGCGTTAAGCGCGCTCCTCGCTGCTTGGAATGGGTGGAAATTCTCCAGACCGCGCTAAGCGCGCTCTGCATTATGCAGAAAAATAAACCCTCATGACAGCAGCCTCCAAACCACACATTCACCCCCAAAACCACACCCCAACAACCAATAGAAGTACATTATCATGGTTCTAACATCAATACATAGTTTCTCTCACAAAACCCTAACATTTTCAAAACCCATTTCATTTCAAACTCATTCCAATCAACACCAAACATCATAACAGCTATCAATGGATGATTCTATACATATATTGATCATACTACACAAATTATAACACACTTTAACCGTTAGATTCTTTGATTTTGCAAAAAACCTCATTTTTCCCCAAAATCCAACCTAACTCTAAAACCTCAAGAAATTATACTCTAAAGTTTCTATCTAGAACCCACCTGGATTAGAAGATGATGATGATTAAGATGAGATGATTTGATGAATAATGGATGATGATCTTGATCTCTCTCTAGGTTTTCTCTTCTCCTTTTCCTTCCTTTCTTTTTCTTTGTCTCCAACTTCTTTCTATCTTTTTTTTTCTTTGTTTCTAAGTGTGGAAAAAGGGTGGAAAGGAAATGATATAACAAATATCATTAATTAGTAACACTACTAATTGTCCAAAAAGTCTCTCACGTCAAAAGTTAAAACCTTAGAGCCAGATAATATTAATTTGATCTGCTCTGAACTCATCAGTTTACTCTAATTATTTTATCCAATAAATTCTCAGAGTAAACCGGAACCCAATTGATCATAATAATATTCTCCAGAGTGAAATAATTTACGGGGTATTACATCCCCCTCTTAAATAGAAATTCGCCCACGAATTTAAAATAATTACCTGAAAAGATGAGGATAACCTTCTCGCATCTCGGATTCCAGTTCCCAAGTTGCATCACCCGGATGCATCTCATCCCACTGAACCTTAACAAGAGGAATGCCTTTGTTCCTTAACACCTTAGTTTCTTTTCCTGTGATACGACTCGGTCGAGGCTCAAACGTTAAGTCTGTTTCTATTTCTACTGATTCTGGTAAAATTGACTGAAGAGGATCAGGAATAAACTTCCAAAGCTGAGATACATGAAAAACATCGTGCATCTCTGACAGAGAAGGCGGTAAGGCTAATCTGTAAGCTACTTCACCAATTCTTTCTAAAATCTGATACGGTCCCACGTATCTCGAACTTAACTTACGTGACTTAAATGGTCCTTTCAATCTCAATCTCAGAGTAACTTTCAAAAATACATGGTCACCTTCCTCAAATTCTAAAGGTCTCCTACGGTTATCCGCGTAACTTTTCTGACGATCTTGGGCTTGTTTAATTCTCTCACGGATCATTCGAATCTTTTCCGTAGTCTCTTGAATAATTTCGGGTCCCAAAATTCTATCTTCACCAACTTCCGCCCAACACAAAGGTGTTCTACATCTTCTCCCATACAATGCTTCGTAAGGAGCCATACCAATGCTCGCATGGTAACTATTGTTATACGAAAACTCAATCAACGGTAAAAGTTCCTTCCAATTTCCTCTACTTTCTAGCACACAAGCTCTCAACATGTCCTCCATCGTTTGTATTGTTCGCTCAGTCTGACCATCCGTCTGAGGATGATTCGACGTGCTCAACCGCAACCTAGTACCCATAGCTTGTTGAGAAAACCTTCCAAAATCTTGAAGTAAACTTTGGATCTCTGTCGGACACAATGCTAGAGGGAACACCATGAAATCTCACAATTTCAGAAATAAACAACCTTGCAAGGTGACTTGCCTTGTAAGTAGTCTTCATGGCTAAGAAATGCGCAGATTTCGTTAGTCGATCCACAATCACCCAAATAGAATCATAACCACCTTGTGTACGGGGTAAGCCTACTGCAAAATCCATAGAAATACTATCCCACTTCCAAACTAGAATCTCTAAAGGTTGTAATAATCCGCCCGGTCTTTGGTGTTCAATCTTCACCTGTTGGCACACTGCACATTCTGAGACATACACCGCGATATTCTTTTTCATTCCTGGCCACCAATAATCCTTCTTTAAGTCCTGATACATCTTCGACGAACCAGGATGTATCGTAAAAGTAACTTTATTAGCTTCATCTAAAATCTTTCTTTTTAATACCACATCATTCGGAACACAAATCCTTTGGTTAAACAGAACCATCCCATCCTCTGCTCGTGTAAAACCCGGTTGAAGTAACATCTCTTGAAACTTCTCCTCTAAAATTTGCTCTTGTTGAATCTAAACTCTTAGAGTAGAATTGACATTCAAGTTTCCCATAATCACACCATTAGGAGTCCAAACAAATTGAAGGTTTAGATCCCTAAACTTTTCCAATAAGGTATATTCCAATATCATCAATTCGGCACTATGAACCATCTTCCGACTCAATGCATCTACCACTCTATTCAATTTTCCTGGATGATACTTTAATTCTAAGTCATAATCCTTTAAGTACTCCATCCACCTTCTTTGTCGCATATTCAACTCCTTTTGGTCAAATAAATACTTCAAACTTTTATGATCACTGAACATTTCAAAACGTACACCATACAAATAATGACGCCACACCTTCAGTACAAATACAACCGCTACTAGTTCCAAATCGTGAGTTGGATAATTCTTCTCATGAACTTTCAATTGTCGAGAAGCTTAAGCTACAACTTGACCGCCTTGCATCAGAACACCTCCTAATCCCATCTTAGAAGCATCGCAAAATACTTCATAAGAGTTGTTAGGATCAGGAATGATTAACACAGGAGCCGTCGTCAAACTTTCCTTCAATTCATAAAGCTTTGCTCACAACCCGAATCCCACTCATAAGCACAATCCTTCCGAGTAAGCTTTGTCATTGGTAAGGCTAATTGAGAAAAACCTTTGATGAACCTTCTATAGTAACCTGCCAATCCCAAGAAACTTCTAACCTCTGCAGAATTCCTCGGTCTCTCCTAATTAATCACTGCTTCTACCTTCGACGGATCCACTGCCTCACCACCTTGAGATATAACATGTCCAAGAAAATTAACTTCCGACATCCAAAACTCACACTTGCTTAACTTAGCAAAAAGTTGCTTCTCTTGCAATACCGATAAGACAATTCTCAGATGTTCTCCATGCTCTTGTGGAGTACGAGAATAAATAAGAATGTCATCAATAAATATTACGACAAATTGGTCCAAGTAAGCTTGAAATATACGGTTCATGTAATTCATAAAAACAGCTGGAGCATTAGTCACACCGAAAGGCATCACCAAGAATTTGTAATGGCCGTAACAGGTTCTAAATGCAGTCTTAGGCACATCGGAACTCTTCACACGGATCTGATGATAACCCGACCGTAAATCAATCTTCGAGAACACACATGCTCCTTTCAATTGATCCAACAGGTCGTCTATCCTGGGTAAGGGGTACTTGTTCTTAACGGTGACTTTATTCAACTTATGATAATCAATGCACAGACGCATTCCACCACCTTTCTTCTTTACCAACAACACTGGAGCTCCCCATGGTGAAACACTAGGTCTAACAAAATGCTTAGCCATTAAGTCCTCCAATTGGTCCTTTAATTATCTTAATTCAAGCGGTGCCATCCGATACGGAGAAATGGATACAGGAGTCGTTCCCGGTACCAGGTCAATAGAGAATTCAACCTCTCTTTCCGGAGGAAGAGAAGTAACGTGCTCGGGAAAAACTTCAGGAAACTCACAAACTATAGGAATATTCAGCACTTGTTGCTCACTACTCCCCTCCTTAGTAAGAACCAATAAAACAGATTTCTCCTTCTCAAACAAGAAATTTATCATTCCCACCGTACCTTCTAAAATAGTAGTTAACACATCCTTTGGGGTAGTCTCATCGGATGGAATAATGATTAGCTTTTCCTCACACCCAATAAACACCGAATTAGCAGAAAGCCAATCCATCCCCAAAACGACATCAACTTTCTTAAGCGGTAAACAGATAAGGTCAATCTGAAAAACTCTATCATTCACAGACAAAACATAATTCCCACACATTAGAGGTGTGTCTACTATCTCATCCATGGCAGTAGTAACCACCATCGTAGGAGATAAAGGAATAGCTTGCAACCCAAGTCGCTTCACACATTGCATCGATACAAAAGAGTGTGTCGCTCCACAATCAAATAATACAAAACAAGGAAACCCATTAACAAAACACGTACCAACAATCAAAGAGTTG
Source organism: Lathyrus tuberosus (assembly GCA_022829125.1). Lineage (NCBI taxonomy): Eukaryota > Viridiplantae > Streptophyta > Magnoliopsida > Fabales > Fabaceae > Lathyrus > Lathyrus tuberosus. The sequence goes on from JALAZF010000769.1 coordinate 1,875,498, forward strand.
TCACCCTTTGCTTTCCTCGCATCCAAGGTATATACTCGGCCAGTATTCCTTTCCTGCATTTGATTCTTATTTTAAGGACAATCCTTCACCATATGGCCCACTTGATGACACCGATGAAACTCCACTCCTTCGAAATGACACCTACCAAAATGCATCCTCCCACAAGTACGACACACCGGAGGTGCACTAGTCTTAGAACTCTGAACTTGTTTCCCTTTAAAAGTTTGTGATCTCGATCTAAATTATTGATTTGATCTTCCTCGATCACCCTGATTCAACCTACTCAATTCTCTTTCCGCTTGCACCTTCTTCAAACTGTGTTCTGCCACGTAGCACTGCCTTAACAATTCGGCATAGCTAGTGAACTCCCTCTGAGACACACTATGTGAAATTTCAGCCCTCAAACCAAAAAGAAACTAATCAATCTTCCACCTCTCGTCCGGAGCATACATAGCCTGCCTAGAATAAGCAGCCATCACCTCAAACCTCTCTGTATAAGCGGCCACAGTCAAGTTACCCTGTCTCAACTGTTGAAATTCGAATTCCTTCTGAGTCCGTAAGGAACTTGGGAAGTACTTCTCCATAAAATTTACCTTGAACTGATCCCAAACCTTGGGTACCTCTTGAATGGTCATCAAGGTTAAGGCACTCTCCCACCACCTCATGGCAGGAACCTTCAACAAGTGAAAAGCATAAACCACCTTATTTTCCTCACTACACTGGACTATTAAGAAAATCCTCTCCATGCCGGCTATCCACTCGTGAGCCTTTACCGGATCTAACCCTCCATGAAATTCCGGAGAATTCATACGGATGAAATCCCTATAGCTTCCACCCGTAGCTTCGGGAACAACCACTGGAGGATGCAGACCCCCAGCCATTTGCTATACATTTTGTTGCATAAACTGATTCTGTTGTTGCTGCATCTGTTGCATGAATTAATACAAAGGGGCATTCCCATCGTCACCCGGGTGGATTTCTTCCAGCTGGAGTGGTTCTGGGTCTACCGCGATTGTTTCTGCACCCGTCCTCTATGTTCGTGGATGTCATATAGATAGGATCAAGTTGATCAAGCTCAATACCATAAATATAACACGCAAGACCAATGGCGACACTACACATATGAAACAGAAATAAAAGCCTATCCTATTTCATGGCTAGGTCGAGGATACGACCTGCTCTGATACCAACTGTAACACCCATATATAATATAATACATCAAAGCATCCATATCATAAATGAATTTATGTTTTGGTACTGAAATACAATAAGTCCCTAGTTAACACATTATACATATACATGCCCAAAATACCTAATACAAAAAAACTATGACATTATATATATATAAGATGTTCCAACACTAAGAACTAGATCAACTAATGATCTCAAAATAATCTACACAACGGAAGTCTTGCCATCCCAAAAAGCTAAGATAGTAAGGAAAGTCAAACAACTTTATCCTTACCCTTCGCCGAACCTGTAGTACCTGTAAAATAATCAACAACGTGGGGTGAGATACATAAAATCTCAGTGAGTTCTCTATCTTATAGGTCCTCTCGGCTTTACAAGGTTCTATCACACCTAACTCAAGTCAAAAGGGAAGGGAAGTGACTTTGAGTACTCACACACACTATATGGAAACACGTTATCGAGTCCGTTAACTCGAAAGTAGATCACTATCATCAATCCTGTCAAGGCATCCCCTTTCTCCCTCCCTCTTCTACGTCTAGAAGTAGGAACGAGTCATGGACCCTCGTAAATTACTTGGCATACGAGATGGATTCGGAAATAAGGGACACATTATCACCTTAAATCGTCATTTCACACGGCCCGTACACCGTCACAAGTCTCTTTACCCGTAGGCTCCATTTGTACTATAACATTGGGAATCAAACCTACCAAGTAATCGTGCATTCATTACAGAGGAGCTCGTTACTCATGAAATGGCACATAATAGAATAATGGTTACGATTTCGTGACTCCACATACAACCATAATTGTATTTAACATTTCTAGGCCACATTAGACTTTTTGGCCTCTTTTGCCCTTTTTTCAACATTTTTTTTTTGGAAATCTTAGTATCCGGCCTTGCGACCGACTAATCCAAGAGGGACCAATCCCACCGTCCACTAGCGGGGGCCCCATTTAAAGCCGGAGCAAAGCTCCGTATGGACTAGCCCACACATGGGTTGATTGCACCTAATAGGATTCGAACCTGAGACCTTGAGAGGAGCACACTCTCAAGACCCAAGCCTCCACTTACACGTGTTCCATCATAGCGTCATTATTCTTTTCTATACCGTTTGGTAATAGAGCACGCCTCGGCCTCTCATGCACGAGCGTCTTCGTAATGTTATTCATCATTTTTCCTAGCCGTTACTAGGTTCCAATATAACTTATGGTAATATTCCTCACTCTACCTATTTCATATTTTTAACATGCATTACTCTCAATCATGTTCAACATCATTAGTAGGCAAAACATATTACAGTTGCACAATAGAATTACATGTAATAATTCAACCATAAACTATGCCACTTTTGGGTTTCCCTCCGATTATTTAATCGGGCTATAACCTCAACAATTTCCACGTTCATCATATAGATTATTTCTACAGCTTTCTATCGGTACCAAGAACATTTAAAACGGATAAACGAGTCAAAAGTTAAGAATTTATGAAAAAAATAGTTTTTCTTTTTATTCCAGGTCGCGCTAAGTGGGCCCCACCCCGCGCTAAGAGCGCTCCTCGCTGCCTGGAAGGGGTGAAAATTCTCAAGACCGTGCGAAGCGGGAAATACCGCACTAAGCGCGCTCTGCGTTATGCAGAAAAATAAACCCTCATGACAGCAGCCTCCAAACAATACATTCACCCCCAAAACCACACCCCAACAACCAATAGAAGTACATTATCATGGTTCTAAAATCAATACATAGTTTCTCTCACAAAACCCTAACATTTTCAAAACCCATTTCATTTTAAACTCATTCCAATCAACACCAAACATCATAACAACTATCAATGGATGATTCTATACATATATTGATCATACTACACAAATTATAACATACTTCAACCGTTAGATTCTTTGATTTTGCAAAAAACCCCATTTTTCCCCAAAATCCAACCTAACTCTAAAACCTCAAGAAATTATACTCTAAAGTTTCTATCTAGAACCCACCTGGATTAGAAGATGATGATGATTAAGATGAGATGATTTAATGAAGAATGGATGATGATCTTGATCTTGATCTCTCTCTCTCTCTAGGTTTTCTCTTCTCCCTTTCTTTCCTTTCTCCTTCTTTCTCTCCAACTTCTTTCCATCTTTTTCTTTCTTTGTTTCTAAGTGTGGAAAAAGGGTGGAAAGGAAATGATATAACAAATATCATTAATTAGTAACACTACTAATTGTCCAAAAAGTCTCTCACGCTAAAAGTTAAAACCTCAGAGTCAGATAATATTAATTTGATCTGCTCTGAGCTCATCAGTTTACTCTAATTATTTTATCCAATAAATTCTCAGAGTAAACTGGAACTCAGTTGATCATAATAATATTCTCCAGAGTGAAATAATTTACGGGGTATTACATACTATTTTGTGATATAAGTAAAAAACAAATCTTAGCTATGATATTAAAATCAAAGGTCATGATTCAGAGTAACTCTTTAGATTTACTCTTGGAATAAATGTATCAATCCTATAAAATATATGTTATTAGTGGATATTTACAATGTAACAACCCGTATAATATATATCTATAATAATATCATACAAGTGTTTAATATTTGGTACTAACACAACATAAGAGCCTAATGACGACATTATTATATACACATGTCCAACTAAATACATTAACTAAGGCACATGTTATACAATAACAACTAAAATAAAACTAAGATCTATTAAAAATATCTTCATTGCATATAATCCACGGCGGAAGATCACAACAGTCAGAAACCTTTGAAACATCAGTAAACAATTCCTCTTGATTTCAACCTGCAAGGAATACCTGAAAAATGACAACGATAACGGAATGAGATAATAATCTCATTGATTTCCCCTATCCTATGGGTACACTCGACTCTACAGAGTTTCTAATCGATTCTTAACTCAAGTCTTCATCTTGTTACTTGTGTATCACTCACACCATGTAACTAAGACATAAGTATCTAAGGGATATCAGTAATGCATGGCAACATGTCACTCGAGCTCTCATAACTTAGTCAATTACTATTTGGGAATGCAAATTATAACGCAAGGGTGATTAGCCCAAACGATCACAAGAATCTAAACAATCATCTGTTAGATATGGTAAATGGAAAAACCAGACCTCCACTCCAAGGACTATACTATCTACCAGATATGGTCAATGGATACCAGATATACACTACATGGACTCCACCATCAGATATTGTCAATTGAATCTAGAGCTCCACTATGTAGAACACACTCTCCAATTAGATATGCTCAAAGGACACCAAACCTTCACTTAAAGGGCTACGCCAATCCCATTCCACCAGATATGGTTGATGGATATCTGACTTCCACTATATATATCTCATCTTCCAATAGATATTGTCAACAAAGTCCATACCTCCACTGTGTAGAATACGCTTAACAGTGTTATAGTTATTCATCAAATATTAGGTGATCATAACCACCCATTCACATGTTACTCCACATGTTTCATACAAAGCATGTTGATTCATAATTAGGCGAATACTCGTCTACTATACACACCGAGGTACCTTTGCATCCACGTATCACCATAACATTCCTTCCCATAACCTAGATTATATTTCTAAGTAATTAATCAAGTCACGCTCCTAAGGTTTCCTCACTTATTATCATAAGGTTTTATCACATTATTACACAACAATACATGCATTGATTCACAATACAAAGCATGCGTCATGATATAATTCATGACACACATAAGGTACACATGGTAATATAACACATTACAAAACCATCGGCAAGGTTAGCACCTAACCCGCCTCAATCATGGAATTTCCAAGTCTCATAACAAATTGAGCTACCATTTATCCAAGGCAACAATCATAAAACACAACCACACTATCCCACCCATCATTAGCATATATCCATGGTTCTACTTTATTATCTAATATAGAATTTAAATAGCTTTCCAACGCATCCGACCGTGCATCAAACAGAGTTACAAAACTCAAGTTACGTCACAAATAATGCAGAGGAAAAAACACATAAACCAATCAACCGTGCTAAGTGCCAGGAGTTGCGCTGAGCACCATCATTGTTGGAAAACTGCCCAGAATGTGTACGATGGTGCGCTAAGCGCCCCCAGGCTGGGCTAAGCTCCGAAACACGTTCTATAACTGATAAAACTCAATTTCCCCAACTTTTTCCAATCTAAGCCATGTATAATCACCCCTTAACATGCTCAAACATCCCATACCATGAATTTCATCATTTCCCAACTCTAAGAAACAACAACATCATAGGTTCACCATTTAACTTTTAACATGAACATAAAAATCTATACAACAATAACACCCATAGAACACAAGAATCACATGATAAACACAACATCCATGAAGTAAAACAACAACATAGAATCAAGCACAACAATAACATATAATCAAGAACAACAACAATTTAATGGTTCAATACACAAAACTCTAACCTAATATTTCATGCTTTTTTCCCCAAAGCTAAACTATCTATTGAACTCACCTCTTAAAGATGATGAAGTTTCGTGAAGAAGATGATGAATGATGATGATGATAAAGATGAGATGATGGTGGTGATAATGAGTTTCTTCATCTTTCCTCTTCTTCCTTCTCTTTTCTCTCCTCTCCCTCTTTCTTTTTTCCTCTTTCTCTTCCTGTTTCTCACGTTTTTTCTTCTTCTTTTTCTTCCTGATAACTCCCTCTCTCTCTCTCTCTCTCTCTCTCTCTCTCTCTCTCTCTCTCTCTCTCTCCCTTCTTCCTAAAATTCTTATCTTATCTTTACCACCACACAAACATGTGACATATAATATTATAATATTAAGTAGTGATAGAAAATATCTTAATTGATAGTTTATCTTCTAGTACAAATTAACCAATTGTTAAGGTTACCAAAATGTCCATTCTTGTACTTACTAATAATGGTCATTTTCTTTTAATAATAATTGATCTCTTCAGAGACCACTGGTTACTCTAATGGTCCTAATTGACGACATTTTGAGTACATATGAGCTCTAATTGTTCCATCTGACAAAAGATAAATTACATAGGAATTCAGAACTAACAACGAATTGAGCATTTAAGGGTATAAGGGATATTACATACAAAATTTAAACACATTGTTTCACGACTATTATTATAAATATTTGCATACAGTTGATCCAAATCAAAATTAATATTTACATACGAAAAAATATTTGGTTGATCCAGATATTTGTATATATGGAAAAATTATATTTATGCTCTAAATATAAATAAAAATATGTTTTTTGTTTAAAATAATAAACTTTCTTTGTTAAATAATTTTGTTATTCTATTCTTTCATTCTTATTACATTTTAGAAAAAAATGAGTGGCACACGTCAGTACTAGTGCGAACGCATAAGTATCTAGACCAGAATCTGTGCGAACGCACGAGTTATTACATTTTTTTGTATAAATAAAGAAAATAAGTAAATATATTTAAAATAATGTATGAATCCAAACACGGGCAAAATGTGTTTATTTATGTTACTTATATTTATTTATAAAATCAAAACAATATTTACAAATATTAGGTAATTAGTCGATATTTACAAAACTAAATGATTGCATAAATATTTTTATAAATAATGTCAAAACATAATTAATTATTACATACGGAAAATATACAGTTGATCCAAATATTTGTATATATGGAAAAAAAATATTTATGCTCCAAATATAAATAAAAATATATTTTTCTTTTGAAAATAATAAATTTCTTAGGTAAATAATTTTGTCTTTTTTTATTTTCTCATTCTTATCCAGAACAGAATTTGTGCGAACGCAAAAATTATTACATTTTTTATATAAATGAATAAAATAAAAAAATATATAATTAAAATAATGCATGAATCTAAACACGGACAAAATATGTTTATTTATGTTATTAATATTTATTTATACATATAGTATTGTTGTAATCATTTCAGTGATATATGTTATTAATGATAAATATTAATTTTAAATTAACGAGTGAATCTTAATTTTTTTAAAATGGGAACAAATTTGTTTTATCCAAATAATTTATAAATAATGTAAAAACAAAAATAATATTATATACAAGAAAATATACCGTTCATCCAAATATATTTATGTACGAAAAAATTATATTTATAACTCGTATATAAATCAAACTATGTATTTATTTTAAAAATAATAAACTATTTTTGGAAAGCAATTCTGTTTTTCTTTCTTACACAAACATGTTATTGATCATGTGCAATAATTAACATTTTTTGGAAAGTTAGAATTACAGTGTGGAAATAATAATAATAAAATTAGTGTTATTATTTTGCATCTCCTATATTGTCATTTTTTATAGTATATGGTAACAAAATAGCAACTCAACTTGGCTTTTTATCTTTTCTCTATAACTGTTATTATTCTCAACTTTTTTTTTAATAATCAATAAAAACTTCATTCATATATAACGAGATTACAAAATGAATGAATCCTTTCTAAATCCTCATGGCCAACATCTTGATTAGCCAACAGAAAAGAGAAAGTAATAAAATGTTTAATTTATACTCTAAAAACCAGCAAGAGAATCACCCAACATAAGCCAATAATTACAAACTTTTTAGATCAATAGGCATCCTATACCATTCATAGAAGCTTCCCATATCAGCTATCTTTCTCATTTTCCTCCTCCATTTCCAAGTGACAAACTGAATATCCATCAGCAGCTTCTTCAAGTTCATCTCGTCGCCTTTGAAAATGATCGCATTTCGCATTCTCCAAATACCCCAACATGATGCTAACGATATAAATGACAGTTGATCTCCAACGCACCTTGCGGACGATCAACACGAAAATACTTCAATGCAGCTGATTCCAGTCAGTATCTTTAAACCAATCCAATGCTCCAAATCTTTCCAAAACAACTTGATTTTATCACATCCAAGCATAATATGATTAACCTCCTCAATCTCAAGCTGACAGAAAACACACAGTAACTGGTTTTGATCTGCAATAATACCTCTATTACTAAGGTTCTTGCGAGTCAGTAACCTATTAAAAAATAGTCTCCAACCAAATATCAGTATTTTCAAAGGGAGCTTTAATTTCCACATACACCCAAGAGCAGCTAAAATGTTATTCTCCAAATCAGCTTCACCACCTCTTCTCATCCATCTCTAATAACATTCCTTTACATTAAAAGAATTGTCAATCTTCACTGGCCAAAGTATAACATCATCTTCTGAGGGCGATAAACACGATTCTCCCAGCAGCTTGTGTAATTCCTCAACACTATCTCCATCTGCACTTGACAGAACCACGCCCTTTCCTACTAAATCCCAACTCCAAACATGTCCTATCCAGCAGCCACAATTTTTGACTAATATCTGTTGATTAGGAGAAGAGCTAAAGAGAGTTGGAAATATTTCCTGCAGAGCATTCCTCCCAATCCACCTAGACTGCCAAAACAATGTGTTACCACCATTACTTGTGTTCCAGTTTAAATTACTAGATAAACCTTGGGTATTATGGGCTGAGGCAAGACGACACAAATCTTTCCACCAATTAGAGATCTGATGGTTTAGAGCCTCTGTTTGATAAAGGAGCATACTATTAAAATCAGCCTTATATCTTGCTTGAATTATGTGTTTCCAAATAGGTTCATGATCGTGTATGATTCTCCATAACCATTTCGCCACCAAAGCCTTATTAAACACTCTCACGTCTTTAACTCCAAGCCCACCTTGTTCTTTTGGTTTGCACATTAGAGCCCACTTTACCCAAGAAATGCTCTCCTTTTCCCCCTTGCCTGACCATTAAAAACCTTCTTTGGATGCCTTTTAGATTCTTTATGACAGTAACAGGTGCTAAGAATAGTGCAAAATAATGCACTGGTAAGTTTGTCAGTACAGAGTTCAACAAGATAACACGACCACCAATCGACAATGTATTACATCTCCATTTAGCCAGCCTGTTTCTGAAGGAATCAATAACTGGTTTCCAGAAAGCAATGGTTTTATGATTGCCCCCAACAATTAAGCCAAGAAACTTAAAAGGATATTTACCTACTTTACAGTTTAAGAAAGTAGATACAGCTGCAGTTCTATAACAATCTACTCCCATACCCATGATGCAACTCTTGTTATAATTAATTCTCAACCCAGACAAAGCTTCAAATCCCCTCAAAACATATTTTATACCCCAAAAATTGGACCAAGATTCATCACAAATGAATAGAGTGTCATCAACAAACTGTAATAGACAACTTGTGGTCATGCCCTCAATTCTGATACCCTTCAAAACTCCTATATCTTCTGCTTTCTTAACCATGAGTGCCAGACATTCTGTTATCAAAACAAAAAGAAAGGGTGATAAAGGGCCCCCCTGTCTTAGACCCTTGTTAATTGTAAAATCCTTTGAGGAACTTCCATTTACCAAAACCGAGCCATAGCTTTTGCATACTAACCCTCTTATCCAAGAAATCCATTTTGGGCTGAAATTCATTGCACCTAACATCTTACATAAAAACTCCCAGCTTACACAATCATACGCTTGGGCAAAGTCAACTTTAAACATAAATCCTTTCTTCTTCTTCTTCTTTACATAATCAAAAATCTCGTTAGCCATCAACACTCCATCTAAAAGTTGTCTCCCTGGTACAAATGCAGATTGGCAATGAGAAATCAGTTTACCCATGACACTTTTAAGCCTAGTAGCTAACATCTTTGAAATAACCTTTTGCACACAACCAATTAAGGCTATTGGTATGAATTCCTCTAGGTTCTATGGGTTTTCAAGCTTTGGAATTAGAACAAAAAAAGTAGAGCAGAAAGCTTTTGATAAAGAAGCCTTATCATAAAATTTAAGTATACAATTGACAAAGTCCCGGCCAACCACCTCCCAAGTTTTCCTCAAGAATTTAAAATTGAAGCCATCAGGACCTGGGCTTCTGTCTCCCTCACACGACTTTATTGTTTCTAGAACCTCATCGTAGGAAAACCTATCAGTAAGCCTCTTATTATCCTCCTCTGACAGTTGGTTTAAAGAACTAAGATCCATTTCAAAATGTTCTTGAAAACCATTCTGAAACTTCTCTTCAAAGAAATCATGAATAGTCTGTTTAACTTTCTCAACACCATCCTCCTCTTGAAGGCCAACATTCATGGCTGAAATTGAATTAACTCTCCTTCTTCTATTAATCACTGAATGAAAGTATTTGGTGTTGCTATCCCCTTCTTCAACCCATTTTTGCCTTGATTTCTGAAAGAGCAAGCTTTCCTTCGTCTGTAAACCATTCCACAATTCCTCTAATTTCTTTCCCCTTAGTTTCACTGCCTCCTCTAAGCTTTCATTATCAGTCCCTGCCATTAATTCTTCCAACTCATTGATCTCCATAATATTCTCTTCTATCTTTAAGTCTCTTATTCCAAAGACATTAAAGTTCCACCATTTTAGCCTACTTTTGAGGTATCTCAGTTTTTTCAGCAGCACTTCACCAGCATTTCCAATAGCATTAATGTTGTTCCAACTCTCCTTAACAAATTCCAAGAAATTAGGGTGGTCCAACCACACATTTAAAGATTTAAATGGCTTAGGGACCCAGTTCAACTCATTCAGAACCAGAGACACAGGCCTGTGGTCAGACACGTCTCTCAAGCCAACCTTCTGATTACTCACCTTCTAAATATCACACAATTCATCATTAATTAGAATCCTATCCAACCTACTCATGCACGATCCATTAGCCTTAAACCATGTAAACCTATTCCCCACAGTAGGGAGATCAATAAGGTTCATATCTTCAATAAACACTCTAAACTCCTCCATTTCATTCAGATTATACCTGCCCTTTCCTTGCCTTTCTTCTTTTTCTTTAATTGAGTTGAAATCTCCTCCCAAAATCCAGTCTCCCTTAGTGAAGTTAGCTTTAACCTCAGGCAACTTCCTCCACATTGTTCTTTTTCTGCCAAAACACAAGGTGAATATATATTGACAATGTATATGTTTCTACCCTTCCATGTGCCACAAATCCCTAGATATCCTTTCCCAGAAAAACTAAAATTAGAACAAAACGACCTCTTATTCCAGATTGAAATCATTCCACCAGACAAACCAATTGATTCAGATGCTGACCATTCAAACTCATCCTGACCCCAAATGCTCTTAACTAACTCTTCCTCCACCTTTTTACATTTTGTTTCTTGGACCATACAAAATTCAACCTTGTTCCTTATAATAAACTGATTTAATCTCCTTCTTTTTAAAGAAGAATTACACCCTCTTATGTTATAAGTAGACACATTCATTGGACTATTGATTTTGCCACCTTCACAATCTCCATTCCACGACTATCTCTTTTCTCTATATTCCTTAATATCCCTTCAAGAACTTCATCATCTTCCTGTCCTTCAACACCCAAAGCTTTTAGAATTGTCCACACTTTTCCTGACACATCTTTAGAATTTCTTTTTACCCTTTCATTTCCAGCAACCATGTCTGAGTCAGTTACCGAAGCACAACACAAAATTGAACCACCCGAGTACCTAGATTCACTGTCCCCAGATTGAGAACTATACACTGAGTTTTCCTTCACTGCAGCATTAGAGAATTTTTGGTGTTTTATATCCGTGGATGAATGTAGCAGAGCTGAGTAAAAAGAAGGCTCGTAAGGTATCTGGATCTTCTCATATATATCTTGGACCAACATCTTTTTTTTTCATGGGCCTTGGGGGATCAGGAGGCCTAAGATCCCCTTGTAAAATATTACTGGGCCTCACTTCAGACTCCACGACTCCTTTCTTATTTGGGCCTACCATTCCATTATCCAACATGTTATTGTTCCCAGGACAAAGACCAACAGTACATGATGCTCCATTCAAAATTCCACCTTTTCTGACATCCTCTTTCCTATAAACCCGACTCTTTCTCATAAGTCCCGTCCCATCTACTTGAGCCTCACTAACATTAAATACCCCATCACCTAATACGCTTCCTGAGCAAGGTCCCACAGCATTTTGACTTCCAAGAATCACCTTTTATGTCTCTAAACTTGAACCCACCTTTCTGTCAAGATAAGACAAATGATTACTTTTCTTCTTTTTTCCTTCTACTTGCTTCGTAGGCCTGTGGCTATCTGATGGTAAGTTTCTTGCACATTCTCCCAGATCTTCTCCTCTCTCCTCCCTGTTGTTGAATGATTCGATCTCATCAGATTCATCCTCCATGGGAGAGCTATCTTCTAAGTCATCTTCTTCTTCACTATCATCATCAGTTTCCTCTACCAAAGATTCAATTGAATCCTCTGAATCAAGTCTCCTTTCTTCTTTAGTTACAATTCTCTTTGGACCGTGGTTATCCTCCACTAGTTTTATCACAAAAACCATTCCATTTACGTCAATACTAACGACCTCATTTAGATTACTGGTATACTTTGTTTTTACCAGAATCCTAGCAACATCAAAACACGACTGAGCTTCAGTTTCTTCATCACATCGAATAATTTCTCCCACACTACTAGTTATATACTTGAAAAAATCGTTTCTCCATGCGTGACATGGGATACCGAAACATTTGATCCAAGTTAATCTCTCTTTGTCAACCTCTGATGTCCTTAAACCAGTTTTGTAACCATACTTCCTCTTCCTTTATTAACCCTTTCACATCATTTTCTTCCAAGTCTTCTAATAGACACATATTTGCATCCATTGGAGTTACTCTGATATTAAAGAAGCCTTCTTTATGGAATATATCTTGGATGTTATATGAGTTGCCTGATACCTTCGTCTCCCCCACAAAAGCTTTTTCAAAACGTTCAAATTCATCATTGTTGATGTTGAACAAAAGGCCACCCCAGTTGGGATATGATTTCCCTATTTCTTTCTCATACATCTCCTCCTTTTGAATTCTCAATCTTTTTGTTCTTTCAGATTCTCCTCTTGTAACCTCCACATAAGATCTCCCTGCTCTGACTTGACCCCCCCTGAATCTGTTTTGTACTTCATTGAGCTTCACCCCCAGACCCTCCTTCTGATATTTTCCTCTACCTGCGACCTCCCTCCTTCTCTCAAATCTAGGGACATTCACGTATAACTTCATACCCTTTATTTGAATGTTGTCTAACCTTAACGCCATACTTCTCTCATCATCCACCTTTCTGAATCTTACAAACCCGTACCTTTTGCCTTTCTTATCCAATCTAGCTGGTATGAAAACTTCAACAACACAGCCAAAATCCATGAAGATTGTGGCCATATCCCTGGCATTATATCCCTCAGGGATTTCAGTGAAAAAAAAACGAATAAATAATCTCATTCTCTATTAGATTCTTCTTCCTTCTATCTTTCCAGACTGAAAATCTCTTCTTATTGTTCTTATTTCCTACTACTTGCCACTCCATAGTAAACTAAAAACCTATATATTATTTTTCTAAATCACCAAAACCTTACTAAGAAGAGCTTGTCCAGAGCCAAGGCCCCTAGCCCTAAGGCTAGGAGTTTAAGCCAAAAACTCAGAACAAACACAGACCCAGAAAGCTTGATTTTAGGAGAATAAGATAATACCTTGTAAGTAAGTTTCGACAGCCATGAAATATGCCATAGATACGTAGACACATGGACACACACTATACTGGATATATAACTGTTATATGTTCTATTTTTATTTATAAGAAGAAAGGGTAGGGAATGGGTTATAGGCTTATAGTTGATTAAAAAAAATTAAAGTAAAAAATTTATACATGGTATAATTATAGCTACTCAACTTTGCTTTTCATCTTTTCTCTATAATTTTTTTAATCTCAAATTTCATCTGATATAAGTAAAAAATATACAATACATATGCAGAGATGGTGAAAAATTTCTGCCACATAGGTTAAATGCCACCAAAATTTTCCGCGCCCTTTAAAGATAACGCTCCTTTCGCTCTTTCTCAGTGAACTCAATTCCACGCCCTCTTAAACATTTATATTACTACTTCAACTAATGCAATTTTAAAAAATATCACTATTAAAAAGAAAGTAACAAAAAAGAAAATTTTGTCTTACAATTTAAAAGTAGATGCGAATAACACACCAATATCCATGCGAACGCACGAGTATATCGACAAGAATCCGTGCAAACGCACGTGTTTTTACAATTTTTGTAGAACTGAAATTATAAAAGTAATTATATCTAAAACAATATATGAATCCAAACACAGGAAAAATGTATTTATTCATGTTACTAATATTTTTTTAAACAATTAAAATAATATTTACAAAAACTATTTTATTAGTTGATATTTATAAAATTAAATGATTGCATATATATTTTTTTAAATAATGGAAAAACAAAATTAAAATTTATATACGAAAGACTATTCAGTTGATCCAAATATTTGTATATATAGAAAAACTATATTTATGCTCCAAATATAAATAAAAATATGTTTTTCTTTTAAACATAATAAACTTTATTGGTTAATTATTTTATCTTTCTATTTTTTCATTCTTATTACATTTTAGAAATAAATGCGTGTAACCTATCAGTACCCATGTGAACACACGGGTATCCAGACCAAAATTTGTGCGAACGCACACGTTATTATATTTTTTCTATTATAAAATAAAATAAAAGTAAATATATTTAAAATAATGTATGAATTTAAACACGGACAAAATGTGTTTATTTATGTTACTGATATTTATCTTACATATAGTATTGATGTAATCATTTCACTATTATATGTTATTAATGACAAATATATATATTTTTTTAAATTAATGGGTGAATCTTAATTTTTTTTTAAATGGAACAAGTTTATTTATCCAAATATCTTTATAAATACAGTCAAAACAAAAATTATATTACATACAAGAAAATATATAATTCATCCAAAATATTTTTATGTAATGATAAATTATATTTATAATCTGTATATAAATCAAAATATGTCTTTCTATAAAAAATAATAAATTATTTTAGAAAAGCCATTTTATTTTTCTTTTTTATATTCCTATTATATTTTAAAAACAAATACGCGTAGCACACACTAGTTTAAGTCAAATATGAAAAACTTATATAATTTGACTATTTTTATAAATAGTAAATCTTTGATTCCAATAAGATAATAATAAGTGAATAAAAAAACATGTTATTGATCATGTGAAATATATAACATTTTTGGAAGGTTTTAATTACATTGTGGACAGAATAATAATAATTTTAGAGTTATTATTTCTCATCTCCTCTATCGTTATTTTGTTTTATAATATATGGTAACAGTATAACTACTCAACTTGGCTTTTCATCTTTACTCTATAATATTTTTAATTCTTTAATTGTTACATGTTTTATTTTTAATTATAAAAAGAAAGGGTACGGAAATAGGTTACAGGCTTATAGCTTGTTAAAAAAATCAAAGTAAAAAAATTATATATGGTAATTTTATAGCTACTCCACTTTGTTTTTCATTTTTTCTCTATCGTTTTATTGAATTTCAAATTTCAAATGATATAAGTAAAAAATATCCAATAAATATATAGAGATGGTGGAAATTTTCTCTCACATAGATTAAATGCCACCAAGCTTTTCTACGCCCTTTAAATATAGGAAGTTTCTTAATGCACCACCCAAGTTTCTTAGACACCATGTGAAAATATATTTTTGCCCCCTAATTCCGGATGTGCACATCCGGACACACCGGATCCTTAAGAATTAAAAACTTTTTCCGGATGTGCATATCCGGAGAGTCTCCGGATCTGTATATCCGAAAGACATTCTGAAATATTTAAAGCTGCACGATCACTCCCCCATTCCCATAATCAACCTTTTTCTTCCACACTCACTCTCACCAAGTCAAAAAACCCTTCTTCATCAATCCCATTTCTCACTCAAAAAGTTCAAATTTTTGGTGCAACAAATCAAAGGGAGCAAGGAAAGACTGAATTTCAGGTAAACATTCAACTTCATCCACTACATTGCTCACATTATCAATCTACATTTTTGGAAAAACAAGTTACGCTACTTCCGGATGTACACATCCGGAACGATATTAGCATGAACTTTTCCGGATGTGCACATCCGGAAAAATGCCTAAAGCTAATTAATTTAAGTTTTCAGCATTTTTGAAAAATACGAACTTTTACCGGATGTGCACATCAGGGAAAAAATGAAAATTAAAAAAAAAATGGTGCGTCCGGATGTGCACATCCGGAATCAAGGGGCAAAACCGAAAATTCACTTGGTGCCTAAGAAACAAGGGTGGTGTGATAAGAAATTGCCTAAATATAATGCTCTTTTCTCTCTTCCTCAATTGACTCATTTCTCAAATCAACAAAAGAACAAAATGATGAGTTTTCTCAATACTATCTGCAAGCTATTATTTTTCTATGTCATTATTACTTCTCACCCAACACTTGTTTCATGTGAGCCATGTACATGTGAAACATAAGTAATCATTGAAAAAATTGAATTAGCCCTTCATTACCAACTTGGCTCAATTTCTTATATCCTTGTTTCTGGTGCTCTTGGTGTAAGCCTTCAATTATTAAGCAGACGAATTTCAATTCTACGTCCTAATAATAACATATTTGTCATGATTAAAGCCTTTGGGACAGGGGTCATTTTGGCAACTAGTTTTATTCATATACTTCCAGAAGCATTTGAGAGTTTGAATTCAGCCTGTCTTAAAGATAAATCTTGGGGAGATTTTGCACTTGTTGGACTTGTTATGTTGTATTCAATTGGAAATTTGATGGTTGAATCATTTTCTTCTAGTTATTATCAAAGGACTCTTTCAGAATAAGTTTCTGATGAATATGAAGCAATGGGTGATTAACCTGCTGATGATGGTTCCATATCTGAGGTATTTTAATTTTAAACTAATTACAAGAAAAAGTGATATTCCAATCATCACCAGCAGGTTCATCCCTCATTTCTTCATCTTCATCAGAAACTTGTTCTGAAAGAATCGTTTGATAATAACTAGCAGCAAATGATTCAACCATGAAAGTTCCAATTGAAGATAACAAAGCAACAAGTCCAGCAAGTGGAAAATCTCCCTAAGATTTTTCTTTAAGACAAGATAAATTCAAACTCTCAAATGCTTCTGGAAGTATATGAATAAAACCAGTTGCCAAAATGACCCCTTGCGCAAAGGCTTTAATCATGACAAATATGGAATTATTTGGACTTGGAATTGAAATTCATTTGCTTCATAATGAAAGGCTTACATCAAGAACCAGAAACAATGATAGAAGCAATTGAGCCAAGTTTGTAATGAAGGGCTAATTCATTTTTTTCAATGGTTACTTCTGTTTCACATGTACATGGATCACATGAATCAAGTGTTGGGTGGGAAGTAAAAATGACATAGAAAAATAATAGCTTGCAGATAGTATTGAGAAAACTCATCATTTTGTTTTCTTGTTGATTTGAGAAATCAATCAAGTGAGGAAGAGAAAAAAGAGCATTATATTTAAAAGACGTGGAAATGTCTGGTGGTATTTAATTTATGTGGCAGAAATTTTTACCATCTCTACATATTTATAAGGTATTTTTTACTTTAATTTTTTTTAACCCGATACAAGCCTATAACCCATTTCCCTACCCTTTCTTCTTATAAATAAAAATGGAACATGTAAAAATTAAATATCCAGTAAAAGTTAAGGATAAAAAAATGATAGAGAAATGATGAAAAGCTAAGTTGAGTAGTTATACGATTACCATATATAAAACTATTAATGTCTGAGGCACTTTTAGTAAGGAGAGAAAGAGACAATATGAAAATAAAGATTGATATTATTGAATGTTGTGTTGTTAAAGTGAACTACAAAGTATCTATTTATATACACCTAAGTGATTTAATTACTAAGTAACAAATATAACATACTAAATAACAAACCCTAAAATCCTAATTAACTTTGGGTTTGGATCACACAACTTGGATTATAACATATCTCAACATACCCCTTATATCCAAGTTGTCCATCATACACTAATCATAGTCGATCTGAACTATTCCTAATTTCTTTCTCAAATTCAGGAATTTGTCGATCTTCAATCCTTTGGTGAAAATGTCGGCCAACTGTGCTTCTCTTGAGAAATGTCTTACTTTAAGTACACCTCGATTTACCTTTTCCCTTAAGAAGTGAAATCTAGCTTCTATGTGCTTACTACTTCCAGAGGTTTCTTCACTTCGACCTCCATTTCTTCAAGGACATATCTGATACAAATTGATTGACATGCAACATAGGATCTTTCTATATTTTCAGCCTCACATAATGAATTTGCCACCACAAGTTGCTTTCTCGAGCACCATGAGGTTGGGGCACCATATACTTGAAAGAAAAAACCAATTGTGCTTCTTCGATCTTTGTTATCTCCATACCAATCAGCATCTGAATAACAAGTAACCATAGCTTCTTTACTTTCAGAGTCTCATCGAAATATAATTACATAGTTTATCGATCCTTTTAATTATCTCAAGATTCTTCTTACAGCCTTCACGTGTGACACCCTTGGTTCACTCATGTATCTGCTTACTAATCCGACTAAGAAATCTATATCAGGTCGACCATTGCACACTTATCTCAGAGATCGACAATTTTTTTAAATAGTTGTATCGATTTTGTCTTCTTCTCTATGCTTCTCCAACTTTAAATTTGGTTCCACAGGTGAAGATACAGGAGTCGAATCATCCATCCTGAATCTCTTGAGTTTCTCTTTGGCATACTTTCTTTGATGTAACACCATACCTTGCTTCGACATTTGAAATTCCATACCTAGGAAGTACAAAAACTTTCCCAGATCCGACATTTCAAATTCCTTCTACATCAGCTCTATGAACTTAGACAAGTTCTCCAAGCTATTTCTAGTTACTAACAAGTCATCGAGATATAAGCATATAATTTTTATATCTTGTGACACAACCTGAACATAGACACCATACTAAGATTTTCATTTGATAAATAACCAATTCGACCAAATATGAGTCAATTTCTTGTTCCATGCCCTAGGTGCCTGCTTGAGACCATAGAGCACTTTGTGCAGCTTGTATACTTTCCTTTCATCCTCCTGAATTATAAACCTAGGAGGTTGTGTGACATATACTTCTTCATCTAGAGGATCATTAAAAAATGCTTATTTTAAATCTAAGTGAAATGTTTACCAGCCCTGATTGCATGCCAAGGCGACTACTAGTCGAATACTCTCCAATCTTGCGACTGGTGTGTATAATTCAGAGTATTTGACTCCTGTTCTCTAAGGAAAACCTCTAGCGGCCAATCTCGCCTTATGTCTTGTTATCATCCCATTAGCATTGTGCTTCAACTTGAACACCCACTTCACTTCGATAGATTTTGAATGTGCTGGTAATTCGACTAACTCCCATGTATTATTTCTTTTGATTGCTTGTAACTCTTAAACCATAGCCAAATTCCATTGTTTATTATTTAAGGCTTTGCTATAGTTGATTGGTTCAACATCTGTAAGTTAGGCAAAATGGACTAATTCTCCATATGGTGTGACTTCATCATCACAAGTCACTTCGTAGTCTTGAAGTCTTGATGGACAAGCTCTAGTACTTTGAGGTCTTTGACTAGTACTAGCTACACCATCTTCGACTTCGACTGTGTCTGGCGTGTCAGCAAATGCTTCAACTTTAACTAGAATATCGACAATATCTTCAACTTCGACATCATTACTTGCTTTGTCTAAATCATAGCGCATTAAAGGCTTGTTGATTGCATCGCTAGAATTCCAATCCCATGAAGAATTTTCATCAATCATAATATCTCAACTTATCATGATCTTATTGTTCATTAGATTGAATAGTCTGTATGCTCCAGTCTTATGATATCCTACAATCATAGGTTCACTTTTATCATCAAGCTTCCTTCTTCTAGTATAAGGAACATGCTTGTAGAAAATAGATCCAAACACTTTCAGATGACTCTCTAATGGTCGTTCACCACTACACACTTCTTTAGGAACCTTGTTCTTCAACTTCTTGGTAGGGCAACTGTTGAAAAGTTTCGGGGGGGTGTTTTATCGTATCCACAGGGATTGTATGTGTATTGCCGCCGTTCTATAGTCGTAATCATTTTAAACTTAGAGTACCAAAGATTTTGGTGGTTTTGTAATGAATAGTTTGCATAAGAGTTTAATAGTAACGGTAAAGAAATTGGTTTTAAAGATTTGGTAAAAGCATGCCAAGATTAGGGTCCGATAATCCGTTTTATACGTATTTACTCGATAAAGGATGTGAACTTGTTAACGATGAATATACTCTCATATCCTCTCAACAAGTTTATCTCTAACACTTGTTGTGGGATTTACCATATTGATCCTTAGATGATCTCTCACTCCAATTATCATTATGATAACATTCAAGATCAATATTTATGAACATCAACTTTCAAAACTATCTCTAGCCTCATGATTCTTGATGGATTGAAACTTAGGTCAAGTTTTAGAACATATTTCTCAATCCTGAACTAAAACAAAATATAAACCAAAAAAACATAGTTTTTCACCTATATTTATCATCAACAAAGTTCACACACTACAATCTAGATCAATACATGCCAAATGAAGGATTACCTACCACTAATCTCGACACAAGATGTGTTTAGCTACACATATTCATGGTAGCTTGTTTCATAAGTTTTGGGAGGAGATGAAAAAGCATCTGCGTCGAATAATCGAGATCAGATGCAAATCCAGCTTCTCAGTGTGAAAAATCTCTCTTAGATGAAGAAATATCAGAAACTTAGGTTATGGTGTGATAAAATGAGGTTATGATCCCAAGAAATTACATAAAGTGCTTTTATAGTACACTTGAAATCAGACCAATTTGCACTGCGAACTTTTTGTTCGCCTAGCGAACTACTAAATTGGCACCTGAGGTGCCTCTGATAAGTTAAACCGCCTCAGAAGTTCTGCATAAGTTTGTAATGCGAAATTTTATTCGCAAAGCGAACTATTCGCCTACAAGTTCGCAAAGCGAACTTAGGCCTCTTTAGCTACTGCCTCATCCAAGGTGTCCTTCGCCAGGTCTTCGCAAAGCGATGAATCAGCGAACATTCGCTGGGAAGTTCGCAAAGCGAACTTTAGTCCCTTTTCTTACTGCCCAAATTTTGGGACTGCTCGCTGGAGCTTCGCCAGATGTTCGCAAAGCGAACATTCGCTGGCAAGTTTGCAAAGCGAACTTACTGATGTTTTCTTCCTTTCTTTGGAAACTTGGATCCTTTCTTTGTGTCTTACTTCTTTGATAAATTAGTGCCTTTTCCTGCACAATAATACACATATTACAAGCACCAAAGGTATTTTCACAATGTTTGAAGAATAACAATAATTCCAGATTAAAATCCACAATTAAACATAAAAGAGTTGAAAAATGTCAAGTATTCATAAGAAATATAAAGCATGTTTGACATCTAACAAACTCTCTCCAACTAACTCTTTGCTTATCCTCAAGCAAAGTATGCCTCTCATTGAAAACAAGAGGATTTGCTCAAGCATTTAACTCAACCAAGAAAAGATAAACGGCTCAAATAAACAACAATTGCAAGCAAGCAACAATTACAAATTCCTAGAATCGAACAATGCACAAGAACGTGATTCTTAAACAAATATCAGACAATCTTTCAAGTAACAACCAAACTATCATGCTTATATCACTCTAACACTCCTCTTCGAAAAAGAATTGAAGGAAAAACGCGCTTATAAACGCGGGGAAATTTCGCTCATCTAACAAATGATGCAAATACAAAACAATTCATACAATATCTAAACGATCAATAAAGAAATCATGGAAGCAAAAAGATCAATAAGGGATTTTAAGGTTGTAGCTTGGTCGGGTTAACAATAAAGGGACATTTCTAAAGGCCATTGAATCGAAATTTCCGATGTAAAAGAACATTCACTATACAAGGTATTCACACATCTCAACTTCATTCACCATTTTCATTCCTATACAAGGTATTCACACATCTCAACTCGCCTAGATTGCCCTTACGGGTTTTCAATCTACCGGGATAATTTTTTATGTTTATGTCTCTAACTTTTATTTTTTAAAACTTAACGAGTTGTTCTTTTATTTTTTTAGACGAAGTATTTCTTGACTACATCGGCATTCACAAGACGAGTGAACTCTTCACCATCCATAGTTACAAGAATTAATGCACCGCCAGAGAAGGATTTCTCAACAACATATGGGCATTCATAATTAGGAGTACACTTGCCCCTATAATTAGTGGTAAAAGACGAGATCTTTTTGAGCACGAGACCGCCTTCTCTGAACACATGAGGTCGGACCTTCTTATCAAAAGCTTTCTTCATTCTTTGTTGATATAATTGGCCATGACACAAGGCCTTCATTCCCTTTTCTTCAATCAAATTCAACTGATCATATCTACTATGATACCATTCAGCCTCAGACAGTTTAGCTTCCATCAAGACTCGCATTGATGGGATCTCAACCTCTACAGGGAGCACTACTTCCATACCATATACACGTGAGAAAGGGGCTGCCCTTGTTGAAGTGCGGACGGATGTACGATAGCCATGTAAACCAAAATGGAGCATCTCATGCCAATCCTTGTATGTGACAACCATCTTTTGAATAATCTTCTAAATGTTCTTATTAGCAGCTTTAACAACCCCATTCATCTTTTGTTTGTAGGGAGAAGAATTATGATGCTCAATATTGAAATCATCACACATCTCTTTCATCATCTTATTACTCAAACTCGACCCATTATCAAGGATAATCTTACTGGGAATGCCATACCGACAAATAATTTGGTTATTGATAAATCGGACCACAACTTGCCTAGTCACATTAGTATACGACGCCGCTTCCACCCAATTGGTAAAATAATCAATGGCCACTAAAATGAAATGGTGTACGTTCGAAGCTTTGGTCTTAATCATACCAATCATGTTAATTTCCTACATGGATAAAGGCCATGGAGATGATATAACGTTGAGAAGAGTTGGTGGTACATGAATTTTATCAAGATAAATCTGGAACTTGTGGCACTCCTTTACATATTTGCAATAGTCATATTCCATTGTCAGCCAATAGTAACCTACTTTCAACATTTTCTTAGCCATAACATGTCCATTTACATGGGTACCAAATGATCCTTCATGAATTTCTTTCATCAACATGTCTGCTTCGTGTCTATCCACGCATCTGAGCAAGACCATGTCATAGTTTCTCTTGTATAACACATATCCACTAAAGAAGAAATTGCCATCCAATCTTATCAAAGTCTTCTTATCCTTCTTGGATGCCCTAAGTGGGTACTCTTGACTTTGGATGAAACATTTGATGTCATGATACCACGGCTTATCATCTTTCACTTCTTCTGCCGTAAACACATGAGCCGGTCTATCAAGACGCATAACATTAATCTTGGGCACATCATTCCAACGGTTCACTTTAATCATGGAGGACAAAGTGGCCAGAGCATCTGCCATCTGATTTTCTTCACGAGGAATATGATGTAATTCAACCTTGTTTAAGAAGGTGATCAGCCTCCTTGCATAATCTTTATAAGGAATCAGGTCGACCTAACGAGTCTCCCATTCACCTTTAATCTAGTTAATCACTAGGGTTGAATCCCCATACATATTAAGAGTTTTAATCCTCAAATCAATATCCTCTTCAAGATCCATTATGCAGGCTTCATACAGTGCCATATTGTTTGTGCACTCAAACACCAATCTTGCAGTAAATTGTATATGAGAACCATGAGGAGTGATAATGATTGCCCCAATTTTGTTGCCATAAGCATTGGCAGCTCCATCAAACACTAAACCCCAACGAGATTCAGGATCATGTCCTTTTTCAGGTAACAGTTCATCACAATCCTTGGCTTTTAGATGCATAACATCCTCATCAGGGAAGTCAACCCTAATAGGTTGATAATCATCAATTGGTTGGTGAGCCAGATGATCAGCCAAAACACTTCCTTTTATCGCCTTTTGAGTACGGTACTCAATGTCATATTTAGATAACAACATTTTCCAGCAGACAATCCTCCCAGTTAAAGCAGGCTTTTCAAAAATATACTTGATTGGATCCATTTTGGATATCAACCAAGTGGTATGATTAATCATGTACTGGCACAATCATTTAGCAACCCATGTCAAAGCACAACACGTCTTTTCAAGTGTTGAGTACCGCGACTCACAATATGTAAACTGTTTACTCAAGTAGTATATGGCATATTCTTTCCTACCAGTTTCATCTTGTTGACCGAGAACACAGCCCATAGACTCTTCTAGCACAGTCAAATACATAATCAAAGGTCTTCCTTCCACCAGAGGAGACAAGATAGGAAGTTCAAGCAGATATTCTTTGATACTATGAAAAGCCTTATGACAATCCTCTGTCCATACACAGCCTTGATCTTTGTGGAGAAGCTTGATGATTGGCCCACAAGTGGCAGTCATGTTAGGTATAAATCTGGAGATGTAATTCAAATGTCCGAGAAACCCTCTGACTTATTTTTCTGTTTTGGGCACAAGCATTTCTTGAATAGCTCTGACTTTATAAGGGTCTACTTCAATACCTTTCTAGCTGATAATAAATCCCAACAATTTTCCTGAACGGACACCAAAAGTACATTTATTAGGATTCAGACGGAGTTTAAACTTCCTCAAATGCTGAAACAACTTCAACAAATACTCAATATGATCTTCCTCAGTCTTCGACTTGCAAATCGTATCATCCACATAGACCTATATTTCTTTATGCATCATATCATGGAACAGAGTGGTCATGGCTCTCTGGTATTGTAATACCCCAA
Organism: Lathyrus tuberosus; assembly: GCA_022829125.1. NCBI lineage: Eukaryota > Viridiplantae > Streptophyta > Magnoliopsida > Fabales > Fabaceae > Lathyrus > Lathyrus tuberosus. Next base: position 1,900,482 of record JALAZF010000769.1, read on the forward strand.
ATTTTGACCACTTAGATTTCCCATCATTGTGAAAATCATCATCACAATATGGATGAACCATTATGCTTCATCAGTCTCCCCAAAGATGGGTGAGCATCCAATACAATCAAAATTAGGGTTTCAAGCCCTCTCTGAGTGCTTAGACAAAGGATCAATCAAGAAATGACATGATCTTCAACTTGTCTAATCTCTTAAACATCCACAATGGATCAAAAAGGACTCCCACTCCAAGGATTAAGCACAAGGCTGCTCCCTTCTAGGTGGATCAAGTCTCAAGATCGACAGTGTCACCAAATTAGGGTTTTGGTCGACCAGGTCCTCCAGATGGAAATTTTCATCTGGGCATAAGGCAATGATCCAAAACATAACCTAATATACTTCATGGAACCTCATTAACCCATGCATCAAGTCAATTTTGCCTCAGGGGATGCATTAATAAAAAATCAGGAATTAGGGTTTCTTGACCTAATTCACCCCTAAGTTGACTTTTGGGACAAACCATGCGCCAAGACCTCAAGAGATGATTTGAGGGTCTTTAATACACCATATTGATCCATTTGGAACAATGGATTGATCCAAGAAGTTTGAGCAACAAGTCTCAATTTCATCTGCACCACAATTAGGGTTTTAAGGGAAAAGTCAACTGTTACTTTGACTTTTGACCAGGACATGCTCCCAAACCCTAATACATGATTGAATATACCCTATGACACCCATGGAACATGTCCATCAAGTTTGATTTAGGTCAAGGACATGATTTCCTGAAGAATTGCACAGTTTGGAATTCATCTGCTAAAAAGTCAACTGTGCACAAAAGTCAACTTTGACTTTTTGAGATTTTTCATCAAAATGGATTTTTAACCCTAAAATGATGTTAATGTATGATTTGAATCATCATTCATCAAGAAAAATCAAGAAAAGTGAGATAACTTGTAAAAGGGGTAACCATAAAACTTAGAAATTTTTCTAAGTTAAAAACAAAGTGGCAAAGGTACCAACTTTGGAGGACCATAACTCCTAAACCACAAGGCCATTTTTTCTCATCCAAAGATGGATTTGTAGCCCTCACTATCACCTACAAAAGCTTCAACTACAAGTCATTCCAATTCATTAAGGATTTTGAGTTATGGAGTGATCAAAGTGGCTGAAAAGTGAAAATGTCACTTTTTCCAACACTTAGTGAAATTTTCACTAAGTCAGAATTTGCCTTCACTTTTTGCCAAATGTAGGGGGATTTTTCGCTTGGAATCAAAAGAGATCAAAACCAAACTTGTTCAAACAGTTGTTATATCATGTTAGAGCTTTCCAAAATGGCCAAGAACATTGCCAAATTCAACCTACACCATGAGATACAACATTGGCAAGTTGCCTTGCTGAAATCTGTCAAAGCAAGGCAGAATTTGCAATTTGGCTCGATTTGCCCAAATCAGCCAATTTTAATTGCTCCAATCCACTTGGAGACCTCAGAGGATTGAATCCAAAGGGGACAATCACTGAGCCAAGCCTCAAAGGTCCAAGGAATAAGGAATAGCATGTTGAACCTAGAATGGCCAAAATAGGGACAAGACTTCAAATTTGGAATGAGGCATTCAATGGAACCATCAAGGTGGCATGGACTGAGCCATTCTCATCTGAAATCAGTCAAGACTTATCCAAGACCAAGGGGACCAAAGCTCTGTGCCCTAACCTCTAGTCAATGGCTAGAGGAGACTTTCATTCTCATTGGCCAACATTGAGGAAACCTACTTACCAGCTGCCATGCACTATTCCTTGCGAAACAAACGTGCTCTACTATAAATAGAGCTCAATTGTGGTCAGTTTAAGTACACCAAAGCCATCTAACAGATGCTTTCCTCAAAATCTCTTTCTCTTGGCAAAAATGCCTTTCTTAGCAAGGTAGCTATCGGGTTTTGAGTTTGAGAGCAATTCTGCACAAACCAATCACTCACACACCTCACATACATCACATATGAGCTGATCAAACACTCACATAACTTCTGAAACATCAATTTCATGAAATCACCAGCTGGTTGCTCAAAATTTCAAACAAGGTGCAGTTGAGATGCCATAAACTGATCCAGTCCATTTCAATTCAATCCAAGTGTTCAAACACACTCCATATGGTGTAGGGAAGCTGTTCAGATCATCACCACTCATCTGTAACACCTCCAACTCAAAATCACATCTGCTCTTGCTGTCACGACTTGGAGGTAAGCCTAAACTTGGGCATCTCTCAATCTATGCATATTTCCTCGCACAATAATTTGGCCATATGTTCATAATCATGCATGGAATGTTTTCCCTCAATTAATTGCATTGTTTGAATCGTGTATCAAAAATCCTAGCCTTCATGCAGAAATTAGGGTTCTTGAGGTCTCTTCGTGATTTCTTGTTGTATGTTTAATTTAAATGAAATTAAAGTACATAGACATGATCGTGAGGTTGAGACGAGCATAATGATATGTGGATTGCATGATATGATTACGTATTCATGGAGATTGGATAGAAAATGCAAATATGGGCAAACTGAAAAACGCGCGTGTTCTTGGTGTTGTTCTTGGCGCCATTTTCATATATTTGAATATTTGAATTTTGTGATTTTGTTTAATTGATTCAAAAATTAATTTCTCTCTGAGTTTTAATGATTTTGAGTTGATTCTTTTTTTAATAATTCACAAAAATGTTAAAATATTTTATTTTATCAAAAATCCCAAAAATATTATTTATTTCATATAATTGATATTTTTGCAAAGAATTAATATTTTGATTGTTTTTGGCATTTTAAATATTTTTTCTACATTGATTTTGCAACTTTTGATGCTTTCTAATTATTTTGTAGGTTAATACTTAATTTTTGAAGCATTAATCCAAGATCACAATTTGTTTTTCACATGTTAAACAATTTTTGATCATTTTAATTGAATTTTTATTCAATTAAATACATTTTTTGAAAACAAATTAGGGTTTTGGATTAATTCAACCCTCATAAATCATTTTCAAAACACTTTGGGCCTCTATTAGAGTGTAAGACCCAACCCCCTTTTTTTTGACCAAATCATCTTTGGGCCTCACTTATTGTATAAGTCCCGATACCGTCAAAAAACAAACGGCGCGATCGTCGCCTTTTCAAAAAATCATCTGGGCCTCTCCTTGAGCTATAAGACCCATTCAAAACACTTTGGGCCTCTATTAGAGGGTAAAACCCAATCCCCCTTTTAACCAAAACATTTTGGGCCTCACTTATTGTATAAGTCCCTCTGCGTTAAAAGAAAACCTCGGCGCGATCGCCATTTTTAAACGAAAAATCATTTGGGCCTACCCTCGAGTAGTAAGACCCATTTATTTTTCTTTAAAACCTTTTTGGGCCTCTTGAGAGAGTGTAAGACCCATCCCTTTGTACAGAAAACCTTTTTGGGCCACAGTCACTTGTATAAGTCCCTCTGTACAAATTCAAACAGTGCGCTCACTGATAAAACCCTGGGCCTCTCCTTGAGCTGTAAGCCTCAAATCTTTCTTTTTCAAAGCACTTTCTCCTTTGATTTTGAATATACTGTTGTTTTTAATCTTTCTTTGTTGAACAACTAACCAAACAACATGGAAGCTCTACAACCGAGTAAGTGGTTATCGCTTTCATTTACTGCTTTCATATTATAAACTGTATTGTGGGGCTGCTCACTGTAAGTCTCCTTTCATAAACTCATATCTACTGTGTAATAATAGTATAGATATTTTGAGTTTCCCCGGCTACTACGTCTAGAACTAAGTGACGCCGTTTCATTTATTCGTAGAAATAGACGCCTAGATCCCCAATAGGAGCACCAGATACAGCCTTCTCTTCGGCTGTCCTCCTTAGGAATCGTCAAGAAATTCTATCCCCCAGAGATGAATTATTCTCGGTGAAACTTCTCTTGAATTTCTTCAAACCGCCGAACGGTTCGGACTCTCTCTAAAAGTTAAAGTCACTGGATAGTAAACCTCGCACGTTTACCAGTGGTTTTAACTCTAAAAGAGTTTTCCTGAACTTTTCTTTGGTTTGGGACCCACGGGCTTCTTAAAAGCATCGGCCTCCTCTTGGGCATCATACAAGGACCCACTGGCTTCCTAAAAGCAACCCCGCCTCCTCTTGGGCATTATTCAAGGACCCTACGGCTTCTTAGAAGTATTCACAGCCTCCTCTTAGGCTTCGTATAATGATCTCTTCCTCCGGGAATGATAGCCTCCTCTTGGGCTTCGTACAAGGACCCGTCGGCTTCTTAAAAGTTTCCAGCCTCCTCTTGGGCTTCGTACAAATTGTCCCGACGACCTCCTAGAGGTATAAGAACAGAACCTAGTGATCCTCATAGAACAGTCCTTTCATAGAGTCTACTACTGTTTCTCAAAGCATAGTACAAAAGATAAAACTCTAGACATAGACAGTCTAACTTCCTTGAGTCTCAAAGACATTCTCAAGCACCCTTCGTTAAATAGGAAGGAAACCCGCAAACTCGGATAGTCTCAATACCCTTTGGATTTCCTGTTTCCTCAAAGAGAAGGAAATATCCCTGATCCTCAAATCAAATCCCTGAGTACAGTGTTGCTCATATAAGAACTGATTTTCTCTTTTAAATCAGTATATTGGATCTGTCACTCAACTGAAACAGTTACAATAGCCTCCATCTCGGGCTTCGTACGAGATACCAAAATTCTCCCCAGTGGAGTCAAAACAACCTTTTAGCCTCTCTCTCAGGCTTTGTATGAGACACAAAAGATTCCCTCGTTGAGTCAATCACCCTTTTTTTGCCTCCATCTCGGGCCCCGTACGAGATATAAATCCCTTAAGCAAGAGTCAAACTCTTTGCTAGCCTCCTCTTAGGCTTTGTATAACGATATGCCCCACTGGGTCAAAAACCTTTAGCCTCTCTCTCGGGCTTTGTACGAGACACAAAATAGCCTCCTCTTAGGCTTTGTATAATGATTTTCCTAGCGGAAATTAGCCTCCTCTTAGGCTTTGTATAATGATTTTCCTAGCGGAAATTAGCCTCCTCTTAGGCTTTGTATAAGAAAACCACTGGTTGATCCAATCAACCTTTTAGCATCAAAGCTGTGCCTCGTTCACAGTACACAAACATCAACAACTCCTTTCCCTTCATCTAATCGCTGTAAGCGGCGAGCCTCTGGATCATCTATATCCATGCCACTGTCCCTCTTTTAGCATTAGAAATTCCTAAGGAAAGATGGCATTGCTCTACACTGAGTTAAAGTCTTCTCCTTCAGGTTAAAACCCTTTCTTCGGAAATTATGGCATTGCTCGGATCCGCGTATCCCAGTTAAAGTAATTCTCTTTCTCCCCTCTTTAGAGATGACAAATTCTCTCTAAAGTCGAGATCCTTTCGCTTCATGTCTTGGGCTTGGAACAAGACACAAATAGACCTTTCAGCTTCACATCTTGGGCTTTGAACAAGATACAAACCACCTTTCGCTTCACGTCTTGGGCTTTGAACAAGACACCAAAAACACCCATTTCCTCCCATAGAATAGGAGGAACTACGAACGCTCTGATTTCCCTGTTTCGGTAAACGGGAATACGTAGGCATAAGATCGAAAAAAAAGATCTTAGCGAGCGCAATCAACAAAAAACCCAAATCCCATATCCCCATCAATTAAAAGCAGTAATTCAAAAACATCAGTCCTAACATCCTAATCCTTGTTCCCCGCCAGAAACATTCTGCCTAGATAGAAAGAAAGAGAACCGTATTGGAGAAATATGAATAACCAGTACAAAAGCCTCCCCACATTGATAGCATCTGTAACCTAACAGACCGCTGTTTAAACTCAGTATGCAAGCAGGGTTAATTGGAGACATCTATTTCCCTTCCTTATTCAGCTCACAATAGGATAAAAAATGAATCGACCTGTAGTTTTAAGCTCAACCGCAGAGAGCGACCAGCGCTTAAGAACCGCGTCCAAAATCGCTCGCTACAGGTATGTTGCACCAACATTTTTCAAATCAAAAGGCATCACTCCGTAACAGAATGTTCCTCAGGGTGTAATGAATGTTGTTTTTTTACATATCCTCAAGCGCCATCTTAATTTAGTTATATCCGAAAAAACCATCCATAAATGAGAGGATATTTAATTTAGCAGTATTATCTACCAACATATCAATGCGTGGCAATGGGAAATCATCTTTTGGAAGGGCCTTACTCAAATCTCTGTAATCAATGCACATCCGGACTTTACCGTCTTTTTTTGGAACTGGCACAATATTGGCCACCCATTAAGGATACTCAGCAGTAACAAGAAAACCATAATCAATCTTTTTCTGAACCTCCTCTTTAATCTTAACAGCCATGTCGGGGTGAGTTCTTCTCAATTTCTATTTAACTGGCGGACATTCTAGCTTCAACGGCAATCTATGCTCCACAAATTTAGTATCAAGACCTGACATATCTTGATAGGACCAAGAAAAGATATCCATGTATTCTATAAGAAGCTCTACCATCCTCTTCTTAACATCTGACTGAAGCAGTGCTCCAATCTTGACTTCTTTTCTATCCTCTTCTGAACCCAAATTAATTATTTCCACCGGTTCTGTGTAAGGCTAAATGGTTTTTTCCCCGTGCTCAAGCAACTGAGAAATCTCATCTGGAATTTCCTCAACATCCTCTTCTTCAGCTTCAAACACAGGGAATTCAAAGTTGGGAGAGGGCATAGGGACATTGATTTCATTGGGTTTAATAATCAATCTGTACAATGATATATGCTTGAATTTAAGAAACAAATATATGTGCAAGAATTATGCAGATATTGAAATTATTATCATTTTTTATTTTGGTTTTTTAAGTTACAATTTTCCAGAAAAGAAAGCAAAAAGATAAAAAAAAAACACACATGGATGAGCAAAATAACACTTTATTTATGATATTAAAATTTGAAACAAAGCCCTCATAAATTCACTTTCACCTTGGGCAGAGTGAAATGATATTTGAAAAATACAAAAATAAATTACTTTGAAGAGTGAATAACATAAGGAATGTCCACAGCTGTCCAATTTTGGCAGACCACTTCGTGAGCATGAAGTTCGCCATGTCATCATTTGAGTTGTCTTTAATGATTGCGGCAGCAGTTTGATCTCCATCATGGAATAACCCAACACTGTGAAATATATCTTGGTAGCGCTTCAATTTCCTTCTAGTCGTACTCGTACTAGGGGAGAAACCCAGACCGACTCTATTCTTGTTTTTAGCAAGTTCAATAACTTTGCCCCAGCCCATAGACTGACCATTTTCAACAACCTGTTCTGCATCTATCAGAGACGAAATGGATACCCCACTTTTCTTTACAACATTGTCAACAATGGATAGGTGTTGGAACGAATTTCCCACAACCTCGTCAGCGTAAATATAGGAGAAAGATGGCAAATGGTTACTAGCATAGCTTGTTTACCACCTACCACAACAAGTTTCCCATTCTTCACAAATTTTAGTTTTTGGTGGAGTGTCGAAGTGACAACTCCAGCCTCATGAATCCATGGTCTGCCCAGCAAAAAAAATATATGTAGGATGAATATCCATAACTTAAAAGGTAATCATGAAAGGTTGCGGGCCTATTTTCACAGGGACATCAAATTCCCCTATCACAGGTGTAACGGAAGCTACTTGTTGCTAATGATGATGATGATGATTATTTCTACCTTTGTGTCTTATGAACCTCTCTTGGGAAATGGCATTGGCTTCTCCATCCTTTTTCTTAGAAAACCCAGTACCATACTTCTTACCACTTCCAGAAAAATTTCCTTCTTTGGTCAAACGTTCTTCACAAACTCTCTTCTAAGCGCATACCCATATTTACTATTTCGGTAAAATCACTGGGCGCATTGGCCACCATTCTCTCATAGTAAAATAAGCTCAACATCTTCAGAAAAATCTTAGTCATCTCCTTCTCTTCCAGGGGAGGACTGATCTGCGCAACAATCTCACGCCACCTTTAGGCGTATTTCTTAAAAGTTTCCTTCTCTTTCTGTGGCATGACTCGGAGTTGATCATTGCCCGACACCATATCCAAGTTATACTTATATTTATGGATAAAAGCTTCTCACAGATCATTGAAAGTATGGATTTGAGTGCGATCTAAACCCATATACCATTTTAAAGCAGCACCAGTGAGACTGCCTTGGAGGTAATGAATTAACAGCTGATGGTTGTTAGTGTGAATGGACATCTTTCTCGCATACATGACAAGATAACTTTGTGGACAGGTATTGCCCTTATACTTTTAGAAATCAAGAACTTTGAATTTGGCGGGAATCTTCACATTCGGAACAAGACATAGCTCATGAGCATTCTTTCAGAACAACTCTTTCCCCCTTAAGGCTTTGATCTTTTTTTGCATCTCTTGAAATTCATCCATTCGTTCATAAACACCCAAGCTTTCACTTGGCTCAGCATGGAAGATAGGTTCATCAATCTGTGGGACAACATGCACCACAGGTGGAGGAATTGTCATTACAGGTTAAACTGTGGGAATTTCAGCAACAGGCTTGTATCCCTCTGGAATAAAGTTTAAAGGCATACCCCAGGGAAAACCAGGAGGCATAGAATGTGACAAAGCACTAATAGGATCCACGGAAACGGGCACAGAAACCACTTCAGAGATAACAGTGGGCTGAGGCTGAGTTGCTTGAGGAGTTGGATGACAAGGAGACTGATTTTATAGAGCAACCAGGGACTCTACCAGAGCATTAAGCTTCTCCATATCAGCACGGAGGGTTGTGACATTTTCACGAAATTCAGGATTCTCTTGTTCAAAGTGTTGTATTGGTGCAACAACTTGACTTCTGAGAATACCAAGAGAAAAGCAATAAGACACCTGTGAAACTCTCAAAAGCAATACCAGATGCAGAATGATGCATGAAATGCAAATGCAAATGTTTTCATTCAGTTTTTAAGGAACTTTAAGATAAAGCAAACATCATAAAGAAATAACACTTGAAATACTAAAAGTCTCATTTTATTGATAATTGGAAAGAGTTACACTTGGAAGTTCAAGTTACAAAGGATCAAAATACAATAAAAGAAAGCTAGATCCTAGGAATCACATATGAGGAAGCTCTAACTCCAAGATGATACTTCCTTCTGAGTCTCTTGATCTTTTTTCTCTCTCTCTCTCTCTCTCTCTCTCTCTCTCATAGTTGTCCTTCATGGTGGTCTTCTCCAACACAAGCTGGTCCACAATACTCTTCCATGCACCTGAAGCAGAAGGATGGGATGATGAAGTACTAGAGGAAAATAAATCCTCTCTCTATCTCTTCATATCATGTTGCTTAAGCAACTTTATCAAGTCATCTTTTTCATTCTTCAGCTTTAGCAGCTCTAACTTCTCAAGGTTTGAAGTATGGAATTTGGCTTCCCACGTATCCTTCTCTTGCTTCATCTTGGCTAAGTCATATTGAATCTCCTTCACATCATCAATAAGAATGGTGAGTGGGGTGGAAATCACTATAGACATGGATTTCTCAAAAGCAAAAGGCATCTTGAGCTCCCTAGCTCTTTCCTTCACCCAAAGAGTGTAAGGCTCCAAAGCTACACAATCTGGTTTTCCAAGCTCTCCTTTTCCTTTCCTATGAATGTTATGACAAGCATGAGCAATTCTCTCTTTCAAACCATGAGTATATTTTCCTTCTTGGAAAAATAAACCCTCTAATAAAACATTATTAGACTTATTCTTCAAAGCATATCCAAGCTGAAGCCTTGCTAAACTCGGGTTGTGTCATACCCCAAATTTTGACCACTAAGATTCCCCATCATTGTGCAAATCATCACCACAATATAGGTAATCCATCATGCCTCATTAGTCTCCCCAAAGATGGGTGAGCATCCACTACAATCAAGCTTAGGGTTTAAAGCCCTCTCAGAGCTCTTAGACAAAGGATCAATCAAGGAATGACATGATATTCAACTTGTCTAACCTCTCAAACATCCACAAGGGATCAAGAGGACTCCCACATCAAGGATTAAGCACAAGGATGCTCCATTCTGAGTGGATCAAGCCTTAAGATCGCCAGTGTCACCAAATTAGGGTTTTGGTCGACCAGGGCCTCCAGATGGAAATTTTCCTCTGGGCATGAGCCAATGCTTCAAAGCATAACCTATGATGCTCCAAGGGACATCATGAGCCCAATCATCAAATCCATTTAACCTCAGGGGATGCATTCACAAAAAGTCAGGAATTAGGGTTTCTTGACCTAATTCACCCCTAAGTTGACTTTTGGGACAAAGCATGAGCCAAGACCTCGAGAGAGGATTTGAGGGTCTCTAATACACCACATTGATCCATTTTCAACAATGGATTGATCGAAGAAGCTTGAGCAACAAGGTTCAAGTTCCTCAGAACCACAATTAGGGTTTCGCGGGAAAAGTCAACTGTACCTTTGACTTTTGACCAGGACATGCTCCCAAACCCTAGGACATGATTCAATACACCCTATAACACCTATGAAATCAATCCATCAAGTTTGATTAAGGTCAAGGACTTGATTTCATAGAGGATCGCACAATTTGGAATTCATCTGATAAAAAGTCAACTGTGCACAAAAGTCAAACTTTGACTTTTTGAGATTTTTCACAATTATGATTTTTTAACTCTAAAATGATGTTAATGTGTGATTGGAATCATCAGTCATCAAGAAAAATCAAGAAAAGTGGGATAACTTGTAAAAGGGGTAACCATAAAAACTTAGAAATTTTTCTAAGTTATGGAATAAAGTGGCAAGGGTACCAACTTTAGAGGATCATAACTCCTAAACCACAAGGCCATTTTTTCCCATCCAAAGCTGGATTTGTAGCTCTCATTACCGTCTACAAAAGCTTCAACTACCACTCATTCCAATTCCCCATGGATTTCAAGTTATGGAATGATCAAAATCAAGAAAAGTGAAAATGTCACTTTTTTCCAACACTTAGTGAAATTTTCACTAAGTCAAAATCTGCCTTCACTTTTTTCCAAATGTAGGGGCATTTTTCACTTGGATCCAAAAAGTATCAAAACCAATTATGATCAAACAGTTATTGTATCATATGAGGGCTTTCCAAAATGGCCAAGAACTCCATCAAATTCCATTTGAGCCATGAGACATGACAATGGCAACATGTCTTGTTGAAAACTGTCAAGGCAAGGCAGATATTGGAGTTTTGCTCGATTTGCCAAATGTTTACAATTCCAAGCAACTCTATCCATCTGAACACCTCAAGGGGGGACCAAGGAGGAACCAACTCTGATCCCAAGCCTCCCAAGTCCTTGGAAGCAAAAGTAGCATGCCAAACCTAGAAATCCCTAAAGAGGGGACAATACTCCAATTTTGGATTGGAGCATTCAATGCATACACCAAGGTGGCATGGACTGAGCCATTGCCAACTGAATCCAGTCAATACTTATCCAAGACCAAGGGAACCAGCAGTCTGTGCCCTAACCTCTAGTCAATGGCTAGAGGAGACTTGGATTCTCATTGATCAACATTGGCCAAAACTCTGTTGCAGTTGCCATTCACTATTGATCCCAAAACAAACTTGCTCTACTATAAATAGAGATCATTTGTGCTCAGTTTGAGTACACTAAAGCCATCAAATAGATGCTTTCCTCAAAATCTCCTTCTTCACTCCAATTTTGCCTTCCAAAGCAAGTCACTGTCGGGTTTTGAGTTTGAGAGTAATTCCAATCAAAACAATCACACACACACACCTCATAAACATCATATAGAAGTGATCCAAACACTCACATAACATCTGGAACACCAAAATCACAAAATCACCAGCCAACTTCTCAAGCCTTTGACAGATTTACAGTTGAGGTGCCAAATCAAGTTCCAGCTCAAATCAATCCACTCCAAGCATCCAGACACACTCCATAGCACCTAGGGAAGCTGTCCATAACCTTGGAACCAAGCTTTAACACCTCTAACACAAAACACGATCACCAACTGCAAGTGGTAAGCATGAGCTCTTCTAACTCTATGATCCATGCAATTTTTGCTGCACAATAATTTGGCCATATGTTCATAATCATGCATGGAGTATTTTCCCTCAATCAATTGCATTGTTTGAATCGTGTATGGAATTTCTGAACCTTCATGCAAATTTTAGGGTTCTTGAGGTTTCTCTTTGATTTCTTATTCCATGTTTAAAATAAATGAAATTAAAGACCATAGACATGATCGTGAGGTTGAAACGAGTAGATTGATATGTAGATTGCATCATATAATCAAGTATTCTGTGAGATTGGATAAAAAACGCAAATCTGCAGAAACAGAGGAAGGGCGCGTGTTCTTACCATGTTCTTGGCACCCTTTTTCAAATATTTGAATATTTGAATTTTGTATTTTATTTAATTGATTCAAAAATTAATTTCTCTCTGAGTTTTAATGATTTTGAGTTGATTCTTTTTTTAATAATTCACAAAAATTTTAAAACATTTTATTTTACCAAAAAATCCCAAAAATATTATTTATTTCATATAATTGATAATTTTGCAAAGAATTAATATTTTAATTGTTTTTGACATTTAAAATATTTTTTCCTTCTTGATTTTGCAAATTTTAATGATTTCTAATCATTTTGTAGGTAAAAACTTGATTTTTTGAAACATTAATCCAAGATCACAATTTGTTTTCCACATGTTTAACAAATTTTGATCATTTTAATTGAATTTTTATTCAATTAAAATACATTTTGGAAACAAATTAGGGTTTTTGATTAATTCAACCCTCATCAAACTTTTTCAAATCATTTGGCCTCTAATAGAGTGTAAGACCCAATCCTTCTTTGAAACCAAATTATTTTGGGCCTCAGTCATTGTATTAGACCCACGGTGCTTTCAAAAAATCTCGGCGCGATCGCCAGTTTAAAATAAAATCATTGGGCCTTTCCTTGAGTTATAAGCCCCATCTTTTCTTTAAAAATCATTGGGCCTCTAATAGAGTGTAAGACCCAATCCTTTGTAAATACAAAAATAATTTGGGCCGCAAATGTTGTATAAGTCCCGTTGTATTTCAAAAGTTCGGCGCGATCATCGCCCGTTTAAAACAAACCATCTGGGCCTCTCCTCGAGCTATAACACCCATTAAAAACCATTTTGGGCCTCTATTAGAGTGTAAGACCCAAACCCTTTGAAAACCAAAATATTTTAGGCCTCAGATATTGTATAAGTCCCTCTGCGTTAAAAGAAAATCTCGGCGCGATCGCCAGTTCAAAAACCTTTGGGCCTCTCCTTGAGCTGTAAACCCCACCACTTGTACAAAAATAAACCTTTGGGCCTCTTGAGAGAGTGTAAGACCCATCCCTTTGTACATAAAACCTTTTGGGCCTCAGTCACTTGTATAAGTCTCTGTACAATGTACAAAACAACAGTGCAATCACTGATAAAACTTTGGGCCTCTCCTTGAGCTGTAAGCCCCAATAATCTTTTCAAAGCACTTTCTCCTTTAATTTTAAATATAATATTGTTATCAAAGCTTTCTTTGTGGAACAACTAACAAAACAGCATGGAAGCTCTACAACTGAGTAAGTGTTTACCCGCTTTCTTTATCCGCTTTCATACATATATATATATATATAACTGTATTGTGGGGCTGCTCACTGTAAGTCTTCTTTCACAAACTTTTATATACAGTAAAAACTAGATCCCCATAGGGTTACAAGACACAGTCTTCCCTCCTCTTGGGGTTAAACAATATGAAGACGTGAAAGGCAGCATTCTCGGGTTAACCTTTTCTCAGACTGTCACCCTTAGAAGTTGTCAAAGAAACTATACTCCCCAGAGATGATCTTTTCTCCGTGAATGGCATCTCTTGAGTTTATTCCAAATTCTCGGACTTTCCTGGCTTGTTCTATTCTCTGTGAATGGCATGTCTTGAACTTTTCGGGGTTTGGGGACCCACAGGCTTCTTAAAAGCACCCTTAGAAATTGTCAAAGAAATTCTAACTCCCCAGAGATGATCTTTTCTCTGTGAATGGCATCTCTTGAGTTTCTTCCAAATTCTCGGACTTTCCTGGCTTGATCTATTCTCTGTGAATGGTATGTCTTGAACTTCTCGGGGTTTGGGGACCCACAGGCTTCTTAAAAGTATCCCCGCCTCCTCTTGGGCGTTGTACAAGGACCCTTCGACTTCATAGAAGCTCTCATGCCTTCTCTTGGGCTTAATACAAGGACCCTGATGACCTCTTAAAGGTATAAGACATAACTTAGTCATCCTTTGCTAGAGCAGTCTTTCCAGCGTCAAAACTCCGGCCATTTGAGGGTTAGTACTCATCCGTTAACGCCCATGCCTCCTCTTGGGCATTGTACAAAAGATGAAACTCTAGACTTGGACAGTCTCAATTCCCTTTGGATTTCCCATTTCCTTAAAGAACAGGAAATAACCCCGATCTTCTGATCAGTACCAAAGTACAAACTCACATGGAATCAGTCTCTTTATAAGAACTGATTTTCTCTTTTAACCAACATACTGGACCTGTCACTAAACTGAAACAGTCACCACATAGATAGCCTCTTCTTGGGCTTTGTACAATGATTCTCTCCAGTGGAGCTAACTTTTAGCCTCTATCTCGGGCTTCGTACGAGATACAAATCACTCTCTTGTTAAGTATAAAAGACTCTTTTTTAGCCTCCATCTCGGGCTTCGTACGAGATACAAAATCACTCTCTTGTTGAGTATAAAAGACTCTCTTGTTGAGTCAAACACTTCAGCCTCCATCTCGGGCTTCGTACGAGATACAAAAACACTCTCTTCTTGAGTATAAAAGACTCTCTTTTTGAGTCAATCACTCCTTTAGCCTCCCTCTCGAGCTTCGTACGAGATACAAACACTCTCTTGTTGAGTATAAAAGACTCTCTTGTTGAGTCACACCTTTTAGCCTCCATCTCGGGCTTCGTACGAGATACAAAAACTCTCTTGTTGAGTATAAAAGACTCTCTTGTTGAGTTAAACCCTTTTAGCCTCCGTCTTGGGCTTCGTACAAGACACATATAAAAACACTCTCTTGTTGAGTCAACCCTTTTTTCCTCTATCTTGGGCTTCGTACAAGACAGATAAAAAGCACCCTCTTGTTCGGTCAATAGCCTCCTCTTAGGCTTTGTATAAAGAAATCCCCGTTTGATTCAATCAACCTTTTAGCATCAAATCATGCTTTGGTCACAACATACAAACATCAACAACTCCTTTTCCCTCGTCTAATTGCTGTAAGCGGCAAGCCTCTGGATTATTTACATCCACGCCACTATCCCTCTTTTAGCATGAGAAATTCCTAAGGAAAGATGGCATTGCTCTAAAATGAGTTAAAGTCTTCTCCTTCAGGTTGAAAATCCCCTATAAAAGGAAACTATGGCATTGCTGGATTTGCATATCCCAGTTAAAGTAATTCTCCTTTATAATCAGTCACCCAATAGTTGTGCCAAACAGACCAAATATTCCCCTTTAGAGATGACAAATTCTCTCTAAAGTCAACACCCTTTTAGCTTCACATCTTGGGCTTCGAACAAGATACAAATAGACCCTTCAGCTTCACATCTTGGGCTTTGAACAAGATACAAACCACCTTTAGATTCATGTCTCGGGCTTTGAACAAGACACCAAAACATCATTTCCTCCCATAGAATAGGAGGAACTATGATCGCTCTGATTTCCCTATCCCGAGAATACGTAGGCATAAGATTGAAAAAGAATCTTAGCGAGCACACTAATAAAAAACCCAAAATCCCATACCTTCATACATCAATCGAAAAGCATCAGTCCTAACATCCTACCAATAGCATAGTCCTATCATTCCATTTTTAGCAAAATAAGCAGAGAGAGGCCCCACATCCACATAGCATCCGTAACCTAACAGACCGCTGTTCAAACTCAGTATGCAAGCAGAGTTAATTGGAGACATCTATTTCCCTTCCTTTATCAGTTTCAATAGGATAAAAAATGAATCGACTTGTAGTACCCCAAAGCGACAGTGCATAAGAACCACATCCAAAATCGCTCGCTACAGGTTGTAGTTAATTCCCCCTTGTGTACCAAGAAGAGGCACATTGGAGAATTTCCCACAACTATTAATGATCTTGACACTATCAAACACATAAGAATACCAAGTAATATCAGCGTTCTTAAGGGACATGATCCTCTGAGACCACCTCAAACAGCTCTTGTTCTCCTTGAAAGCAAATTACTGTGGCAAGTGCAAAATAAACCACTTGTACAGTAAATGTGCACAACAAATAATAGTACTATTTCCCTAAGAAGTCCTATGGTGGATATAGAAATAGGTATTTCCAAGTAAATTTGGAATAGGGTTTCCAATCAAGAAAATCCTAATAGCGTTAACATCAACAAAGTTGTCAATGTTAGGGAACAAGACAAGTCCATAAATGAGTAAAGTCAGAATAGCCTCAGAAGCCATCATACTACCATCACCAACAAAAGTAGAAGCTCTATCAATCAGGAACTTAGAAGTTAACCTTTGAATGCCTCCCTTCATAGTAAGATTGGCATCTATGTCAGATTTCCTCGAATGGATAGTTGCAGCAATGACTTGGGACTTGAGAACCTCCTCCAAACCAGTAAAAGGGACTCTGTCAAAAACTTGTATACCCACTAGATAAACGTACTCCTCCATGGTAGGTAACAACTGATAATCTAAAAAGTTAAAGCATCAGTACACAGGATCATATAACTGCACAAGAGTATTGAGAATTTCGTCTCCAACATTGGTAGAAAGAATAGATAAGAAATATTTTTTAAGATTTATGTGTTTGACAAGACTTCCGGAGCCTCGTGCCTACGTACCCACAAAGTGTAATGGAGGATCAAAACCTCGTAGTTCGTGGTAAAAATATCAAAAGAGATTAGCTTGATTGATTTTAAAATGGGAAGACAAGTTGTCATTTTAAGGAGAATACTCAACTAGTAACCCACAAGTGTATGAAAATGGACCTTGGCATCACTATTGAGAAGGACTCCAACTTGGATGGATATCAACAAGTATGCCACTAGCTCTCTCAAGTGAAAAAGAATCAACACTAAACATAACTATGGAGATAGGAGAATTACATCTCAACTATGAAAATGACTCATGTCTAAACCTTAAGAAAAGTTTAAAAGGAAAAGTGCACAAAGGGCACAAAAATGGTTTAAGTGAGTTAAGTATTTTTTATGTCTTATTAAAATGGTCTTGATATACTTAAGATTGATTAGCACTTTATTCAAGATAATAGTTTGAAAATCACTTGACAAAGTAAAGGTTTATTGAGAAAGAGGTTCAAGTTTGAAAACAAGAAGGTTTTGAAAAAGGGAGAAGATTTTGAAAATCAAAGAAGGGGATGAGAGATGAAAAGACTATCCTAAAGCACAAAGTAAAAGCTAACGAAGGAAATATCTAACCAAGATACCAAGCTATCTCATCCATTGGATTTAGCAACAAGAAACCAAAAAGCAAAGCACAAGCTAAGTCTTCAAAGAGGTCAACCCAAGGTCAAAGTACCAAATGAATTCCAAGATCTCAAGTTACCACTCCAAAGCATAAGATCAAGAACCTAAATTTAAGTCCATTAGTCCATCATCCAAGCAAGGGATAGTCACCAAATAATCCAAGGAACATTAAGTCTTTTAATGGTTTAGCCTTTATTAATGTCTTAAAAAGAAAAGTAAAGTCCAAGTGGACAAAAGGAAAAGGCATAAACATAAACAATAGCAAATGTTATGTAAATGATGATAATAAAGCAATATAAGGTTCAAGAAAGTAAATGACTTAAAGATAAAGGTGCATAAAAGTAAATGACATAAAAATAAATTTTAGCACAATTATATGGTTAACGTTAGTGTTAGAATTAAATGAAGAGACATTTATGTCATTTTTTAGGGAGAATACTCAACTAATTACCCACAAGCATGAAAACTTTGCATCACCATTGAGAAGGACTCCAACTTGGATTAAGATCAAGAAGTATGCCACTAGCTCTCTTAGGTGGATAAGAAATATCAATACTATGGGGATTGGAGAATTACATCTCAATTATGAAACCCTGTTCCGAATTTTTTGATATTTTGATTAGAGGTTAGTAAGATATAAAATATATAAACACAAAGAGAGGTGCTTGGTGATCTCTGTAAAGACAAACCCAATGATGAGAAGGCTAGAGGAGAACCAAGTTTGTGATCTTGATGCATTGTGAAGATGCAAATGAGGTGAGATCTTAGGGTTAAAAATTAGGGTACGACACCATTGCTTTATTTTTCTCATTATCTTATAATAAAAGAGAGTCCAAAAAAATAATTTTGGATCCCAAGAGATGGGGCCAGACTACCTCTTGGTCCCACCACTAGCCTTTTTGGTTTCAGAAGTTAACTTAGCCATTGAAATAGTTGCATCAAAACCTAACGAACCAAAAGGTAAAATCTTCTTAACTTTGACACCTCATTATCTCCAAGAACTACCTTTTCCACCTCTATCAAAGGTTGCTTGTCCTTACTCTTGAAAGCAAAAAGAGCTTGAGTACCTGTATGAGTAGGGGACAGACTACCCTCAGTTAACAACTCATTTTCGTCCTTCTGCATAACCTCTTTCCAGATCCCTTTAGAATCCGAGTCCGACGAAGAAACTTTGACCTGGTTCACATTATTAGCCAAAATACGGAGAGGTCCGTGAGCATCCTCCATCATTTTGATCCTAAAAGGCACTCCGTTAATCAAAACAGCTAGCTCTGAGCAAGAATTTTGCAACATCCATGCTAGAACCCTTTGAAGTATTTTCATCTGCATATATAAATTTCTCCACTGTGTTAGCAACCAATTCAAAGAACGAGAAATTCCAGACATGACAAGGAATTCCGTAACACCTCAACCAAGTAACTCGCTCATTTTTTACATCTTCTTCCCTCCGTTTCCTAATCTCTGAAAACCACTACCCCCACTAGCTTTTAGCTTCTCGGATAAGATCCGTTATTTCTCCAGGTTCCGACTCCTCCAAGAGGCACAAACTTTTCCCCAGAGGTATGATTTTGATGGAAAAGTATCCCTTTATTTCAAAGCTTATTTATATGTTGTAGGACATTCTCGGATCAGTTACGACACCCACGAATGCTTTCCTCAATCTATTCATCATGTCTTTTTCTGATTGACGTTTTAACAAAGTTAAACTACCTTCCCCCTCCATAATTCTCGAACCAAAACTTTTGTTAACAACGTCTGCATAAGAACGGGCACCAACTCTTGCCGCAGAACTAAAATTTTCAACTTTCCCATTGCCACAAATATCTCTCCTTCCACCTCCCCAACTGTTGATCTTCTTGTTCTCTACCACTTTCCTCTTGAATCTAAGCACATTTGCATAAATCTTCTTACTATCAATATAAATGGTATCTAACTTGATCGCCAATAATCTGCAATCATCAACCTTTTCAAACCTAGAAAAACCAATCTTTTTCCCAAACTTGTTTCTCCTTGGATGAAAAACAACCTCCTTTAATGCTCCATGAACAGAGAATAACTTAAAAATCTCCTTTGCCATCATCCTATCAGGAATTTTTGTAAAATAAACCGAAGAAACTCCTACATCCTCGTCTCCAACATCTCTTCTACCCTCTGAAAAACAGTCTCACTTCATCGATAACGCTTTGAAACTACCCCTTCTACCCATTCCTGGCCACTCCATTATGTGTATTTTAAGACAGATTAACTCTAGAAATGTAACATTTTTAATTTATTTCCGTCTATTATAGTCTTATTTAACTTAAAAGATTACTATTTGATGTTGTGTGTTGAGAATACTCTATTCATACTTAAAAAGATAAATGCACAAACAATTAATTGAAAATAATTCAATTAATAAATAAAATTATGCAATTAATTTATTTATTTAGTTTAAGTCAAATATGAAAAACGTATCTAACTTGACTATTTTTATAAATAGTAAATCTTTTATTCCAGTAAAATTATAATAAATGAATACACAAACATGTTATTGATCATGTGCAATATGTAACATTTTTTGAAAAGTTGAAATTACAGTGTGGACAAAATAATAATAAATTTAGTGTTATTATTTCTCATCTCCTCTATCGTCATTTCGTTTTATAGTATATGGAAACAATATAGCTACTCAACTTGGCTTTTCATCTTGTCTCTATAATTTTTTTTATTCTCAACTTTTACTGGATATTTAATTGTTACATGTTCTATTTTTATTTATAAGAAGAAAAGGTAGGGAAATGGGTTATAGGCTTATAGCTGGTTAAAAAAATTAAAGTAAAAAATTTACATATGATAATGATAGAGAGTATTATTAGTTATATTTTAATATTTTAGTTTATTATTAAATTATGGTTTTATAGTAGTTTGTATTTTAATTGTTATTGAATTGGGCCTCCTCTAAGTAATTGGGCATTTTAGTAATGACCCATTAGTATCATTATATATGTATTGTCTTTTGACACATTAGAAAGGAAGGAAAAAAATCAAGTTATCTCTTTATTCTCTTTTATCTTTATAGTTTTATTAGTTTTCTCTAATAGTTTTGTTAGGGTTTGCAAGCATCCTAACCATTGGTGCTTTCATCCATGTACTCAAATCCTTCTATGGATTATCCTACAAACCCCTCTTTTCCAACTCCTACCACACCTTCATTTCCATCTTTTCTATGGGAACTCTTTTCACCCTATTATACAAATCCATATGTTACAACTCCATCACCATGTTTGTATTTTAATCATGGGTATACACCACCTCCACCTAACCCATATTCATCCTATTCTACATCTCATTATTCATACTACTACTACTACAATTCTTATCAATTCCAAAACCCAACAAACAACTCCTCCATACTTGGTCATAAATATCAAACCCATTTTAGTCATAGAAGAAATTTTGAGAAACACTTGAAAGTGTTTCATACTAATTCTCAAATCCGCAAACGGAATCAGAGATCTCGACCCGTCTCTTCCACTTTCACCCGCAGCAGAACCCAGCTTGTGTTGCAATCCCTTGATGTTATACGGAAGTTAGACAAAGACGGATACAAAGATCAGTTTGGAAATTATAGAGTTGTGAAGTCAAGTTTAGGATTTAACCCAGCATCAAGGAAGACCCAGCTCACAGACGAATCGGTAACATCTCCACCACCATTGAATCCATATGATTTTAACACTCATGTTCCACCTGTGATTTTGAGAAACATTATGGAGAATCCTGCTTGGTATACACAATATACACCTTATCAAGCTGAGATATCTCAATGTCGTCTTGAATCTTTGTTGAATTTTCAAACCATGATTACTGATCTCACTGGTTTTCCTATGTCAAATGCCTCATTGTTCGATGATGGTACTGCTGATGCGGGGAGCAATGTCTATGTGTAATAATATTCAAAAGGGTAAAAAGAAAACTTTCATTATTGCTAGTAATTGTCATCCGCAAACCATTAATATATGTTAAACAAAAGCCGATGGATTTGAGCTCAAGGTTGGGGTCAAAGATCTTAAGGATATTTATGCACCTGAGGTGTTTAAGGAATTGCCTGTTAGAGATGTTGTGATACTCCTCCTCGACCAACTCAACCAAGTCGCAGTTATCGCCACCGGCTGCAATTCATGCTCCCACGTTTACGATTCATCTTCTAACCAGAACCATGTTTCCACTAATGGCACAATGTCTGCACTTTATTCCATTCTTCTTCACAATCTCGACGAATTCATTGCTAATGATAAGCCTAAGAGCATAAATGGCGGTGCCATAGAATAGAAAGGTCTTGGACAAAAAGTAATAGAAGGTAATAACGATAAATCGAAAAAGAGCTTAATTGGTGGTTCGAAAGAAGAAAGACAGAAAGCACTAGAAGTGAATATTGATAAGCCAAATAAGAACTTAACTGGTGGTGCGACAGAAGAGAAAGTTCTTGGTCAGAAAGCACTAGAAGAGAAAGGTCATAATGATCCTACTGCTGTTTTACAGACTAGTGTGAAGAATGTAGCTGTTAAAGTAGGAGTTAGTGAAAACCTAAATAGTGGAGACAAAATTATCAGCAATAATTACCAAAGAAGAGCTTCACTACCTGCTAATTTTAACGATCAACAAAATGAGTTACATAACACTCCAAGACTGCCGAGTTATATGTCTCCTACTAAATCAGCAAAAGCTAGGCTAAGGGGACAAGACTCCCCTAGATTTGCTACTGATTTTCTAGACAAAAACAGTTTAACCCGAAGGCATTCACTTTCATCCTCATTTAACAGCAAGTCAGGTTCATCTTCCCCTAGAGCAGAAAAGCTGGTAAGTTTAAGCAGCAGAGGAGTTGCAAGGACTGATAAATCTCTGTCATCTCCACTCTTATCTGGATCTTTGTCCAATGCCCTCTGCTATATACAAAGAGCTTTTCGTTCAAGAGCCTTTCACTGCTGGGAATTTCACAATGTCGTTAATTTCATGATTCCACCGAAACCGCCGGATCCTTGTTTTTGGCTGAACAATGCTACCACGACATCTGGGTCTGAAGCTGTATCATGGACTGTTCAGAGCTCCACGGCAAATGGAGTTTATTCTAATCCAACCTTCCAGTATGATCAGCATTCGTAGCCACCTGGAAGATGCATTCAAGAAGGTTAAAGTGTATCACCAGTTGCTGGTAATACATCAAATTTGGGAGCAGCTAATGCACCGTAAGATTACAATGCATACACATCATATACAAAATCTTCTAATCAATATGGTTATGGCAGCAGTACAGGATACTCAGACTACTATAACTACTTTCAGCAGCAACCTAATAATGCTTATTCATATCCTGTAGGAGCATATCAAAATACAGGTGCTCCTTATCAACCTATTTCTTCCTTTCAGAGTACTGGGTCTTATGCAGGACCTGCAACTTATTCAAGCACTTATTACAATCCTGTTAATTATCAGATTACTGGAGGTTACCAAAACATCAATGGATACACAAATTCCATTAGTTATTCAAGTTATTCCTCTCATCCATATACAAGTTACACACCAGATTCTAATAGCTCTTATAATTCTGGTGCTGCAGTAACTTCAGTGCCGTATCAGCAACATTTAAAGTCAACGGATGATATGAAACTACATTATTCTGGATTTCACACACCTCACATTCACAAATTGTCTGATCTTATTGAGGAAAACCTTGCATCACAAACAACAAACCATGCTCAAATGCAGCTATCTGACTCATTAGATGATTCTTCGAATGTGTTGGTTTTTCAGATTGTTGATGGCTTTCCTTTCACTGCAGATATTGCACTTATCTCAGGAACTGATTCAGAAAGTTCCAATGTAGAAGAGCGTGTCAATAGTCTCACAGGAGCCTCACTATCCAATGAACTGAAATATAAAGAACAAGCATTTGATGAAAAGATTGAGAAAACTTTCAGTTTGGCTGAGAAGGTGGATTCAGAATCCATTTCTGTTGGTAAGTATGTTGTTGGAAGCTTATTAGGTGGCATCGGCTACTTCTATGGCCAGTCAAACATTGATCAGTCAAGAACCCTTAATCATAGAGAACATGATGCTTATATTTCATATTGGTCTGCCGAGCTTTACACGGCTGTACCATGTCGACCAATCTTCCCAAGAGGATTTTTATGGGATGAAGGTTTTCATCAACTTGTAATCTGGCACTGGGATATTCATATTTCATCAACTTGTAATCTGGCGCTGGGATATTCATATTTCATTGATGGATGGATACCACGAGAACAAATTCTGGGGAATGAAGCACCAATTAAGATCCCAGAGGAATATGTTAAAACAGAGTTGGAGGATTTGCATTTGTTGGATGCCGAGGAGTGCCTTGTCCCAATTGAATATGGAAAATACATGGCTTGTTGTTTGATGTACATGGCTTGTTGTTTGATGTACCGTGGAGATGTTGCCCCAACTTCTAAATTGTCTCAGTTTAAGAAGTGGGATCCCGGAATATATCCCTATTATATTTTAGAATCTTGAGGACAAGGTTCAAGTGAACCCCGCGGCAATGATAGAGAGTATTATTAGTTATATTTTAATATTTTAGTTTATTATTAAATTAAGGTTTTATAGTAGTTGGTATTTTAATTGTTATTGAATTGGCCTTCCTCTAAGTAATTGGGCATTTTAGTAATGGCCCATTTGTATCATTATATATGTATTGTCTTTTGACACATTAGAAAGGAAGGAAAAAAATCAAGTTATCTCTTTATTCTCTTTTCTCTTTATAGTTTTATTAGTTTCCTCTAATAGTTTTGTTAGAGTTTGCAAGCATCCTAACAGATAACATTATAGACACTCAACTTTGCTTTTCATCTTTTCTCTATCATTTTTTTAATCTCAAATT